>OX465596.1:80007500-80632500 GCA_950022295.1 Bromus sterilis | reverse complement strand
TGTGGCTGCAATCCTTACCCAAGAACAATATCGATTCTTGGAGCAAATGCAACGATGCTTTTATAGGGAAGTACTATCCCCCTGCTAAAATTATTCAATTGAGGAGTAACAGTATGAATTTCAGGAAATTGGATAACGAACACGTTGCCCAGGCATGGGAACGTATGAAGAAGCTTGTCAAGAACTGCCCCACACATGGACTGACTACCTGGATGGTTATCCAGACTTTTTATGCAGGCTTGAACTTTACCTAGCGGAACCTGTTAGATTCGGCCGCGGGAGGAACTTTTATGTCAACCACACTTGGTGCTGCCACAAATCTACTTGATGAGATGATGCTGAACTACTCTCAGTGGCACACCAAAAGATCTCCAACTGGTAAGAAGGTAAATTCTGTCGAGGAGATCTCCTCTCTAAATGAAAAGGTTGACCTTATCATGTCTCTACCTACCAAGAAAGCTCCTATTGATCCTCAGGATCTTCCTTTAAATTCCTTGGTTGCTCAAGAACAAGTAGATGTGAACTTTATCTCTAGAAACAACTTCAACAATAATGTTTATAAGAGTAATTTTGGTAGCAACAATCCTAGGCCTTTCCCATCCAACAACTATGGGAACAACAACACCTACCCTAGCAACAAGAACCCCACCTCTGAACTAGAGAGTATGCTTAGAGACTTTATCACTACCCAAAAAGCCTTCAACAAGAATGTGGAAGAAAAACTAGCTAAATTAGATAATCTTTGTTTGAATGTGGACAACTTAGCCCTTGATGTTGAGATGTTAAAAATTAGAACCTCTCCCCTTGAGGAGAGTAAGGTCACTCCTATTAATGCTATCCAGTTACAAATCAATGAAAATATTAGGATGATGGCAAAACTCAAAGAAATATGGGCTAGAGAAAAAGAGGAAGAGGAGAGAGTTAAGAGCCTTCCTACCTACCACATAGTAGCCACTATCCAAGTAGTTGAGGATGTCCAAACTGTTAGCACCCATCACGCCCCTAGTCCCACTGGACCTATCAATGGTGATGCTACCACCTCAACCATAGATGAAGAAACCTCTATGAACATAGAGGCTTTCAAAAAAGTGAGCCTAAATGATATCACTACCTCCTTGATAGATAGTAGTGACCTAGACTTTGACAACTGCACTTTACCTGAAGTTATTGGTTACCTACACAAGATATCTAGAGACCCCCACACTAGCACACTTAATCTTGCCTTCACAGAGCATATCACCAATGCTCTAATCAAAGTTAGTGACGGGGATCAACCCCGGAAAATCCCCTGGTCTGGGACCCTGGGTTAGTCATGAGAGGCACAGGTTGGACGATAGCTCGTCGGCAAACAGGAAGGCTCGCTCCTGCTCGATATTATTGATGGGGAAGATGCGATTACAGTGGAGGCCAAGGCTGGAGCGCTCAAGGCTAGGGTTACAGGTGATATTCGATGCTTTCGGCGTCGCCCCTCCTAGCCCTTATATACCGGGCTAGGTCTCGGGGAGTTCATCTACGTTTACAGGTATGCTTTCCTAACCCTAGCTTGCTCCGTACGGCAGGTCTTCGCACCTTCCTTGTGATTCGTGGACTCCTACGTCGGTGCCAACTAACAGGCCGGGGCTGTATCTTCATGGGCCTGCTGTCTTCATGGACACCAGGTAGGCTTATCCGTAGGAGTCATGGGGTCACCCCATCGTCAGTATCCCCCGAGTGCCTAGGGGACTCGAAGAGTCGCGCAGGGACTCGAGTACATTCATTTGTCGGTTATTAGTATGCGCGGTTCATTCGCTGGTCGCTGGCAGTCTGGTGGCCATGACAAAACCTGTTTCGAGGGATGCTAAGATGAAAGGGCCCAAGGAGTCGACGGGTCGAGCCTTGGTGAATTGCACTAGGGAAAATACCACAGTAGCCCAATCAAACCCACGTCCCTCGACGTGAGCTTGGAACACTGGTGTCGACCAAAAGTCCGGCCGCTTCAGGTCTTACGGTGTTTATTTGCCGCCAGTA
This sequence comes from Bromus sterilis, assembly GCA_950022295.1. Classification (NCBI taxonomy): domain Eukaryota; kingdom Viridiplantae; phylum Streptophyta; class Magnoliopsida; order Poales; family Poaceae; genus Bromus; species Bromus sterilis. Next base: position 80,630,493 of record OX465596.1, on the reverse strand, counting down.
ATGTGCATAGCCTAAGGCGCGTCCGCCCGGCTTTTCTATCATGCGCAGTGCATGGGAAAGGTTGGGAGTGAAATCGCTCTTCGGCAAGTCCCAGCCCGGCCGTACTTCGCAGCGGGGTCTTACCTACACGCTAATCTTGCGTGGCATCTGGGCACATTGTATCGTGTTCCAGGAATGTGTGTTTTTTAGGCGCGGAGCCTTATAGCATTGCACCCGCTTGGAACAAAACATCAAGCGAGCTGTTGACTCATTCACTCGAGGAGCTTGCTTCGAGTGCTCAGTCGGGGGGTTTTTTGCGAGTAATCACTCGAATGCCGTTTCGGCTCTTGAGGTGAGGGAGCACCTGAGACTCTTGGCGCCGTATGGTCTTTGGCGAATGCATGTTTGTCTTATGTCGGGTTGAGGGAGCACCCGAGACTCTCATAAGTGCGAGTGATCACTCGAGCACATGGCTGACCTTTAGGTGAGGGAGCAACTGGGACTCTTATGATGTACTCTCCCGATGGGAGTAAGATGTTTTTATCCCTTGGGGAAAAGATCTGAAAGATGGAATCTTTGGGCCTTGATGGCGTACTCAGTACGGCTTGCTGTGATATGACGTTGGCGTGGTCTTCTGCAATTTTTTGACCGCTGCGGTCTGTCGTGGGAAATGACTTGGCGATGTGCTGCCGAATTTTTCGCATCGCGCGATCATGATCCTCTCTTTGCGCGCGTAGTGGGCGGTGTTGTTACTGCGCCGGTTGGATTTTCCATACTCTTCGCCTCTGTATGGGGTCGTGCTACGTTTTACTGGGCGAAAAGGTTGCATGGTGGCCCGTCTTGCTAGGCTCTTGGGGTTAAATACCATGTGGCCGGGTAAATTGTATGTTTTACCCAGCCATTGCCTTCCTCCTCTTTCTCTGCCTCCTTCGTGTTCCTGAGCCTTCGTATTTTCTCTTCTGCGTGCTCCTGTGAGATCTATGTCAAAGCGCTCCCGCGCTGCTGTTGAGTCGGCCAAGATGTCCGGCAAGTGGGAGCAGTCCACGTTCGGGGCTGGAGATCTGGATGCGCTGGTTGCTGATGGCATGGTGGTGGCGGGCGATGTCCGTCTTCCTGGTGATGAGTCGATTCCGGCGCCGGCGGCGGACGAGCGGGTATGCTTCCAGGCTTTCTTCCACTGTGGGTTTGCTCTTCCGCTGCATCCTTTCGTTCGGGGCTTGCTGTATTCCTACCGGCTCCAGTTGCATGACCTGACTCCCAATGGGATTTTTCACATTGCGTGTTTCGTCACTCTTTGCGAGGCCTTCCTGGGGATTTACCCCCATTGGGGTTTTGGAGGCGCCTTTTTAATGTAAAAAGGACGAATTGTGAGTACGCCGTGGGTCGAGTAGGTATCTCCATTGGGGATAAACATTCATATTTTGACTTGGAGAAGACCGATTCCGTTAGTGGCTGGCGAAGAGGCTAGTTTTATCTGAAGGATCGCTCTGTTGTTGGTCAGCAATTTGGTCTTGCTTCTTTCAATCCGGGCACGCGGGTGGTCAGACAGCCTTCGTGGTCTCATTCTTTGACCGAGGTGGAGTCGTCCGAGCTGACTCCGTTTTTGGAGAGGATTTCTGTGCTAAAGGATAACTTGACTGGTGGTCAGCTTATCTCTGTTTTTGTGGGGAGGCGAGTTCAACCGTTGCAGCATCGAGCTCTCCCTATGTGGAAGTACGAGGGACTCGGTGACTCGACGAGATGCTCGCGTGAAGAGCTAGAGCCTGATGCCTTGTTGGATCGTATCCAGCAAGTGACCAAGTGTTCGAGTATTTCCGAGATGCGTCTTGTCCGTCCATATGCTTCTGATCATTCTCCGCCGCCGGTTGGTGCCCGTGTTCATTCATTTGTCTGGATGAGTCCCTAGTTTTGTTTTTTTGTTGACATTGCTTGCCTTGCAGGGTCGTGCTCCAGTGCCGTGTAATCCTCCGCAGCCGGAGGACGCCAATATTCTTGAAGAGCCTGATGCTTCCGCAGCTGATAATGCTGCGCCGGCTGTTGATGCTGAGATTGTGCTAGTGGAGACTGGAGATAGTAAGGACTGGAGTCCCTTTCGTGTGAAGCGATCGCGCCCTTTAGATGCTGAAGATCATGCTGCGTTAGGTGATGATGTCCCTCCTGCTGCTCCTTTTGCTGGGCCTTCCCCTTCGGCTGCTGCTCCGGCCCCTCCTCCCAAGAGGGCCAGGCTTGGGAGGCTGGGGCGTCCTCGTGCTGCGCGTGTCGGGTAAGAGTCTGCTGAATTTGTGCCCGTTCCTTTTTCCTTGTTCTTGCGTCTGATAATGCTTTATTTTGTAGTGCTGCGCCTGCTCCGGCTGCTTCGTGTACCAGCGCAGCTGCTACTGATCTAAAGTCGACGAGTTCTGGGGCGGCAACCAAGCATCTTGAGGACCTCTCGGCTGCCGCTGGCCAATCTGGGCCGGCGGCGACTCCTGTCGTTTCGACTGCGGGTGTAGTTCCCGGTGTACCTTCTTCTGCGGCTCGTGGTGCTGCCGCTCCTGAGCCCAGGCCAATTGAACTTGGTCCTCTGTACTTTGGCCATCTTGATCTGGCGATTGAAGACAAGGCCCATGCTTTCGACCATGTCTCCAAGCTGGTAAGATGACTCGTGTCTGTGTTGCTTTATCATCGGGGGCACGGCAGTGCTCCCGATGGGAGTAGCCCCCGAGGCTAGAAGTAACTGTTTGCAGTTGCTTGTAGTCTTTTCTTTAATTAACACATGATTGCCTGGTTCTAGCAGCCTGTTTTCCAGCACTGTGAGCGTTTGATTCTTGATGCTGAGCGTTGGCAACAGACCCATGATTCTGCCCAGGATGCCTTATCTTCTATGGATGGTGAGTTTTACTTTTGCGCTGCTGAGCTTTTGGGCGCTTCGTCTTTTGTTCTGAGTACTTTCTTGCTTTGCAGGTCGTCGCCAGGCTGCCGAGGAACGAGCCGAAAAGGCGGAAAAGACGGTTTCCGTTCTCAAGGCTGCCTTGTCGTCCAAGGAAGCGGAGTTGCATGGTCAACATGAGGAGCTGGTTCGCCTTTGCCAGGCTGAGGACGCACGTGCGCGGGTGGAGGCAGTCGAGGGCAAGCGTCTTCGTGCTTTGGCGGGCTCGCTCGTGTGTAAGTTTGGCATTCAACCTTTGTTGTTTCTACTGTCTTCTCATGATGACGTTTCTTTGCTTGGTGCAGCTGCTGTAGGTGCGAAGCCGATGGAGGCTGCTGCGTCGGGGTCTGGGATTCTCCAAGGTGCTGCTGATGCTGTTGCGGATGCTGTTGCAGTGGTCGAGGACATCTGCGCCCGGGCTTCCAATCTTGTGGGTCTTGCGCACGAGCACCTTATGCCGGAGGGTACGAAGGTGCCTGATGGCCTGGGTGCTCGGGTTGCTGCGTTCGGCCCGGATGGGAAATATATGGTGGAACTGGTGGTGGAGAGCGTGGTGAGTGGTTCTTCCATGGCCCTGGTCATCCTTATAGGGCATGGGGTTTCCTTTGATGATTCCTTGGTTGAGACCATCCCGAACTATTCTGGTGAGCAGGACGACCGAGCCGATAGGCTGGCTCGTCGCCTGCAACAAGTTGTAGATGCTCAGGGTCCCCTTGTCGTAGGTGAGGGGGAGGCACAGTAGTGTTGCGCCGCTTTTGAAACTTTGTCTGTAATTCGGGACTGTGTTGTGATGGTTGATCTTTTGCTACTTTTATCTGAGTGACTGCTTGGCTGTTCCTCTTGCTGTTTTTGATTTGTTTTGTTCATCCAGCGGTAGGACGCTCCGGGCGTTCTTCGTCCGTGGAGTTCGCTGAAGGATGACGCTCGCGAGGGTGCGTACGAGTCTGTTTGCTTGCAGCTGAAGGACGCTGAGCGGGATATTGTCCGACTGAAGGGATCTGTGGCCGTTCAGCGTACTCGGCGCGAGCGTGCCGAGACCGTGGTTGAGGGCCTTGCTTCGTGGGTGGTGAAGTTGTCTGACCTCCTGTGGGGTGAGTCTTGCCTCTGCTTGGTTGCTTGGTTCCGCTTGGTGGGTTTTTGCCGTCTCTGTTTTGGTCGTAGTTTTTGACCTTCGAAGTGCTGGCAGGGCGAACTCGGGATGAAGAGAGGGCCGTTCAGTCGGAGATGTCGCGGCTTGATGATCCTAGTGTGCAGGCGAGCAATCCCTTTTGGGCAGATGGGGCTCGTGCTCGAGCGTTTGCTTTGCTTCGTCGCCGAGTTGAGCGGGTACCGGAAGCTCTTGGCTACTGCCAGCGGGTATTGGGTGGTATCCATGCTGAGTTCTATCCGTTGGAGATGGATCCTTCGTCCCTTGAGAGGCTTTGTCGCATATTTTTCAGCCTGCCGAGTTACGTCGAGTGATGGATCATCAGATTCGTGCTGGAGCTCGAGCTGCTTTGGGCTTGGTCCATAGTCACAGGCCAGGGGTGGATTTTTCTCAGGTGGTGGCGGGTCCTCCAGGAGGTAGGGATCATTCGATGAATGAGCACTACGTGGCTGTAGATAGGTATGCGCACCAGGTTGTGAGGCGAGTTTGCTAAGAGAACGACCGCCATCTAGGTGCACTTATTAAGGCGAAGTTGGAGCCTAAAGATTAGGTGCTTCCCTTCATTGTATATGCTTCTTTTTGGTTGTATATATTCTATGCTGTCTTGGAGGGTCGTCTGCGTTTGTAGTTTCTAGGGGCGCCTCGGGGGATGGCTGCTTCGGCGAGCCCCCGAGTGCCAAGTTAATGTGCCGCGGTTGCGGAGGACGCCTCGGAGGGTGGCTGCTTCGGCGAGCCCCCGAGTGCCAAGTTAATGTGCCGCGATTGTGGAGGACGCCTTGGGGGTGGCTGCTTCGGCGAGCCCCCGAGTGCCAAGTTAATGTGCCGCGATTGCGGAGGGCGCCTCGGGGGGTGGCTGCTTCGGCGAGCCCTCGAGTGCCAAGTTAATGTGCCGCGATTGCGGAGGGCACCTCGGGGGGTGGCTGCTTCGGCGATCCCCCGAGTGCCAAGTTAATGTGCCGCGATTGCGGAGGACGCCTCGGGGGGTGGCTGCTTCGGCGAGCCCCCGAGTGCCAAGTTAATGTGCCGCGATTGCGGAGGATGCCTCGGGGGGTGGCTGCTTCGGCGAGCCCCCGAGTGCCAAGTTAATGTGCCGCGATTGCGGAGGGCGCCTCGGGGGGTGGCTGCTTCGGCGAGCCCCCGAGTGCCAGGAAATTTTAGGGGAAAATATCTATGTAATATCTTTCCTGCTGTTTCTTACAAAGAGTAGGAGGGCTCTGTTGAGGAAAGGTCCCTTTTTCTTAGAGCGATGATGTAGTGGCCTTAAGGGCCTGGTAGCTTTGTCTTACGGTGCCGGGTTTCTTCGGGCGATGTTCCTTTCCTTCTACGGGAGCACTTCTTCTGCAAGTCCCTTGGTCCTGCTGCCTTGGTGGGCTACGAATGCTTCTGCTATCTTGTGAAATTCTTTGTCGCAGCGGTCGGATCTGACGAAATTGCCGCTGATTGTGATCACCCCGTGTGGGCCTGGCATCTTCAGCTTGAGGTAGGCGTAATGGGGTACGGCCATGAAGCGAGCGAAAGCTGGTCGCCCAAGGATTGCGTGGTATTGCGACTTCCAGTCGACCACTTCAAAGTTGAGCGTTTCCTTGCGGAAGTTTGTCGCGTTCCCAAAGACTACCTCCAGGCTTATCCTTCCGAGGGGGTAGACTGCTTTTCCTGGTATGATCCCATGGAAGGTTGTGCCTGAGGACTTGAGTGTGTTGTTTTGGATGAGCATGTCGTCGAGTGTTCGGGTGAAGATGATGTTGATCCTGCTGCCGCCGTCCATGAATACTCGGGACATGTCGTAATTTCCGATTCTGGCATCGAGTACTAGCGCGGCGTGCCCTGGTTGGGGAACGAATGGCGGGTGGTCGTCCTGGGAGAAGGAGATTTTTGTCTCCGACCCGCGCAGGTACTCTGGGACGGCCGGGTGTGCGGAGGTTGCCAGGAAGACTTGTCTGGTGACTTGTTTCTGCTGCCTGTTGGAAGGCCTGCCTTCTTGTATCATGTAGATCCTCCCGTGGGCTTCTAGGTACTGGTTTTATTCTTCTGGTGTCCTTTGCCGCTCCTGGATGGAGGCCACCTGTCTTGTTGGCAGAGGTGGCGCTGGTGGCGCATCGTGGGCGACTGGCCCAACTGCTATGCTTGCGAGTGGTCGTGTTGTTGCGGCCGCGGAGCGGCTTTTCTCCTCGGCCAACTCGTTGAAGCTTCTGCAGTTCCTGAGGGTGTGGGATGATCTGAGCTCTCCCCGCTCGTTTCTGAATCCGTGTATAGAGCACGGTCCGTCGAGTTGTTCTTTGGCGGAGCGGAATGCGCGAGTGCCTCCGCGTGGCTGCCTTGTCCTCCATTCTCGTCTCTGAGCCTCGGGCTCGTCTTCTGGGTTGTCTCGTCATTGTGGTCTGTTGTCATCGCGGTGCCTGCCGTTCCGATCGTCCGAGAAACCGGCGGCGACCATGTCAGGTCCTCTGTCGTTGTAGAAGTTCCATCTGGGCCGCTTCCTTCTTCTATCGTCTCCTCTGTCTCCGTTGTAGTCGTAGTCGTACTCTGATCGTGCAGTGTGGGTTTCTGTTTCATTACGAACGGAGTCTTCTCCGTCCGCTCAGCTGTTGGCTAGTTCTAACAGCCGTGCGAGCGTTCGGACTTTCATCTGTCCGAGATGCTCCTTGAATTCGACACGCTGGAGACCTCGCCTGAATGCGTCGATCGCACTTTCGTCCGAGATGTCTTCCGCTGAATTCTTGAGTATCGTCCATCGCTGGATGTATGCTCGCAGGGCCTCCCTCGTTCCTTGTTTGCATGCCCGCAGCTCCTCGAGTGAGGCTGGTCGCTTGTATGTGGATTTGAAGTTTTCTATGAAGGCTCCTAGGAACTGGCTCCAGGAGCTGATGGATCCGCGCCGAAGATTTTTCATCCAATGTCGAGCGGAGCTCTCGAGCATGAGTTGCACGTACTGCATTGCCGTGACGTTGGTTCCTCTTTGGAACTTGACTGCTGTCAGGTAGTCGTCAAGCCATGCCTCCGGCTCCTCGAGTCCGTTGTACTTTAGTGTCGTGGAGTTCAGTTTGAACCCGTTTGGCATGCGCGTCTCACGTATGGCACGTGTGAAGCAGAGTGCTCCACATGGCTCGATTTCCTCGTCGGAAGCCTCTTCCTCCGAGTAGTCCTCGCGCGCTGCGCGTCTTCACCTGCTGCGGTTGACTTTGTTCTACGTGATGTCGTCTCGCGCGTCTCGCCGAGTGCTGCGGCGCCTGTTGTTTTCGTCGCCGTCGTGTTTCTTGTGCTTGTCGGGGCGCCTGCGCCTGTCGTCATTGTTGTCGTCATCGTCGTCGTCGTCGTCCGGTGAACTGGGGTCCCTGTCCGGTGTCCGCTCGCGAGTCTGCCGTTTTGCGCTGGATTTGTTAGGTGCCGAGGCATAGCGTCCTTCATTATTTGCAGAGCTATGGAAGTGTAGCGATCCGTCTTGCCCTTTCTGCCTTTCTGGGCGCGGGACAGGTAGTCCTGGGCGCTTATGAGTGCTTCTGCTGAAGTGAGGGGCTCTTCTTCGTCGTCGTCCTCTTCTGATCTGAAGCCGTCTTCCAGTTTCCGCACTACTCTCGCCCTTTCTGTCTTCCGCAGGTTGTTGAGTTTCGATCTGTTGCGGATGGGGGAGTCGTGGCCTGGCGAGTCACTTCTGGGAGATTGTCTGCGACTGCTTTTCCTTTCGGGTTCCGCTTTTGCTTGCTTCTCCATGGCTAGGCGCCACTGTCTTGTCTGATGGGTTAAATCACCCGCTAACTTGTTGTATGCCCTTAGCTTGTCTCTTGAGGCATCTGATGGTAGTAACCTGCCGCGGGCGACTGCTTCCTTTACCATTGCCATTGATTCCTTGGACAAGTATATTTTTTCTTTGGGTGGTCTGCCCGCCGCTGCAACCGGGGTTTGCTGCCTGCTGCGTGGTGGCTGGCTACCTTGGCCGGGTGCTTGCTGTTTGCTGCTTAGCGGCTGATTGCTTTTTTGATCGCTGGGCCCTTGTTCCACCGGGACTTTCTTTGGTGTGGTCCCCGGTTCTCCTAGCTGTACGACCATCTGACTGGTGTTACCGGGACCTGCCGCCCTGCTGGTGGTTGGGGTGTCTTGACGAGTGCTCGGGTCGTCGACTCTCCCGTTGTTGCCTGACGTTGATGCGCCAACTTCTGCCATGAACACCTGCGATGGTGTCCTTGCCGTCTCCTTGCTGATACGTGAGATCGTGCTCCTCCATGCTGGGGCTTCACTCGAGCGGTCGTGAGTGGCGTGAGCCATGAGTTGGGTGGGTGGCTACGACCGCCAGATAGGTTTGCCGTGCGGGCGGCGTCTGCTACGGTCGTTGCTGCAGGTGTTGCCGTGGGCGTACGGGCGCCGTCGATGAGGCGAAGGGTGCCCCAATGGTTGATGTAGTCTGATACGCTCCGAAGATCAGATTGACGCCGGAGTGTAGATTGGTGAAGACTGTCTTGAGGGCCGGGAGGTGGGCCGTGAATCCGAGGTACTCGAACAGGTTGGATCTTGCCGGAGCCGTCGATTCGATGAGTGCTGATGATGATGAGGCCGCCGAGGTCGCGTTCCCAACCTGCGCGGTTCCCACAGACGGCGCCAATTGACGGGGATCAACCCCGGCAAATCCCATGGTCAGGGACCCTGGGTTAGTCATGAGAGGCACAGGTTGGAAGATAGCTCGTCGACAAACAGGAAGGCTCGCTCCTGCTCGATATTATTGATGGGGAAGATGCGATTACAGTGGAGGCCAAGGCTGGAGCGCTCAAGGCTAGGGTTACAGGTGATATTCGATGCTTTCGGCGTCGCCCCTCCTAGCCCTTATATACCGGGCTAGGTCTCGGGGAGTTCATCTACGTTTACAGGTATGCTTTCCTAACCCTAGCTTGTTCCGTACGGAAGGTCTTCGCACCTTCCTTGTGAGTCGTGGACTCCTACGTCGGTGCCAACTAACAGGCCGGGGCTGTATCTTCATGGGCCTTCTGTCTTCATGGACACCAGGTAGGCTTATCCGTAGGAGTCGTGGGGTCACCCCCTCGTCAGTTAGGGAGGAGAATCTTAGACTAGAAGCCTCCATACCTAGGAAGCTAGAAGATGGTTGGGATCCTATGATAAAAATCAAATTGAATAACTTCTCTTGTTATGCTCTTTGTGATGTTGGAGCAAGTACCTCTGTTATGCCCAAAAGAATGTATGATATGCTTGAATTGAAACCGTTTGATCCCTGTTCTTTTGCTGTTCGTCTTGTTGATTCTTCCGTAAAGAAACCTTTGGGGAAGATTGAAGATGTTCTTATCATTTTCAATGACAATTATATTCCCGTTGATTTCACTATTATGGACATTGAATGTGAACCATCTTGTCCAATTATTTTGGGACGTCCTTTTCTTCGCACAGTTGGTGCTGTTATTGACATGAAAGAGGGGAATATCAAATTCCAATTCCCTCTAAAGAAAGGGATGGAACATTTCCCTAGGAAAAAGATTAAGTTACCTTTTGAGTCTGTCACACGGGCTAGTTATTCTCTTGAAAAGACTTGATCTTCTGCTTTAAGCCTAGCTAATGGCTCTAAAGAAGCGCTTTCGGGAGGCAGCCCGCAACGAATTTAGGTTTTTCTTTATGCTTTTCTTCTGTTTTTAGTGGTCTTGATGATTGCTAATACTGTAGCAACATCATTGTATCTTTATTTTTCAAGCTTTGTGCCTTTTATAGCCTCATACGTCAAGGGAAGTGAAAGTTGTGACATGTTGTCCAGAAAACAGATTCTGTCCTCGTGACTAGAAAAATCACAGAAAAATCCAAGTTCATCTTTTTGAGCTGAATCTTTTACACAGCGTGCTCTATACAATTACGAAACTTCCATATGTTCTGAGTTTTTTTATTTGATTTGCAGAAGTACCCCTAAAAAATCGTTTCTACCTGCTGGTCTGTTTTTCACAGATTCTGCCACGTTTTGTCTCTCTTTACTTTTGCAAACCTTAAGCTTGCTTTTTCTTTGCAAAAACTTTTTGGCAATCTTGGGAAATAGTAGCTCTTCAAGATTATCTTCATTTCCAGTAAGGGAAAATTTATTTTAATAGGGTACTAACCTCTCTAATCAGTCTACAATGAGTTATGTATGAAGGGAGTTTTCAAGTGCGCGATGGAAGATGATGAAAGAAGATCTTGTAGTGTCAAACGCTCAAGCTTGGGGATGCCCATGTGCACCCCCAATAAATATTCAAGGAGACTCAAGCGTCTAAGCTTGGGGATGCCCCCGTGCATCCCCTTCTTCATCAACAATTATCAGTTCGTCCCTTATTGCACTATATTTTTATCACTTCATGCGTTATGTGCTATGCTTGGAGCGTCTCGCTCTTTACTTTTCTAGGTTTGTTTTTTTGCTTTGTTTGCTGTAGTAACAAGTTAGACCCCATCTTAATCTTTTGTGTGGGAGAGATAGACTCTCCGCTTAAACTAGAAGTCCTCATAGGATTTGCATGCTTATTCATTTAGCTGTGAGTTGTTCTTTTACTTTTCTTAGCTGTTGCTCTGTTTAGTTGTAGTGCTTTAGTTTTTCTAGAGCTTTTATTTTGTTTTAGGTTGAACTTTCTATAGGTTGCATGTTTTATCTTGTTAGAGAGTTTGCCTGTTGCACTGAGTTTTGTGTCTTGACTAGAAGTAGGTAGTTGAAGTTGCTATTCTCTTTGTAGTAGTAATTTGCAATAGTTTTGAGGTATTGACTAGAGTAATGTTTGAACTTTTGGTGTCAAGATCTCGAGCCTATTAGTGATAGATGTCGTATTTTGGGCAATCCGCGTGTTTTTCGAAAACCAAAAACCCCTGTTGAGAACTCTAGCTACTAGATGGATCACTAAACTCTGGAGGGTTCGAATATTAGAGAACAGTCGCGTACCATGAGTCGAGGATGCACAAGGATAACCAAACCCCCATACACTCCTCCTCGGGGTACTTGTCTCTTTGTGAACACCCTGATTAGATTGAGAGTTACCGATAATAAGTGCATGAGTTCTTTGGACTAATGTGAGTATTCGAAAGTTGACACTTCCACCCACCTATACTTTTTCTAGCCTCTTCGGTACCGTGGATTGCGCTTTCTCACCTTGAGAGTTGGCGCATACTTCGCCAGTGCATCCAAACCCTTGGCACAATACGCTCTGTCATCATAAGCCTCCTTATATCTTTCCTCAAAACAGCCACCATACCTACCTACAAGGCATTTCCATAGCCTTTCCGAGATACATTGCCATGCAACATCCACCTTCTCATGACTTGATCTTCATGTCATACACGCTACTTGCTTGATCGATGAGCCTCATGCTAGTTGGGCCTTGCCCTAATCATTGCTACATGACGCGCTAGTATCATTGCATATCCTGCTATCCTGGCAGAGGCATACATTTGCATCATGATAGTTATATCTTCTTTATGTGAGTACCTTTATAAAGTGTGAAAGATCTCCTATATTCTTGTAAAATATAGAGTGTTGCCCCTAAAGTGAGGAAAAGATCCCAAAGAGGACAAAATCAAAAGATCCCAAAGAGGACAAATGAGAGTTAAATAGAAAGAGCCATTGAGGCCACCAAAAAATACAAAAAAATAGAAAAAAGAGAAAAATAAAAATAAAAAGAGAGAAGGGGGCACACTACTATTCCTTTTGAGAGATCCACACTAGTACTTCATCCTCTATCCCTTGTACTCCATAGAGATCATCATCATGCATATAGTTATGTGGGGACCTTCACACTATAGAACTTGGCTTGTATATTCCAATGATGAGCCTCCTCAAACGAGCTCTAGGTCTTCTTGAGCAAGCAAGTTAGATGCACCCCCACTAGTTTCCTTGGAGAGCTTTTAGCTCACATGTGCATCCGTTGTATGGCAATCCCTACTCCTCACATCATATCTATCATATGGCCTTCTCTCGCCTATAATTGTCCTCATTGATGTGAGCCTTTCACACCTTTTTGTATTCCTCCTCCACTTTCTTTCTGTTTCGCCTTTTAGGTATCAACTTTCTTGCTCACGCTCATCCATTGCATGAGTGCTCAAAATATCAAAATATCGACAGCAGAAAACAGCAACTTGCATCCGTTGTTTGACTTGTACCTGGCTAGTGGTCTGGGGGCGAGTCAAGATAAGAATCCAAAGGAGACTAAGTTTGAAACTTTAGTAGATAGTTGTTCTCAACAACCTTTTTTCTCTCTTTTTCCCAGTCCCCTGCTTGCACGCAAACACCATATGGAGACATTCGAGTCACGGACAGCGAGAGCTCTTGCACCTTTTGTTCTTTTGTTAATTGTGTCAATGCTAATATAGACTCTTGCTTGTTAAGACTTGAATTGAATTTCATGCTTTGATTTCTTTTCTTAAAAGTCCTTATATGGTTGTGTGGCATGTCACCACAGAAATTATGCTTGCTATCATTTACCTACTCGAGGACGAGCAGGAATTAAGCTTGGGGATGTTTATACGTCCCAAACGTATCTATAATTTCTGCTTGCTCCATGCATGTTTTGTGTGAATTTGCCATGATTTTCTTGAACTTTCATACACTTTTGAGCATATTTCGAATAATCTATTAACCCAGTGCACCCAGCTGCCAGTTGCTGTTTTCTGCTGTTTTTGTATTTCAGGTTTTCTGGCCATTAAAAGTGTTGGGCCTCGCAGCAGAAAACAATAATTTTTCTAACTAGCGTCGCCCTTAACCCAAGATCTATCTAGCTGTAATGCCTTAACGGAAATACTTGCGGAAACATACCTCGGGGTGTAGTCCGTTACGCGGGAAACGTTCCTGCAAACGTGGTTGATGAAGCCGTAAACCTTTCACAGCCCCCTGGCTGTGTTAGCACCCTGTTGGGTGATAGTGACGCACGTGCAGCACCTCGTAGTACTCGCACACGTACGGACTCGATGACGACCTCCGTTCTCCGATCCAGCGAAGGTGGCGGAAGTAGACCTCCCGGAACCAAAGTTGCAGCAGCACGACGGCATGCGTATGGTGGAGAAGTGTAACACCCCCAGATCCAGTACAGTAATCACTACAGTGATTCCACTGTCAGTGATCATTACTGTTGATGATCAAGCCATGATCACCTTTAATCATAGCTCTGTCAGATTCTCACCCTGATAAAATTTTCAGATTATAAGTTTGCTCCAAGAATGGTGGATGCATGTCCATCACCCTGATCTTGGTTAAGCCAAATCCCCCTGGTCATTTGAATGATCCCAAGGCCATGATGATTATGGAACCAATGTTGGGTTATCAAAATTTATATTGATTTCAAAATGGAAATGAAAGTTATAGTAAACCCTAGGTGTTGCAAGCACTTTCTTTATTTAATAGCAAATAATGTTGGGCCATGTTAAAAATAACAATGGATATTCTCTAAAGTGTTTTGTAAATATTATGAAACAAAATTAGTAACTTTGGGAATTATTAAATGGCCATGGTAAATTTAATAAACAAGTAGGAATTTTAAATGCACTAAAAATTGTGAAACCATTTTTATTAAATACTTAATAATCAGTAGGTCATATAAAAAGATAAATGACATTTTATTAACTTATTTAAATAATGCAGAAAAATATAAACAGTAGAAAAAATAGCTCAATTTAATATTTTGTGCATTGAATAAAATCTAGATGAATTTTATTGCGGGCCAAACTTTTTGTGGCATCATGTTAAAGTATAACAATAATATAGGTGCAATTATAACATTTTTACAAAAATAAAAACCTAGCTAAACTAAATACAAACAGAAAAGAAAATTTAAAAGGAACAAAAACAAAGAAAAAAAAAACCCTAAGCCTCGCCTGGGGCGAGGCCCACCCGGGCCCAGCCCCCTTCTCTCTCCCCTCCCCTGTCTCATCCTCACCAGCTCCCTCCCCCACCACGCACGGCACAGGGGCGCCATGGCCCCCTCCTCCACCTGCTCCCCACCTCCCTACCTGCTCCCCCTTCCCCCTCTGGATAAGGAGGCCCCGGCCCCCCCCTCTCGAACCCTAACCCCCTCAATCCCCCTGCCCTCCTCACTCGTGCCGCGGTCCTCTCTCCCTCTCTGCCTTGCCTCACCGAGCACGCAGGACGTGGCCGTCGCCACCCGTCGCACATGGCCATGGCCATGGGCCACCTTGTTGGTTGTGGGCATGCCCAAGGTCACCGTGGGTCTCGACTTCGTCACCGGCGCACACTACCTCGAGCCTCTGGCCTCTACCGGAATTGCGACCTCCTCCCCGCCACGGCTGCCGCCTCCCCACTCCAAATTTGGCGCACTCCGGCCACCCCAGCGCTCCGCGTGCCCGTCTTCCGCCCCCTGTGAGCTTCCGCATCGTTTCCCCCTTCTCCCCGCTCCTCACCGCGGCCCGCTCACCCTGCTCGCAGTACAACAACCGCACCGGCCGCGGCGCGCCATTGTGGCCTTGCTGCTGCTCCGGATGCGCCCGGCCATGGCCGGCCTCTACCTGCGCCGTGGCTGCCCTGTTGCGGCCGCATGCGCGCGGCCTCACCCGCCCAATCACCGTGCCCCTCGCCTCGCCGGAGCGGCCTCGCCGGCGGGCACGGCTGTGAAGCCGTGGGCAACACCCCCCCCTGTATTAGCTTAACGCTAAATCATAACCCCCTGTTAATACAAAATACCCCCTATGTGTGTATTACATGTGGGCCTAGCCCCCCAAATTAGCCTGCTGATTAGATTAATGAAAATAACCCCCCTATGACACTTACAGATGGGCCCCATGCCCTTACAATAATTAAATTGATTAATTATCACTCTGAGTCCATGACATCTGGGTCCCACCTGTAAGTAATTAAGTTAAAAGAAATAAAAATGCTAATAGTCTATGACATGTGGGTCCACTGGATTTTTAGAATTTATAAAATCAATTTTATTAAACAGAGGCTGACCAGTGGGACCCACTGGTCAGGTTTGACTGGTCAAACCCCTCTGTGGATAAGGTTTATTTAATAATTAAAATAAATTCAGAAAATCATTTAAATTGATTTAAAACTTTAAAATTCAATATCTTTTAAACCGTAAGTCGGATTCAAAAACTTTATATATGAAAATTGATCAGAAAAATATAACGAATACGAATACGCTATCCGTATGTCTATCACACCCCTCTAACACAACGAACATCGAACCGTCCCCCTCCGGACCGGCGGTCTGATAAATTGTCCGGTACTGTTAGAGTGCCCGGATGAATTTATTTCGAACACGAAAGTTGTTCGGAATAGATCAATTAACCCGAATACACCACCCACACATGTGTCGGATGCCCACAACACCTCCGGCATGATATCTTCCCCCCCCATCCGGACACCTTGTCCGATAATCACCCGGAGTCGGTATTTCATCCCCGGATGAATTCCCGCTCCGAGCAACGTGCATCGTACTGCGATAGAACCCCGTTTACAATTCATCTGTTATGTCTTGCATTTGTATTGCTATTATTGTTGTGTATTTATTGTTTCTTCCCCCCCTTAATCTCCGGTAGACCCCGCTGCTGCCGTCGACTACACCGATGTTGAGTACGACTACTTCGTCGACGACCGTACCGCTACTGTCGAGCTACCAGGCAAGCAGAGCCATTCTCTTCCCCAGATATCGCCTATCTTTCCGTACATTTCTTTCACTAGGCATTGTTACTGCTGCTGCTACGATTACAATCCTATTCAATTGCATAGCCTGATTTTGTCGCCCCTTGATGTACCTTCCTTTATCCTATGCTGCCTATTATTACTTATGCATTATTCAGCAGTGAGCCCTGCGCATTGTTAGCTAGGTATAGAATAGAGGGTCGTGATCACTCTGGGAGTGATCGCGGAAACGATATATTACAACTTCAACAGGTACGGATCAATGCAGACACCCTAGGGAACCTACAACGGCGAGACTCTGCCGAGTCGCTTCGAGTTGACTTACGAGTGGAATGGACTCGTATTTCACTCTCGTCGGCTCAGTAGCGTAGCATCACCGGGATGATATGAGGTTTACCTCTTTAGTTCATTCCGCTGATGTCTCATTCGAGCCAGCTCAAGTGTACCATCGAGGGTGATTCCTCCTGGTTTCACTTAATGGTAGGAACTCGAACCAACTGGTGTCCTTAAAGGTAAGAAGTCGGGCGACCCAACGGTGCCCGCGAGAGGTATTGCGACGGGACGACAGGGAGGGTACGACCAGTGTACCGGTGTGCTTGGCCCCTGATCGTTGGCCGCGAGAGTTACCAAAACCACGAAAGTCGAGCTCCTCCAGGAGCACACGCGAGACAAGGTAAGGAGACGGTTCACCTTGTTGGTAACCGCAGTGACTTGGTGGGACGACAGGGCAGGCACCGATGTACTGGTGGTCCTGGCTGCTGTCGTTGTCCGCGGGTCGGTTAAGTCGAGGCAACGATAACGGTTGTCACGCAGGTTAATTAAAATGCTAAATGGTTCAGTGAATGTCTTGAGTTGGCTATATGCCATGTACGCACTACCTACCCGTGGGAACTACGAGTTATGGGCTCCTCCGCTTCGTAGTGTCGTCTGAGGACTCTCCAGACGTCAGCAGTACCGCGGCCTGCACCGGGAAGTGGTGTTGTCTTATTTGCTCGCGCGGTGGTGTCTTATTTGGATTTGCTTCAACTTCACCGTCCAGCCACGCACCGTGCAGGAGTACGTTTGGGTTGGGGTCCAAGGCCCGGCGTACTTAGGATTTAGACCGGCGGACGGCCTCTCTGTTGAGTTTGAAAGATGGGCTATGAAGTGTCGGATAGCCTCGGTGGAGCGTTCCCTAACAAGGTTCCCGCCACCCTGGAGATCCGTGCGTGTAGCGTAACGCAAGTGCACCCTTGCAGGGAAGATTAATCTATTCGAATAGCCGTGTCCACGGTAACAGGACGCTTCATGCTGAAGCTGGATCTTACCACTAGAAAATATTATTATTAAACTGTATGGTTCCGGGTTTTCTTCCTAAGGGGATGTCGAGGAGGTGAACTTGGAGGCATTGCTAATTATTACAACTTATTATTATACAATGCTGCAGCAACTTCTGCTGCATTGTTACTTTATGCTTTATATAAACTGTTGGCTGATTCTTACCTCATGCTGCAAGACATCGTCGGAAGATGCTAGTCTTCGTTAGGCCTAGCTTCTTACTGTTGCTCTGGATTTCTGTCTTTCAGTCCACTATATACAGCCTCTTCTTTCCGTTGATACAATGCATAATGCTTAGTAGCGGACGTAAGACTCGCGGGTATGCTAGATACTCACCTGCTTTATTTCCTTTACTATTTTTCCTGATCGGCCGCTGCAGTCGACGTTGGAGCCCAGGAGCAGGAGTTCCCGATGCCGACCACCGCAACATGAAGATCCCCGATGCCTTCTACGACGTCGAGTTCCCCGTTGACCAGGAGTAGCTTGGAGGTTCCCAGGCAGGAGGCCTCGCCTTTTCGATCTGTTGTTATTTGTGCTAGCCTTCTTAAGGCAACCTTGTATCCTTGTGTCTGTACTCAGATACTATTGCTTCCGCTGACTTTGTGCTCTCGAGCTGTTGTATTCGAGCCCTCATGGCCCCTGGCTTGTATTAAACAGCTTGTATTATTTTATTTGTAGAGTTGTGTTGTGATATCTCATCGTGAGTCCCTGATCTCGATCGTGTACTTTGCGTGTATGATTACTGTACACGGCTTGATTTTGGGGGCGTCACAAGAAGCCTCAATCCCAGCACAGGTTCCAGACAAGGGGACCCCGGCTTGAGAGAGACGAGAGAGGGGAGAAGACCGGTGAAAACCGATCTCAATTCGGAGTAATATTTATTTTCTCACGAATTTCTGTGTATTAAATATGTGCACCCTGCCCATCTATATATAGGCAGAGGGGAGGGAGTCAACCCCTCTCCCCTAGCAAGGTGGGACTAAAGTCCCTTGCTAGGGAGAGGTGGCCGGCCAAGGGAGGAGGGTGGGCGCACCCCTCATGGGCCCTAGGGCCCATGGCGCGTCCCTCTCTCTCTTTTTTTCTTTTTCCTTTATTCCCCTAATGGGCCTCTTTCCCAAAGCTGGCCCATTGCACTTTTTAATTATAAATAAAATGTTATTAATTATTAATTCACTTAATTAATAAATAATACATATTATTTCATCTCCCGATGATCCGGAACTCCTTCCAGCTCACTCCGAACAACCTTCACACTAACACGGAACTTTCCCGGTACGTCTTTCTCTCTTCTCCGGTAACTCCGATAGTTCCGAATAGGTCTCCGATATTCATCAAACCCTTAAGTGTGTTACCCTGCGGTCCGAGAACACTCCAGTCATGACTGAGACAAAGGCTACGGCCAATGATCAATAGCGGGACCTGGATGCCCATAATGACCCATGTGTATTCCGGAAGTAACCAATTGGACCGTTCACGTGGTATACCATTCCCTTTGTCATGCGATACTAGATTAGTCCAAGATTTGATCGACTGCATCCAATGCATTAGTTCTATCTTGTTACCGACAAATCTTTATTCACTCGTTCCGTGATATTCATCCTTGTGACCTAGTCACACGCTGCGCAACTTTATGGATGCAATCTCACCGAGTTGGCCATGAAGTATCTTTCCATTATATGGATTGACAAATCCCGCTCTTGAATCAATACTCCTCAACATATCCCATCGGATAGCCCAAGATACACCTTTATGGTCACCATGTTTCAGTGTGACGGTTAATGCACTCAAAGCATCCTCAGAAGATAGCAATTATGCGTGCTCTCACGGTCAAAGGAACAGGCTACTACGTTCTGTAATTACAAAACTGAACTTTTACGATTTGATCATGTTGTAATGCTTGCATTGGGTAATGTTCATCACATCATTCATTCAATGAGGTGACCTTACCGTCAATTGACTTGATTGTCAATCATCAGTTGATGATAAACTAGTCATCATGAGAGGCTGACTAGGAACTCTGGTTGTTTCTATACCACACCTTTATCATTGTTTCACTGATACAGTTCCAGCACAGTATGAAACTGGTCATGAACTTATTTAGATATATTGGAATAATCATATATTATTTGCCTCTAGAGCATATATCCAACAGTCTCCCACTTGCACTAGATAGCAAATAATCTAGCTGCATATTTTCTCGATCATAATCATCTTATCATATAAGTGTTTATTGATCATGCTTGCTCATGGAAGAGGTTTCGTCAACGATCTGTACCCGTTCAGATTCGTATGTTCCTTTGCAACAGGTATTGGTCAACTTGCTTGATATACCCTTCATTATCTAATAATGCTTGAATTATAAGTTTGGCGGGAGAGTGAGACTTCTTATTTTACAGTATTCTCTAATGACAAAATGGTTTTAGTCCCTAGGACTCCCATAGTCATGTATACTGACAAATACACTCAGCCAGAAGTCTAAACTTCTTACGCTAAACTTTATTCAACCTTCTACTTCCTTAAGTAGATATTTATATTTTTGTAGAGTTTTCGTTCGTGAAATTATAGCTCACATTTCCTTTCTATTCCTTTTGGTGATATCTCTAATTCATATAGACCCATAATAAGGCTTGCAATCGTAATCCAGTATTACATTCAAGTCTATTATCTTTTCTATCATTTAGAGTATTGTCCTTAGTTTCTCTTCAGATACTGAATGCTTGGACTTTGCTCAGGTTCTGTGTTTTGCCAACCAAGCACATCGGAACCTGTTCTTCTTCTAAGAACTTTTGATTCATTCTGTTATTGGATTCACAACTTCCGTTTTATGGTAGAATCATATGTCAAAGATCATATAGGATCACATGTCTTGAGACAAAGTGCATCCCTATTCTTCCATTATGACATTATTTTGTGATATTAAGGTTTTACATCCTTTATATAATTCCTAGCCACAAGAACCTTTTCTTGTTTAGGATATCATTCCAATCCTTTTGATGTTCATTACACGTGTCCTAATCTAACCTTATAGATTTTAGTGTGTGATACATCTGTATTTCGTTCATATAAGATTCTCGTAATCCTTTCATCTTATTAGCCTTAATCTCCATGTATATCAACGTATATATATGAGATTGTTTTCACATATATCATCATATATATATATATGAAATTGACATTGTGCTCCCACTCAAATATATCCTACATATATCTGTTAGTAAGCTTTTATTAAGTTTCTATTCTAATTATGCCAGACATAATAATATTGCTCCCAAAGCTCCCACTCAGAAAATGCTCTCTGCATTCCAAGTTTTCAGGAAGTCTCCAAAGCTCCCACTCATTTTCATGAAATTGCAGTCCATCTCAATATTTTGATTACTTCAAAATCACTTTATCAAATCAAGGTTTGAGAGTTTCTGCCTTGAGGTACTATGGTCCATCTTATCGAAACATTCTTTCGTTTATGCCAATTGCTACTTCTCTTCAAATTCCTCAACTTGAATGTGATGCAATTTCAAGCTATGGTCCCTTCATAGTGTTCGTGAATGAAAATACCCATATTGATTTAGCATTACTACGCTTCCGTAGTCAATCATTATTGAATTTAGCCATAACATCTTTTATGTGCCAAATCATGCCTTTATGTGTTGCATCATTCTTAATAACTTCCTGGTTATTCGGAATGTGAAATAACTACTTTATTTCATAGGATGTGAGTCATCCCATACGCAACTCAATATGATTTCATTTCTCCTCGTTTCCTAGGTAACCATCAATCCCCCGTAATTTATGAGCAGTGTCCCTTTTGTTTCACTTAAGAAGACTCATGATTATTGTTCTGTACAGAACGTATTCATGACAATCTTCTTATTTTTAAACTAGGGCTTTAACTTATATACCATGATCATCATCAATAGCATATTTCCTCTTTTCATGGAGTCATTCAGCGGAACGTTTTCCGTTGCGTTACTCTGTTATTTGGAGGCAGGGTCAATCACCCTGGTCAAAGAATTCACTTTTCTCCCATTGGTTTATTCCTTGAGAACCATCTTCTCATTCACCAATTCAAGCAATACAAGTTTTTCTATTTGGGAAGGTGTGTTTTACAATTGCTCACAACTCTAATACAAACAAAGTTATATCATATAAAACTTCTAGAAACTTTCTAACACCATCATCATATGGAGTCATCAGCTTCATTAAATTCAGAATAGTTTCCTTATTTCATGAAGTGGGTGTTTTAACTTAATAAATTATAACAACTTTGTTCATTCAATAGCATTAGCGTAAGGGGGGTGTATTTAGACCACACTACATTTTAGCATGACTACGAATGGTTTTAGGTGCTTGAGCACTTTAAACTTCCATCGTAATTTGTGGCATTATTTCCAAAAGTCTCCCATTTATGTCAACTATAATACTCATCACTTTGATCACATCATGGTGATTTGTATTCTTATATCCAACTTCACTGTGATTCCGTAATCTCAGATTTATGATCTTAATTGAATGCCTTGTTCAATTAATCATGCGAAGCATCTTTAGTGATTATTCATGCGCTTGGTTAATACATCATCTATGTACAATGTTTGGCGCAAGTTCTACTTTTCTAGAACTCCGTCATTAGTCATCTTGGTTGATAATAAATTCATGAGTTAATAGATCGAGTATCTAATGACTTCATCATTTATGAATTCATCTCATGCATTTAGTATAGTTATGACTTTTGACCTTATTGTTATTCATAATAACTTAATCATTAAACATTGAATATCACTTGACAATTATGGTGTTTTATAAATGCTTCTATCATATTATAAACTCAATTGCAATCATAGTATAAGCACACTTTATTCATCAAACTGGAACAACTGACTTGTCTCAAAACATGAATAACTTTGTCTCGCGGGATGCAAGACATATTACTTAAGTGTTCATACTTAATCGATTACAAAAGATTTATCTAATACTCTAAGTATAATTCTATGATAGATGTCTTGGTGAAATCTTGGTGGCCATTAACTGTCTTGGTTGCCATCAATCCTGGATCGCACCTCTTCCCGTCCATGCAACGGCAGGCCCTGTTTTCATAAAACAGAACAAGTATCAAATACTTATTAAACTGCAAATGTTGTATAAGGGAACAAACATTTATAACGAGTATATCAAATATATACCTTCTCCATCAAAAATTTCTCCTTCAATGGGTGCAACCTTTGCATCAAGAAGATTAGTCATGAAATCCTGGAGATGCATGTTATCTCCTCTCCCGACATAGCCATGGACATAATCTTGATAACTCAGTGGAAGCGAATGTAGCACTGTGTTTATCGCAAACTCCTCTGTGGTAGATTCATTTGTTGTCCCATAGTCAAAGTCTTCCACAAGGCTCAGATACATCCTATGCATCTTGTCTAGGTGGGCTCTCAGGCAAGTGTGTTCTTCCATCTTTGCAGAAAGAAACTATTTTTCTATCTCAAATCTGGCCACTCTGAACTGACGTATAAACAATGACTTTAGCGTGTCTATCATGTCATAAGCACTAGTTTCCCTAAACAGATTTCTCAACTCATTTGACATGGAGTGTTCCATAACATTCTTCACCACAAAGTATTTCTATCGACGAACCTAGTAATCCATCATTTCTTTTTCATCTCCATTGTTATCCGGAGGATCTCCCACATGGCTTTCTAATATGAACAAGATGTTTACTCTCTTGAGTGAAGTCCTAAGGCGTAGATACCAATTAACGAAGTTTGACCCATTTACTTTAAGTCTATCACCACCCATGAAAGAAAGCAATTAACAATGTTCATTTGGATTCATTTTCCAAAAAATATTTGCAAGGAAAACAATTAAGACTAGTTCATAACAATGAGTTCATAATAATCATATTATAGATGAGCTCACACTAAAACAATTATCCCTAAGAAGTTTTAGTGATTACATGATCCAGATTCACTATCCGTCCTCGAATATCACAAAGGCCGACGGATTAGTTTCAAAGGTAGACAACTAGTTTGTGCGATCACATCCTATATGTGACTCATGCTCGATCTTTCGATCTCTAGTATTCCGAGACCATATCTGCATATGCCAGGCTCGCCAAATTGACCATAGTGTTATATGCTGCTTAGCAAGGCCATATCGACATATGCCAGGCTTGCCAGGCCCAACCTCATGCGAACTCTAATGTATGTATGACACCCGATCGTCACGGCCTGCCTATCATAAAGAGAACCTTCCAGGTGGTGCACACTTCGGTAGAATACTTATGTTTGGCATTTTATAAGGGATCATCTTATTTAATTCTACCGTCGTGTATCCTATACTAGCAAGTTTTAAGATGTATGATCAGGGTGGCACTAAGTCTACAGTGTCTCCATTTAAGTTTCTTTCATCATGATGAACGTTTACTACTTTCTAGTAACACATAGAAAATCTATCACTACATCAAGATCAAGCAAACAACAATAGCCCCCTCTGCAATATAAAGTTAGACGCCTCTATATTTGTATATTGCATGTTTTACGTGGCTGCTAGGGCTTTTCATAGATCAACCGTTTCTACGAACATTGAACCACAACGCTGATTATAGATTGCCTCTATTACACCCCGTACGGGGCCCACCGTTGAAAATGCCATATCTGCTAAAGTAAGAGAGACAGACACCCCCCAGAGCCACTTTATACGGTACAAGCCGTATGTCAAGCGTGGAACCAGCGTAAGGTCGGTCGGGGGCCGCTTCATCAAACAATGCCACAGATATAACAAGCACACGTGAGAGGGTAACAATCGTAGAATCAACGCCCACATCCCCGATGTGTTCTATCCGCACAGCAAAACGAAGCATAGATCTAGCTCATGATACCACTGTTGGGTCTCGCAGCAGAAAACAATAATTTTTCTAACTAGCGTCGCCCTTAACCCAAGATCTATCTAGCTGTAATGCCGTAACGGAAATACTTGCGGAAACATACCTCGGTGTGTAGTCCGTTACGCGGGAAACAATCCCGCAAACGTGGTTGATGAAGCCGTAAATCTTTCACAGCCCCCTGGCTGTGTTAGCACCCTGTTGGGTGGTAGTGCCGCACGTGCAGCACCTCGTAGTACTCGCACACGTACGGACACGATGACGATATCCGTTCTCCGATCCAGCGAAGGTGGCGGAAGTAGACCTCCCGGAACCAGAGTTGCAGCAGCACGATGGCGTGTGTATCGTGGAGAAGCCTCAATCCCATCATAGGTTCCAGAAAAGGGGACCCCGGCTTGAGAGAGACGAGAGAGGGGAGAAGACCGGTGAAAACCGATCTCAATTCGGAGTAATATTTATTTTCTCACGAATTTCTGTGTATTAAATATGTGCACCCGGCCCATCTATATATAGGCAGAGGGGAGGGAGTCAACCCCTCTCCCCTAGCAAGGTGGGACTAAAGTCCCTTGCTAGGGAGAGGTGGCCGGCCAAGGGAGGATGGGGGCGCACCCCTCATGGGCCCTAGGGCCCATGGCTCCTCCCTCTCTCTCTTTTTTCTTTTTCCTTTATTCCCCTAATGGGCTTCTTTCCCAAAGCTGTCCCATTGCACTTTTTAATTATAAATAAAATGTTATTAATCATTAATTCACTTAATTAATAAATAATACATATTATTTCATCTCCCGATGATCCGAAACTCCTTCCAGCTCACTCTGGACAACCTTCGGACCAACACGGAACTTTTCCGGTACGTCTTTCTCTCTTCTCCGGTAACTTCGATAGTTCTGAATAGGTCTCCGATATTCATCAAGACCTGAAGTGTGTTAACCTACGGCCCGAGAGCACTCCAGTCATGACCGATACAAAGGCTACGGCCAATGATCAATAGAGGGACCTGGATGCCCCTAATGACCCATGTGTATTACGGAAGTAACCAATTGGACCGTTCATGTTGTATACCATTCCCTTTGTCATGCGATACTAGATTAGTCCAAGATTTGATCAACTGCATCCAATGCATTAGTTCTATCTTGTTACCGAAAAATCTTTATTCACTCATTCCGTGATATTCATCCTTGTGACCTAGTCACACGCTGCGCAGCTTTATGGATGCAATCTCACCGAGTTGGCCATGAAGTATCTTTCCATTATATGGATTGAAAAATCCCGCTCTTGAATCAACACTCCTCAACATATCCCATCGGATAGCCCAAGAAACACCTTTATGGTCACCATGTTTCAGTGTGACGGTTAATGCACTCAAAGCATCCTTAGAAGATAGCAATTATGCGTGATCTCACGGTCAAAGGAACAGGCTACTACGTTGTGTAATTACAATACTGAACTTTTACGATTTGATCATGTTGTAATGCTTGCATTGGGTAATGTTCATCACGTCATTCATTCAATGAGGTGACCTTACCGTCAATTGACTTGATTGTCCATGATCGTGAAACCACAATCATCAGTTGACGATAAACTAGTCATCATGAGACGCTGACTAGGAACTCTGGTTGTTTCTATACCACACCTGTATCATTGTTTCACTGATACATTTCCAGCACAGTATGAAACTGGTCATGAACTTATTTAGATATATTGGAATAATCATATATTATTTACCTCTAGAGCATATATCCAACAAAAATTGCTCCAAAAAATCCGGAAAAATCAGATAAAAAATCAGCGACCGGAAGCTTCCGGAATCACCAAGGCAGCGGAGGGGGGGCACCACAGGGACTCCAGAAGGGTCCCTGGTACGGCCCCACCCTAGGCCGCGCCAGGGGGCCTCCTAGCTGCCCTGTGGGTCCCCTCGACACCCCCCCTCCGCCTATATTTAGCCCTCGGGGTGGAAACCCCTAATATCGATCTCTTTTCCGCCAACTCGCCTCTGTACTGCCGCCGCCGCCATTTCTATATCGGGGATGCCTGGAGAAGCTGCCCCGGCACCCTGCCGGGAGGAGGAACCCCCTCCGGGAGACCATCCATAACCATGGACGCCTCCCGTATGTACCGTGAGTAGTTCCCATTGGACCATGGGTCCGTGACCAGTAGCTAAGTGATGTACTTCTCCCCTCTTTGTGCTTCCACTTTCGAGACCTCGTGAGCTGCCTCACATGATCGAGGCATCTTTGTAATTTTCTTGTGCTGCTATGCTGAGTTTGCTGGGGTCTGATGGATTATGAGACTATGTTCAGATTGTGATGAGTAATATATTTGGTTCTTCTCTTTTATATTTTGTTCTTGTGTAAATTCTTGCATGTTCTCTGTTGCCGTATTTTACTTTGTCCAAGTGATTTGTTACAACTCCAAGAGGGAGGGTTATGCTTGATTGTGGGTTCATCCCCTTGATGTCTAGCTTGAGTGACAGAAACATGAGACTAGGGGATGTGTTGTTGCCACCAGGGATGAAACAACGGTGATTGTATCCGCGGGTGCAAGGATTGTTTACTTTACGCAAAGTTCTTTTAAAGCAGTTGTCTGTTGCTTTGAGTTTACACTTTGGGTGGGATTCGCAACTTAATACCAGCGAGATGTTCTGGATAGATATCTCAAGGTGGATGATTCGTAGTAGATGCAGATGGATTTCGGTCTACTTAACTTGGCGTACTGCCCATTGCTTTTGAGCCCTTCCTTTCTTTGCAGCATAGTTAGCATTGCGGTTCCTTCATAATTCTGTCAATTGCCCAGCTGTGATTTGTTTACCTCGCTAGCACTTTTATCGTCTTTTGGGAGAGAGACATCACTAGTGAAAATCACGAGACCCCGGTCCATCTTCACATCCCTGTTTACATCCTTAGTTTACTTTCAGTCTTTACTTTCAGTTGCCACTATTATTATCTCTTGCGTTGATCCTTTGTAAACAGAAAGGCCGGAGGAATTGACAACTCTTCTGTACTCGTTGAGAGAAAAGTTATTTGTTGCTGTGTGCAGGTCCACGTCAACCGCCCAATTTCTGGCGCCGTTGTCACCTTCTTGTATCTCTTGGAGTCCTACTGGTTCGATAACCTTGGTATCTTCACCAAGGGAAATTTGTTGCTACGCTACATCTCACCTTCCACTTGGGGTAACCAACGAGGAGTGAGAGAACTGTCCTCACCGTATCAAGCGCCACTATTTAAGGCATTGATATCGTGTTGAGAATCGAGGAGTCTTTCCATGAATGTCACCTACCATGGGTAGTTCGTCCATGTTATTATGGTATTGATTGATCCTCTCCTCGTAACTACTATAAGTAGCCATCGGGCAGTTTATCTTTTGAGCGTTCGTATCTTCCTCTTCTTCTTCTTCTTCTTCCTCTTCCCCTTTTCTCCATGTCTCCCAAGCTTAGCATCCGCGTTCCTCTAGCTGCTGATGATCCCGGGTCCCGCGCAAGCTCTCGTGGCGGACGAGGTCATGGACGCGGTCGTGGTCGTGGCCGAGGTCGTGGCCGTGGTAGAGGAAGAAGCACATGCACCACTTCACCCTCACCAGATCTTGAATCTCCTCCTTCTTCTACTAAGAGGAGCGAGTTTTTGGTAAAGGTGCAAACGATCCGTCATTGGGTACATCTTCCTGAGTCTTTAGCTCATCTTATGATGGATTCTAAGCCTCCAGGTTTGTGTCTTCGCTCTGAGGGGTGCCCTCATGGATCCATCCGGGTGGCCACTAACTTCTCTGGTGAGGACTCCATGTTCTTGCATAAAGGTTGGAAAACTTTCCTTCGCTCCAGGAACATTCAGAAAGGAGACACTATCATTTTCAGATATGATGATGAAGAGACCCTGTGGGCGAGGGTCTTCGACTCAGATGGTGATCGAGTCGGCTGCTGTATGGAGAGTTCCAGCAGCAGTGATGAAGAATTTTACAATAATGCAAGAGAGGCCCAAGTCACCTCATCTAATAATGAGGACGACTCCTGAAGACGACTCTGAAGCTTATAGTTTTTTATCTGGTAGTATTCTGCCGACTTTAGTCTTGTTTCCTTTTTATGTAGGGCTCTTCTTTTGATGTAAGACTCGGTCTTTGATGAATGAGAATTTTAACTTCCCATCAAATTGTGTAAGTTGGTTTGGTACCCCACTTTGAATTTTGCATGAGAGTCGTCTTGTATCTGTAGCCCCCTGAGTCGATTAAATGTACTTGCATCTTGTGTCGACTCAATGAATAGATCGACTTGTAGCCCCCATGATTTGGTGTGGTCACCTTGTGTGTCGAACCAAAACATGAAATTTTTCTTCTCTCTTTGTTTAATTTTTGAAGTGATACTCCCCTAGAGTCGGCACAAACATCATTGCGTCGTGTCGGGTCTTTTGAGAAGAAACTTTGAAGTGTAGTCCCCATGAGTCGGTATATGCATTTGGGTGCTGTGCCGAGTCACATAGGTCTTTAACTTTTATTTGAAAAGAAATAATTTGTTATGCATTATTGAAAATGAAGTATGATATGATGCTTTTATGCAAAGGCTAGTAGAAGCCGACTTATGCCTCATCTTCTCGTGCTGAGAGAGATTATTGGTTCAAGAGTCGAAACTTCTCGGTAGGCCGGCTTATATGACTAGTGTGCCCGGCTTTTCAGGACTAAACTTAATAGGCGTTTTATGTAAGCCCCCAAAGTTTAGACTAACCGGGTTCGCGTTAGTCCTATGAGTTTAAGCAATACAGGCCAGACGGCATGGGTGGCCAGTTCATGTATTTGTCGGGATTTCTTCAGTTAAGAGTCGATGGGTTCCATCAAACTCCCTTACTTTCCCTGTTTAAGTCATACACATCTGGAGTTTTACATATATATGTCGGCTTCTCAGTCAAGAGCCGATGAGTATCGTCGAGCTCCTTGATTCGCCTGACTAAGCAATATACATGCCCAGAGCCGGTAGAGGGTTGATCAAGCCCCCAGGTCTATGAGAAAAGATGTAAAAATACGTAATTGATGTAATATGTATGATGCGATGTATCTAAGGAATATGAAAGGACATGCAAATATGAAAGTAAATGAAATATAAAATTCAACATTATGCATAAGTGTGGTGAGAGCCGGTGCGACGAGATTCGACTTTAGATGTGGCGAAAGCCTAGTGCGATGAAGATCGACTTTTATTCAAGAGTGGGCTCCGCCGAAGAATGTGAAGCAGCTAAGGAGTTTTCTCGGCCTCGCCAGTTATTGCAGGAGGTTTGTGCATAATTTCTCCAAAATAGCGAAGCCAATGACTGAATTGTTGTGCAAAGGCAAACGGTACACTTGGTCACCAGATTGCCAGTCAGCTTTCGAGGGTTTGAAGGAGAAGTTGACCACAGCTCCAATTCTAACACCGCCAGATGAGTCACAGCCTTTTCAGGTGTTTTGTGATGCCTCATTGCAAGGTCTAGGCGGAGTTTTGATGCAAGGCAGGATATTGTGGCATATACCTCATGCCTGTTGAAGACGAGTGAGAGGAATTATCCCACGCACGACTTGGAGCTTGCAGCAGTTGTGCATGCCTTGATCACTTGGCGACACCTCCTCTTAGGGAGGAAGGTGGATGTGTTCACCGACCACAAGAGTCTGAAGTACTTGTTCACTCAGCCAAATCTGAACTTGAGGCAAAGAAGATGGCTTGAAACCATTACTGAGTACACAG
This sequence comes from Bromus sterilis, assembly GCA_950022295.1. Lineage (NCBI taxonomy): Eukaryota > Viridiplantae > Streptophyta > Magnoliopsida > Poales > Poaceae > Bromus > Bromus sterilis. Next base: position 80,600,983 of record OX465596.1, on the reverse strand, counting down.
TTGATATTCAGTACATGCCTGGAAGGCGAATGTCATAGATGATGCGCTGAGCCGCAAGGGCGATTGCAATAATATCCAGGTGCAGAAGGTCCACCCTGATTTGTGTGAGTCCTTTCGAAGGCTCAATCTTGAGCTAGTTCCAGCAGGCTACCTTGCCAACCTTGTGGTAGAGCCCACTATCCATGACAAGATTCGTGAAGCTCAATCTGGCAGCTCAATGATACAAAAGATCAAGCAGGGTATTGCCGCCTCAGTTCCAAGTACGGTTGCTTTTCAGTGCATAATGAAGGCACCGTGTTGTTCGAAGAGCGAGTTGTTGTTCCCAAGGAGGGAGATCTCAGAGAGGTCATCATGAAGGAAGACCATGATTCCAAGCTGTCTATTCACCCTGGCAGTACGAAGATGTATCAAGATCTCAAGCAAAGCTTTTGGTGGACTCGTATGAAGCGGGTTGTTGCCCGTTACGTGTCTCAGTGTGATGTGTGCAGGAGAGTGAAGGCATAGCACCAGAAGCCTGCGTGGTTGCTTCAGCCACTTGAGATTCCGGAGTGGAAATGGGATCATATAGAGATGGATTTCATCACAGGCTTCCCCTTGTCGCAGAAGAAGAACAATGACATCTTTGTTGTCATTGACAATCTTTCCAAAGTTGCCCACTTCTTTCCAGTGAAGGACTCCATTTCAGCAGCTCAGTTGGCGGATTTGTACACCGCAAGAGTTGTGTCTTTGCATGGCATTCCCAAGAAGATCAGTTCTGATAGAGGCAGCCTTTTCACCTCTAAGTTCTAGCAGGCCTTTCAAAAGGCGATTGGTACGACGGTGTTGTTCAGTACCGCTTATCACCCTCATACAAGTGGGAAAGTCGAGCGCGTGAACCAAATCCTAGAGGACATGCTTCGAGCATGTGTCATCTCCTTTGGCATTAAGTGGGAAGAATGCTTGCCGTATGCTGAGTTCTCTTACAACAACAGCTATCAGGTAAGTCTGCAGGCGGCGCCGTTTGAAGTATTTTATGGCCGCAAGTGCAGGACACCTTTGAACTGGTCCGAGACAGGTGAGAGGCAACTGTTCGGTCCAGATGTGATCCAAGAGGCAGAAGACAGAGTGAAGATTGTCCGAGAGCACCTAAAGGCAGCACAGTCTAGGAAGAAGGCCTATTATGACAAAAGGCACCGTGGTGTAGCGTTTCAAGTTGGTGATTGGGCGTACCTGAGAGTGTCTCCATTGAGGGGAACTCACCGCTTTGGTATCAAAGGAAAGCTCGCTCCAAGGTTTGTCGAACCTTTCCGCATCCTTGAGACTAGAGGACCTCTTGCCTTTCGACTCGAGCTCCCAGAGAGTCTGTCCATGGTGCATGACGTGTTCCATGTGTCCCAGCTAAAATAGTGCTTCAAGCAGCCAGAGCAGGTTGTTGACTTGGGCGAGATCCAACTGAGTGCGGACCTTTCCTACTCAGAGCGTCCAGTCCGTGTTCTTGAGATGTTCGAGCGCAAGACTCGCAAAAAGGCCGTCAAGTTCTTGAAGGTGCAGTGGGCACATCATTCGGAGAAAGAAGCAACGTGGGAGTGTGAAGATCATCTCCGTTCTGAGTATCCTGAGTTGTTTCAGGCTTAGATCTCGGGACGAGATCCTGTGTTGGTGGGGGAGTGCTGTAACAGCCCAGTTGCAATAATAAGAAATCAACATGATATTGTACCTTGTCTGATGACTTTGTAACTTGGCATGATGCTAGAGTTTCACATTTCATGTGGTGATTTAAATTTGCATTGGGATTGGAGCCCATTTGGTTTTTTTGAGTTTGCATCCAAAATGGTTCAAGAAGGGTGTTCGAAGAGTTTTAATTGTTGCATGCATGCTCTCCTTGATCCCAAACTTGGCATAGCCAATTCTTTCCCCTTCCCAAGCTTTTCAAAAACCTTGCAACATTTTTTCCAACTCCAAAAATGTGGGCCACAGTTCAATGTGATTTGAATTTCCAAAAATGGCCCCACATTTTAGTTGCTCCAAAAATGGTCAAACCAATGTTATAAATTGGAGAATATTGCAAGGGTTCCAAAACATATTTTTCTATGTTTTTCTCTTTTGACTTTTGCTCTGGAAAAATGCTGGAAGGTTCTGTTATATTTTTAATGGAAATCCCTCTCGTTTTTATTTCTGGCCAAAGGTGAATCCAGGCCCAGTCGTCTGTCCCGGCTCCCCTCGCCGCAGCCCAGCCCAGCCGAATCGATACGCCTGAGCCATGTAAGCCGTAGGATCTTGATCCTACACCTCGCATAGAAGGGCGCAGTGACGGCCACCTGCTCCGTTAGGCCGTCGTCACTGACGTCGAGAGAGGAGGCTGCCGGAGCCGTCCGGTGTAGCCGTCTCCGGCCGTCACATCACGCGTCGAGCCCCCCTATAAGAGCCCCGAGGCCTAGGGTTTCTTCCCCCCCTCTCAATTCGTTCTGCCGCTGCCTCTCTGCTTGCCGGGGAGCTCCCCTGTTTCCGCCGGTGAGGTCTCGAATTCGTCTCCGTCGTGCGCCGCCGTTGAGCCTGCGTTTGCACACGCCTTCGTGCCGCCCTTCCTAACCCGTTCCGACCTACAGGAGCAGGAGGGGATCTGCGCTGCGAGTTTGAGCCGACGACCTCCGTCGCGGGCCGCCGTCTTCCCCGTCGTCGGTGGTGTCAACCTCCTCCTCCTCCGTGCGTTCGAGGTCGCCCCCGAGCACACCAAGGTGAGCCAGCACCGTCCCCGTAGGCCGCGCGTTAGATCCCGAGCCGTGGCTGCGTTCTGTTTTGGTTCGGGCCGTGTGTCGCCGTTGCCTCCGTGTAGCCGGGACCACCGTGCCCTGGGCGTGTCGAGTAGCGTTGCGGGCGTGTCCTGGGTGTGTCCAGATCGCGCCCAAGGCAGCAAAGCGTCCTCCTTTGGCCTCGTGCAAGGGTGCGAGGGCCTCTGTCTGAAGCAGCAGAAGACCGCATCGCCACCTCGTCTTGCCGTGAGGTTGTCGTCGCCGTCGAGGTCGCTTCCGGCCAACCTTCGACGCCGGGCTGCTCTTGTATGTCCCAGCTGCAGATCCCGCGCGTCCATCAGGTAGCTAGGTCCCCAGTTGCGATGCCTGCCTCGTCTGAATGTCGTCGGCGGCGTAGGCGTGTTCTGAAGTTGCTTCGCCGCCGCTCTAAACCCGGTGAGCTAGAGCTCTCACCATGGCGTCTTGGAAGTCGTGCCCTTGCTTCTCCTGTAGCTGGAGGTGCGAGGAAGAGATCCCGCACAGCAATTTCCCGGTCGGTGACGTGTGCTCGCCGCGAGGCTCGCCGCAGTTTCTCTGTGTCGTTGGTCTGAATCTGAAGTTTTTTCGTCAGGTGACAGGGGAAGGTAACTCCTTGTTGTCTGTTGTGTGTTGTTGTTCAGCTGTCGAGCGGTGGCGTAGTGGTAGAGGGGGCTGTGGTGGAGAGGCACGGTCTGGGTTCGAATCCCAGCCGATGCAACGCCCCCTTTTTCCTTTTTTTTGTTTTCCTGGGCCATCGAGGCAGGCTGGGCTTGGCCTAGTAGCTGCCACAGCCGGGTGGGCTGGCCCAGAGGGAGAAGAGGAGAGATGGTCCGGTTGCCGAATCCAGCCCAGTGCTGATGCCCATTTTTTTCTTTTTTTCCTTTTCTTTTCTGTTTTCCTTTTTCTCAAAATTGATTTGAATTCAAATTCAAATCTGTTTTGGGACTTTTTGATCTTTCTGCCTCAAGCATATCATGCCATATATGAATTTGGGGTAGAATTGCCCACTGATCACAGTGGTGATGTTCCTTTTGCAGTTTGCCCCCTCTAATTTTGGAGTAGTGGTAATTTTGAAAAGAAGGCCCTCACTTCTTTTGTATTTGCACGGTGTTTGCAAAATTCAAAGTGTGCCATGCCTTATATGGTTTTGGGGTAGAAAATTGCAGGGATTAAAATAGCGATGTCCATTTGATGCTTTGTGCAACTCAGTGGACATGGTGTGATCACCTAACCATATCCAACCTTGCCTTTCTTTTCTTTGGTTCTTTCAACTTTAGTGCATGTTGAACTCTTGATCATCCTTTCTTTCCAAGTTCTTTTCATATCATCTTCAAATATTTGCTTCATCAAGCCAGCCCCTAGCATATTTTCATATGCAATGTGGCTGGGTTCCTTTCTTTGTTGCACCTTTCCGATGTCAAGTTCATCGACATCTCACCGTCTCCGGAATCGATGTTTTACTTTCACGTTGTATTTATTTTCTGTTAATTGTTTTTTTGATCATGTCATGATGCCATGTTATTTACACCAAAATTAAGGCTAAGACCGAAGCCATTCTATGTAAATAAATTGCATATGAAGTTGTTGACGTGTCGTCACCACCTTCATTTAAATCTGACTAGCTAGGGTCACATCATGTCTATTAAACTTGATCATACCATCCTTACATGTGCATTGCACCCATTGCTTACTTGTGTGCCTTTTTCCTTGCCGGTACTTTACGTTAGCACCTGAGACCGCCGAGGAGACTTACGTGGAGATTTCCGACACCGAGCCCGAGGAGCCTTCTACGTCTGCTTCGACGACCGATTACCCAGGCAAGGGGAAGATTTATACCATTACTTGATAACTTTCTGCCTACCTGCCTAGCTATAGTCTAGAACGTTCGTTTGATCCTATCCACTTGCTTATGCCACATTCATAACCAAACAGCCATAATCCCCACATCCCAGCAAAACCATTGTACTGCTAAGTTACCGCTGCTCAGCCATTGTTTAGTATGAGTAGGAAAACTTGCTGCTTACCCTATGCTATGGTTTGGGATATCATTTTATTTAAAGAAGTTGGTTGATATTTATTATTATTATGATGTTAACTTATACTTGACGAATGATGGGAGACCGGGCTGTTCCCGCCAGGTGTTTTGTTGCATTTGAGTCACCTAGGTCCCGAGTTCCGGGTATTGTGTTTCTTGGCAAGCGTGCCTAATCGTGTGTGGGATTCTATGGGGTCCCCTTGTCTTACCTACCTAGCTTCATACAATTCTAGTGGTGGCTCGAGCTGATTTACTATTTGCAAATGTGTGTGTGCTTGGTTGGTACCCCAGCAATTTTCGAAACAACCCGGGCCAACGGAGACATAGTTCCTCTGGTTGGTCCACACTGGTGAGCTAGGGAAGTCCCCTGTTATATAGGTGAGACTAAACCCGACCTTGGCCATACGGTAGAGGACGATTCGAGAGCGCGACCGGCTTTTGAGTTGGATGTCGACTCACCGGGGGCCACCCGGAATTGTGCGTCGTTAGTTAGAGGGACTCCGACGTTCCAAGGTTTCAAACATTTACCTAGCCAAGTGGAAACCGGGCGTACATGCGAAGCCTATGATGGGAAGTTGGTACACCCCTGCAGGGTTAAATATTTTCGAAAATCCGTGTCCGCGGTTACGGACGACTTGAGATCTACTCCTTGTTCATAGAATAACATCAATTTGAATCATAATTAAAACTTGCCTACCGTGTGAGTGCCTTGGTTGCTTTTCTTCGTACAGGGGGACCGAGAGAAGATCCAGGTTGTGTTATGTTTGACGTAAGTAGGTGAATAGTGGACTTATGACACGATGTCACATGTATTCTTGGATCTTACCTCTACTCCAATAGAACGTTAGCCACCATATATGCTAGTGCGGCTGCAACCTTTACCTTTACCTTGTCTTACCGTAGGGAGTTAGTTATCCTGTAATAATATAATCTCACCCCTGTTTTCCTTTTGTGCTTTTATTGTTTTGCCTGATCGGCCGCTTCAGTTGACTACTACCTCGACCCGAGCACTGGATGATACTTCATGGAGGTGCCCCCGGAGGATGACGATGAGGACGATCTCATTCAGTAGATCCTATGGTTGGGTTCCGACGATCTGTGGGTGGACTATTTATGTGCAGCCCTCTCTAGGGCAATTTGGATCTTGACCGTACTCGGTCGTGATTGTCTTCCGCTTGTTGCATGATATACTGTTGGGTCCACGGACCTCTGAGATGTTGTAATAAATGCCAGTGGCGATGTATGCCCTGGACTCTATATATTTATGTCTTAGTTTAAAGTTCATTGTTCTTATATCTGTTGTCGAGAATCCGGCAGCGACATGAGTGCGAGTGTCGTGAGTCGGTGGTATTTTATGCGCTACTAACTTGAGCGGGACGCGAAAGCGACTAACTCGAGTTAGCACCGCATCGGGGGCCTTACACCCACCCAAAGTGTAAACCCAAAGCAACAAACAACTGCATTAAAAATCACTTTGCGTAAAGTAAACAATCCTTGCAACCGCGGTTACAAGCACCGTTGTTTTCCCCCTTGTGGCAACAACACATCCCCTAGACTCATGTTTCTATCACTCAAGCGTGTCATCGGGGGGCATGAACCCACAATCAAGCATAACATTCCCTCTTGGAGTCACTACCTACTACTTGGCCAAAGCAATAAACAACAACGGAGAACATGCAAGAATTACTTAGGAACAAAAATATAAAAGATAAGAACCAAATATATTACTCTATCACAATCTGAACATAATCTCATAATCCATCAGATCCCAGCAAACTCAGCATAGCAACAGCAGAAAATTACATATGTGCCTCGATCATGTAGGGCAGCTCACGAGGACTAAACCATGAAGAACAAAGAGGGGAGGAGAACATCACATAGCTACTGATCACGGACCCATGGTCCAAGGGAAACTACTCACGACACATCCGGGAAGCATCCATGGTGGAGGGGAAGCTCTCGGAGGTCAATCATCCCTTCGGCAGGGTGCTGGGAAGGGTTCTGCTGGCGCTCCCGATCTTGCAAGCGCGGAGGCGGCAGAACAGAGGCGAGATCGTGAAAAAGGGTTCTGTCCTCGGAAGAATCCCGTCATGAAGATTAAATAGGCGAAGGGGGGCAGCCAGGGGGCACCAGGGGTCCAGGCGCCCTGGTGGCGCCGCCAAGCCCTAGGCCGCGCCACCTGGCCGCCTGGGCACCAGGTGGGGCCCCTCTGGCCCTCCTTCGGAGTTCTGGAAGCTTCCGTTGCGCTGATTTTTATCTGATTTTTCCCGAATTTTTGGAGCACTTTTTATGTGGGGGAAAACTGGAATACAAAAACAGCAGAAAACAGGAACTGGCACTGGGGTGCACTGAGTTAATAGGTTAGTCCAAATATGAACAAAAATGTATGAAAGTGTATCTAGATCATAGCAATATCACACAAAACATGCATGGAGCAAGCAGAAATTATAGATACGTTTGGGACGTATCATCAACCACAACCACAACACTGACTGCTCGATTGTTGGACGAAATATAGAGTAGCATAGACTCTTTTGTCTTAGGGGCCGCCAGGGTTGGAGCCTGGGACAATTGTTTCTTCAGTGCCTCCAGAGCTTGTTCAGCTTCATCATCCCAGACAGAAAAATTCGACTTTCACAAGAGTCGGTATAGGGGAATTTCTTCTTCTCCAAGTCGGATGATAAACCGACTCAGGGCAGCTACGCATCATGTGAGTCGTTGGACTCCCTTTACTGAGGCCGGCTTCTGGAGGGCCATGATAGCATTGATATTTTCCGGGTTCGCCTCAATGCCTCGCTCAGACACTATGTATCCAAGGAGCTTTCCTGTAGGGACCCCGAAAGTGCACTTAGTCGGTTTAACTTCATCTGATACTTGCATAGGTTCTTAAAAGTCTCCTGGAGGTCACTGATGAGTGAGTCGGCCAGCTGAGATTAGATAACTGTGTCGTCCACATAAGCGTGCACATTGCGCTCGATTTGCTCCTTGAGGCAACTTTGCATGGTTCGTTGATATGTGGCTCCTGCGTTCTTCAAGCCGAAGGGCATAGAAGTGCAGCAGTATATCCCAAAAGGAGTGATGAAAGTTGTTCTCTCCTGGTCCTCAAGAGCCATTTTGATTTGGTGATAGCCAGAGTAGGTGTCGAGAAAACACAGGAGCTCGCATCCCGCAGTAGAGTCGATGATCCGGTCAATGCGAGGTAGCGTGAAGGGATCCTTTGGGCAAGCCTTGTTTAAGTCGGTGTAGTCGATGCACATGCGCCAGGTCCCGTTCTTTTTCAAAACGAGGACTGGGTTTGCAAGCCACTCCGGATAGAAAACTTCCATGATGAACCCGGCAGCAAGGAGCCGGGCTATTTCTTCCCCAATGGTGTTCCTCCTTTCGCCGTTAAAGCGGCGAAGGAATTGTTTGACCGGTTTCAGTTTTGGGTCAATATTTAGGTGGTGCTCAGCGAGTTCCCTCGGGACACCTGGCATGTCAGAAGGTTTCCATGTGAAAATATCCCGATATTCATGGAGGAACTCGATGAGCGCGCTTTCCTATTTATCAGATAATCCTATCCCAATGATGAACTGCTGGGAAGCGTCACTGGGGACAAAGTCGACTTTCTTGGTATCCTGAGCCGGTTGGAACTTGGGGTTGTTGTCGGGAGTCAGTTTATTCAGTATGGTGGAATATGTTGGGTCTACCTTCTCCTGGTATGCTGTCAGGTCCTCCTTGGCGCATGCCGATTCGGCATACTTGACATGTTGTTCGTTGCACTCCGTGGCTCTAGTCCGACTCCCATCTACCGTGATTGGCCCGTTGGGACCTGACATTTTTAGCTTCAGATAAACATAACATGGACGAGCCATGAACCTGGCATAAGCCGGTCTACCCAAGATGGCGTGATATGGGTTCTCGAGAGTCACCACCTCATAGGGCATGATCTCAGAGCAAAAAAAATCAGCAGTTCCAAAGGCTGTCTCCAGGTAGATTTTGCCTATCGTCCATGCTGACTTACCTGGAACTATTCCATGGAAAATGGTGTTGGAGGTTTGCAGTTGCTTGTGAGTCAGTCCCATGCTGCGGAAAGTCTCGTAGTACAGGATGTTGATACTTCTTCCTCTATCCATGAGAACTTTATCAAGTGTGTAGCACCCAATTTGTGGAGAAACTACAACGGCTAGGGTGCCCGGGTTCTCTACCACTGAGGGGTGATCATCCCTTGTCTAGGTGATCGGCTGTTCAGACCAATTAAGCCACCTGGGACAAGCCGGTTCTGTGAAGACGGCCATGGCGGCTCTCTGCTGTAGCTTCCTGTCTCTTCAACAGCTAGTGGTGGTGAAGACATGGTAAGCTGAGTGGTCTTGGAGCTGTTTTGGGTTTGATTGGAATCCAACAAGTCATGGCTAGTTTTGCTGTCCTCCTCCCCTAGATCCTTGGTGTTGAGGTGCTGCACCGGCTCCCTGATGCCCAAAACCTTGGTTATTGTTGTTTTGACCGGCTCCGCCACCTGACCCAGGGAGTCCCTGGCCTCCGCGGCGTGCCAATTCTTTCATGAAGTTGCACTATTACCAAGTGTGACCGGATGGACGGCCGAGTTTGCTATGTGTTGGGAAAGGTCTTTTCAGAGCTTCTTCAAATTTGTTTGGGGGTCGGAAACCTCCTTCTGACTTGCGGTAGTTGTTTGCCCCCTGCTGCTGCCTTTGGAAGCCGACGTTTATGTTGGCTACCAAGTTGGAAGCATTCTGATCGAGTCGACACTTGGTCTGTTGATTCTGGCTCTGTGATCCCTTGCTGCTATTCTTTTTATTCTGGGTATCTTTGTCCTCTTCCGCATCAGCGTCTTTGGTCTTGTTAGACAAGGCATACTTGATGACCGCATTGATGAGCTCTCCCATGTTACTGACCGTCCTCTTGAGTCGGCCAAGCTTGTGTAATAGGGGCTCGAACTTGCAGTTTCTTTCCAAGACTATCACTGATGTTTAAGCTGTAATAGTGTCTGAGGAATGGACTATGTCCGCGACTCACCGTGCCCATCTTCGGGCCGACTCTCCTTCCTTCTGGATGCAGTGCTCCAAGTCGACGATTGTAGTAGCTCGCCGGCAGGTGCCTTGAAAATTCTTAATAAACTTCTCTTTGAGGTCAGCCCAAGAGGTGATGGAATTCTCTGGGAGATTCTTGAACCATGTACGAGTCGGCCCTTCTAACATCATTGTGAAGTAATGGGCACAGATTTCTTCGCCGGCTTGCAGCATATACATGGCGAGGTCGTAGCTTTCAATCCAAGCCGCTAGGCTCATGTCAGCCATATAGTTTGGAATCTTACGCGCTCCCTTGAAATCTGGAGGCAAGCGTGTGTTCCTCAAAGCCGACACCAGACACCGGTTTCCTAGGATCTGCTGATGAACTCGGTATTTTGACCTTGTGGGGGGGATTGGGCCGTCGACTCTACGCGGTAGTTAGTATTGGGAGCCGATAGGTCCATGATCCTCAGTGCCCCCTGAGGGTTCAGAGGCGATGATACTTCACGTTGGCGATGACTGCTCGAGGCCGCAGGAGCAGGTTACTCTGTTTGCTGACTCACGCTTCGATATGGAGTCCCATGTATGTATGGAACCCCTTGAGAATATTGGGCTTGCTGTGATTGCGGTCTTGAGGAAGTCGACCGCTTCTCGGGCGACACAATCAGCTGGGGTGTCTCCCTGAATCGGTGCGTTGGTGAGGTAGCGGGTAGCCGCCATGACATTTGCCATGGGGTTATCGAAGTGGTGAGGAGGCGTGTGAAAACGATCTGGGAGTGGAGGAGGATCCGGTTGTCTGGGTGGCGTGAATCCTGGAGGATGTTGATCGGGGCTATGGAACAGCGTTCCTCCCTGGTATCCAGGGGGAGCCGACTCGCATATCCCTGTGGGCGCGTATGGGCGAGGCTTAGTCGTTGGACCTCTATCAGTTCCAACTCTCCCCGGAGGCATGTGGATTCCTGAATGAGCCGGGCTTCTTTCTCAGCCATTTATTCCTTTTCGGCGTTGATTTCCCTTTGTATATTCACTACCCGTGCCCTGAGTACATTGACCCTCGTCTTCCAGGCCTCCTGGTTTTCAGTTGTCACCGTCACAGCCAAAGCCTCATCAAGACCGTTCGAGGCGTCTGCGAGGGCTTCCACTCCAGTGGGGGCTTACCCCGACGAGAGGGCTGCCGGCTCCCTGTCTATAACAGGAACCGTGCTAGCCGCCGGCTTTGTGCCTTGATTTTGGGCTTCCTGACTCTCCAGCCCTCGAATGTCAGCCATGAACATCGTGGCACAATATGAGGGTAATCCGGGTTATATTCTGGCACACTGATGCCGAGTCTGTTGCTCCCCACGGATCGAATGGATCCCTCATATGAGAAGCTTCCTTCACTAGGGGATGAGTCGGCATCCGTTAATTCTTCTGCGGTGTCGTGCATTGGGGACTCGACAGAGCCCTCCGGCTCTGGAGACTCGTCAATGAATCCGACGAAAGTGTGATTAGAGCTGGTGCTTCGCCGGCTTCAGGTTTCTATGGGGACTTCAGGATCTGGTTCTGGCTCAGATCCATCAGTCCTGCCGATGAAGATGTGGATAGACCCGATCGGGACCCGGTATCCTGATTCGACAGAATCGGCTTCAGGGCCCCAGGTGGAGTCTTCGATGCAAAGCTGCCCGCGCCGGCTCCTGGTGATCCGTCCGGCAATGAATCCCTCCATGCCTTGAAGTGCTCCCTCCAGAATCTCAACACCTGCAAGCGCAGGCCCCACGGTGGGCGCCAACTGTCGTGGGAAATTCACGGCAGATGTCCGAAGAGTCGAACTTAACATGCGACCTTTGCTGTGAGATGGATACGAGGAGAGAGTCGACATGGACAAGAGACTCGGCGATTTACCCAGGTTTTAGCCCCTCTTTGTCTCGAGGTAAAAGCCTACTCCTGCTTCTTATTATTATGGGCTCCGACTCTCTGAATACAAGAGTCGGTTGGATCAATTACAGGTGAGCCGGATCGTAACCTTAGTATCGAGGAGATTTAGGTCACGCCGAAAGGTGACTAGGCCTATTGCAGATTGAGATTGTTCTTGACCCTGGATCCCGTGGACCTCGTCTTATAAAGGCGCCGGGTCCCAATATTCTGCGAGTCCGACTCCAACACAAGTTGGAGTCCTATTCTACATTACAAATATGCTATGTGCTATACAAGGTAAGTCGAATTCCTTCTACGGCTTCGATCTTCTTGCTTGGCGCAATCGGCTCTGGGCCAAGTCTTCTTTCATGGGCCTTCCATAGGTGAGTCGGCCCATAGGATCCTAATTCCGGGTTATGGGCTTGGTCCATCCCCCCGACAGCTTTCCCAAGCATGAGATTTTGCCTCTGATTTTCCTTCACACAAAACTTCTCATAAACTTATCAGAGCGGTTAGTACACTAATAGATAATCTGCCAAAATAGGACAGATTGTAAAGATTGATTTCTCAGGTGCACTTATATAGCTCAAATAAGAAAACTCAAAGCATATGAAAGTTTAAAAATTGTATAGAGCATGCTGTGTAAAAAATTCAGCTCAAAACGATGAACTGGTGATTTTTTTATTTTTTCAATGAAGCAAACAAAATCTGTTTTCTAGATAGCATGTCACAACTTTTGCTTCCCTTGTCATAAGAGGCTAAAACTTGGCACACAACTTGAAAATAAAGAGACAATGGTGTTCCTACAGTAGTAATTACGTCCAAGACACAACAAAAGCAAAAGAAACATAATCTGTTTTGGGATGCCTCCCAGAAGCGCTTCTTTAAAGCCATTAGCTAGTCATGGGTGTAACGATGCTCACAAAAGAATAAAAAGTTGAAGCACAAAAGAGAGCATCAAAGGAGAAAATATAAACCACATTTAAGTCTAACATGCTTCCTATGCATGGGCATCTTGTCAGAAAATAAATCAAGGAAGTACAATGTATATTACATAGGAAGGTAAAACAAGAGAACCTTCAAGATTTTCAACATGGAGAGAGGTGTTTTCCTAACATGAAAATTTCTACAACCAAATTATCCTCTCTCATAATAATTTTCAGTAGCATCATGAACAAACTCAACAATATAATTATCACATAAAGCATGCTTTTCATGATCTACTAGCACATAATCATATAAACTTTCTAAGTAGAACTCCTCATCATTAAGAACATCCATAGTAGGAAAAAATAGAGGGTTATCATAAGACATATCAAAATAGAAAGGGTTATCATAAATAACAGTAGCAAAATCATCCTTGCAAGTTTCATTCATAGGGACATCATTGCCACAAGCATCAATTTCATCAAAAAGGGATATTTCAAAAGATTCAATAGGATCGTAGCAATCAATATAGTATTCCTCCTCCTTCGGTATGCATGGAGGGCAATTATATAATGTAAGAGACAAAGATTTACTTTCATTAGTAGGTATAGATGGGTAGCTACTCCATTCTTCCTTCCTTTGTTCGTCACTCTCCTCCTCTTTTTCATCCAAGGAGCATTCAGTTTCAGCAATTTCTTCTTCCGTAAAGTCCTGCAAAGCATTAGTCTCTTCCTCTTGTGGAGAGAACCTTTTGAGATAGTCAGTAATATAAGCATTATCATTAAAATTCTCAAAGCAATATTTAAGTATAGCAATACTCTCAGATTCTTAAGGGGCATCTTCAATATTCTCAACAAAGGAAGAAACTTCATAGGCACCCTTAAAGACAACAAAATCTTCTATTTGTGCTACATCAAAGAAGTAATAATGTCCCCTAGTATAAGATATCAAGGTTTCATTATCATTACACCAACATTGGAAAGGAAGGTGTTTAAACATCATGCGGCAACAATATTCATCACAGCAAAAAGATATATCATAACCAGAGCATAAGTTTCTAGCATAGTGATATGATTTTTGTATCAGTTTCCATATAAATATCCCTTTTTCAGACAAGCGGTATTTCTTATAATATTTTTGTTGATCCTCAGTGAATCCTCCATGCCAATAAGATCTAGTTTCAGTGAATTTAACCATTGTAATCAAACAGAGTAATACGATAAAGTGTACTTATCAAGTGAACTTATAAGTAAAGCTATGCTCCTCGGTAACGGCGCCAGAAAATAGTCTTTATAACCCACAAGTGTAGGGGATCGCAACAGTCTTCGCGGGTAGGTATAACCCAATTTATTGATTCGAGACAAGGGGAGCCAAAGAATACTTATAAGACTTAGCAGTTGAGTTGTCAATTCAACCACACCTGAAAAAGCACTAGACAAGATATTTAGTAGCAACGGTGTGTTGATGGGTGTAGCCTTTACGACTTCCCCAATCACCAACACCACAAAGTAGTAACAAAATAGTAGCAGTAGTAATGAGAGCAATAGTAACAATGAAGGTAATAGAGATGAAAGATGGACCAGGGTTCAAGGTTTCACTAGTGGTAACTCTCCAAGAAAAAAGAACAAGGTGTTGGGTGAACAAATTACAGTTGGGCAATTGACAAAATTGCACTAACTCTAGCCAAAGAATAAACTAGAGCATCCTAGTCTAAGAACCAAATGTAGGCATGTGTTCCGTATGTAGTTGTACGTGCTTGCAATAAGAACTCGCACAACATCTTTTGTCCTACCATCCCGCTAAAAACGGAGCCAAAAGGAACTTATGGAGACTAAGGCGCTCCTGTCAAAGAGCACCGGAACAAAGCATTAAACTCAATGAACACATGTAATCCTCAAATTATAGCCCATCCCCTTTGGTGTCCCAAGCTGTCACCATTGAGATCGCCGGTTCCGGACTATAATAGGTGCATACAACGGTAGATAAGATCTAGAACAACAATTATAATCATGCAACCATAAAGTGCTCTGATCTAAAATCATGCTACTCGTGCACTAGTAACAAGCATTAAGAACAACAATTGCGGCAACAATAATTCATAAACCTCTTAGGACTGAACAAGGTAACAATTATCGAATCCCAACAAACACAACACATATTACATCATATGGATCTCAATCATGTAGGGCAGCTCATGAGAACATTATATTGAAGATATAAGGGGAGAAGATACCACATAGCTACTGCCAAGAACCCGTAGTCCAAGGAGGAACTACTCAAGAAGCATCATGGGGTGAAGAATAGTTGATGAAGATGGCCCCGGGGGCCAAGGCCCTCTCCGGCAGGGTGCCGGAGAAGGATCCTGGTGACCCCCGAAGCTAGATTTCGATGGCGGCGGAGATCGGGATCGCTTCTGGAAAAGATAGGTCGAGTTATCTGGGTTTAGCGTCGGGGGGGGGGGTATAAATAGGGCCAAAGGGTAGACTGGGGGGGTCCCACAGCATCCAGGCGGCCTCCCAGCGCGGGACCCCCCTGGCCACGCCCAGAAGGCGCCTGGAGGCTGTGGTCCACCCTCTGACTCCATCCTTTGGATGGAGGACTCTTCCGATGTAAAAGATTTTTGGGAATTTTCCGAGCAACTTCATTTTTGGACTTTTTCTGCATTGCAAAGACAAAACAGACGGAAACTGGCACTGGGCTCTATATTAGTAGGTTATTCCAATAAATGATTCAAAAGCATGGCAAAAAGATGCAGCAATGACACAAAAAGAGCATGGAACAAGCAAAAATTATGGATACGTTTGAGACGTATCACCACTCTAGTATGTTCAAGCTATGTGCATTGTGATCCTGTCTTGATTTTCAGTAGAATATTATTTACTCTTGGTTGTTTGTGATTGATCACATGAAAGAAGGATTGCTTCGTGCATTGTCCTTGTAGCATTGTTCCAATATTTGCTAAACTCTTTTGTAGTACATGCTTATATACATCTAATGAAGCAAAAGAGTTTGTCAAAGTTTTCTTTGTCGCGTCCAGTTGGTTGAACTGAATTGCTTGAAGACAAGCAATATGCTAAGCTTGGGGGAGTTGATACGTCTCAAACGTATCTACTTTTCCAAACACTTTTGCTATTGTTTTGGCCTCATTCTTGCATGATTTGAACGAAACTAACCCGGACTGGCGCTGCTTTCAGCAGAGCTGCCTGTATGGTTTTCTTGTGAGTAGGAATATGGATTTTTAGGTACCTCAGAAAATTCCAAGAAAATTACAGAAAATCCACGCACCCGAAGGAGTCCTAGACCAGAAGATGGGACAGAGGGGAGCCAGGGGGACCCCAGGCGCCCTGCTGGCGCGGCCTCCCCCCTGGCTGCCTAGGTGGATCCCACCCCCCTCTGGTTACCTACCTTGGCCCCTATTTTGACCCGTCGTGAGAAAACCCCAGAACATAACTCGTCTTCCCAATTCTCGTTGTGGATCCGCCGCCACCCTCTGTTCTTCTGCGGGAGGGATAATCTGGAGGCTGTTTTGGCTCAGGTGAGAGGACATCATCGCCATCGTCATCACCATCGCCACTCCATCATCCCTCCATGACTTCTCCTTTCATGTGTGAGCAATTCCTTGCTATAGGAAAAGGGGATGATAGGGATTGGATGAGTTAGATCATGTAATAGTTCGTCAGATTGTTGGGGGCATGTTGTATATCATCTACTTTGGTGTTTATCATCTTTGCTACAACTTGTTGCTCTTAATGCTTGTCTCTTTGGGCCCGAGTGCCATGTTTTCAGATCTGAACTACTTGTGTTTTCATGAGTTTATTTGTGTTCTTGATCTTATCTATGAGTTGTATGCACCTATTATAGTCCGGAATCGGCGACCCCAATGGTGTCAGCTTGGGACACCAAAGGGGATGGACTATAATTTGAGGATTCCATGTATCCATTGAGTGTCAATGATTTGTTCCGGTGCTCTTTGACAGGAGCACCTTAATCTCCATAAGTTCCTTTTGGCCCCGTTCGTAGCGGGATGGTAGGACAAAAGATGTTGTGCAAAGTTCTTATTGCAAGCACGCACAACTACCTTGGGATACATGCCTAATGTTTGATATTGCCTAGATGATCCTTGCTTTTCTATATGCCTTGCCCCATGTTAGAATCTATCACATGTTCACCCTCATCCAAGCAGCGCCCAACCATCCATCTCCCTAGCCTACAGTGTTTCAATCCTGCTGGTTACTAGTTGTTTACTTTTGCTGTTTTACTTTCGCTGTTTCACCGCCACTATTTCCATTGCCACCATCACTTCCATATCACTGTTGCTACTAATACTTTGTTGTAAGCAAGTGTATTTCAGGTGCGGTTGAATTGACAACTCAACTTTTAAAGCTTGTGAGTATCCTTTGGCTCCCCTTGTGTAGAATCTATAAATTGGGTTACTCTTACCTGTGAAAACTATCTCGATCCCCTACACTTGTGGGTCATCATGCACTCACTGATATATTTTTTAGCAAAATGACCATGAAATTGAAAGTCGATTAAAATGACCTCTAAACGGGATGGGATTTGGCATACCGTCACCATTTCATGAACATGGTACGTGGTAAAAATTTGAGAGGATTGTGACAAAAACTTCTGGCACTTAGTGTACAAACTGCATTAGTTGAATGTTGGTCAAACACTGAAAACCCCCGTTGACCGTGTACAAACTGCATTAGTTGAATGCTTGTTCTGCAACTTTATTGGCTTGCTTTTATCAAAGTACATGCACACAGTTTACAATGAAGAAGCGTTTGGAATGCGAGAACACAAGTGGCTTCTGTCCGAAGCTATACTCAATCCACGTCTAGCCAGATTTCCCCACCTCCGGTGAGTCAAGCACACAATCCATTCCTCAACCCATCAATCGTCTTAGGTCTATAGGATGGGGACGTCGACTCGCTACCATAGGGCTCGTAGGGCCAGCTTTGTCGCCGCCCCGGTGCCTGCCGGAGGCGGTGGTTCCGACGATACTGCCCTGAGCGCGGCCTTGCGCGCGTTTGGAGCGAGGTATCATTCGGTGACTGATTCCTTCATTAGCCCGGCCGCCCCGAGCATCACCAATTTCCTGGCTATTTCCATCTTGCTGGCCGGTCATGCCCGATTGGCGACCCCTTTTTACTGCAGGACCCCGATCGTCTCCGTGTTGTCCATCCCGACCACATCCGTCCAACGCAGCTATGGAAGCAACCAGGGCAATGGAAGCTGCTAAGAGGGCGGCTTACGTCGCCATCTTGGCGGCGGTAGCCGCTAGAAGAAAGATGGAAGCCGCCAACATGGCGGTAGCATACGCCGATGCCGCGAAGGCCTCTATGCACCAGCTCATTGACGTTCAAGAGGCCAATAGGGCGGCGGCATACGCCAATGCCGCGGCGACCTCTCTGGGCCAGCAGCTCATCAACGTTCAGTGGGCCAACAGGGAGGCGACATACACCGATGCCGCGTTGGCCTCTCTGGACTAGCAGCTCAGCGACGTTCAACGGGCCAATAGGGCGGCGACATACGCCGATGCCGCGGCGGCCTCTCTAGACCAGCAGCTCAGCGATGTTCAGCTGGCCAACAGGGCGGCTGCATACACCGATGCCTCGGAGGCCTCTCTGGACTAGCAGCTCATCGACGGTCAAGAGGCCAACAGGCGGCGGCATACGCTGATGCCTCAGAATTCTCTCTGGACCAGGTGGACTAGTAATATTTGTTTAATTAGGCACTGGTCTTTTGTTATTCCAGTAGATCTTGAGTAAGAGCTATGTTAAGTCCAGTACCTTGTTTAACTATTGAGCTGGTTCGATTTCGCAAGTGTGAGATTTGCTGATGACTCAGTTGTTTTCTCAAATTAATAGCTGCTCTTAATATATTCAATGCCATGGATGATGTTCGCTATAATCAGGATAATGCGCACCATATTTCGAAGGTTCGCATACGGATTTATTTTTAGTTTCGTCTGCGATACCACTTCTCCCGCCTATATCCTCCCCACCTACCCAAAAATTTCGCCAGCCGCGGGAATATCTAAGCCCCCTCCTTCCTTCCACCACCATAGGCCACATTCCCCCCTTCTTGTTCAAACCCTCCCATGCTCCTCCTAGCACTGCGTCCTAGATGGCGAAGGCAACTCTAGCGAACTGCTACACGATGCAGCCCCGCCCCCGTTCCGCACACCGGGCGCGGCGGCCTACACGGCGCAACCCCCCCCCCTCCCCCCCGTTCCATATACCGCGCGCGGCGGCCTACACTGTGTATGTCGACCGCCCCCTCCCTGCTAGCCGCGCCGCTCGCCCTGTTCTGGTAAGATCCCGGCCGCCCTCCTCATGTGCACGCTCTTACTCCTCCATCGATCCTGTATGGCCCGACCACCAAATCATGGAGGATACACTTGCTGTGGATGCCACCCTCACCGCACTCACGCGCCATCGCGTGCTTTCCTTGAATCCAGGTCCGGCAGTCGTCTGCTACGACGGTGTGGAGGGAATCCACGACGAGGAAACCTCGCTTCCTTCCTTCTTGGTTAAACGGTGCCATTAAGTTTCAACTGTCTTTAAACTTACTACTTCAAGTGCAATTATCAACTCCTTGCAAAATTGTTGGCTTTCTCGTCTACAAAAGGCAACTCTGGTATTCAAGGAAACAGATAATTAGGTTCCACTCACTACGTCAACTAAAGCAACTGCATCTGGAGCACTTACCAGGGAAAATCTAATAAATAATGACGTAGTACGAGGGGATTTTTTTTATCACTATTGCCATCCTGTGTTCAGTTCCAATTTCGTAGTAGGAGACAGACTCAAAGTCAATAGATTCCTGTCCTTTTCTATAGAAATAGGCTTGGTCAAGTGCTTAAAAAAGAGGTGACCCGAATGATTTCAATGAATTGCTATTTGGTCAGATTGGAACAATTGGATTCGAAAGGAAAGAAAGAATGTGAACGAAGAGGGCCGCCCATGATCGATTGGATTCGGCAAATAAAGTAGAGGGCCCGCCCGTGTCACCACCAGTCCACCGAACCAGCTGTAGATCGCTAACTCTCTTGTCGACGCCCGGAACTTATGTACGAGTTAAGAATGAATTGTTCCCGAGTAGAGAGGGCAGGATAAGGATTCAGTAAGAAGGAGAGTCTACTTATGGAAATGCCATCCTCTCTTTCCTCAGTAACGGAGTGACTAGCTACCCCGACTTTTGATTCCAGTTCCATTCTTACTGGTGCAGGATTCCAAAGTGCATCTTCCAACTCCCTAACCGCGTCTTCCATGAAGTTCGGGAGACCCCTCACGTGCCGCTGCCCGTGAGACTCGCCTTTGTACACTTTGCGCACTGCTTCGACTAGACCCCGCTACTACCTCGTATCCAAATACCTGCGATCTAGCTCATTCTTTTTTAAGCCCTGCAAGCCTAATAGAACCTTGTTTCCTGGGCCAAGTCAGCCTATAAGTAAGTAAGTAAGTAAGTAAGTAAGTAAGTAAGTAAGTAGGGCTGAAGACAATTTGTTTGTTAGTTTTTCAATCTTCTTCCTTCTATGCTTAGAGTAAGTGGAAATGACCTCCTTGATCAGCAAGTAAGCGAGCGGTAGTTCAGTCTCCGACAAGTGAGGCCGAATAGCCCCTGGTGTCCTTTTCCTTCTAAACTAGCTGCTCTCGCTTGACTCTTCTAGTGAGCAAGCAAACTGGTCGGGGAACAGGGTCAGATCAAAGTAAGGAATGGGAATAGCACTCACTCGTTGAAGGTAAGCCAGAAACAGGGGTTGTCCTCTCCCTTACTTAAGTCCTAGTCCATCTTTTCGTGCCCCAAAGGGGAAGTCAAGCAATAATGAGGGAACTTGACCCACACCTGACGAAAGAGTTTGGTAGCTCGAAGGAAGCAGAAGCAAAACCTGCTTTCTTTCTGTCCCAACCTCCAAGGGTTCCTCCCTGTATGACATAGTCCATTGGATTGGGGCAATGGTACGCACCTATGTTTGGTGTCCCCTCTCTCACTTCCTCGTCAGATCCTGGTCCCAAAGGGCAATACATTGAGTCGGAAAGACGGGGGGGGGGGGGGGGCTTTCGTAAATTCCATTCTGTAGCCGAACTAGCCCCTAGATCAGCTCTCATAGCATAGTGGGAGAATCAGAGTCAAGTTAGGCGCAAAAGAGGGGGTTGACATCATTCGTCGTGATTGGATCAATCAGACTCCCCCACAGGAAATGCCAAGGGGCGCCCTTTCTCATTATCATCTACCGCCCATTTCTTCATCATCTGCTGCTGCCTTAAGTGCGTAAAGTAGGCTCAGCTTCTTAGGTTTCTAAATATCTTGTAGTAGCCGAAGGTAGTCCAGTCCGCTTGTTAGATTGAATTGAATCTTATATAACCTACGTAGCTAAAGAGAAAATCATAATAGTCTAAGTGGACCTCTCAAAGGTATAAATAAGTAGACATTAGTCTTACTGGTTCGGTCTTTTTCTTTTTTTGTTATGATGCCCACATTTCATACTTCTCAATTCTTATTTATTCAAGGGTTCGTATGTACTGAGTGACTCTAGGTCTATTCAGATGCAGCTTCAAGAGAGCTTTATTCGGCCTTTGTATGACCGTCTTCCCTTCCTGTCTATCTCCTTCGGTCAGGTAGTTCTGCTTCCGATGCCGGAGGAGCAGGGAGGGATAGAAGGGTAGTTTCTGAGTTCGAGATGTCTGAGCTTGGAGGTTCCGCTTCTCTAATGTGATAATAAAGCAACAAGCAACGCCGCTCCCGTGCGCTCATCCCTTGCTTGTTCTTGAGCGCTAGTCATTCATCCCTAGCTGGGTTCTTGGGATATCTTGATTCTCTTTATGATGATGTAAGGGTCGGCAACAATGAATAAGGAATCGATCGGAAGTTCGCGCCAATCGATCTTCTGTAGGAGTAGGAGGTAGCGCGAATCCCCTCTTTCTTCGTTTAGAAGAGTGCTGGACCTCCACAATGTCAAACCATAGAACACAGCTCCTTTCGGTCGAACCCTAGGAAAGACGACTTTACCTTTTTCGTAGATAGTCTGAGTTCGAGCTACTGTAGTCTCCCCCGTTGACCTTCTTTTTTAGATAGAATCCTCAATGAGTGGAAAGGATTCCCAGACTTGCTCCACAGTACGAGCCCCATACAGAGCCGCGCCCTTGTGATATGATAAGAAGAAAAGGGGCCAGGCCGCCCTCTTTTCTTTTCCGCACCAAGCCTTCTTGTAAAATCGGGTGTATAGCTCAGTTGGTAGAGCATTGGGCTTTTAACCTAATGGTCGCAGGTTCAAGTCCTGCTATACCCAAAAAAAACCACTCTTGTATTCGTAAGGATGCATAGTAGCCTTTAAAGAGCACTCTTTGGCCTTGAGACTCGCCCCTTTCTCATCAACATCTCGACTTCGCTCGTTGTTTGAGGTAAGGTAAGTATAAAGGAGATCAGATCTGTCCCGGGAATCGAAGGATACAGAAATATGGAATTGAACACAGATTATAGGAAACAAGCAAACAGAACAGGTTGGATCCCATCTTTAACTGCACAGAGCAGCAGCCTACTATTGATTGATGATCTTACCTTCCTAAGAGTCGAGGAACAACAGATGAGATAGCCGAAAGGGGGGACCCCGGGTAATAGGTTTCCTTTTCCGGTTTAGGCTTGAGATAAATCAGGAACTGAACTGAGCACTCCACAAGTATGGATTGGATTGTTTCATTCTGATACCAACTTTCATGCTGGAAGATAAGGTTGCCATACTGGGAAAGGGGGAAAGGAAATAGGATCCCCTCTCTTCTCTACAGGAATGAACTTCTCCTCGCCGACCACTGGCACTATATTTAGGTTAGGCGCAATAGGTGACTTAGGTTGTCTGGATCAATCCTACAACGAATAGCTCTCTTTCCTTTTAATGGAACACTCACTAGATTCTGCTAAATAAGGATAACTGCAAAGATAAGCCAGGTCATCCTAAAATAAAGGAATGAAATCCTTTATTTTCTGCATGGCATATTTCCTATCATTTCACAACCTACTTGTTTTCTTAGTTAGATACTATAGCACCTTCCCTTCATGGGGAGTATATACCATCTAAATTCATTCATTCATTCATTACTTACTTGCTCTTCTTTCCCAGTGAGAGGAATAGGGGATTGTAGGCCCTCGATTGTAATGATGGTATCAATGAAAGATGAAATAACATGATACTATTTAAAGCAATGGTTGATAGAGCGAGGTCTAACCTTGATTTGGTAGACCGAGAAGCAAACCACTAAGCAACTGGACTGCAGCCCCGAGAAAACAAGCAGTTCGGAAAAGCAAGTCAGGAATACGGTGGCGATGCAGCAACAATACGCATTCCCGCAAGGGGTAGTGAAAAGCCATTAGGGGGAAGAGATAGGTTTCTTATTCTAAGCCAAATTACTATACCATAAGGAGATTACCATTATGAGATGACACTTGAGAGGGCACTTTAAAGTGATTGAACCCACTTTCCATGTTAGTTTAAGCAACAATATCGCTAGGGACCAAAGTAGTGAAAACGGCAGCTCCATTTTCCAAAACTTTCTGTCTCATAAGACTGTGAAACCACACAATTTTACATTCCCCTTGGGAAATAGGGAAAAACAGGCCCCGGATTCCGATAACTTATGTCTCGCCTAGTGGAAAAGTACACAATTGACTAAGAAGATTGGAAGGTGATACGAAAATACTCATCGGGTCTTTCGTTCCAGCAGTCATGATATAGCTTCTAGCTTTGACCGCTCTTAAGGTGCCCGCACTCTTGGCTTGAATCGCCGACTTGTGTTTCGGTTTAACCGAAAAGCAGAATCCTATCATTTCACTACTCGGCAGAGGCTCCTCATTCATCCATCGGATAGGACGCCCAATCTATGGAACAAGAGAACGAGATATTGACTTTTTTCACATCTGTAACTACATTCTCACATTTCTTTTTTGATCTCATGACTTTTTATGCGATCGGATCAGAAAACAAATAAGATCAGAAAGGCCATCATTGGGGCAAACAATGCAATAGCTTCGGTGAGAGCAAAGCCCAAAATGGCATAACCAAATGATTGGTTAGCCAATGATGGATTTCGCGCCACGGAATGAATCAAAGAACTGAGGACGTTTCCAATACCGACAGCAGCTCCGGCTAAAGCAATTGTAGCAGCTCCGGCACCTATTGATTTAGCACCTTCTAACATCTCTTTTCGATACTTTACTTTTCTTGTCACGTTTTTCCTTCGCAGTTCTTTCTTGGATTTTTTGTTGATAATTCGAAGTACTTGGGCCTGCACCATAATAATTTTATATTATTTATGCTTTTTTTCCACAAATTTGTTTGATACATATTCTCACAATTTGCATGGCTTGTCACATATTCAAGAAAATGAGCTGTGTCGTTGAGGGGAAGAGCTTTTCTTTCGATCAAACTGGCGCCAATCCCAAACCTTGACTGTAATACCCACCACGATACAGTAGGCAAAAGAGCAAGCCAACGACTGATTGCATACGTCATACCGGACAGACCCGATTTACTCAAGGATCAGAACAAAGAGATCTTTAATAAGTCTCTAAGATTCCAGAAAGTCAATCATATAGGGTCCGGGAGACGGAGCAGGAAGGAGACAGGCCCTCGACCGGGGGGGGGGGGCTATTAATATTGATCATAATAATTTTATACATATCTCCCGGATTCAAGAAATCCTTTGCGAAGTAGTAATTCTCTTTCTTTTCCTTTCATCCCCCAGATCCGTGAGCTAATTCTAAAAGTGCCGGTGGTCGGCACGGCTGCCTATGGAGGGGATGGTATCTTTTTTGCTCGTCATAACCTTCCAGATAAATGGGCTTAGCTTGACTCAATGGACGAACTTCAGTGCATTCGGTATGTTATAACAAGGGCTACTATCAAAGCTGTCTGTTCTGTTTTGTACTCCAGAAGCGCCACAATTACACTCATTTGCTTGCTCTTCGGCAAGTTCTTTCTTAGCAGTGAAATACATGTGCCGCTCGGAGGCGACCTTAAAAGGAAGAAAATGAATCACATCCATTTCGGATGAATGGGCACGTCCGTCTTCTATGCAACAAAGACGAGGATCAGTGCCAAGGCAAGGCCAACACAGAGGTACTACTTTCAGCATTCATTCCGCAGAGGTTCTTTCACCTTTACCACTATCAGGACCATTTGGGGACCCCGTTATTCCTAAATACTGCATGAAACGCCCTTCTTTTGCATTCCACACCCGGTGTACTTTTCCGATCAGGTCCTTCTCGCTATGGCAGAATCTTGCATTTCGAATGATCGAATTGAAATATCGCTCTATCTGCTGGAGTCTAAAGTATCTCGGTAAGGGGAAGTAAGAGAGTTGTCAGATCGAGATAAAAGAGTCGTAGTTTAAGAAGACATATCCAACAGAAATCGCATCAACCGCCGTCTGGAATCTTCTCGACTAACCCATTCAGGAGAAGCATTCGATAAGAGAAACACCATCAGGTAAGGAAGGATCTCGCACCCACACAATAAGTCAATTGAAGCAAAAGTGCAAGTGCGCATACGGATATGACGAAACCCCCTCTTTCACCTGCACCCGCTGTTGTCTTTTTCCCAAGTGCGTGAGGAGCAAAGGATTGGGTCCAGAGTGGAACTAACAGCTAGCTACCTTAGGCGTTTTCTCGCTCTAACGCACAAGGCGTTTTCGAGCTCATCCTTCTCCGGACCAACTGAGCTATCCTTACATTTTATAGCAGACTCATTGGTACGAGGGATTGGATATGACATATCGGCTCGCCCTTACTACAGCAGAAAGATTACCGGGACGGCGGCCTTCCGCACAGTGGGCGGGTAAATAGCGGCTCTATATAAAGCATTTTCTTTCTTTTAGGTATAAGGGTAGTCACACCATTTCCTCTGCTCGGTCTCGAATTTCGTATAAGTGATGTGATTAGGCTAAAGTCGTTGTTCGGAGAGCGAGTCGACTTCTTTCGCAAATGTGCAATCTCTATTCTCGGGTGGTCGAGGAAGCTTTCTCATGTGCGTAACCAGGACCAGCAGGAATATGTGATCGGTCGACCTTCTCTTCTCCACTTGAATTCTTAAAAAAGGAAGGTAGCGCCAAGTTAAACAGAGGATGATGATGTATGCAAGATTGTTAGAAATTCCTCCCGATCGTATCCCTGGACCGCACTTTCGAATGGCACTGAAAATTCAAACAAGAGATTCCAGACTTATGGTCAGTTGTGCGATATTGAGACTTGCTTTGATTATCCATTGTGGGAAGGTGTGCAAACTAAAGCGCGAACTATCTATCCAGCGGGCTGGCCCAGACAACTGATTAGCCAATTGCTCACTGATGAAACTTGTGGAGCTGCCGGAATCCACCAATATAATCACTTTATACTTCTCTAAATGAACTCAAATTTCTTTGTGTGTGGCTCCTGCTTCCTCTGTTAACCTTTTTTGCTTCAGGGATTGCAATCTAACCGGAGCAAGAGAGTAAGCAAGCGTGGAATGTGTGGATACGGTGCATTGTTGGAAAGGCCCTTTTTGAGCTCCATCTCTTGACGGAAATATTCTATTTGCTTTTGCCACGAAGACGAAGATATAGTCTCAATAATATTAAAAAAATAGGTTTACCTTACTACAAAGTCTTAATTTCTATTTGAGTTTAGAGGAACAAGATCCTGACTGGCTTGCTTTCATTCAGCAAGAACTTAATCAAAATACACCAGTAGGGGACATCCCCATCAGGCTTAATCTATTTCTCATTGAAGAGCGGCTTTCCGACCGTCTTCACCCGGACAAGGAACATATGTATGAGATGGATGTGCAGGCCGTCAAGAAGAAGAATAAGATTGATTTGTCATAGATGAAGGCCTGCAGACAAGTCTTTTACAAGATCTTTGCAATCGGATGACCTGGATTGGGGTGACCAAGATGTCACATCATCTACCACTTCTCCAAGAAGAAAGTAACCACCTGCATCTGAGCCTGCTAGTGTGCCAAGACTGTCATAGATTCAAGAAGATTAGCCAAGTGAGACAACTAGTGTGCCACCATCTGTTCCAGCAGTAAGTAGTAGAGGCAGAGGTTCCAAGGCTCAAGGAAGAAGCTAAAAGGTTTGTGCTTTCGCCAGAAATGACTTCCTTCATTTTTCTAGGTGTCATCTTAGTTCCGCTTCTTGCTCTAAGCAGAAAGACTTATCAGAAATCGCTGCTGGTTTTTTACCAAGAAAGACATAGGAATAAATAGGCTTTCTCATTTAGCGCAATGCAGAAGGCACTACCTTCTTTGATGAGCACTGCGGTTCGGGTCACAGCTATGACGTTACTATACGTCATTTTGCTGGTCAGGTGCGAGGTAGAGCATGCCTTTGAATTAGTAGTCGCGTCGGTGCGGATACCAGGCCTTCGATCAAGGACCGGGGCGAGCGGAATTGGAAGGAGAAGCAGCTCAGCGCACTAGAGTAGAAAGAAAGCACACGTAAGCAAGCGCACTAGATTAGACAGTAGCAAATAGCGAACCGAACCTTCTACTCCGAACCCCTTCATGGACTATCCTTAAGTACTATGCGGCCAAGGAGACTGGAACTACTAACTTTGGTCTTGATCCTCCACGGAATACAGTTAGTTGTATCTGGAAGCCTCAGCGAGACGTTCATGATATCCTGTCTCTTACTAACAGCAACCCTAGAGATAGAGAGTTAGGTCTTCTCTTCTTTAGAGAAGGAAATCCGAAGCATTACGAGATCAAAAGAGCTGAGAATGAGTCGTCAAATAAGCTCTACGTTAAGAGAGCAGAAACGGATGCGAGGAAGACTCAAACTGTGCAAATTGACCCAATCTCGCGGATTCATTCCCTATAGAAAACGGGGAACTTCTTCGCAATGACCTCAATTTTAGCCAGATCTCTCCCTACCTTTCAAGTACCTCGGGCCCAACAACGAACTCTTGAATTGACGTTACAGATGGTGATACTGGATCCACCTCGCACTTACAACCAAACAGGGCTTCTTTAGCGCGGCTTTCGCCTTATATTCACAGTCAATCTCGAGATTGGGAAAAAGGGTCCGGCACATATCACGCACGGTGTCTAGCTGACTCAAATGAATGGTGCTTACTAAGTGCTATCCGTGAAACCAATGGTGAGGATTGGTCACTCACATGAGTAATCCACAGTTGAAAAACGATCTCCTTTTCTGCTATAGGCAATTCTTGAACAGGATGGCATAAGATGCTATTCCCTTGGAGCATAGGTTACTCACCACACTAGCCAATTGGTTTAGACCATTTCCCTTATCCTTTGGATCAACGGTTGACATTATTGGATATGTTGGGCCTTGCAAAGTCGGTAGCAGGGTTTGTTTGCAGTTTCAAGAAGTGGATGAGCATTTTCAACAGAGCTAGGTCCATTCTCGGATAGTGAATTGGGACTCCTCATCAGGTGCTTTGGAGCCCCCGCTTACCCTTGTTCGAAGACTCACTTTCTTCATCATTAGTGTACGCCAATCATTCCTCTAGCCAAGTAACTAAACCAATCTCTTGTTATTGATGGGATTATCCAAGCTGCTCCTAACGTTTACAAATTCGAAGATACCCCCAGCCTAAACAATCTCTAAAAAAAGATGTTCACATTCACCTGCCAGGAGCAAATTGGCATCAAAACCTATAAATAGTGGAAATTGATCTTCGTCTACTAAGAAGAAGGGTAAGGGCACTTCGTTCGCTGTGTACTCAAAGGACTTGCTTGTCTTTTGACTCGGGCAAAAACCGCAGGAGTGAATTGACTCGTAATTATACAAACAAATGACCCAGCTGGCCTTCTCCTATCCGGGACATGCTTCACTTAAAGTGATTATACCACATAGTTTAGGGAAGCGAAACCTTAGTTCGGGTTAGTTCACGCTAGATTATCGAAGCTTGTCACACCTGTTAGAACACATTAGGAAAGCACAAAAGATTTCTATTTGGAGTTCGCTCGTTTAGTTGCTCGATCGCTGCCATCCGCATTGGCATTCCAGTCCTAGTTCTTGAGATTGCTCAGCCACGTCATAACTTCCCACTTTGGCGCTTCAATCGTTCCGGATGTTTGTCCTAACCAAAGGAAACATGAGCTTAGTCTTTTTCTTTTCGAGGGAAAAGAATCGTTTCTCCATCTATGCTAATTCTTCAAAGAGGAAGGAAGTCGGCTTTAGTTGCTCGCCCGCGCCTCCCTATCTGGGCTAATTCAAATCCTATGCTCCATGCTCTTGCGGGTTTGCTCCATTTGAACTTGTCCACACTGGCATAACCAGTATCTCCCCGGAACTAAGAGGCATGGATACCCATCTTTATCGATTCAAAGAAATGAATAAGTATCAGCGAGGCGGGGAATACGGGCCCGGTAGAGATAGGTATGATCGGCAAGCGCTACGAGCGGGGCCGATGTTTCGTGTTGTGGGTGGCCATCGGATTGTTCAGCGTGCCCATGCGGATCCCTACCAATGTCCTAGACTACAAGTTCGACAAACTTCCGGCTTGGGTCAGGATACAAAGTTACCCGGGATGGGCTTGCTCTCTGGATCACGCTGGGTCCTTGCTTGTTCCAACGTCATGCTAGGAATGTATCACGTGCCCATGCAAACCAAAGGAAAGCAGATACAACTATTACAGATCCTAGTCCTATTTCCCATCAGAACATAAGGGAGTGGGCTTCCTTTGTAACAGCTCTGTTCTGGTCGTGGCTCACCTCACTGGACCAACGCTTCTGGTCGGAAGCTGGTCGATCGCCTGGTCGGCAACCGGCACAACACCTTTGCCAGTGGGATTTCTGTTGGTTTTCGTACTATGCGCAATGAAAGTTTCCAAAAAAGGAGAGCTCTAAAAACAGCGTTCTACGGGGAGAATGTGATTTTTCTATACTTTGACCCCATACTGGCATGAAACTGATCGGAAAAAGGACCTCAAAAACACCCATTTATTAGGGGAATGTTAAAATTGATGGTTTTCGCCCATACTGGCATGAAACTTTATCTTTTATTGAGCTCAAAAACAGGCAGAGGGAGATCAGAAAAAGTGTCAAATCCAATAGAACAGAGAACGATGGCCCAACAGAACAGCTTACTTCCTCTATCCAAGTTGGCAATCAATATCAAGATCAGAGCGCGAGAGCAATGAAACAACAAGTCCACCGTCCCTTCACCAGCCAAAGAAAGGAGAAGACTAAGCAGCTCAATAGGGTCTCGAGTACGACTATAGTACCAAAGCTTGGTGCTTCTACCAGTCAAGCAATTACCACGGGTGGATATTCAATAGAAAGCCTACTTGAGTAGGTCAAATAGCGGGGATCTCTCAGTTCCAATGGCTGGATCTCAGAATCGCGTAGATGGGTAGAAGTAATGGGCAAACGCACCTAAGTTAGAGATTTCAACTACTACGGTAGTGATGGGGTGCCTGTTTACCTAAGTAGGCCTAGTTCTTTCTATAATGAGCATTCGCGTCCGGGGACTTTGATCCAACTTCAGCCGATGGGGAAACGGCAAGGGATGCACCGGTATCTGGACACGTGATGGACCCAGTAGTAAATATTCCTTTGTGGAAGGCTTTGGTTATACCTGGGTGGCAAAGCGAAGTTTCTGGTGGGTAGGTGTCTAAAACAACCCTCTGCAAGGAAGCACGCCCGTATCAATCCTTTAATCTTGGATAACGTTTTCTAGAAATAGGAGTGACAGTCGGGTCAGACGAAATAAAATCTGTTGCGGTGAGCCGGGCTATGACCCTAGGCCCCGTGCCTACTTATACATTTAATAAATAAGTTATTCGCGACCGAGCGGAAGCTCTGTATCTGCCATGTCCTATTTACCGCCTCTGTCTGTTAGGCCAAGGCTCTCTGCTTCAATAAGAAAAGTAACAAACGCCTTGGGCTATTACATTTGCTGGGTATGCCTCTTTATTTTGTTACCACCTTTACTACTCGTAAGTCACGGGCCTTCTCCCTAAGCTGGGCTATCCTGCGCTTTTGAATAAAGTTGTTGATGAAGGGTCGATGTGAAGATAAAGGCATGGTCGATTTACTCTTTTGGGTTCTCGGAACCAACGGGCTTAACGCCCCAAATAGGGGCTTTTCTACCTTTGATGGTGGGTGACACGTCGACCGACTTTAAAGTGGTTCTGCCGTGCTAAAATGATTGATAAGATCGACCGAGCATTGACATGTCCATCTCATACTCTTTACTGGCAAACCCATTTGAGGAAAAGGGTACCTAATGATTTTCCTTTGGATTTGCGTTTGGTATATGACTCAGGGAGGCGGGAGCACATGTGCGCAAATACTAGTGATGTCTTTGTCTTTAATGCCATTAAAACACGCTAGGATCGGCTTTGAACAGCTCTCATGATGATGAAATTGAACTTCGATTGATTGATGAAAGCAACAAAGTTTCTAGGGGAAGCTCCTGGCGAGGGGTCTTAATTCGCTGGATGGTACAGGTTGAAACCTCCCGTTTCCCTTGAATGGTACCCCAGGGTAGGTGTACTAATAACACCAGGGCGATCTCTATATCTATAGGGACAACTATGATAGGGGGGTCTGTCGTAAATCCAACAAAGTATGGTAGCTCAAGCGGGGAGCAATCTGCATTTGAGAATGCTATGCTAGCGGTGAACCTAAATCTGACGATGAAGGGGGCCAGCACTTAATGAGTACGGAATTTCATAACCGGGGTGCGAAAGGAATGCACCCGAATAAATCAATGAATGAAGCTCAGGCCACGAATTCTTGAATCTAAGAGCGGGTGGTGAAGTTGGGCACTCTCGAAACCTCTATTATGACTTATTTTGTTCACCTTTTGGTTGGTTTTATACTGGTCTCCCGGAGAAGTAGGCGACGGTAGAAAGCATTTTTATTACTCCTGTTGAAGGAGGCAGTGGTCCAATTGGCTATTGAAGTCGGTGGATTCTGCCCAGAGTAATCTCTAAAATAGTGAAGCCAGTAGCAATGACTTCGTTTTCAAGCTACTGAAATGCACTTAAATGTTGAATTTTGATTAGCAAATTACACGAGCGATGCGGCGGCCATTAATATTTATCCCTTGAAATTCTTTTTTCTATTCGTTGAACCAAGTTGGATCTGTGATACCAGGGTGGTGGATTTAACAAAAAAGCTCCAATTGATCCATTATTTGAGGTGGCCACCGGTGGTAGCCCTTAGGAAGTTCTTAACTGCGCTAATTCACCTCTTATTTCTCTTACAAACCCGCCTCCGTAGGGGCTTCAAGCGAGCGCGTTTCGATGTCAACGAAGGTACGCCCAATTAGGGATTGAATTCTCTTATAATTCAATCAAAAGAGCATAACGTCTTAGCTAAATGTCTGACATAGCGTCTGATCCCGGTGAATTGGGTTAGTTAACCGCACCCTTTGGTGAAGAAGGGGGTATTCCTAGGCACTAGTTATTTTCTTATGTGTGGACTTCGACCTTACAAAGTATGAGTCCGTGCCTTCCTAAGTTGGTCCTTAATTTCCAATGAAGTTTTTATTTGCTCGAGGGACGTAGCAAACTGTTTGGTTGGCTCCGAGCATTCTAAAAATAGAGTCCTGCCTGGACAATGTTGATAACGGGAAATCTCTAACCTCCGTGGTGGGTGTGAAGAAGGGTACATCTAGAAAGCGAGAGAATATCTTTATGGATATGAGTCTGAGGCAGAAGTCTCTGAATGCGGGCCTGACGAACCTTTTTGGATCATCACGAGACTCTGTTTCTGTGGTAGATGACTCAATAGGCAGGTCCTAGAACCTCTAAAGAGGGTGTGACCGATCACCAGATCACGATCAAGAAGAGTCAAAGCTGTCTTACTAGCGCGAGCAATCATCCAACTATGGTGGTTTCTCAACCGGTGGGTACATTTCTGTTGCACATTGTGAGTTCATATTTTATAAGAAACAAAAGTTCGAGCAGATGCCGTTCTAGCAGGTACAAGAACTCCCGTTCGGTAGGCGTCTGCTTTAGCAATGTCTTTGATCCTCGATCAACAATTTGAGGAAGACGAGACAGAAGCCTTTGGATGAAACCAATGAATCTTCCGATCCGAAAGACTAAGGGGCTAGGCGCTCACCTACTATCTACACATTTCCTCTTTGGCGTTGGCTCCACCAGTTTTGACTGCGAGTCGCTTTAGTTATCTCAAATCTTTGGCAGGAAGGGGCCAAGCCAAATAGTGCTCTTTAGAAGCTTAATCCGTGCTTGAAACTCCTTCGCTAGGATCCAAAAACCTATGCTTCCGCTCTTCCTCACCAGGCAATGCTTACTCTTCTCGATCAAGATTTTGGAGACTTTGAAGCTCAAGGACACGACAGCGCTTGAAACAAATGCTTTGTTTTGGCACCTTCGTCTTCCTTTCTAACATTAGTAAATTCGAGCTAATGGGACCAGTTTTGAATTGCCTAGAGGGTGGAGAAGTCACATCATCTGAGGTTTGTTGTGGGTTCAATTATGACCCCGGTCTAGAAGACGGAGTGGTTGCACGTGTAAGTACATCATGTTACATATCTATTTTAAGCTAAGCTAAATGCCTAAACTAAACAATTTTATATTAAGCGCGGCATCCTCTCTTCGGGGCGAGCCCTATCGATGATTTCATTTTGTACAATGTGAAACCTGAAATACCAACGGTAGTTTCCAAGTGCCATCTCTATTCGACTCCCATGCTTATTCTTGAACGCTTGAAGGGGAAGTCCGGGCTGGGTCAGCTAAAGGCGGAGCCGGGCGGGATATGGTATTAGCTCTCTATGTGCTATTAGCTTAAGCTTATCACTCCAGCTTATTACCCTAGGCAGAGGGGGGTAGGGGAGCATCACTAGAGAGTCTCCGTACCCGGTACAAGATCCTGGCTTATATAAATTCATTCAAGGTTATGGCTGAACTGGTCTCACCGCTTCCTTCCTCAATGCTAGCGGGACCCTTGCTTTCCATTGCCTTTCGAAGGGGACCGACCATATGCATACTTCTTTTTGTACAACTTTGCTCTGTTGGAGCCTTTGCAATAAGAAAGTGGATTAGGAGAGAGAGCTCGCAGACGATGTTCCCTTCCTTCTATATATCCATATATCTATCGCCCCCGGGCACTCCAGAGCCAGTGTGACATTCTATCCGAAATGCATGCATCTCACATTAGGTAGCCATCCATGACCCCGTGTGTGTTTCCCAATTGCTCTATCAAACCATCATTTCTTTCTTCCATCCCGGAACGGAGATCTGACCCAAGGAAGGAATTGCCTTCTTTCTCATGCCAACCAGATGGATGCGGCCCAGAGCTGAGTGAATTCCCTCTGGGTGAGCGCTATGGAGATAGGCCAGGATCAATGAAAATAACCGAGATCGATCGGTATCCATCGCTCAGAGAGCTGCTTTCTCCCCGATATCTGTATCTGCTTTCGGACGGCCAAACAAGAAAGAAGAAGGGCCCTTGTTACTATAAATATGAAGCGTGCTAGTGCGCACTTCCTATTAACCAATTCACCAATTTGAAGATTGAGAAACAAAGATAATAAATAGTATCTTCTTCTATCTTATCTGCTTTTCGCTTAAAACACT
This sequence comes from Bromus sterilis, assembly GCA_950022295.1. Lineage (NCBI taxonomy): Eukaryota > Viridiplantae > Streptophyta > Magnoliopsida > Poales > Poaceae > Bromus > Bromus sterilis. Next base: position 80,566,817 of record OX465596.1, on the reverse strand, counting down.
CCTCCTCGGTTCTCTGTTATCGGTCGCTTCGTTCCCTTTATCCTTAGTATCAGTTTCCTGTTCGTATTAAAAGTAGAGTGCAAACTCATCTGCTTGTAAATTCATTGTGTAAAATAACTCGTAAATTCATTGTGCCAGAATTGATCACTGATCAGGTGTGATCAGTCTCATCCGTCTAAGAGACTGATCCGGTGCGATGAGTCTCATCCGTGTAATATTTTGGAATTCCTCTTCCAACTCGTCCCGGAATGGGCGTTATGGCAAAGAACAAGAAGAAAAAGACAGAAGGAATTTGTCCAATAGTAACAAATGGTGCCTCCACAGGTTGACATCCGATCCAACCTAGTAGTAAGCAATCCGCCAAAAGCAACCAAAATATTCCTTGGTGAATCGGTCGAAAACTTGAACTACGCACATACATTTCTTTAAAAAAAGGTAAAGCCAAGAGAGATATAAAAACTGGTGCTATTGCGGCTACACCTCCCGCTTTGTCAGGTATACTGCGAAGAATGGCATGGATCGGTAGGAAATACCATTCCGGCACAATATGAGGCGGGGTGGGCATCGGATTAGCAGGTATATAATTGTCGGGATGCCCCAAAACATTAGGAGCAAAAAAAATCCAAATGGAAAAAAAGATAGCAGAAGCTACCCGACCTACAAGATCCTTTACATAAAAATAAGGGTAAGAAGCAATTTTATCCATCTCAGAATGTACACCCAATGGATTATTTGATCCATATTGATGCAATGCGGCCAGATGAAGAAGACTGGCGCCTACTAAAATAAGGGGGAGTAAATGATGGAGACTAAAAAAACGATTTAAGGTGGCATTGTCCACGGAGAAACCACCCCAAAGCCAAGTCACTATGGTATCTCCTACTACTGGTATGGTGCTAGCTAAGCTTGTAATTACTGTTGCTCCCCAAAAGCTCATCTGACCCCAAGGTGGTACGTATCCTATAAAAGCTGTCACAATCATTAATAGGAATATGACAACTCTGAGACACCGAAAAAATTCCCTAGGACTGCTATAACTCGCATGATATAGACCACGAAAAATATGAAGGTGAACCACAATGAGAAACATACTTGCCCCATTAGCATGCATATAACGGAGCAACCAACCCCCTTCAACATCTCTCATAATGTGTTCTACGTTGTTGAAAGCTAGATCCACATGAGGTGTGTGATGCATAGCTAAAAAAACGCCAGTCACTATCTGAATGACTAAACAAATACCAACGAACCGAACCCCCACCAATAACTAAGATTGCTCGGGGTTGGATAATCTATCAAATGCTGGTTAAGTGTGGAGTATATAGGTTGTTTAAGAAGAGAGAATCGTTGGTTCCTTATAGTCATTTCTCTTTTCTATCGTGACAACTCCTCTTCCCCCTTATTTACCCCCTTGCCTTGATGGAAATTGGCTTCGCTGCGCCCTGAATAATAAAAAAGCTGCATGAGAAGATTCATCCCATTTTGGCGAGAGGGAGGCAGCGAATCACCTGGGCTACGGATTTGTCGGTTAGTTGATTCTCGAAATAAGGTCATTCGGAAAAAAAAACTGCCGCTTTCTTAAGGCTTCAAACGAACGACTAGTCATTAAGAAACCCATGAAATCAAAGTCTATTTTTTACCTTTCATGAAGAAGTTTTGCCTGCGTGCAAACTACCTAGCCCTTTTCAAAAGAACGTCGATTTCCATCTCAACAAAGAAATAACTCAAAATAAATGAAAGCAATATTGCTTGTTGTCCTATTACTCTTTTTGCCTGCCTTGTGGAGCTTTGCTTTGGAAAGGAGAGAATTTGAATAAAGTAACTCTCGGAAACTCTTATTGGACGAGAGAGAGTAAATATGATATTGGCGTGGGTTCTACCAACGAAACGAAGAAGTTTTATCTTGTTATCACGGGGGGAAGAGCTCTTACTATACTTTACTTTCAAAGGACAGTAGCTTATCATCTAGATTTGAAGGTTAAAAATAGAAAGGAAAAGGAAAATACCCGAACGTAACATAAAAAGAAATCAAAAAATTCACATACATAGGTACCGACGGAATAGGCAAAAGCGGCAGGCCGCTCAAATAATGAAAATGAAATAGATAATACATCTGCATTTGATAATACATCTGCATTTGATAAAAGTGCAAGTAATCTATATTAGCGGCGATGAAATCAGGAATATTATAATATGGGTTAGGATAAGGGGGAGGAGGGGAATTGTTAGCTTCCTCCAACTCCATGTAATTCGAACTTACACTTTCGCCACTAAAAGCCGGTCCATTGACCGAATTTGGGTATGACGACAAAAGGTCAAATTCTATAAGCATTCCGTCTATTGATGATGGCAAAATCCAAGGATCCATCGTGACTTCCCTTTTCAGCTCTGCTCCCAAAACAAAAGAGAAAGGGAGACTTTTTTATAGGTCGGCGTTGGTTTTTCCAACGAAAAACAAGAACATTCTTTCTCTATGCGTTTTTTGATCCGATGTGAGTGCGATGCGATTGTTTATCCAATCAGCTTTCATGGTAATCCGTCACAAGCCGTAGTTCCCAATTTATCAAGGGAGTGTGGTCTGTAAAATGCACACCGTCTATGGTGTTGCCTTCCATTTTGCATGTGCCATCTTTTCCGGTAAATCTCCTCTCTTTTAGCTCCATCATTGAGCAATTCAAATGTACTGTTACATTTGATGAGGATTAGAGTTTATTTGAGGAGAAGGGCACTGGGAATAGGATTGGGTCTGGAATCAGGCGTAAGGGGTTGTGGTTGATCAAGTGGATGTCGCATTGTCTGTGATTGCTAGAGGACCTGAAGCAGAGATCTTGCTACATCATTTTCGTTTGGGCTATCCATTGATAATAAGAGTAGGATGTATGTATCCTTATTTGTTTAAGAAGGTGGACAAGAGCATACTTGTGTGTGATGCTTGCGCGTTTGGGAAGCATACAAGGTCTACATATCCTAGCATTGGCCTTCGAAGTGATGAACCCTTCTTATTGATACATTCTGATGTTTGGGGTCCATGTTCTGTCACTTCTGTGAGCGGGTTCAAGTGGTTTGTTACATTTATGGACTGTTGCACTCGTATGACTTGCTTGATTTATTTGATGAAGCACAAGAGTGAGGTTGTGAGATGGTTTCAGGACTTCCATAAGTTGGTGGCTACTTAGTTTGAAGCGAAGATTCGGATTCTCCGGTCAGATAATGGGACTGAATATGTGAATAGAGAGGTTGATGCTTATATATCAGAACATGGGATTATTCATCAGACTACTTGTGTTGGAACTAGATGGAACCCCATCACAGAATGGAGTGGCGGAAAGGGAAAGGAAGAACCGACATCTGCAGGAGGTGGCACCGTCACTTATGTTTTAGATAAATGTGCCAAAGAATTTATCGAGTGAGGCAGTGATGACAGCAGCGTACCTCATAAACCGTATGCCGTCTAGGATACTTGGTATGAAGTCTCCAGCCGAACTTCTCTTGGGCCAAAGGGAGTTCAAGGTGCCTCCTAAACAAAAGTGAAAGGTTGTGTGTGTGTGCTTTGTGCGAGATCATCGACCTTCTGTTGGCAAGTTGGATCCGCGGGCAGTGAGGTGTATATTTCTTGATTATGCATCTAGCCAAAAGGGATATCAATGTTGGGATCTTATTGGGAGGAAATTATACGCAAGTATGGATGTAACCTTTCGGGAACATGAGCCATACTACACAACACAGGTAGAGGTGATCTTAGTCAGTTCTTGGAGGAATTCTCTGCTAGGCTAGCACCGAGGGTGATAGTCGAGAGGGGGAGAATGAAGGGAATGCTGATGCTAATGGGGAGATTGCTCAGCAGAGGCTTATAGAAGAAGAAAAGAACCAGTCGTGATAGGGACTATTCCTTGCCCTACCTAGTGTGGCTTGGAGATGTAAGCCTGTTTTCTTCTCTAAGTTGCCTGCAGCCCGAAAGAATGGAAGAGGATTTTTCGTATCACTGATTTCGCAATATTGTTCGATCTAAGCACGGGAGCAGAAAAGAAAGGGAAAGAGAAGATCAATTCCGAGGTTATGGATGCTCAGGAACATGCTTCTCTAACGAATAACTTCTCGAGGTAAGGTAAGATCAATATCAATAGGTGGGAGTGAAGTAGAAGTGAAGGTAGCAGAATAGAACCTATGTTGATGTAGCTTAGCTTTTCCAATACTTTCCTTTCCGTGCTTTGACCATGTCGGTTTTCAAGTTCACAAAAGGGGTTTTTCCAGGTCAAGCTCAGAGGCATTAGCACTTGCCGTTACTTACAGTGTGGATAGGCCGGCCTCATCTCATCTAGTCCTCTGTTCAATGAAGCCTTGGTATCTGCTTCGGCCAATTCATACTTCAGATCGAATCGACGGGACGGTTGACTTGAGTTGGTTTTGTTCCTTCGCGGGGCACTTTTCATACTCAACTAAAGAGCAGGCGCCTTCTGGGGGCGAGGAAAGATGGCTTCATTTCTTTAATTACAATCTGTATTCCTATCGATCTGAAGCCATTGATTCGATTTCATGCACTTTCGTTATGCGGTCAGAACAAGTATCAAGAATAGGTTTAGCCGCCTTTCCGTTGATCAATTCGATCTGTAAAATATGAGGTTTTGCAGCTATATGAGACAGAAGTTTTCACTTTATTGACCCACCCTTAGAAACAAAAAAAAAGTAAGGTTTTTGCTGTAGCTGGCTTCCACTTTGTTTTTAAAAGGAGGCTGAAAAATGCCAATTCCCCTTAGCAATCCATTTTGCTTTACTTTTCGCCCTAGCTGGCTTGAAGTGATCGGAAAATTGACCATGAAAAAGGGCAATTTCCCTTAGCAACGAAAAAAAGTACCAAGTTGCCCCATGCTGGATAGAAAGTTTTTTAAAATGGAGCAGATTTTTCTCATTTCCTAAGGGAGATGACAAGTCTATACTTTTGTCCCATGCTGGATAGAATATATATAAATGGCTGTTTTTCGTCGAAAAATCGGGAAAAAGTTCATCTCACCATGTGGAAAACCTTACTTTTTATCATTCCCTTTGTAAATGCCTATTTTCGCGGGGTATCTTTTTAAAAAAGTTTGATCCTGGGAAAAGTCATACTTTTTGTCCCAATTCATACTTATCTTCTGATCGGTTGCTTTGAATGTCTGTTCTGTTCTTCCACGGCTCCACTATTGGTAGGCACTATTGCGGATGACATTGGTCTATCGAAAGAAAACGGGCACATCGCATCAACTATTTCACTTTGCTATACGCATTTCTTGGGATCAAAATGGACTCAACATTCTTTGGGAGCGGCATTGACGCCACCTCTTCCGAGCGAAGGGACAAAACCAACTCAAGTTGAGTATACAACAACCTAGGCTAGGCAGGCCGGCGAATCCAAAAGATCAGTACGAAAGCTGTTCGTTCCTATTCTCAATGAAAAGCGATTGGTCGATGCAGCCCTGTCTGTGATAAAGCTATCTTGCCCTAGTCCCTCCCTTCCGTCTAAGAAGATATATGTACTTCCTTTGGTTTCAGTGGCATGTTTCTTATGAGAGCCTATTTATCACTTTTAGTACCTGGAGAAGGGAATTCCAGTTCTGATTCTAGTCTCTGTGCTCTGTTCAGTTCAGTTCAAGATGGGAAAGTATTGCTTGTTTCCTAGAATCCTAAAAGGGGTGCTTGATTTCCTCGTCCGGGCTCTCCTCTCCCCTTTCTGTCCCAACCTTCATTCTTGCTTTTCCGCCAATTCACTAATTTAAATAGTTCAGATCCAGCACTTATATCCCTTATATATATATAGAAGAAGGTATCTGCTTTCCATGGTTCCTGATTTCGGTATCTTTCTTGTCTGCACTTGATGAAATCCCTTTCTTTTCTTCTTGGCATACAGATTGGATTCTTGTTGATCCAATCGGAACTCTTGAATTGAGGGGTGGCTGTGAAAGAAGAACTGTTTTGATGATATGAATGAAAACAAGAGATTTCATTCTTCATGGCATATTTCAAGACTAGGGTACCTGCATTCTAGGTCTAGGACTTGTTGCTTCGGATCAGTTCCCTTTAGAAGCAGTTTTCCTCTTCTTCAATCTCTAATCCCGAAGGGGAGGCCTGACGCCTCTACCCGCCCTTGGTGTTCGTAGATCGGTTTTGCCAGTTAGGGTTTGTGTGGTGGGTTTCGATGATCTCGGGTAGCTCCTCACTTGGATGAGGAGTGGGGAAAGAAGATTGCGGGAGAGATCGGTGAAGAAGTGGAACTAAAGGATACTATAACCAAAGCTTAAAATGGGGGGGATGAGGCTGATGTTGAGCCGGGTGATGAAGCAACTTCACCGCAGCAAGAAGCCTAGTGAGCGGTTGACATGGCGGAAGGTCGTTCTACCTTTCCCTGTGCCAACAAAGCAGGCATACTTGATTGACTCTTTGGGGCTCGTGAGAGACATTCATATTACTGCGTTCTGTGATCGTAGATCGTTAGGATTCATCATTGTATATCCGAGATCTGAAAGTGTGGCAAATGGATTTGAAGGCATGGAAAGAGGCCGCCCTCGTGCAAGACTTCTTTATTCTCCCGATTTCCCCCCTCCAGTTGGATTGACACGAAAGTCCAGTGATAACGTTGAAGTACTTTAAAGAGTCCCTTTCAGCCCCCGCTTTATCATAGGAAGAAGAAGAGTAATATAGTTTAGGGGTAAGTGCCCTTTTGTTGCCAATATCTAGAGTCCTGTTGTGTCGATAGAGCTCGGAAAACTCCTCTTTTAGTGATGGATTCTAGTAGCCCTATGCCTAGATTGCACAAGAACTACTCCGCTTCTATATTGGAAAACACTGTGTTTGAGCTTCTGAAAAGAAATGAAGCTGTTACCTGATCCAAGCAGATAAGATGCTCACAGCCTGTCCTGAGCACTACGGAGATATTTCTTGATCCACATGAGAGTCAGCTCCCTACACCTACACCGGATTATGTCAATGAGAGCTTGCCAATAGAGATACTTCTGACTTAGAGGCACCGGAGTTGGCCAACTCAAATTGCATTGACAGAGAACCCTTGGTAGATGATTCAGAGCAAGATCAGATTCTTGATGATTTTTCCCTTTGTTTGATCGAGCGATGCCGAATCTTTATAGCGCATTTCCACCTATCCATGCTTTACGACTTGTCTCCATGAAGCACATGCCTGCGAAACCTTCTTATTCTACAGAATAAATAATAAAGTACTTAGAATGAATGGACTAAAGATCCACTTTTCAAAAGGGACGGCTCCGCCTACATGTGAAGATCTTCCAAGCGAAAATAATGGGTAGCCATGAGAAATCTCGATCGGCGACTCTGATACCATGATATCATTGGTCGAAGAATTCCTTGCCTCGCGGGACACGTAAAGAGACCTACCCACCACCCTTGTGCGTGCGAACCTGACAAGAGATGCTGATGCCAGCTACACCGCGCTTTCTTTCCGACCGACCTACGTTCATCGAACGGTTCCACAGATGGTTTGGTTTTTTCCTGTGTATCGCCCTCGTGATAATGGTATACGCGGCCAAGGGTTAATAGGAACAGAGACAGCAGATAATGCATTCGGTCAAGATGGAGAAAGGGCATCCCTTTCGTCTTTGCCTCCCGACCTCTGGTCACAACAGCTTAGCAATTTTTATGGCTTGCTTCCATTCTTACAAAAATGATGTTGAATCGCGTAGTTGCCTTCTTGTAATTATGATTCTCGCCATCCTTCAACTCTGGATCCGCCATCCTTCAAAACAACAACTACCAAAACACGAACTCAACGGCTTAGAACCGTAAACCATATACCTTCTCGGTAAAACACATCTCAAACAGATTATTATCGAAATGAATGGATTTTATCGCCTTAAGTAAGAGAAAAGGTTTGTGCTTTCGCCAGAAATTGACTACCTACCCATTGATTGGATTTCTTCTTCTCCCAGATCCAATAGAAGTTTCCAATGAGTCATTGCCAACTGCTTTAGCAGGAATGATCGAAAGCAGCAGGGGTTTAGTGATCAAGCTCTCACTTTAAAGTCCCTGCCAGCAATACCAATCCCATGCTCTTCGATGGTTCTTACGCTCTGAAAAGAATCCTTCTAAGCTTTCCTCCGAGGTGAGAACCTACGTTCCATTATAGACATAGAATCTATCGTTGACCTACCCAAAGTCTTCTTTTGGTTCCTAGAACCATGCAGGAAAATCACTTGAGCAGTGACAGGTCAGCATCAATGGTTTTGAGATGAAAAAAATCAGTCAAACAACACTGGCAGATCGGCAATCCGATCGGGACCTTCGCACTTGACCATCGTAAAGGGATCGTTGTTGCTTGGTCGATCGATCCGTCCTTCCACCCCAAAGCTGGTAATCCAGATCAGAGTTCGTTGGATGGCATGTAATGGATTTCATTATGAAAAGGGTCTTTTGATGTTGTAAACTTCATATCCAGAGAAATGGATGACTGGCTGAGGGACATATAGATTACTTCAGATCTCCACCTTCCTATGCTATGTATGCCAACCTTGATCTAATAAGTGGTCTTAATTAATATGCAAGATAGGATAATATTATACAAATGGTTGGTTTTGTTCAATACTTAGGTAGGGCTGACTACGCCACCTCAGAAGCTGGGACTGGAATTGCTTACAATGCATCTGGCCACTGACTGAATTCGAAGTAGGGCCAGTGTATAAATACCGGCTTATCTCTCTTAAGACTTAGCCCACTTTCTACTAGAATCAGATTTTATAGTTTGCAAGCAGGTGTGCCAGCTGTAACAAAAACTTACGGCTTAGGTGGATTTCTTTAGTCAGTCTATAACTCAGGCTTTTCTTTATAGGACTCCCACACAAGTAAGTAGCTAGCTAGCTGGTATTGCCAAAGCCAAAAACACTGCTGCATTCGAAAAGGCGAACCGCGCGGACCCGACTTCTTCCTTTTATGCTGAAACTAGCCGCCGGGGGAAAAGAGCCCAGAAGGGTAAAAAAAACAACTAGAAGCCATTGGGCTATTACTGCCACAGCAAGATATTGCCTGAAAGAGTTATCCCAAAAGAAGGTTCTTCTGAAACGAGTGCTCAAGCCAACAAGCAAACGTATACTTTCTTTTCTTCTTTTCTTGCAAGCTAGTTTCTAAGTTTCCAGAATCTGGCAATACTACAGCTTGGGATGACCACCAAGATGATGCTTCATCGAAGACCACACTCGGGATGTATAGCAAGGGTTGGTATTCGGGTCACAATTCCACCCTTTTCGCTCATTATCATGAGAAACGAATATACATCGGATAGCTTTCTTGTCGAATTTACTTCGTAGATGACTGGGCACAAAAACATAGCATACACAACCAAAAAAACGAAAGTGACTTCATAGTCTACTTGGTAAGGGGGTCGACGATTCCATAGCTTCTCGAATGGTGAGATTCCGCTTTCGAGACATCATAAGAAAAGGCGGCTAGGGAAGGGGTGCCATGTCTTAGAGGTTCCAAGCAATCCCTACCTTCTCTTCCTATTCCTAAGGCTTTAACTAGAAGTTAGTTGTAAGGGGATATCGATCAGGCAGGGGCGGGCTATATGAAAAGGTTAGGGGCAAGGAAGCAAGAGGGAAGGGAGTCTTTCCATTGAAAGCATGAGTTTATAAAGTTGGAGTATGTTAAGCAAGTTCTTTTGTCAAAATGAATGAAATCCTAATTCCTTCCCAGCCGAGACACCAAAGGCGCATTTCAAAGGATCAATTTTAAACTTATACTGCCTCATTCTCTTGAACGCTTTCCTCAGATTCAGGAGATGTTGTTCCTCGGATTGAGCCATAATAACAATATCATCAATGTACACCTCCAATTCTCGGCCTACCATACCCTGGAATATGCTATTCAGAGTCCTCCGGTATGTGGCTCCTGCATTCTTGAGACCGCATTACTCTCCACTCATAGGCACCAACTGGACCAGGGCATCTAAATTCTTGTTAATATCTTCTTCGGCGATTGGCACCTGGTTATATCCTGAGTGGGCATCCAAGAGGCTCAATACACAGTTACAAGCTGCCGAATCTACCAGTAGGTCAGCTATCGGCATTGGATACTCGTCCTTTGGAGTGGCAAGATTCAAGTTTCTGAACTCAACACATAACCGCTGACTTGCCATTCTTTTTAATCAGTGGTTCAATATTTAGATATCCCCGGATGTTCAACTTCAAGGCTAGGGCTGAGATGCTCCATTAGTGAAAGACCAATCTTCCTATACCAATCATCTTCCTCGCCCACTCAATGAATCCATCCTCGATTGAACTAGGGCTTCGCTTCGCTATTGCCTCTCCTGCCTTGTGTAGTGCCCTCTGGACTGTTCTAGTTCCCCAGATCTTAGCCAAATCAGTAAAGTTCAATGCTAAGGATTGAGGGTGACCAGTGGTCATTATTAGCTTCCTAGATACATATGTTTAGTTAGATATGCCACAGAGTTAAATTATATTCAGATCACCCTTTCCACCTGCGTTGCTCATGACTTGCATCTATCTTTTTCTCTTTCGATTTCATCTGAAAATTATTATTTTGTTTGGATTGCATGTACAACTTCAAGTAATTTAAACCATACTCTGTATAATGTCATCATGCAATGTGATACCCAAGTTAATTAGTGATCATTAACACATGAAAACCTATTCATTTCCTATATTTGTTAGGCATGTTATAGTTACTTAGCTGGACTTTCCATGTCTTGAATATGTTGGATTGTATGGTGTATTATGTATGCGCGAACCTGTTATCATTGACTGCATGCCAATTCTTACATTACCTAATCATTATGTACTTTATGCAATTTCAGGGTAGTAATGGGTGACTCCGAGATTTACAACCGAGGTATGCACATGGTCTACATAGCTTATATCCCATTAGTGTAAAATGAAGGAGAAATGACACTGTCGTGTTCTAATATTTACATTTTGCTTGTAGCTCCCTTTGTCAGAGGACTAGATTTGCTGGTCGACCCATTTTCCATCTGGGGAAACGAGGTGACCATGACTATCAATCAAGTCAAGAAACTTAGAAAAATTGTAAGGATAAAGAAACTGACCACGAAAGACAAAAAACTCTTTGTCTGCACAATGAAGAAGACTTCAGTCTCCTATAGGATGGTACTAATTTACGTTACAACCATATTTTATCATACGCACACAATTTCCATACTGAAAACTATATTTATGCATATCTTTGTATTCAGTCTTTTCCGAAGCAGTTCACCGATGATTATCTATCAAACCACCTGTATGGTCAAGAGGCAAGAAATGTTTTTGTACAACACCCTCGCTATAACATTGAAGCCTTCCTGAAGAGGGCAAACGATGGGCGGGCAATCATCCACATGCACTGGACTAAAGTTGCAAAGGCCTTTAACATTCTCGAAGGCTCAATTTTTGCATTTCGCTTCGAGAGTTTCCCAGACGAGATTCATCTGTCTATCTACCGACTATGATTCTGTACATTGCAAAGGTTCTTTCTATATTGCGGCCTAGTGTACTATCTGCTGGTTGTTACCATAGATTTCGTGTTTATGTAATGCGGCCTACTGTACTAGCTGCTGGATGTACTGTGATTTCAGTAATTATGAAAATCCCGGTGACCATTACATGCATATGAACGATATTGTGTTATATATATATATGAATGTGCTTATATCAACAATTAAAAAATATCCTAAAATATTTAAGATAAATACAATGCTAATTAAACTGCGAGCGATTGGATCATTGCACACGGTTCTGCATATAAGTTCGTCACTGATAGGTATGTATATCTCACACATTCGATAAGAAATGAGTGTTCGGAATTTATTTATAATTCCACACCATATTTTGTGCACAACCGTTTGTAATGTTCAGCGTATAGCACACACAATTTGGAAGAAAAAAACGTTTGGGATTTAATTCTGAAACCACACGAGCATTTGTGCACAAATGTTTGTGTAGGTGTCAACAACACAAACGTGTACTATATACAAACTGTATGGAATAGCTTTGGGTATCCTACGCAGTTCCTGACACACTAGTGTTTGGGATAGTATAACTCAACACTACTAGGAGAAAGGCTAGTAGTAGCGCCCCCTTTTGGCTCATCAATAGCGCCCCGCGGTGCGCTACTGATAGCACACTACAACTAACTTGTAGCAGCAGCGCGAGTACGCACCCGCTACTATTACACATGGTTAGCAGTAGCGCCCCTCGTAGAGAGCGCTACTACTAATAGCGGCAGCAGCGCCCCCCTTTACCAGGCGCTGCTGCTATGTGTAACAGGCGCTACCGGTATTTACTTTTCATTTTCTGTTTCTTTTACCAATGTATTTTCGCTGTATTTGTACAGGTATTATACAATATAGTCTCATACACATACACAGGTTTTCTACAAAGTACAAATCTCATCATATCATACACACACAATAATCTGATGATCATATATATATCATCATGATCTCATATCCAACACAAATGATGTCTCTAGTCATGTCATCTCTAAAATAGCGATGGAAGTTGTCACAATATCTTAAATACATGCAACTACAAGCAAGTTTCATCATTCATCTAAACTATGATATAGAATAGAAGAGCCGTCACTATGAGGAAGAGTGGAATTATGTAGTAGCTCATGAAGCGTTGTCTCTGATCTTCCTCTCGCTCCTATCACGCTAGCGTAAACCTCAAGTAACTAGCTTCCGCTTCCTCTCTGGTATTGAACCCTCTTTGGCTGTCGCCTGGGAACCGGTGCACTTGGGCCTAACACTCTGGCCACTCATCATACACTCCTAGAACCTTCCTTATGTACACGGCATAGCACTTCTTCGCCATCGATGATCTATGTACCTGTTAGAGATGCATATTCATCATGGGAAACAATAGTACACAACATAATATACTTGAGCAACACGAAGAGAAAAGGTTAGTGAATAGATGCAACATAAAGTAACATACATAATATAATATACACACATAGTTCATCGTACCCCAACTAATTCACTAGCTAGCTAGTGTTATGCAAGTAGTTCAACGGGACCGTTAAATTACATCACAAAGTTTTCATATCGCTTCCAAAAGTACAAATTCAACCGAGACATCATCATCGGCATAGTCAATACACTAGAACTTCCATCCATCCATATCTGGGAGGACGCACCCTAGCTTCTTCAACGGCATAATGTCCAAAATCTGCATTCCTACGCGAGTTTTAACATCAGCTCGCGATATAGGGACGTGGTAGAACATCCCCTTCTCGTCGACGACTTATTTCATGATGATGGTTGCAATATCCTTCAAAATGCGAAAGAAGTCATCTCTTACTTTATAATCCGGTTCGGCTAAGTTCTTTGCCCATTTCATTATATGACCGTCATCTTTGTTTGCCATGCAAAGAAGTTGTTGATCCTTTCTGAACTCTCATGAGATGGATGACACAGTATCCATCGTTTGTACTTCCTTCCGGTTGATGGATACTGCAGAAGTTGGTTTTATGCGCGAAACACGGTGCACCCTTCCTTTGTGTCTTTTTATCGATGTGTCCACCCCTCATGCCGAAGCCCTGGAGAGTGGAATCCAGAAGACTCATTACTTTGGTGTAGTCCATCCTTTTGAAGTTCCTAGATGAGTCGAAATACACGGCATGGGAGACTCATGGGTAAAGAACGATAAGGACGGCGTGCCCCTCGCTGCGTTAAATAAATGCACCTCAAATTTGCTAGCCTCCATATTATCAAAGGAATGATTGAAATGTAAAGGCAATTAGGCAATGACTTACATTGGATGGTGATACGTCCCACGTATCTATAATTTCTGCTTGCTCCATGCATGTTTTGTGTGATATTGCTAAGATCTAGATACACTTCCATACACTTTTGATCATATTTGGACTAACCTATTAACTCAGTGCACCCCAGTGCCAGTTTCTGTTTTCTGCTGTTTTTGTATTTCAGTTTTTCCCATTACTTAAAGTGCCCAATAAATTCTGGGAAAAATATATAAAAATCAGCGCGAAGGAAACTTCCGGAATCACCAAGGGAGAGCCGGAGGGGGGCCACCAGTCACCGAGGCGACCACCCGGCGCGGCCTAGGGTGGGGCCGCGCGGGGAGGCTGCCTGGGCAACTGGACCTCCCCTGGTGCCCCCCTTTAGCCCTTATTTGTAATCGCGTTGCGAAAACCCTGATTCCAGACCTCTTTTCTCCAGAAGCAATTCCGATCTCCACTGCCATCGCCAACAAGCTTTGGGGGACCAAAATTCCTGTGTCGGGACCCTGCCGGGACGGGGAAGTGCCCCCGGATTCATCTCCATCGACGTTGCTTCCTCCCTCCATGATGAGGGAGTATCTCCTCCTCGGGGCTAAGGTTTCTACCAGTAGCTATGTGTTCAATTCTCTCTCCCATGATGTGATCTTCGTTGTGATCATAGGCAATGTTAATCTAGGGTGATCCCATGATATTTCCCCTTCCTCTATGTATTGGATTGATGTATTCACTTGATCTTTTCTAGTATAATTCCCGAGACCATGGTGACAGCGGTCTATTGGACATGGATTAGAAGAATATTTTCATGAGTGATTTCCTCTTTTGTGTGTTGATTGAAGATTGAGAGTCTCTTGGTGCTTGTCTTTGACTATCCTTGAGATATGTTGTGGTGATTGTGGTACTCTCTTTGGATGGCCGCGGTGATATTGGGAAATCCATAGATTGAGAACTACGAACTTTGAGGAGTGATTTTTTAGCCCTACATAATTCTCGTCCTCTCTTGACCACAAAGGAATGACCTCCGAGTATGTCTCCATTGCATGTTTTATGGGAAATATCATGTGATTAAACTATGTTAATGTTGTTGAGAGTTGCCACTAGTGAAAGTATGAATCCTAGGCCTTGTTTCCATCATTGTTACACCGTTTGTGCTCACTTTTGTCACATGTTTGCTTGCTGCACTTTTTATTACAGATTTATATTACCTTGCTTTGCCAGACCTATCACCCATATTTTACTATCTCTTCGCCGAACTAGTGCACCTATACAACTCCTAGTTGTATTAGGTATGTTGGGGACATAAGAGACTTCTTGTATCTTAATTGCAGGGTTTCTTGAGAGAGACCATCTTCAACCTCTACTTCCCTGAGTTCGATAAACCTTAGGTCATCCAATAGAGGGAAATTGATGCTGTCCTACAAACCTCTACGCTTGGAGGCCCAACATAGTCTACAAGAATAGAAGCGTGCGTAGACATCAAGCTATTTCTGGCGCCGTTGCCGGGGAAGTAAGCGTTTCAAGGTATATCTTTAGATCTTGGAAATAAATCTTTTTGTTTCTTGTTTTTATTTTTCACTAGTTATGCTTATGGAAAACTGCACTCGTAGTTCGCTGTTTGGGGAAGGCCGCTTTACCACGCCCGTGGTAGAGAAGTCTCCTCCACCTACTGAATGTATCCCGTTCAAAATACCACTTGGGATAATTGAAATAACTAGGAATGATTGTTATGCAGGGGATGGAACAGTCCATCCTAGTACTCATTTGTTGAAACTTACAGAACTTTGTGAGTTGTTTAAGATTTTTCAGGTTTGACAAGAGATGGAGTCATGAGGAAATTATTTGTCTTGTCACTGAAAGGAAAAGCATTGGAATGGTATAGGCTACTAGATGATTCTCACCAACGAGATTGGGAAGAGATCCAGCCTCTCTTCTACTCCAAGTTTTACCCTCTTCATGAAGTTCATGAGAATAGGAATTATGTTTATAATTTATATCCTCATGACGGACACAGTATATCTCAAGCTTGGGGGAGACTGAAAACTATAATGCTAAAATGTCCTAACCATGCGCTCCCCAAAGATATAATTATTACTAATTTTTATGCGAGGCTCTCTCGACAGGATAAAGACTTGCTCAATGCTTCCTCTATGCGTTCTTTCACAAACAAAAATGTTGATGCTAAATAGGAACACCTTGAAAGAATTCAACGCAATACTGAAGATTGGGAGATCGACAAAGGTAAAGAGTCAGGTATAAATTATGAGTATGATTGCATTAAGACCTTTGTTGAAACTGTAAGTTTTAATAAGTTTAGTGCTAAGTTTGGGCTTGATTCTCAACTCCTTGTTGATTTCCTCGAATCTTTAGCTTCACATCTTAATATGCCTAAGGAGAATTGGATCAAGCATCATGAACCTTTTAAAGAGATTTGCACAGAAAATGAAATTGTTCATGATGATTGCAACATGCATGATCCAATTCCTGAAAATGAAGTTTTATATAACCATGTTAATTTTTGTGGAGTGGATAGACCTTGTGAAAGGCCTATGATTGAAGAAGAGAAGTATTGTAAGAAACATATGCATGAAAGAACAATCACTTGGGTCAAAGATTTAAATGAAATTGCTAGAGAATTGTGTGACCTTTATCCTTTTACTTGTGAACTTTGTTGTATAGAGGGTCACTTTAATTTTCAATGCATGAACTTTCAAAGCATGACTGTTAATCAGTTGTGTGATAACATGATCACTTCTGATCTTTATGATGAACTTATGTTATTTTAGATGTGTGAAGAGTTATTAGAAAAGTCTTCTTAGCTAGATGTTAATGCCTTAGGAATTAGCAACACTTTGCAAAATTGTCATCTCTATTATGTTGTTAATTGCCATGAAAATTATTACATAAGTAAGATTAGAAAGGAGAGAACTTTACCAAAGTATAAAAATGTCTCTTATATCTCTACTAATAAAAAGGAGAGTTTCTCCCAAGTTTCCCCTATTGTTTCTAATGATAAACTAGAATATGTGGAGAAACTTCATCTCCAACCACTCCCTCCTAAGGTGAAGAAGAAGAAAAAGAAGAGGAGGAGGAAGAGGACCAAGAAGGAATAAGAATGGGTATCAACCTGGCCTGAGCATATTCCTTGCATCAATTTTTATCCTAACGGACAAAAAAATTGGAGGATGGTGAGCTTGATTGCATTCATTATTACCCTAATGTTAAGTCTGTAGGCACTATTGAAGATGATTTTGATTATGATATGCATGTTACTTTTTGTGATTGGGAAAATGATGATAATGCTACTTATGATCTTGAAAATCTTTTTGGTACCAACTCTGTGAGTGGTGATATGGAAAGCTCTAAGCTTGGGGATGATAGGATTGCAAGTCCATTACCCATTAGTGATGTGGTAATTGATAATTCTTTTGCTAGTAAGAATAAAGACAACATGTTTACAAATATAGTTGCTAGCAATGATAATGCTCTTATCTACTATGATGATGTTATAACTCCTATCTATAGTGATTATAAAGGTACCTATGACATAAGGAGAAATTATCCTTATGAAACTTGTCAAAATCATGCAGGGAATTACTCCCTTGTTGAACACCATCTTCCTAATACACAATTAATCTATAGTGTTCAAGTTGTTTATGATAGTCCTACTCCCACTATTACCAATGAGAAAGATTATGCTTATGTGGTGAGTAAGAGTACCCTTTTTCATGTGGATCATGGTAACAATGCTTTATGTGATACTTATATTGTTGAGTTTATTCATGATCATATTATGAGAAGGGAACATATTCTTATATATATTTCAATAATACCAAGTTCCCTCTCTTTATGTTGAAGGTTTTGAAGTTGCACTTATTTTGCCTTCCTATGCTAATATCTTTATGCTTCAATGAGTTATTTCTCTACAAGATCCCTTTGCATAGGAAGCATGTTAGACTTAAATGTGTTTGTTATTTTCTTCTTGATGCTCTCTTTTGTTCTTCAACTCTTATTCCTTATTCCTATGAGAGCATCATTAAAATCTTAAGCCTATCTTTATGGCTATAAAGAAAGAGCTCTAGGGAGACAACCCTTGTTATCTTTAGTTTGAGTTTTTACTTTCAGTTTTTAGTGATCTTGATGATTTTTACTACTATAGCAACATCATTGTATCTTTATTTTCAAGCTTTGTGCCAAGTTATAGCCTCATATGACAAGGGAAGCAAAAGTTGTGACATGATGTCCATAAAACAGTTTTGTATACTTGACGGAAAAAATCGGAACAAATCACCAGTTCATCTTTTTGAGCTGATTTTTTTACACAGCGTGATCTATACAATTTCGGAACTTTCGTATGTTCTGAGGTTTTTTATTTTAGTGGCAGAAGTGCCCCTAAAAAATTCTCTACTACCTACTGTTCTGTTTTTCACAGATTATCCCACGAATTTTCCTCTCCTTACTTTTGCAAATCTTAAGCTTTCTTTTTCTTCGCAAAAATCTTTTGGAAATCTTGAGAAAAATTAGCTTTTCAAGAATATCTTTATATCCATTGGGGAAAAATTATATTATTAAGGGTACTAACCTCTCTAATCAGCTTATGATGAGTTATGTATGAAGGGAGTTTTCAAGTGTGCGAGGGAAGATGATGAAAGCAGATCTGGGAGTGCCAAGCACTCAAGCTTGGGGATGCCCCCATGCATCCCAAATAAATATTCAAGGAGACTCAAGTGTCTAAGCTTGGGGATGCCCCCGTGCTTCCCCTTCTCCGTTAACAATCATCAGTTCGTCCTTCGTCTCACTATATTTGTATCACTTCATGCGTTATGTGCTATGCTTGGAGCGTCTCGCTCTTAGGTTTTATTTTTTGTTTTCTTTAGTTTTGTTTGTTGTTCATAACAAGTTAGACCCCGTCTTACTTTGTGTGGGAGAGAAACACGCTCCACTTTCAAAATCTAGAACACATCATAGGATTCTTCATGCCTATCTTTTTGCTCTTGTGTGTTCTTTATCTTTTCGTAGCTACTGCCATGTTTAGTTTTAGTCTTAGTTTGTATTTAGCAAGAGCCTTGGCTTTTGTTTAGTTTGTTGCTGGAACTCTCTTTAGTTTTCATGTTTATCTTGTTAAGAGAGTTGGTTGTTGCACTGAGTTGCGTCTTGTCTTGAAAGTAGGTAATTGAGGTTGATATTTAATTTTAGTAGTAACTTGCAATAGTTTTGAGGTATTGATGTGAGTAATGGTTGAACTTTTGGTGTCAAGAGCTCTAGCCTATTAGTTATAGGTGTCGTATTTTGGGAAATCCGTGTTTATTTTCAAAACCTACAGAAACTAGTTGAGAACTCTAGCTACTAGATGGATCGCTAATCTTTGGAGGGATCGAATATTAGAGTACACTCACGTACCATGAGTCGAGGATGCGCAAGGATAACCAAACCCACATACACTCCTCCTCGGGGTACTTGTCTCTTTGTGAACCTGCTTATTAAATTGAGAGTTACCGATAATAAGTGCATGAGTTCTTCGGTCTAATGTAAATATCGAAACTTGACACTTCCACCTCCTCATATTTGCTAGCCTTTCCTGTGCCGTGCATTGCCTTCTTCTCACTCCGAGAGTTGGCGTCCACCTTCGCCGGTACATCCAAACCCTTGGCATGATACGCTCTATCATCATAAACCTCCTTATATCCTTCCTCAAAACAGCCACCATACCTACCTATCAAGGCATTTCCATAGCCTTTCCGAGATATATTGCCATGCAACATCCACTCTTCATGACTTGATCTTCATGTCATACATGTTACTGCTACACTGGCAGAGGCATACATTGCATACATCATCATAGCTACATCTTCTTTATGTTTGAGTACCTTGTAAAGTGTGAAAAATCTTCTATACCTTCTTGTAAAATAGAGTGTTGCCCTTAAGTGAGGAAAAGATCCCAAAGTGGAGAAAATAAAAGATCCCAAAGAGGACAAATGAGAGTTAAATAGAAAGAGCTATTGAGGCCACCAAAAATACAAAAAAGGAGAAACAGAAATAAAAAGAGAGAAAGGGGCGATACTACTATTCCTTTTGAGAGATGCACACTAGTACTCCCTCTTATCCTTGTACTCCATAGAGATGATCATTTTGTTGGATATGTGCCCTAGAGGCAAATTAATAAAGATATTTGTCATATATCTATTTGTTCATAATACTTTGTATACTATGCTAGAACTGTATTAAGCGGAAACATTAATACACGTGTGGTATATAACAACATGGTCCCTAGTTAACTCAGGCATACTAGCTCATTGGGCAATCGATGATCAAGGTTTCCTGATCATGAGATGTGAACTGTCTATTGACAATGAGGTCATATCATTAGGAGAATGATGTGATGGACACACACCCACCTATAGCATTGCAGTGTGATCAAGTCACATAGTTCAGCATTGCGATGACTTAATAACATAGTGACTCAATCCTTAGACCGTGATGATCATACATAATTGCTATCTATTAGGATGCTTTGATTACATCAACCGTTACACTGAAACATGGTAACCATAAAGGTGTGTCTTGGGTAATCCGAAGTAGATATGTTGAGGAGTATGAAATAGATCAGAACGGGATTTGTCCATCCGAGTGACGGATAGGTACTCTGGGCCCGCTCGGTGATATTGCATCAACAGCTAGCTAGTGACTAGGTCACATGAGATGTAATATGCACAGATGAGTAAACATGTTTGTCAGAGACGAGGGAGAACTAGGTATTGTACACCGACGATCATACCTCGGACAAACATAGTACCGCAGCACAAAGGGATCAAGTCATATTGTTAACGGTTCAACGGCAAAGAAGTTTATTCGATGGAAGCGCAGCGGCGCATCAAGGATTGTAACCAGATCCCACATGATGGTCATTGGTCAGAGAGTGTCTTGATCATGTCTACTGTTTACCAAACCGTAGGGTGTCACACTTAAGGGCAATCGATGCATTAAGGACAGATTCGGGATCATCGGTGAAATAATAGAGAACACCAGAATTGTTCCTGGAGGTGCCGGAAGCTGTTCCGGATATTTGGAAGGTTCAAAATAAAGTTTATTGATGTTTAAATATGTTTTATTATTTAATTGACAGAATTAAATATTAAAAAAAATATTAATTAAAAGGTGGAAAAGCCATATGGGCCTAAAGAGGGCCATGAGGGGAGAAGGGTGTTTCCCCCCTTGGCCCATGGCGCCAAGGGAGGGGCCTTGGCCCCCTCCCTAGCCGCACCCTCCCCCCCCTTTGGGAGTTTAGTCCCACATGGGGGAGGGGAGGAGGTTCCCCCCCTCCTTGGCCTATATAAGGAGGGGTAGGGTGCTCTTTTTCATCCATCCCATTGAGTTCTTTCTCTCTCTCCAACTCCGAGCTAGAGCGGACTCCCCTAGTTTGGAGTTTGCACCTGGTTGGGGGTTTCACCATCATCCGAACGCCGTCGCGCTACCGGAATCGGGATCCGGATCAGTCTTCTTTCCGCTGCTCTTCTGGTTCGGAGCCCGGAGGGACATCGGTTGCACCGTACGTGTGTAATCTCGCGAGGCACTACACGTGTGGTGCTACTTCATGCCGGAGGTTCTTCAACACGACAGGGAGGTCGTAGGATCAGAGTCTACGCCAACCACGTTCGAGGAACGTTTCCCTCTTTCGGTCTTCAAAGGTATGAACACCGATTCCTTCTGTTACATACATCAGCATAGCATAGATCTTGGGTTTGGGAATCGTAGTTCGAAAAATTATTGTTTTCTGCCCCGTTTTCCAACAGTGGTATCATGAGAAAGGCTATGCGTAGATGTATTGTACGGGTAGAACACATCTAGGATGTGGGCATAAATTCTCCAATTGTTACCCTCCCACGTGTACTCGTTTAGCGTTGCGGCAATGTCCTGATGAAGCGGCCAGACCGACCTTACGCGCTTACGCGAGACTGGTTCCACGCTTGACATATGGCTTGTACCATATAAATGGTTGGGGGTGTCTGTCTCTCTAACATTAGCGAAGCGAAGACGTTTTCAACGGAGGGCCCCGACAGGGGGGTAATAGAAACGATTGCAGGATTGATGTTGTGGCTTGTTTTCGCAGGATAGAAAGCGGTTCTATCTCGAAACCCCTTAGAAGCCACGTAAAACTTGAAAAAGATAAAGTAGAAGGCGTTTTAACTTTAATTTGCATGTAAGGGGGGATCATAGCATGTATGATTTACAGTTTTACTTCCTGTCTTGCTAATATGCTAGATATGCGACGGCAGCATGATAGGATAATCTCTCACTATAAAAACCAACCAAGTGTCTTTACCCTAGTGAGCACCACCTGGAAAGATCTCCATTATGGAGGCATCGCGTGTCACACGGGTGTCAAACATATTTGCGTTCAAATGAGGTGGGTGTAGCAAGCCTAGCATGTCCAGAAACATGGCCTTGTATGATACAGCAAGAAATCACTTAGGGTATGGTGGCAAGCCTGGCATGTGTAGACATGGCCTCGGGACACAATGACCGAAAGGTTAAGCATGAGTCACATAACGGATGTGATTGGCATGATGGCCTACCTTAAACACATACTGATGGTCGTGTCACACGGGGGAGGTATGGTGTTCTAGGATTGTGTAATCACTTAGTAAAACTTTGAGGGATGTTTAACTGAGTGGGAGTTCTAGAATTGTTTTAAAAATTGAACTCCAATTATGACCATTGTAGATGTCGGCACTTTCCCACCCCACATTCAACTTAGGGTCATTCCTAGAGAAAGATAAACTGAAAACCGATGGGTCAAACTTCACGTCCTGGTTCCGCACTCTGAGGATTCTCCTCATTCCCCTCAAAATGTCCTATGTACTTGAGACTGCATTAGGTGATGCACCAACAACTACCGCTACTCTGGCTGAGAAGAATGTCTACCTCATTAAGTCGGATGATTCCTCCCTTGTCCAGAAGGGTATGCTCTATGCCATGGAGGCTGAATTGCAGAAATGGTTTGAGAGCCTCAGTGCTTATGAGATAATCACTGACCTCAAGACCACCTTTGCACCTCAAGCCAGGGTCGAGAGAAATGAAGTTTCTGAAGTTTTCTTTTCGGCAAATATGGAAGAGCACAGCAGTATGACTGAGCACGTAATAAAAATGTCTGACTATGTTCAACGCCTAAATGACCTGGAATTTAAGATTCCAGATGAAATGGCGATTGATAGGGTGTTGCATTCGCTGCCCCCTAGCTACGAGAGTTTTGTGTTGAAATACAACATGCAAGGAATGGTTAAGAACCTTTCTGAGTTGTTCACCATACTCAAGATTGCTGAAATGGAAATCAAGAAGGAGCATAGCTGCACCAAGTACTTAGAAGATAAGAAGGCCGGCAAGGTTGCTGGAAGAGACATGGATATATTTGATATACATGTTATTGATGTTTTCCTAACAAGTTCTCGGAGCAACGTCTGGATATTTGATACCGGATCAGTTGCTCACATCTGTAACTCCCAGGAGGGGCTACAGAATAAACAACTCTTGCGGAAGAATGAAGTGACGATGCGAGTTGGAAAAGGTTCCAGGGATGATGTAATGTCCATTGGCACGCTTCGTCTCAGTCTCCCTTCGGGATTGATTCTTGTTTTGAATAACTGTTATTATGTACCCGCGTTGAGTATGAACATTGTGAGTGGGTCTTGCTTAATGCAAGACCATTATTCTTTTAAATCTGAGACAACTGGTTGTTCGATTTATCAGAATAATGTCTTATATGTTCATGCAGCGGTGCGTAATGGTTTATTCTTAATGGATCTCGAATATCATGACTCCCTGTCACAACCCCAAGTTAGGTATGTGCTAGGATTAGCAAGTCACCTTGCATCATGTTAAAAAATTCAAAAGAAATCATTTGAAATCAAATTCAAACTCAAATGGGAGAAGGAACACCCCCCAGATGAATTAATTCAAAAGGCCAGAAATAAATCTTCTCCAACAATTCATGTTTGATTTTTGAAAAGTCTTATAAATGAGTGTGATCACATATCAAGTGATGTGGGACCCACCCCATGCTCATGGATTTTTCAAATATTCAAACAGGACCTTGGATTAATTCAAAAACCACTATTTGATTTAATATTCAAATAATTTGAATTTTAAAAAGTGCCAAACTTTATAAGTGGCTAGCCTAATATATTATGAGGCCATGTAAAAAGTTTCAGCATTTTATAAATTGGTTTGCTATTTTTATCAGAGCCAAAACAAACAAACAGAAAAATAAAGGAAAGATTAAACAGACAGAAATTAGAAAAGAGAAAGGAGCCCACTCACCTTGGGCCCCAGGCCCAACTTACCTCCCCTGCAGCCCAGCCCGCAGCCTCCTCTTGTCGTCTTCCCCGGCGCGGCAAGCAGCTCGCTGGAGCGCATGCCGACGCCGGCATCAGAAGCCTGCCTGCCTGGA
Organism: Bromus sterilis; assembly: GCA_950022295.1. Taxonomy (NCBI): domain Eukaryota; kingdom Viridiplantae; phylum Streptophyta; class Magnoliopsida; order Poales; family Poaceae; genus Bromus; species Bromus sterilis. The sequence continues at coordinate 80,542,627 of OX465596.1, read as the reverse complement.
GGCCTCCCAGGCGTCCTTATCGCGCCAGAGAGACCCCGTGGACGACCGCTTCTCTATCCCCCTCTCCAGAGCCATCTTTTCTTCCTCCCTCGCTCGATTTCGCCGTGGACCGAGAGACCGCCGGAGCACACCGCCATGGCAGATGCGGCCACCGTGTCCTAGAGCTCGAACCAGCGTGTCCCCCGTGCTCCTCATCGACGACTTCGTCACCCTGCAGAAGCTGGCGACCTGATTTGGTTCCGAGAAGACGCAAGATTCATTGGATCGCCGCCGGCCACCGGAGATCGACGTCTTCGATTCGCCGCCAACAGAGCATCCCCGAGCCCACTGATCGTCTCATCGTCCTCGCGGTGAGCTCCTGAGTTTTTCCCCCAACCTTTTTGCGCCCCGCTGTTCTTCTAGCCCTAGCTTCCTTGGACACCGGAGCACAGCGCCACCGCGGTTCATGTCGAGGAGCATCCATGAAGCTTTTGAACCGGAAACTATGTCCATCGTCTTCGCCGAGCTCTTCTGGTTCGATCCCGACTAGCCCCACTCTATGAAGAGCCCCCTAGCTTGATCCCGTTCTCAACTGAGCCTCTGCCGCCGCCGTTCAGGTCGCCGCCGTCACGTCGGGCCTCCCCGTGGTCGCCCGACTCGACTAGGTGAAGCGCACGATCGAGGGCTACCTTTTGGTGGTCTCGGCGTGCGAATTAATGGCCAGGAGCACCGAATCCGTGGACGCCGCCGCGTCTGCGAGTCGCCGCCGACTCGTCGCCGGCGAGGTGACGTGGCCACGGTCATTAGACCTTAACCACCCCTCTAATGACCCCCCCTAGCCTATGACAGTGGCCCCCCTGGCCACTAATTAACCCCTGGTTAGTTTAAACTAACCGGGTTTACTAACCCAGCCACTGACCAAGTGGCCCCACACGTCAGAACCCCCCCTGACGCCAGCATGACATCATAATGACTTAGTAAATCGAATAATTGGTTTATTTAAATTCAGAAAATCCAGAAAAAGGCTTAAACTTTGGAAATTCATAGAAAAATCATATTAACTCCAAATTTAACATATAATATATGAAAAATGATCAGGAGAAAATAATCTATCAAAATATACAACTTTAAACTATGTTTGAGTTGAATTTAAAATGGGACCAGTAGCATTTGCTATTTGGTTTAATTGGAATTTAATCAAATTAAATTCAAATGCTTTTGCAATTTGAATCTTAGCAACATGCCAATTTTCATTTGAACATCAGAGGCATATCATACACATTTCAAAATGAGTTGCATTGCTCAAACAATAGCATCTGTAACTTGGCTAAGATGAATTCAAATTGGAGTTTGAATTTGCAATTTCATTTGCAATATACTCCATTTAAATGGAATTGCCTCACACATCATAAGCATATACATCAAGTTTCAACTTTCAACCATGTGATTGTGCATTGTACTTATTGTGCTCCCGTGCTTGTTGTTTGTCGAGTAGAGGTGGAACTGGAATAGGAGGCTGCCCCCCTCGTTGAAGACCCCGATACCGAACCTCGTCAGCAAGGCAAGCAAACCCCCATTGATCATGTCAATAAAATCCCAATTCCCTCTCATGTCTCGCTTATGCATTGTATAGGATGATTACCATGATGCTTTTCTACCGCATAGATGAACCCATTCCTTTGCATGACCTATCATTTTTTCATAGTAGTAAGCAAAACACAATCCTAGCAAATGTAGGAGTTGATTGATATCATGTGACCCCTGCAACTGTTACTGCTTATTGCATGCTTAGGTGTTACAATGTTGATACTGTTATGTGAGTCGGGATGGTAGTGATCATGTTGATGATGGTGGAAATGTGTTGGTGAATCTACCCTAATACAAGGTGAACGATGAGAGGCTGTGTAGGAGTACACAGTGGGTTGTCTCGTTGAACACCGCCTTAAGCCCGAGTTCTTGTGTGGTGATCCAAGCTGAAGAGTACTACCACATGTCGGGAAAACGGATCCCCGCTCAACTTATTAACTCACCCCTTCTCAGTTCAACGAGTCGCAGTAGTTCGGAGTTCTGGTAGGTTTGTGGCCTGGATGCAAGGTGAGAGAACGGCTCAACCGAGACCGGCTTATGCACCACGCACACATCTTCTGGGACCACTTCGGTAGACCGGCCGGGTTACGAATGTGGAAACCCTCCCAGATAGGCGTCTTCATTGAACTTGAGTTGGATGTGAGATAAAAGTTGTGGAGATTATCCTCGCCGACACCCGCTTGAAGGGTGACGAGATCCCGGCGGTAACTGATGGTTTCATGTGTGTAGCAGTACACCCCTGCAGGGTTAATAAACTATTCGAATATCCGCGTCCGCGGTAAGGGACTACTTGGAAATATGTGCCTGATTATTAGACAACTTGAACTGGATACTTATAAAACTTGCCAAGATAAACGTGAGTGCTATGGCGTGCTTTCTCGTGGGGAAGTCGAGGAAGGCACCATAGTGGTGTAATTGGTTGGAGAATGTAGTGGACTCGTGTACGCTTCTTACCTCAAAGTCGGGTACTTGTAGTTCAGGGCTAGCCAAGTCAAAGCTGGCACTTCTGCAAGTGAAACCCCACCCCCCTTTACCTAGATACATGTGCATGAGTAGTATAGTTCCTACGTAAGTCTTGCTGAGTACGACTTTGTACTCACTTTTTCTTATTCTATGTTTTAGATGAACCCACTGACCCCGAAGGTGGATTCTTCATCGAGATCAACGACTGAAGACCAAGCTAGTGTAGTCCCAGTCAGACGACTGGTTCCCTCGTGGAGGGCTTGTGTTTAAATAAGGCTTCTTAAGCCATTTGTTAAACTTGTCTGTACTCAGACCTACTTTGCTTCTGCTTGTTTGTTGTAATGTTGGATCACATGCTTGTGATCTCTGTGTGCACTCTGTGAGAGTTATCAATAAAATGTAAACTTTGTAGAAAATTGCAATGATACCTGTTGTTCATACAAGGCATGTGTGCTGCGTGTATGTTTATAACATGCATGTCTTTGTATGGGTTTTCGAGACCTTAGTTGTGATCTGGCTGGCGGTCTTTTATACACCAAGTGGCCCTTAGATGTGCGCAGCTTGGGGCATCGCGACGCGATTGTACGAGACTCTGTCTCGTGCACACTTTGATGTATGATCGAGCCCGCCTTAGACCCTGACTAAGTGATCGGGCTGGAGTAAGTCTATGTAAGTGTTATGAGATAGTCGATACTATGGTTGAGGCGACTTGTCTGTGAATATGGGAGTTCATCACCCATATCATTAGACTTGTGTGTGGACGATTAGGACCCATCTCAGTTGATCATCCGGCCTGGATGGGATGCCCCTCACGTACGATGCTTTCCCAGAACGTTCTGTGCTTGGCCTTGTCTGCTTAGACAAGTTGGTACGGTTCTCGGCTCTCCATATGACTATGTCGTAGCGGGACTTGCATACGCTAACCCGGGTCCCGACAGACTTGGTATCAGAGCAGGACTGACTGTAGGATTATCAGCCTTGGCCGAAGTCGGGTCTAGCTTGCTATAGTTATATAGTTACTCTGGGTATATAAGGGAACAACGTAAGGCTTCTTTTTTCTCCTTACCCTCATCGTTCTGAGTTCTGAGTCACCCTCATCTTTTTTTACGGGAAGATAGGACTAGGCTCATCTATGTCCTACTAGAACATCTTGTTGTTTGCTTCCTTGTAGATGTAGGAAAGTTGTGTTCGGTTCGTTAGAGTTGTTGTGCTTCCTGATTTCTTACATCGTATGTAAGTGTTGTTTTCCATGTTGTAAGAAATTGTCTTTTCTTGCAATTACAGCCGTTATGCTTCCCGAGTCATTCCAGGTTTATCTCATAATCTGATGCATTTTCAAACTCCTTCTTTCTGTTTCAGATGGCAGATCTTCCCCCTCGGCAGATTGTTCGTTTGACTAGGTGCCTCGGTGTGCATGGGCATCCCGCCATGCTGATCGAGATGATGTCCTACATTGGATACCGATGGTACCCTGAGTACACAGTTGAGGAGCAGTTCCTTGACTTCAACCAGACCCAGTTCCACTGCATTGTCAGGATCTACCCGCACCACAATGGAGTCACTCATCCTATCCATTTTGGACATGGCATTGGCATGACTGAGAAAATGGCTATGCAGGATGCTGCATACTCATGTATTACCCTGCTGAGAGAGGAGCACGCTTTGCTTGGAGGCACATCTTTCCGCTATATCCCTGCCGCACTTCCAGGAGAAGAGGGGTATTACACCGGACTGTACACAGATCACTCTTTGGAGGACCCTTTGCTTCAGATTACTGCTCGGCACGCTTGTGATAGAGATCGAGATGCACGTGCCCTTCGTTTTGAGCTTCACGCCACCCGTGTCCGTCTGTATCGAGCACTTACACTCATGGCTCCTTTTGTGAGTGTTGGATCAGTGGAGTATGATTCTATATACCCAGCCAGGACACAGATGCCTTCTCGAGTTGCTTGGCCCGAGATTGGAGGCATTTTTCCACCCCGTGGTCCTCTGCTTCCACCCTACGCTGGACCTAGTGTCGGGACCCGGGGGTTAGCGTATGTAATTCCAGTCACGATACAATCACATGGAGAGCCGAGAGCCGTACCCACTTGTCTAAGCAGACAAGGTCAAGCACAGAACGCTCTCGGAAAGCATCAAACGTAAGGGGCATCCCATCCAAGAGAACAATGAGTCTGGACGACCACAACTGTCCTACGGCTACAAGGAGGCAAACAACGAGATGTTCTAGTCAGACATAGATGAGCCTAGTCCTATCATCCCGTAGAAAAGGTAAGGGTGACCCAGAACTCAGATCGATGAGGATAAGGAGAAAAAGAAGCCTTACGTTGTTCCCTTATACCCAGAGTAACTATATAACTATAGAATGCTAGACTCGACTTCGACCAAGGGTTTGATAGTCCTACAGACAGTCCTGCTCTGATACCAAGTCTGTCGGGACCCGGGGGTTAGCGTATGTAATTCCAGTCACGATACAATCACATGGAGAGCCGAGAGCCGTACCCACTTGTCTAAGCAGACAAGGTCAAGCACAGAACGCTCTCGCAAAGCATCAAACATGAGGGGCATCCCATCCAGGCCGGATGATCAACTGAGATGGGTCCTCAACGTCCGCTCACAAGTCTAAATGCTTATGGGTGGTGAATCCCATACTCATAGACAAGTCGCCTCAACCATGTTATCGATTGGATCCTAACTCTTACATAAACTTACTCCAGCCCGATTACTTAGTCGGAGTCTAGGGCGGGCTCGATCATACAACAAAGTGTGCACGTGATAGAGTCACGAACAATCGCATCGCGATGCCCCAAGCTGCGCACATCTAAGGGCCACTTGGTGTATAAAAGACCGCCAGCCAGATCACAACTAAGGTCTCGAAAACCCATGCTAAGACATGCATGTTATAAACATACACGCAGCACACATGCCTAGTATGAACAGCAGGTATCATCACATAACTCTACAAAGTATTCTTTATTGATATACACATAGAGCATACAAAGATCACATGTCTATGATCAACATTACATCATACAATGGAAGCAAATTAGGTCTGAGTGCAGACAAGTTTAACAAATGGCTTAGAGAAGCCTTGTAAACATACATGCCCTTCCACGAGGGACCAGACTGCTGTCTGGGACTATGCTAACTTAGTCAATGTCGAGCTTCAGGTCGGTGACTCCATCGGGGTCCGGGTTCTCATCTAAAACATAGAATAAGAAAACGTGAGTACAAAGTCGTACTCAACAAGACTTACATCAGAACTACACTACTCATGCTCAAGTATCAAGGTAAAGGAGGTGGGGTTTCATCATGCAGAAGTGACAACTTTGACTTGGCTAGTCCTGGACTACGAGTACCAGACTTGAGATAAGAAGCGTACACGAGTCCACTACATCTCCAACCAATACACCACTATGGTTACTTCCTCGACTTCCCCACGAGGAAGCACACCATAGCACTCACGCTTATCTTGCGAGTTTTATAAGTATCCATTCAAGTTGTCTAATAATCAGGTACAGGTTCCAAGTAGTCCATAACCGCGGACACGGCTATTCGAATAGTTTTGTTAACCTTGCAAGGGTGTAAGCTACACACACATGACCATCAGTTACCGCCAGGTCTCGCCACCGTTCAAGAGGTGACAGCGAGGATGTTCACCACGACACTTCGCTCACAACCGGTCTATTCCAGGAGTCGACTATCTGAGTTTGCCTCCGCTCGAGAGCCCGGCCGGATCAAATAAACGGACTCAAACAATATAAGTGACCGAGACGCCACCTCTGGCAGATGGTTTTCCTGCCTCACAGGTGCACCCACATATCTATATGATGCAACCAGTTCCTTCGTTCTTTTTCTATGCACATGTCAAATGGAAAGCCCGAACTAATGTGACTCCTGGACGTCGACACGGATCAAGGTACTAGGCCGAGAGGGGTCCGTGATCCCAATGTGTGGTTGTACTCTTTGTCTTGGATTACCATACAACAACTCGATGCTTAAGGCGGTGTTCAACGAGACAACCCACTGTGTACTCCTACACAGCCTCTCATCGTTCACCTTGTATTAGGGTGGATTCACCGACACAGTTTCACTTTCATCAACACCATGTTCACTATCATCCCGACTCACATCAAAAGCAACCTCACTGTAACACTAAGCATGCAATAAGCTGTAACAGTTGCAGGGGCCACATGATATCAACCAACTCCTATGTCAGCTAGGATTGTGGTTTGCTTACTACTGTTACAAGATGATAGGTCATGCATCGGATATGGGTTCAACTATGCGGTAGAATCGATACAAGATGATCTCCTAAACATGCATAAGCGAGACTGAGAGGGAATTGGGATTTTATAGACATGATCAATGGGGTTTGCTTGCCTTGCTGACGATACACGGGTCTTAACGGTGGTCTTCTCCTTCGGGGGTGATCACCGTCTCGGCAAAGCTGTTACCGGCACAGTCATCAACAAAGGGGGACAACTTTGGAAGTAAAATGTACAAGCACATGATATTGTTATCCATGAGGTGAATGGTGCTGGTTTGTGGTACATTTGATTTAAATGAAGTTTATTGCATTTGAAATGCAAATTCAAACTCCACATATGAATTTCAATTTAACCAAATTGCATTTGAATAATGTTTGATCATTTGAAACCATGTGATCATGTGTGTGATATGCTTCTGAAGTTCAAGTGATCATGTTTGCATTGTAATGGTTAAAATTTGAATTGCATTTGAATTAAATTTGAATTAATTCCAATTAAGCCAAATAGAAAAAGCTACTGGTCCCATTTTAAAATCAACTCAAACATGGTTGAAAGTTGCATATTTGGATAGAGAATTTTATGCTGGTCATTTTTCATATATTATTTGTCCAATTTGGAGTTCATATGAATTTTCTATGAATTATTGAAGTTTTGGGTATTTTTCTGGATTTTCTGTAATTATTAAATCATTTCTAAATTTCTGGAATTTGACTTATTGCATCAGCATGATGCAATGCTGACATCAGTGGGGGGGCTGACATGTGGGTCCAGGGCGTCAGCCTCAGGGGCTTAATCCCCTCTCTGTTAACTTAACTGAGGGGTTATTAGGGCTGGGGGGCCCACTGTCATAGACTAGGGTTAGGGGTTAAGAGGTGATTAAGGGGAGGGCTAATGGCGTCTTCGCCGGAGGCCACTGTTGCCGGCCAGAGTTTCGCCGGGAAGGAGATTTAGGGCACGGGGGGGAAGAAGAAGAGTGTTGGGGGTGCTTCGCGACGTCGCGCGTCTGCCTGTGCCATCGGGGCGACGAGGGGGGGCTTGTGGCCACAGCTGCGTCTACGGAGGCGGCGGCCGGAGCTGCTAGAAAAGGCGAAGACGACGCGGAGAGCACGGGGAGGAGAAAGGAGAGGGGGAACCGGCTCGCAGTGCTCACCTGAACACGAAGAGAGGCACGGCAGCGCCGGAGAAGAAGCGTACGGAGCTCAATTTGTCGCTGGATTGCACGGTGGCCGCGGCAGTTCAGCGAAGCTATCGTCTTTCCTGGTGCTCCTAGCTCAAAATTAGAAGCGCCACTCGAACGGGTTGTCGCCGGGGAACCTCCCAGACATCTTGGCTCGCCGGAAGGAGCCCGGTGGCCGCGTGGAAGCTTGACGGTGGCGACGGCGTCTCTCGGTTGCGTGCTGGAACTGGCGAAAGAGGGAGAGGGGAAGAACCAGGGGAGGGGGAGAAGGACCTGGGGCCTTCCAGGCTTCCACGAGGAGGGTTAGGAGGCCAGGGGGAAGCAGGAGGTGGCCGGCTGTCGTGGCATGGCCGCCACGCAGCTCCCAGCCTGCCTGGTGCGGGGTAGAAGACGACCCTGCCCCTGGTGGGCTGGGCCGGCTTGCTGGCCAGGCTGGGCCACATGGGCCAGAAGCACGGGGCCTCCTCTTTTCTTTTTGTTCTGTTTTTCTTTCTGTATTTTTCTGGTGCCTTGATAAATAAATACCTAGGCAATTTATAAAATGCCCAAAACTTTTATATGGACTTACAAAGCATATAGTTAGCCACTCACAAGTTTTGGAGATTTTTGAAAATCAAACAATTTGAATTTTAATTCAAATTGGAGTTTAATTTAATTTCCAAGGCATTGTTTGAAAATTAGAAAATTCCATGAGCATGGGATTGATCCCAAACCACTTTTAAAATGATCACCATCATTTATAGGAATTTTTCAAATGTTCAAAATATTTTTGGAAAAAGATTTTTATCTGGCCATTTATTTAAAATTCTTTAGGGCTTTGTGCTTTCCCCATTTTTGAAATTCTTTTGAAATTTTCACATGATGCAAAGGGCACAAACAAACCCTAGGACTTACCCTAGTTGGGATTCTGACAACTCGCCCCCACTCAAAAGAATCTCGTCCCGAGATTCAGAATTCGTCGGGAGGAAGGAGGGGTACTCGGCAAGGAGACGGTCTTCTCTTTCCCATGTTGCTTCTTTCTCGGAGTGATGTGACCATTGCACTTTGAGGAAATTGATCTTCTGACGGCGAGTGACACGTTCTGGTGAATCAAGAATACGATTAGGGTACTCTCGATAAGAAAGGTCATCTTGGAGATCAAGCGTTTCATGGTCGACTCCGCGGATGGGGTCCTTGAAGCAACGCATGAGTTGTGATACATGGAATACGGCATGTACTCGGGAAAGGTGCGGAGGTAGTTCAAGTTGGTAGGCAACTTCTCCACGTTTAGCGAGAATGCGGAAAGGTCCGATGTAACGTGGGGCCAACTTGCCTTTGATACCGAATCTTTGGGTTCCCTTCAGATGAGTAACCCGAAGGTAAGCCTTCTCATCCAGATTGTAGCTCTCCTTTCTATGATGACGATCATAGTAGCTTTTCTGACGAGATTGAGCGGTTTCAAACGATCACGAACAATGCGAACTTGCTCTTCTGCTTCCTTGATCATATCCGGTCCAAAGAGTTGTCTCTCACCGGTTTCTGACCAGTTTAGGGGTGTTCGACATCGTCGTCCATATAGGAGTTCAAAAGGAGCCATGTTCAGACTAGATTGGAAACTATTGTTATAAGCAAATTCGGCGAATGGAAGATATTTCTCCCAATTCTTTCCGAAAGAGATAACACAAGCTCTGAGCATGTCTTCCAAGATTTGATTAACCCTTTCAACTTGACCGCTAGACTGAGGATGGAAAGCCGTACTAAAGGATAGATGAGTTCCCATAGCATTCTGAAAGCTTCCCCAGAATCTAGAGGTGAAAAGGCTACCACGATCAGAATTGATCACCAAAGGAACACCGTGAAGAGACACAATTCTAGAGACATACAAGTCCGCTAACTGACTAGCAGTTATAGATTCGCGAACGGGAAGGAAGTGAGCAACTTTGGAAAGTCTATCAATGACCACGAATATGGCATCATTTCCTTTCTGGGTTTTTGGAAAGCCGGTGATGAAGTCCATACCGACTTTGTCCCATTTCCACTCGGGAATAGGCAAAGGTTGAAGTGTGCCAGTAGGTCTTTGGTGTTCTGCCTTAATGCGACGACAAACATCACATTCAGCAACAAATTGAGCAATGTCTCTCTTCATCCTAGTCCACCAAAATCTCTGGCGTAGATCTCGGTACATTTTTGTGCTACCGGGATGAATTGAGAGGGTGTATCATGGGCTTCTTTGAGGATGAGTTGCCTTAGATCCCTATTCTTAGGTACTACCAAACTATTTTCAAAGAATACCGTTCCTTTACTATCTGTGGAGAAACATTTAGCAACTCCGCTAGCAATGTTCTCCTTGATCCGGCGTACACCTCGTGCACGTCTTTGGGCAACTATGACTTGATCCTCAAGGGTTGGTTTCGCCACCAAGTTGAAATGAGATCCATGAGGAACAATCTCGAGATTGAGTTTTCGAAATTCCTCATGAAGAAGTGGTCGATACTGTTGTAACATGAGGTTGTTACAATACGACTTACGACTTAGTGCATCAGCCATGACATTGGCTTTGCCTGGGGTGTAAGAAATTCCTAAGTCATAATCTTTTATCAACTCTATCCAGCGTCTTTGCCTGAGATTAAGATCTGGCTGGGTGAATATATATTTGAGGCTTTGGTGATCAGAATAGATCTCACAACGATTACCAAGGAGGTAATGTCGCCAAGTCTTCAGGGCATGAACTATGGCAGCGAGTTCAAGATCATGGGTAGGATAGTTCTCTTCATGTGGCCGCAACTGGCGTGAAGCATAAGCTACCACATGTCTATCTTGCATAAGTATGCATCCTAACCCTTGCCGTGAAGCATCACAATAGATCTTGAAATCCCTTTTGGTGTCTGGAGGCGCAAGTACGGGTGCAGAAGTCAATCTTATTTTTAGCTCTTGAAAGCTTTCCTCGCACTTGGGAGTCCATTGGAATTTCTTATCTTTCTTGAGGAGTTCAGTAAGAGGCTTTGCAACTTTAGAAAAGTTCTCGACGAAGCGGCGGCAATAGCTTGCTAAGCCAAGAAAACTCCTAACTTGCTTAACCGATTCAGGTGGAGTCCAGTCAAGGACGGCCTGAACTCTCTCGGGATTCACAGCAATACCTTTCGTAGAAATCACGTGGCCTAAGTAGGTCACTTCTGGTAGCCAAAATTCACACTTGGAGAACTTGGCATAAAGGCGATGCTCTCTAAGTTTCATCAATACCAACCTAAGATGTTCTGCGTGCTCTTCTTCGTTCTTCGAGTAGATGAGAATGTCATCAAGATAAACCACAACAAATTTATCTAGGTACTCCATGAAGATCGAATTCATCAAGCGCGAGAATGTGGCGGGGGCATTGGTTAAACCAAAGGACATGACGGTATACTCGTAAAGACCATAACGAGTAGTGAAAGCCGTCTTGGGAATGTCCTCGTTTCGGATTTTGATTTGATGATAACCTAATCTCAAATCCATCTTGGAGAAGACAGAGGATCCTGCAAGTTGATCATAAAGATCATTGATCCTGGGCAGTGGGTACTTGTTCTTTATCGTCGCTAGATTTAGCGGGTGATAGTCTACGCACATCCTTTCGGTTCCATCTTTCTTCGTTACGAACAGAACGGGGCAACCCCATGGCGATGAGCTAGGGCGGATGAAGCCTTTTGCCAACGAAGCATCAAGTTGGGTTTTTAGCTCAGCTAACTCATGTGGGACCATTCTATATGGGCGTCTAGAGATTGGGGTTGTGCCTGGTATAAGATCCACTATGAATTCTACACATTTGTCGGGTGGCATTCCCGGCAGGTCTTCAGGAAAGACATCCGGGAAGTCACGAACCACCGGAATATCTTCAAGGTCGGGAAGGGGAGGCACATTCAAAGTATGCATCTGGATTCTAGAGCTGGGTGATGTGTAGTCAATGGTCTGGCCTGCAGGATGGGTGAGTTTAACTGACTTGGCTTTACAATCAAGGAAATCATTCTGCCTTGATAACCAATCCATGCCTAGGATGACATCAATGTCCGAAGACTTGAGGGCTATAAGAGAGGCAAGGAATACTAAACCCTCAATTGCAATTTGATTTCCATGGCTTACCCTATTAGTTTGCCACTTTGAACCAGGAGTTTGAATGATCATTGGAGAAAACATTTCTTCAAAAGGGAATTCATGACGAAGTGCATAACTCTCCGACATGAATGAATGAGAAGCTCCTGGCTCGAAAAGAACGGAGGCGGGGACATGATTGACTGGGAGTGTACCAAGAATGAAGTCAGAAGCATCAGTGGCTTCCTCAACGGAGATTTGGTTCACACAAACACTACTAGTGGAGGAAGGCTTTGCTAGAAAGGTCTTGGTGGTTGGTTTCTTTGGAGGCTTGGGTCGAGAATGACGTGGTGCCATCAAGACCTGAGGGCATTGACGATAGTAATGGCCTGGAAGACCACACTTAAAGCATACCCTGTCTGAATTGCTAGGAGTGGGATTACTTGGCTGCACACCATCATTCCGGGGTGGAATAATGTGTTGGGGTGGATGGCATATATTTGGTGGTGGCCTCTGGAGAAGGTTTTGAGGTATGACACTGGTTGGAATCCAAATTCAGCGTTTCCGAGGGGCTGAACTTGAAGAAGGGGCATGCTCAAGAGCATGCTTGCGGGACTCCTCGAAAATTTCATTGCCATGCTCAGCTCTGAAGGATCTGTTGACTAAATCCTCAAAGGTGGAAAATTCAAGGAGGTTGAGATCATGAAGAAGGATGGGGCTAAGTCCCTTACGGAACCTTGCCTACTTTCTGGCATCGGTGGTGATCTCATCTTGGGCATACCGAGCAAGACGGTTGAACTCTCTCACATACTCATGAATGGACATCTCTCCTTGAGTCAAATTATAGAACTCTTCCTTCTTGCGCTCCATCAACTCATCCAGAAGGTGGTACCCTCGAAAGGCATCACGGAACTCCTGCCAAGTCACTAGGTGACCATCTGGCTGCATAGCAACATAGTTCTCCCACCATTCAGCGGCAGCACCTTCCAGAAAGTATGCCGCGAATATAACTCGGTCATCGGGAGCAACATGTGCAGTATCAAGATTACGCTCGATGGAACGGAACCAATCATCAGCTTCAAGGGGCTCAGAAGAACATCGGAATACCGGTGGCTTGAGGAGGATGAAGTCCTGAATGCTCACAACCACATTGCGATGACGTGAGGTATTCTGCTCGATGAGCTCCAGAAGGCGTGTTTGGTCACGTTGATTCTTCTCAGCTTCCATCATGAATTCCGCCGCAGAAGGCGATGGTAGAGGTTCATCATCATTTCGATTCTGAACACGGTCTCGATTCCGACGAACAGCACTACGAGTTCCACCTGACATCCTGTGTGATAAAGATCAACAATCAGAACAGGTTGTACGATGGAATTAAAGACAAGAAGGACATGATGAAGGCGGAAATATTGTAATGCAAAGGCAAAGATCCACAGAAACTCGGAATAAATCGGGCAGCATAACGGCTACACCGGGATGGAAAATGAAACAACCTCGAAGAAATTGGACAGAACTTCTTCAAGAAACTCAACAGAACGATGAGTCTGGACGACCACAACTGTCCTACGGCTACAAGGAGGCAAACAACGAGATGTTCTAGTCAGACATAGATGAGCCTAGTCCTATCATCCCGTAGAAAAGGTAAGGGTGACCCAGAACTCAGATCGATGAGGATAAGGAGAAAAAGAAGCCTTACGTTGTTCCCTTATACCCAGAGTAACTATATAACTATAGAATGCTAGACTCGACTTCGACCAAGGGTTTGATAGTCCTACAGACAGTCCTGCTCTGATACCAAGTCTGTCGGGACCCGGGGGTTAGCGTATGTAATTCCAGTCACGATACAATCACATGGAGAGCCGAGAGCCGTACCCACTTGTCTAAGCAGACAAGGTCAAGCACAGAACGCTCTCGGAAAGCATCAAACATGAGGGGCATCCCATCCAGGCCGGATGATCAACTGAGATGGGTCCTCAACGTCCGCTCACAAGTCTAAATGCTTATGGGTGGTGAATCCCATACTCATAGACAAGTCGCCTCAACCATGTTATCGATTGGATCCTAACTCTTACATAGACTTACTCCAGCCCGATCACTTAGTCGGGGTCTAGGGCGGGCTCGATCATACAACAAAGTGTGCACGTGACAGAGTCACAAACAATCGCATCGCGATGCCCTAGGCTGCGCACATCTAAGGGCCACTTGGTGTATAAAAGACCGCCAGCCAGATCACAACTAAGGTCTCGAAAACCCATACTAAGACATGCATGTTATAAACATACACGCAGCACACATGCCTAGTATGAACAGCAGGTATCATCACATAACTCTACAAAGTATTCTTTATTGATATACACATAGAGCATACAAAGATCACATGTCTGTGATCAACATTACATCATACAACGGAAGCAAATTAGGTCTGAGTACAGACAAGTTTAACAAATGGCTTAGAGAAGCCTTGTAAACATACATGCCCTTCCAAGAGGGACCAGACTGCTGTCTGGGACTATGCTAACTCAGTCAACGTCGAGCTTCAGGTCGGTGACTCCATCGGGGTCCGGGTTCTCATCTAAAACAAAGAATAAGCAAACGTGAGTACAAAGTCGTACTCAACAAGACTTACATCAGAACTACACTACTCATGCTCAAGTATCAAGGTAAAGGAGGTGGGGTTTCATCATGCAGAAGTGCCAACTTTGACTTGGCTAGTCCTGGACTACGAGTACCAGACTTGAGATAAGAAGCGTACACGAGTCCACTACATCTCCAACCAATACACCACTATGGTTACTTCCTCGACTTCCCCATGAGGAAGCACACCATAGCACTCACGCTTATCTTGCGAGTTTTATAAGTATCCATTCAAGTTGCCTAATAATCAGGTACAGGTTCCAAGTAGTCCATAACGGCAGACACGGCTATTCGAATAGTTTTGTTAACCTTGCAATGGTGTAAGCTACACACACATGACCATCGGTTACCGCCAGGTCTCGCCACCGTTCAAGAGGTGACAGCGAGGATGTTCACCACGACACTTCGCTCACAACCGGTCTATTCCAGGAGTCGACTATCTGAGTTTGCCTCCGCTCGAGAGCCCGGCCGGATCAACGAAACGGACTCAAACAATATAAGTGACCGAGACGCCACCTCTGGCAGATGGTTTTCCTGCCTCACAGGAGCACCCACATATCTATATGATGCAACCAGTTCCTTCGTTCTTTTTCTATGCACATGTCAAATGGAAAGCCCGAACTAATGTGACTCCTGGACGTCGACACGGATCAAGGTACTAGGCCGAGAGGGGTCAGTGAGACCAATGTGTGGTTGTACTCTTTGTCTTGGATTACCATACAACAACTCGATGCTTAAGGCGGTGTTCAACGAGACAACCCACTGTGTACTCCTACACAGCCTCTCATCGTTCACCTTGTATTAGGGTGGATTCACCGACACAGTTTCACTTTCATCAACACCATGTTCACTATCATCCCGACTCACATCAAAAGCAACCTCACTGTAACACTAAG
The DNA here is from genome assembly GCA_950022295.1 of Bromus sterilis. NCBI lineage: Eukaryota > Viridiplantae > Streptophyta > Magnoliopsida > Poales > Poaceae > Bromus > Bromus sterilis. Next base: position 80,527,079 of record OX465596.1, on the reverse strand, counting down.
CATGCAATAAGCTATAACAGTTGCATGAGTCACATGATATCAACCAACTCCTATGTCAGCTAGGATTATGGTTTGCTTACTACTGTGACAAGATGATAGGTCATGCATCGGATATGGGTTCAACTATGCGGTAGAATCGATACAAGATGATCTCCTAAACATGCATAAGCGAGACTAAGAGGGAATTGGGATTTTATAGACATGATCAATGGGGTTTGCTTGCCTTGCTGACGATACACGGGTCTTAACGGTGGTCTTCTCCTTCGAGGGTGATCACCGTCTCTGCAAAGCTGTTACCGGCACAATCATCAACAAAGGGGGACAACTTCGGAAGTAAAATGCACAAGCACATGATATTGTTATCCATGAGGTGAATGGTGCTGGTTTGTGGTACATTTGATTTAAATGAAGTGTATTGCATTTGAAATGCAAATTCAAACTCCACATATGAATTTCAATTTATCCAAATTGCATTTGAAAAATGTTTGATCATTTGAAACCATGTGATCATGTGTGTGATATGCTTCTGAAGTTCAAGTGATCATGTTTGCATTGTAATGGTTAAAATTTGAATTGCATTTGAATTAAATTTGAATTAATTCCAATTAAGCCAAATAGCAAAAGCTACTGGTCCCATTTTAAAATCAACTCAAACATGGTTGAAAGTTGCATATTTGGATAGAGAATTTTATGCTGAACATTTTTCATATATTATTTGTCAAATTTGGAGTTCATATGAATTTTCTATGAATTATTGAAGTTTTGGGTATTTTTCTAGATTTTCTGTAATTATTAAATCATTTCTAAATTTCTGGAATTTGACTTATTGCATCAGCATGATGCAATGCTGACATCAGTGGGGGGGCTGACATGTGGGTCCAGGGCGTCAGCCTCAGGGGGTTAATCCCCTCTCTGTTAACTTAACAGAGGGGTTATTAGGGCTGGGGGCCCCACTGTCATAGACTAGGGTTAGGGGTTAAGAGGTGATTAAGGGGGGGGCCTAATGGCGTCGTCGCCGGAGGCCACTGTTGTCGGCCGGAGTTTCGCCGGGAAGGAGATTTAGGGCACGGGGGGGGGGGGGGGGGGGGCGAAGAAGAAGAGTGATGGGGGTGCTTCGCGACGTCGCGCGTCTGCCTATGCCATCGGGGCAAGGAGGGGGGGCTTGTGGCCACGGCTGCGTCTACGGAGGCGGCGGCCGGAGCTGCTGGAAAAGGCGAAGACGACGCGGAGAGCACGGGAAGGAGAAAGGAGAGGGGGAACCGGCTCGCAGTGCTCACCTGAACACGAAGAGAGGCACGGCGGCGCCGGAGAAGAAGCGTACGGAGCTCAATTTGTCGCTGGATCGCACGGTGGCCGCGGCAGTTCGGCGAAGCTATCATCTTTGTTGGTGCTCCTAGCTCCAAATTAGAAGCTCCACTCGAACGGGTTGTCGCCGGGGAACCTCCCAGACATCTTGGCTCGCCGGAAGGAGCCCGGTGGCCGCGTGGAAGCTTGACGGCGGCGACAGCGTCTCTCGGTTGCGTGCTGGAACTGGCGAAAGAGGGAGAGGGGAAGAACCAGGGGAGGGGGAGAAGGACCTGGGGCCTTCCAGGCTTCCACGGGGAGGGTTAGGAGGCCAGGGGGAAGCAGGAGGTGGCCGGCTGCCGTGGCATGGCCGCCACGCAGCTCCCAGCCTGCCTGGCGCGGGCTAGAAGACGACCCTGCCCCTGGTGGGCTGGGTCGGCTTGCTGGCCAGGCTGGGCCACATGGGCCAGAAGCACGGGGCCTCCTCTTTTCTTTTTGTTCTGTTTTTTTCTGTATTTTTCTGGTGCCTTGATAAATAAATACCTAGGCAATTTATAAAATGCCCAAAACTTTTATATGGACTTACAAAGCATATAGTTAGCCACTCACAAGTTTTGGAGATTTTTGAAAATCAAACAATTTTAATTTTAATTCAAATTGGAGTTTAATTTAATTTCCAAGGCATTGTTTGAAAATTAGAAAATTCCATGAGCATGGGATTGATCCCAAACCACTTTTAAAATGATCACCATCATTTATAGGAATTTTTCAAATGTTCAAAAGATTTTTGGAAAAAGATTTTTATCTGGCCATTTATTTAAAATTCTTTAGGGCTTTCTACTTTCCCCATTTTTGAAATTCTTTTGAAATTTTCACATGATGCAAAGGGCACAAACAAACCCTAGCACTTACCCTAGTTGGGGTTCTGACACCTAGGCCCCATCCTTGCCCAAATGGATATCAGGGTCCACAGGCCTCCGTGTTTTCCAATGGTCACCTTCAGCTACCGGGTTACGCGGGTAACTTTTACGAGGACTACTATGGAGATGGAGATGAGTGAGACCGCCTGTGGTCTTGCTTTAGTGAGGATGTAGTAGTATCTTAGTATATTGTACGCAAGGTGTTCTAAGTTCCAGAAGCTTAGATAAATAATGTATAGGAAGTCAGAGTGCCTCTGAAGGATGTATCATCTTCATCACGTTTGTATTAGCTTGGCGCTTGTACTAAAACGATGTATGGTTTGTATGACAGCTTGTGAATATATGGCGTGTATGATTTTATCACCATGTTGTCAAGATGATTACTTCCTTTACTCTGTGATTCTTCCAGTACCTTCAATACCTTGTTTAGACTCTTCCAATCAACTCTGTTTGACTTTGGTTTTCACCTTCGGGATGTCTCAAGGAACCCGTGGCTAGCTTGGTCGTGCCCATGGTCGTGGGAATGAACCGGAGGAAGACAACCTTCCACCCCCACCCACGATGGCTCAGGTTCTGATGGAGGTTGAGAGGAACCGCCGAGACTCTCACCATTTGCTGGAGGTCATTGCCCGCAACACCACTCAGCAGCGCAACGAGTTGGTGTCCTTGAATGACTTCATCCGGCTTCATCCCCCGGTCTTTAGCTGCTCCACCGAGCCCCTTGACACCGATGACTGGCTTCGCAGCATCGATAGGAAGCTCCAGGCAGGCCATGTTGCAGATGGTGACAGGGTCAGCTATGCCACTTACCACCTTGAGGGTGCAGCTAGCTCTTGGTGGGAGAATTTCCTGAACATGCGTCCCGTTGGACCGCCCACATCTTGGGATGAGTTCTGCACTTCCTTCCGTGAGCACCACATTCCAAAGGGTCTTATGGACCGCAAGCGTGAGGAGTTTTGCAACCTCACCCAAGGCATAAGGACTGTTGACGAGTTTAGTCGTGAGTTCAACCGACTGGCTCGTTATGCTACTGAAGAGGTCTCCACCGACGCTAAGAAGAAAGAGAGGTTCCGTCGCGAACTCAATTCTGGACTCTGTCGTGAGCTCAACCTGCATGACTTTGCTACCTTTCAGGTCCTTGTCAACAAGGCCATCAAGGCGGAGGACATGAACACCCCCAATGACTTCCGCAAACACCCTAGAGACGATGGTTCATCCAGTTCAGGATCTCAGAAGCGCAAGATCTGGATTCCCAACAGCATGTTTTGTCAGAACAACCCACCGAGGCCATCCTATGTGGCGCCTCGTCCACCAGCTCCGTTCCACCCAGCTCTACCGAACAACCCAGCTCCACGCACCGTCTTTGGAGCCTGCTACAAGTGTGGTCAGGCAGGACACTACTCCCGCGAGTGTCCCCAGAACCAGCTACAGAATCAGAATGCTCCACCCCGTGCCGGAGGCAACAACAACGGTCGTGGCAAGCCACCCCAGAAGGTCTACACCACCAAACCCGCTCCTCCCGCCACTCGTGGACGTGTGAATCAGATTGCCGCCGAAGAGACTGACGACACTTCCGACGTCATTCTTGGTATGCTCCCAGTCAATTATGTTCCTACTTCCGTTCTTTTCGACCCAGGAGCATCTCATTCATTCATGTCGGAAATTTATGCACTTCGTCATGAGTTATCCTTTGTTGAATTTTCCACCCCCATGATTATTCAAACTCCAGGGTCAAGATGGCGAACTAATAGAGTAAGCCATGGTAATCAAATTTCAATTGAGGGTTTAGTATTCCTTGCTTCACTCATAGCCCTCAAGTCTTCAGACATCGATGTAATCCTTGGCATGGATTGGCTATGAAGACAGAATGCCTACCTGGATTGCAACGGCAAATCCGTGAAACTAACCCACCCTTCAGGCAAGACAGTCAACTATTGTCAGAACCCTAATTTAGGTTTGTGCTTTCTAAGCTTGCTTTTTGCATCATGAAAAAAAATTGCAAAAGAAAAGGAAATGGGGAAAAGAAAAGCCCTAAATAAATTAAATAAAAAGGCTAGAAATAAATCATTTTCCAAAATTCTTTTGGATGTGTTGAAAAATCCTAAAAATGAGTGGGATCATTTTAAAAGTGATTTGGGATTAATCCCATGCTCATAGATTTTTCAAAAATCCAAATAGTGGCTTGGAAATTAAATCAAATGCCTATTTGAATTGAGATTCAAATAATTTGAATTTCAAAAATTCCCAAAACTTGGGGTTGACTAGTACTAAGTCACCTAGAGTTTATAAAATTATTTGGGGGTTTTTGTAAAATGCCCTAGTATTTATTTTAAATGGGAAAAACAAATAACAAAAAGAATTAAAAGAAAAACAAAAGAAAAAGGGTAAAAGCCCACCTACCTGGGCAGCTCACCTATATTCTGGCCTGGCCCAGCCCACTAGGGGCATCTTCGTCTTCTACACCGGCCAGGCAAGCAGAGAGCAGTGTGCCCTGCATGCCATGGCCGGCGCCACCTCCTGCTTCGCCGTGGAGCCCCCCTGCCTCCTTCTCTTCGACGTGGACGCCTGGAAGTCGCCCCTCTCCTTTCCCCCCTCTCCCTGGTCCTTCCCCTTCCTCCTCGTCGCCATTTTCGCGGGATCCCGAGACCCAGCCGGAGCACGCCGTCGTGGTCCGCGCGGCCACCGTGCCCCATTCGCCGCGCCACCGTGTCCAGACGCACCGCGGCCATCGTCTTCATCGTTCCCCGCCGTCAATTCGAGCCTAGGCGCCCCAAGGACGACGCCCGCTACGCCACTTCACCGCCGGCCGCCATTGTTCCCGGCGAGGAATTCGTCACCCACAACTCCTCTCCGGCCTCCCCGAGCTCACCATCGTCACCGCCGTGAGCTTCTCCTCATTTTCCCCCTTCCCATCCGGTCTCCCGTGCAGCGCACCCCCGTCTTCGTCTAGGTCAGTCCACGGCCGCCGCCGGGCTCGTCGTAGCCATGGCCAGAGGCCTCCTCGAGGTCCCCGGCGTGCTCCAGGAGATGCGCACGAGCGCGAGGCACGCTCCTGTGCCTCCAAATCCCCTCCCAGTGGCCCCTAGCCGACTCCGGCGAGGGCACCGTCGTGGCAGAGCCGCCGGCGACAAGCCGCCGGCCTGTTAGGCCTAACCCCCCCCCCCCCTAATCCCTCTCTCTCTCACTGACAGGTGGGACCAGGGCCCCCTAATTAACCCGTGGGTTAATTAAACCAGGGATTAACCCCATAGTCACTGACCAGTGGGACCCCCCTGTCAGGCCAGCCCATGCGTCAGCATGACATCACCCTGATGCAATAAAGTGAATTAATTTATTTAATACAGAAATTCCAGAAAATACCCTAAATTTTGAAATTGAATATCTTTTAAACTATAACTCCAAATTCAAAGTGTAATATATGAAAAATTATCAGAATAAAATTCTCTATCCAAATAACCAACTTTCAACCATGTTTGAAATGTTTACAATGAGGGATCAGTAGCATTGTGCTATTTGGCTCTTTTGTATTAAATCAAATAAATTAGTATGATCTTTCTAAATTCATCCAAAGCAATGCTAATATGATCACTTGCACTTCAGAAGCATTTCACATACATGATCACATGGTTTACAATGAACAAAACTTTAGCAAATGCAAGTTGACCAAATTTAAATACCATTTTGAGTTTGAATTTGAAATTTATTTTCAAATCAACTTCAATTAACATGTTGCAATTCAAACATAAGTCACCTCAGCACCTTGCCATGCTTTGTTTTGCATATTGAATGTGCATTGTATTATCTTGATTGTGCGTTACTTCCAGTGCTTCGGTGATTGCTTCTTCTCGGTAGATTTGATCTCGGAGACGAGTTCAACCTCACGTCAGAAGAGTGTTACATCGTGATCGTCAGCAAGGCAAGCACCCCCTCTTTGATCATGTCGATAAAATCCCAGTTCCCTCTCATTCTCGCAAATGCATGTTTAGGATGTCACCATGATACGTTCTACCACTAGTTGAACCTATTCCTTTGCATGACCTATCATTTTGTCACAGTAGGAAGCAAACCACAATCCTAGCAGATGTAGGAGTTGGTTGTTATCTTGTGGCCCCTGCAACTGTTACAGCTTATTGATGCTTAGAGTTGTTACCTGAGGCTACTTTGATGTGAGTTGGGTTGGTAGTGATCATGTGAATGATGCTGGTAACGTGTTGGTGAATCTACCCTAAACAAAGGTGAACGATGAGAGGTTGTGTAGGAGTACACAGTGGGTTGTCTCGTTGAACACTGCCTTAAGCCCGAGTTCTTGTGTTGTTATCCAAGACTAAGAGTACGACCACACATTGGGCTCACTGACCCCTCTCGGCCTAGTACCTCACCCCGGACTTGTCCAGGAGTCGCAAGTAGTTCAAGCTTTAAACGATCTCAAGCAGGTACACCAAGGTAAGTGGTGGACGTAGGTTGTGGGCACGTTGAATCAAGTGATCATGATCGAGTTGAGCTTGATGGCGGTCACCCAACGTTTGAGTCCGCATCGGAAAAATCGGCCGGATTCCGATTGTGGTCCCAACTCAAATAGGCGACTCCCTAGGACTAGAGATGGTGCCGTGAGTGAAGTGTCGTGTCAGCATCCTCGCCGGTACTCACTTGAAGGGTCCATCCCCAGGCGGTAACTGATGAGGCGTGTGTGTAGCAGTACACCTTTGCAGGGTTAATGAACTATTCGAATAGCCGTGTCCGCGGTTATGGACTACTTGGAGACCTTTACTTGATCATAGATAACTTGAACCGGATACTTCTAAAACACACCAAGATAAGTGTGAGTGCTGTGGCGTGTTTTCTCGTGGGGAAGTCGAGGAAGGAACCATAGTGAAGTATTGATTGGAGACTATTACTTAGACTCGTGTACGTTCTTACCTCTTTTTGGTATTCATAGTACAGGACTAGCCAAGTCAAAGCTGGCACTTCTGCAAGTGAAACCGCACCTCCCTTTGCCTTGATACATGTGCATGAGTAGTATAGTTCCTATGTAAGTCTTGCTGAGTACGACTTTGCACTCACGTTTGCTTATTCTATGTTTTAGAGACGAGACCACTGACCCTGATGGTGGCCTCTACCTCGAGCTCGACGTGGACCAAGTCGTATAGTTCCAGGCAGCAGCCTGTGCCCTCTGGAGGGTCTTTGTACTTTTCTTTCAGGCTTCTTAAGCCATTTGTTAAACTTGTCTTTACTAAGACATAATTTTCTTCCGTTGATGTTTGATGTAATGTTGGATCACAAACATGTGATCTCTGCTTGTAATACAACTACTATGTCTGCTCTGTTTAGCAGAAGTTATAAAGACTGAGTTTGTAGAGTTCATGTTGTGATTACCATCTGTTCATACTAGACATGTGTACTGCGTGTATGTTTATAACATGCATGTCTTAGTATGGGGTTCGATAGCTTAGTTGTGTTCTTTCCGGCGGTCTTTTATACACCAAGTGGCCCTTAGATGTGTGCATCTTGGGGCATCGCTATGCGATTGCTCGTGACTCTGTCACGTGGCACACTTTGTTGTATGATTGAGCCCACCCGAGATCCCGACTAAGTGATCGGTCTGGAGTAAGTCTATGTAAGGGTTATGATTCAATCGATAAAATGGTTGAGGCGACTTGTCTATGAGTATGGGATTCACCACCCATAAGCATTTAGACTTGTGAGCGGATGATGAGGACCCATCTCAGTTGATCATCCGGCCTGGATGGGATGCCCCTCACGTTCGATGCTTACCGAGAGTGATCTATGCTTGGCCTTGTCTGCTTAGACAAGTGGGTACGGCTCTCGGCTCTCCATGTGATTGCATTGTGACCGGAATTACATACGCTAACCCCGGGTCCCGACAGACTTGGTATCAGAGAAGGACTGTCTGTAGGATTATTAAACCATTGGCCGATGTCGAGTCTAGCATCCTATAGTTATATAGTTACTTTGGGTATAAGGGAACAACGTAAGACTTCTTTTTTCTCCTTATCCTCATCGATCTGAGTTCTGAGTCATCCTCATCTTATTCTACGGGAAGATAGGACTAGGCTCATCTATGTCTTTACTAGGACATCTCGTTGATTGCTTCTTTGTAGTTGTAGGAGTGTTGTGGTCTTTCTGAGCCATCATTCCATAGTGTTTCTGTGGAAGTGATGTCCGTTATGCTATAGGTTGTCTCAATTTCCATCCGGTGCAGCCGTTATGCTGTCCGTTTGTGGCTTTGATGCTATTGCATTATAGTCTTGTATCTTAGATAGAATTGTGTCCTAAATCCTATTCTGATTGTTGATTCTTATCACACAGAATGTCAGGTGCAAATCAAGGTGTTGATCCCAGTTCCGGTAACATAGACGGTGAAGAACCTCCACCACCAACCTCAATGGCAGAAATCATGATGGAGGCTGAACAGAATCGTCGTGATCAGACACGTCTTCTTGAGCGTATTGAGCAGAACACTTCTCGTCAGCATCTTAGTGTTGTTACCATCCAGGACTTCATTCTCCTCAACCCGCCAGTATTCCGATGTTCTTTCGAGCCCCTTGATGCCGATGATTGGCTTCGTTCCCTCGAGCGTAGGCTTGAGACAGCCCATGTTGCTCCAGGTGATCGTGTGCTATTCGCGACATACTTTCTGGAAGGTGCTGCTCTTCAGTGGTGGGAGAATTTTGTAGCAATGCAACCAGTTGGTCACATGGTGACTTGGCAAGAGTTCTGTGATGACTTCCGAGGATATCATATTCCGGATCAGCTGATGGAGCGCAAGAGAGAAGAATTTTGCAATCTGACCCAAGGAAAGATGACTGTTCATGAGTATAGGACTGAATTCACTCGTCTAGCACGTTATGCACAAGAAGAAGTATCCACCAATGCCAAGAAACAAGCAAGGTTCCGCAAGGGACTTAGCCCCGTTCTTCGTCATGACCTGAATCTTCACGAGTTCGTCAACTTCAGGGACTTGGTCGACAAATCCTTCAAGGCCGAGTATGGAAATGAGTTGTATGAAGAGTCTCGCAAGCATGATCATGAGTTTGCACCATCTTCTAGCTCAGGTTCTCGGAAACGCTGTGTATGGATTCCCTTCAATGACGTCAGTCGTGCTGTAAGTGCTTCTAGACCACCCACCACCATATATCATCCACCTCAACCCAATCTTCCTCCTTGGAATTTTGTTGGACAATCAAGTACTCAAGTTCCTTTCATTCCACGTGGTGTTTGTTTCCAATGTGGAAAATCAGGCCACAATGTTCGAGAGTGTCCCCAAAATCATGTAGCCACCACACCAAATCCAAAGCAAGCCTTTCATCGTGGTAAGCCACCATCCAAAACTTCCAAGGTCAAGCCTCCTGCCTATGAATATGGTTATGTGAATCATGTATCCATTCTAGATTCCCACAAGTCAACCGATGTTGTACTTGGAACCCTTCCGGTCAATTCCACCCCAGCGTCGGTTCTTTTTGACCCAGGAGCATCTCACTCATTCATATCCCAGGATTTTGCACTGTCACATGACATCTTTTTTTCAATGTTATCCACACCCTTAGTTGTGCAAGCCCCTGGATCCAGATGGCACACCACCATGGTGAGTCATGAAAATGAAGTTGCTATTGAGGGTTTAGTATTCGTTGCCTCACTTTTAGCCCTCAAGTCTTCAGACATTGATGTGATCTTAGGTATGGATTGGTTATCAAGACAGAATGTTGTCCTTGATTGTAAAGCCAAGTCAGCGAAACTAACCCATCCATCAGGCCAGACAATCAAGTACACCTCACCAAGCTCTAAAACCCAGGTGCATTCTTTAAATGTGCTTCCTCTTCCAGACCTTGAAGATATTCCGGTGGTTCGTGACTTCCCGGATGTCTTTCCAGAAGAGCTGCCAGGCATACCACCTGACAGATCTGTAGAGTTTGTCGTAGATCTTATCACAGGAACCGCCCCAATATCCAGACGCCCATATAGAATGGCCCCACGTGAGTTAGCTGAGCTCAAAATCCAACTTGAAGCTTCGTTGGCAAAAGGCTTCATCCGCCCTAGCTCATCGCCATGGGGTTGCCCTGTTCTGTTCGTAACGAAGAAAGATGGGACAGAAAGGATGTGCGTAGACTATCGCCCGCTAAATTTAGCGACGATAAAGAACAAGTACCCATTGCCAAGGATCAATGATCTTTATGATCAACTTGCAGGATCCTCTGTCTTCTCCAAGATGGATTTGAGATTAGGTTATCATCAAATCAAAATCAGAAACGAGGACATTCCCAAAACGGCTTTTACTACTCGTTATGGTCTTTATGAGTACACCGTTATGTCCTTCGGTTTAACCAATGCCCCCGCCACATTCTCGCACTTGATGAATTCGATCTTCATGGAGTACTTAGATAAATTTGTTGTAGTTTATCTTGATGACATTCTCATCTACTCGAAGAACGAAGAAGAGCACGCAGAACATCTTAGGTTGGTATTGATGAAACTTAGAGAGCATCGCCTTTATGCTAAATTCTCCAAGTGTGAATTCTGGCTTCCAGAAGTGACCTACTTAGGCCACGTGATTTCTGCAAAAGGCATTGCTGTCAATCCCGAGAGAGTTCAGGCCGTCCTTGACTGGACTCCACCTGAATCGGTTAAGCAAGTTAGGAGTTTTCTTGGCCTAGCCAGCTATTGCCGTCGCTTCGTCGATAACTTTTCTAAATTTGCAAAGCCTCTAACTGAACTCCTCAAGAAAGAGAAGAAATTCGAATGGACTCCAAAGTGCGAGGAAAGCTTTCAAGAGCTAAAAAGAAGATTGACTTCTGCACCCGTACTTGCGCCTCCAGACACCAAAAAGGATTTCGAGATCTATTGTGATGCCTCACGGCAAGGGTTAGGATGCATCCTTCTGCAAGATCGACATGTGGTAGCTTATGCTTCACGCCAGTTGCGGCCACATGAAGAGAACTATCCTACCCATGATCTTGAACTCGCTACGTAGTTCATGCCCTAACAACTTGGCGACATTACCTCCTTGGTAATCGTTGTGAGATCTATTCGGACCACCAAAGCCTCAAATACATTTTCACCCAGCCAGATCTTAATCTCAGGCAAAGACGCTGGATTGAGTTGATAAAAGATTATGACTTAGGAATTTCTTACACCCCAGGCAAAGCCAATGTCATGGCTGATGCACTAAGTCATAAGTCGTATTGTAGCAACCTCATGTTACAACAGTATCAACCACTTCTTCATGAGGAATTTCGAAAGCTCAATCTCGAGATTGTTCCTCGTGGATCTCTTTTCAACTTGGTGGCGAAACCAACCCTTGAGGATAAAATCATAGTTGCCCAAAGGCGTGCACGAGGTGTTCGCCGGATCAAGGAGAACATTGCTAGCAGAGTTGCTAAATGTTTCTCCACAGATAGTAAGGGAACGGTATTCTTTGAAAATCGTTTGGTAGTACCAAAGAATAGGGAACTAAGGCAACTCATCCTCAAAGAAGCCCATGATACACCCCTTTCCATTCATCCCGGTAGCACAAAAATGTACCGAGATCTACGCCAGAGATTTTGGTGGACTAGGATGAAGAGAGAAATTTCTCAATTCATTGCTGAATGTGATGTTTGTCGTCGCGTTAAGGCAGAACATCAAAGACCTGCTGGTACTCTTAGACCTTTGCCTATCCCTGAGTGGAAATGGGACAAAGTCGGTATGTTCTTCATCACCGGCTTTCCAAAAACCCAGAAAGGAAATGATGCCATCTTCGTTGTCATTGATCGACTTTCAAAAGTTGCTCACTTCCTTCCTGTTCGCGAGTCTATAACTGCTAGCCAGTTAGCGGACTTGTATGTCTCCCGAATCGTGTCACTTCACAGTGTTCCTTTGGAAATCAATTCAGACCGTGGTAGTCTTTTTACTTCTCGATTTTGGGAAATTTTCAAGGATGCTATGGGAACCCACCTCTCCTTTAGCACCGCTTATCACCCGCAGTCCAGTGGTCAAGTAGAAAGGGTAAATCAAATTCTAGAAGACATGCTCAGAGCTTGTGTTATCTCTTTCGGAAAGAAATGGGAGAATTCTCTTCCTTTTGCCGAATTTGCGTATAACAATAGCTTCCAATCTAGTTTGGGCATGGCTCCTTTTGAATTTCTCTATGGACGGAAATGTCGAACACCCCTAAACTGGTCAGAAACCGGTGAAAGACAATTCTTTGGACCGGATATGATTCAGGATGCAGAAGAGCAGGTTCGCATTGTTCGTGAGAAATTGAAAACAGCCCAGTCTCGTCAGAAAAGCTATTATGTTCGTCATCATAGGGAAGAAAGCTATAATCTGGATGAGAAGGCTTACCTTCGGGTTACTCCTCTGAAGGGTACCCACCGCTTCGGTATCAAAGGCAAGCTGGCCCCATGTTATATCGGTCCCTTTCGCATTCTCGCTAAACGTGGAGAAGTTGCCTACCAATTGGAACTACCCCCTCACTTCTCCCAGGTTCATGATATCTTCCACGTCTCTCAACTCAAGTGTTGCTTCAAGGACCCCATCCGTGAAGTAGACCACGAAACGCTTGATCTCCAACATAACCTTTCATATCGAGAGTACCCTGTTCGTATTCTTGATGAAGCCGAGCGTAACACCAGACGTCAGAAGACCAGATTCTTCAAAGTGCAGTGGTCACATCATTCAGAGAAAGAAGCCACCTGGGAACGAGAGGATCGTCTACGAGCTGAGTACCCCACCCTCTTCCCGACGACTTCTGAATCTCGGGACGAGATTCTTTTGAGTGGGGGCGAGTTGTCAGAACCCTAATTTAGGTTTGTGCTTTCTAAGCTTGCTTTTTGCATCATGAAAAAAAATTGCAAAAGAAAAGGAAATGGGGAAAAGAAAAGCCCTAAATAAATTAAATAAAAAGGCCAGAAATAAATCTTTTTCCAAAATTCTTTTGGATGTGTTGAAAAATCCTAAAAATGAGTGGGATCATTTTAAAAGTGATTTGGGATTAATCCCATGCTCATAGATTTTTCAAAAATCCAAATAGTGGCTTGGAAATTAAATCAAATGCCTATTTGAATTGAGATTCAAATAATTTGAATTTCAAAAATTCCCAAAACTTGGGGTTGACTAGTACTAAGTCACCTAGAGTTTATAAAATTATTTGGGGGGTTTTGTAAAATGCCCTAGTATTTATTTTAAATGGGCAAAACAAATAACAGAAAGAGTTAAAAGAAAAACAAAAGAAAAAGGGTAAAAGCCCACTTACCTTCTGGCCTGGCCCAGCCCACTAGGGGCATCTTCGTCTTCTACACCGGCCAGGCAAGCAGAGAGATGTGTGCCCTGCATGCCATGGCCGGCGCCACCTCCTGCTTCGCCGTGGAGCCCCCCTGCCTCCTTCTCTTCGACGTGGACGCCTGGAAGTCGCCCCTCTCCTTTCCCCCCTCTCCCTGGTCCTTCCCCTTCCTCCTCTTCGCCATTTTTGCGGGATCCCGAGCCCCAGCCGGAGCAATCCGTCGTGGTCCACGCGGCCACCGTGCCCCATTCGCCGCGCCACCGTGTCCAGACGCACCGCGGCCATCGTCTTCATCGTTCCCCGCCGTCAATTCGAGCCTAGGCGCCCCAAGGACGACGCCCGCTACGCCACTTCACCGCCGGCCGCCATTGTTCCCGGCGAGGAATTCATCGCCCACAGCTCCTCTCCGGCCTCCCCGAGCTCACCATCATCACCGCCGTGAGCTTCTCCTCGTTTTCCCCCTCCCCATCCGGTCTCCCGTGCAGCGCACCCCCGTCTTCGTCTAGGTCAGTCCACGGCCGCCGCCGGGCTCGTCGTAGCCATGGCCAGAGGCCTCCTCGAGGTCCCCGGCGTGCTCCAGGAGATGCGCACGAGCGCGAGGCACGCTCCCGTGCCTCCAAATCCCCTCCCCGTGGCCCCTAGCCGACTCCGGCGAGGGCACCGCCGTGGCAGAGCCGCCGGCGACAAGCCGCCGGCCTGTTAGGCCTAACTCCCCGCCCCCTCTAATCCCTCTCTCTCTCACTGACAGGTGGGACCAAGGCCCCCTAATTAACCCGTGGGTTAATTAAACCAGGGATTAACCCCCTAGTCACTGACCAGTGGGACCCCCCTGTCAGGCCAGCCCATGCGTCAGCATGACATCACCCTGATGCAATAAAGTGAATTAATTTAATTAATACAGAAATTCCAGAAAATACCCTAAATTTTGAAATTGAATATCTTTTAAACTATAACTCCAAATTCAAAGTGTAATATATGAAAAATTATCAGAATAAAATTCTCTATCCAAATAACCAACTTTCAACCATGTTTGAAATGTTTACAATGAGGGATCAGTAGCATTTTGCTATTTGGCTCTTTTGTATTAAATCAAATAAATTAGTATGATCTTTCTAAATTCATCCAAAGCAATGCTAATATGATCACTTGCACTTCAGAAGCATTTCACATACATGATCACATGGTTTACAATGAACAAAATTTAGCAAATGCAAGTTGACCAAATTTGAATACCATTTGGAGTTTGAATTTGAAATTTCTTTTCAAATCAACTTCAATTAACATGTTGCAATTCAAACATAAGTCACCTCAGCACCTTGCCATGCTTTGTTTTGCATATTGAATGTGCATTGTATTATCTTGATTGTGCATTACTTCCAGTGCTTCAGTGATTGCTTCTTCTCGGTAGAGTTGATCTCGGAGACGAGTTCAACCTCACGTCAGAAGAGTGTTACATCGTGATCGTCAGCAAGGCAAGCACCCCCTCTTTGATCATGTCGATAAAATCCCAGTTCCCTCTCATTCTCGCAAATGCATATTTAGGATGTCACCATGATACGTTCTACCGCTAGTTGAACCTATTCCTTTGCATGACCTATAATTTTGTCACAGTAGTAAGAAAACCAAAATCCTAGCAGATGTAGGAGTTGGTTGTTATCTTGTGGCCCCTGCAACTGTTACAGCTTGTTGCATGCTTAGAGTTGTTACCTGAGGCTACTTTGATGTGAGTCGGGTTCGTAGTGATCATTTGAATGATGGTGGTAACGTGTTGGTGAATCTACCCTAAACAAAGGTGAACGATGAGAGGCTGTGTAGGAGTACACAGTGGGTTGTCTCGTTGAACACTGCCTTAAGCCCGAGTTCTTGTGTTGTTATCCAAGACTAAGAGTACGACCACACATGGGCTCACCAACCCCTCTCGGCCTAGTACCTCACCCCGGACCTGTCCAGGAGTCGCAAGTAGTTCGAGCTTTAAACGATCTCAAGTAGGTACACCAAGGTAAGTGGTGGACGTAGGTTGTGGGCACGTTGAATCAAGTGATCATGATCAAGTTGAGCTTGATGGCGGTCACACAACGTTTGAGTCCGCATCGGAAAAATCGTCCGGATTCCGATTGTGGTCCCAACTCAAATACGCGACTCCCTAGGACTAGAGATGGTGCCATGAGTGAAGTGTCATGTCAGCATCCTCGCCGGTACTCACTTGAAGGGTCCATCCCCAGGCGGTAACTGATGAGGCGTGTGTGTAGCAGTACACCCCTGCAGGGTTAATGAACTATTCGAATAGCCATGTCCGCGGTTATGGACTACTTGGAGACCTTTACTTTATAATAGACAACTTGAACAGTTACTCTTAAAACTTGCCAAGATAAGTGTGAGTGCTATGGCGTGCTTCCTCGTGGGGAATTCGAGGAAGTATCCATAGTGGTGTTTTGGTTGGAGACTGGTTACTTGGACTCGTGTACGCTCCTTACCTCATTCTGGTATTCGTAGTTCAGGACTAGCCAAGTCAAAGCTGGCACTTCTGGAAGTGAAACCCCACCTCCCTTTGCCTTGATACATGTGCATGAGTAGTTTAGTTCCTATGTAAGTCTTGCTGAGTACGACTTTGTACTCACGTTTTCTCATTCTATGTTTTAGAGACGAGACCACTGACCCTGATGGTGGCCTCTACCTCGAGCTCGACGTGGACAAGGTCGTATAGTCCCAGACAGCAGCCTGTGCCCTTTGGAGGGTCGTTGTATTTTCTTTCAGGCTTATTAAGCCATTTGTTAACCTTGTCTTTACTAGGACATAATTTTCTTCCGTTGATGCTTGATGTAATGTTGGATCACAGACATGTGATCTCTGCTTGTAATACAACTACTATGTCTGCTCTGTTTAGCAGAAGTTATAAAGACTGAGTTTGTAGAGTTCATGTTGTGTTACCTGCTGTTTATACTGGACATGTATGTTGCGTGTATGACTATAACGTGCACGTCTTAGTATGGGGTTCGATAGCTTAGTTGTGTTCTTGCTGGCGGTCTTTTATACACCAAGTGGCCCTTAGATGTGCGCATCTTGGGGCATCGCGATGCGATTGCTCGTGACTCTGTCACGTGGCACACTTTGTTGTATGATTGAGCCCGCCCAAGATCCCGACTAGGTGATCGGGCTGGAGTAAGTCTATGTAACGGTCATGATTCAATCGATAACATGGTTGAGGCGACTTGTCTATGAGTATCGGATTCACCACCCATAAGAAATTAGACTTGTGAGCGGACGATGAGGACCCATCTCAGTTGATCATCCGGCCTGGATGGGATGCCCCTCACGTTCGATGCTTACCTAGAGTGATCTGTGCTTGGCCTTGTCTGCTTAGACAAGTGGGTACGGCTCTCGGCTCTCCATGTGAGTGCATTGTGACCGGAATTACATACGCTAACCCCGGGTCCCGACAACTATACCTCGCCCAGAACAAGAACCCAAGTGCATTCCTTGAATGTACTTCCCCTTCCCGACCTTGAAGATATTCCGGTGGTTCGTGACTTCCCGGATGTCTTTCCTGAAGAGCTGTCGGGCATGCCACCCGACAGATGTGTAGAGTTCATAGTAGATCTTATGCCAGGAACCGCACCAATTTCCAGACGCCCAAACAAAATGTCCCCACGTGAGTTGGCTGAGCTTAAAACCCAACTTGAAGCTTTGTTGGAAAAAGGCTTCATCCGCCCTAGCTCATCGCCATGGGGTTGCCCCGTTCTGTTCGTAACGAAGAAAGATGGAACAGAAAGGATGTGCGTAGACTATCGCCCGCTAATCTAGCGACGATAAAGAACAAGTACCCACTGCCCAGGATCAATGATCTTTATGATCAACTTGCTGGATCCTCTGTCTTCTCCAAGATGGATTTGAGATTGGGTTATCATCAATTCAAAATCCGAAACGAGGACATTCCCAAAAAAAATTTTACTACTCGTTATGGTCTTTACGAGTACACCGTCATGTCCTTCGGTTTAACCAATGCCCCCGCCACTTTCTCGCGCATGATGAATTCGATCTTCATGGAGTACTTAGATAAATTTGTTGTAGTTTATCTCGATGACATTCTCATCTACCCGAAGAACGAAGAAGAACATGTCGAACACCTAAGGCTGGTATTGATGAAACTTAGAGAGCATCGCCTGTATGCTAAATTCTCCAAGTGTGAATTTTGGCTACCAGAAGTGACCTACTTAGGCCACGTGATTTCTGCAAAAGGCATTGCTGTGAATCCCGAGAGAGTTCAGGCCGTCCTTGACTGGACTCCACCTGAATCGGTTAAGCAAGTTAGGAGTTTTCTTGGCCTAGCCAGCTATTGCCGTCGCTTTGTCGAGAACTTTTCTAAAGTTGCAAAGCCTCTAACTGACCTCCTCAAGAAAGATAAGAAATTCCAATGGACTCCCAAGTGCGAGGAAAGCTTTCAAGAGCTAAAAAGAAGATTGACTTCCGCACCCGTACTTGTTCCTCCAGACACCAAAAAGGATTTCGAGATCTTTTGTGGCGCATCACGGCAAGGGTTTGGATGCATACTTCTGCAAGATAGACATGTGGTAGCTTATGCTTCACGCCAGTTGCGGCCACATGAAGAGAACTATCCTACCCATGACCTTGAACTCGCTGCCGTAGTTCATGCCCTAACAACTTGGTGACATTACCTCCTTGGTAATCGTTGTGAGATCTTTTCCGACCACCAAAGCCTCAAATACATTTTCACCCAGCCAGATCTTAATCTCAGGCAAAGACGCTGGATTGAGTTGATAAAAGATTACGACGTAGGAATTTCTTACACCCCAGGCAAAGCCAATGTCAAGGCTGATGCACTAAGTCGTAAGTCGTATTATAACAACCTCATGTTACAACAGTATCAACCACTTCTTCATGAGGAATTTTGCAAACTCAATCTTGAGATTGTTCCTCATGGCTATCTTTCTACCTTGGTGGCGAAACCAACCCTTGAGGATAAAATTATAGCCGCCCAGAAACGTGATAGTGGTATTCGAGAGATCAAGAAGAACATTGCTAGCGGAGTTGCTAAATGTTTCTCCATAAATGATCAAGGTGTCGTTTTCTTTGGCACTCGATTTGTTGTACCACGAAAACACAATCTTAGGAGGCTAATTCTTAAGGAGGCCCATGAAACACCCCTTTCGATACATCCTGGTAGCACAAAGATGTACCGAGACCTACGCCAGAGATTTTGGTGGACTAGGATGAAGTGACAAATTGCTCAGTTCATTGCCGAATGTGATGTTTGTCGTCGCATTAAGGCCGAACATCAAAGACCTGCTGGTACACTTCAACCTTTGCCTATTCCAGAGTGGAAATGGGACAAAGTCACTATAGATTTCATCACTGGCTTTCCAAAAATCCAGAAAGGAAATGATGCCATCTTCGTGGTGGTAGATAGGCTTTCCAAAGTTGCTCACTTCCTTCCAGTTCGCGAGTCTATAACTGCTAGCTAGTTAGCGGACTTGTACGTCTCTAGATTTGTATCCCTTCACGATGTTCCTTTGGAAATCAATTCTGATCGTGGTAGCCTTTTCACCTCTAGATTTTGGGGAAGTTTTCAGAACGCTATGGGAACTCATCTCTCCTTTAGTACAGCTTTCCATCCTCAGTCTAGCGGTCAAGTCGAAAGGGTTAACCAAATTCTTGAAGACATGCTCAGAGCTTGTGTTATCTCATTCGGAAAGAATTGGGAGAAGTATCTTCCATTCGCCGAATTTGCTTATAACAATAGTTTCCAATCTAGTCTGAACATGGCTCCTTTTGAACTCCTATATGGACGACGATGTCGAACACCCCTAAACTGGTCAGAAACCGGTGAAAGACAATTCTTTGGACCGGATATGATCATGGAAGCAGAAGAGCAAGTTCGCATTGTTCATGATCAATTGAAAGCAGCCAGTCTCGTCAGAAAAGCTACTATGATCGTCATCATAGGCAAGAGAGCTACAATCTGGATGAGAAGGCTTACCTTCGGGTTACTCCTCTGAAGGGAATCCAACGTTTCGGTATCAAAGGCAAGTTGGCCCCACGTTACATCGGACCTTTCCGCATTCTTGCTAAACGTGGAGAAGTTTCCTACCAACTTGAACTACCCCCGCACCTTTCCCGAGTACATGATGTATTCCATGTGTCACAACTCAGGCGTTGCTTCAAGGACCCCATCCGCGAAGTCGACCATGAAACACTTGATCTCCAAGATGACCTTTCTTATCGAGAATACTCCGTTCGTATTCTTGATTCCGCAGAGCGTGTCACTCGTCGTCAGAAGATTAAGTTTCTGAAAGTGCAATGGTCACACCACTCTGAGAGAGAAGCCACGTGGGAAAGAGAAGACCGTCTCCGTGCCGAGTACCCCTCCTTCCTCCCGCAGACTTCTGAATCTCGGGACGAGATTCTGTTGAGTGCGGGCTAGTGGTCACAACCCCAAGTTAGGTATGTGCTAGGATTAGCAAGTCACCTTGCATCATGTTAAAAATTTCAAAATAAATCATTTGAAATCAAATTCAAACTCAAATGGGAGAAGGAACACCCCCCAGATGAATTAATTCAAAAGGCCAGAAATAAATCTTCTCCAAAAATTCATGTTTGATTTTTGAAAAGTCTTATAAATGAGTCTGATCACATATCAAGTGTTGTGGGACCCACCCCATGCTCATGGATTTTTCAAATATTCAAACAGGACCTTGGATTAATTCAAAAACCCCTATTTGATTTAAGATTCAAATAATTTGAATTGTAAAAGTGCCAAACTTTATAAGTGGCTAGCCTAATATATTATGAGGCCATGTAAAAAGTTTCAGCATTTTATAAATTGGTTTGCTATTTTTATCAGAGCCAAAACAAACAAACAGAAAAAGAAAGGAAAGATTAAACAGACAGAAATTAGAAAAGAGAAAGGAGCCCACTCACCTTGGGCCCCAGGCCCAACTTACCTCCCCTGTAGCCCAGCCCGCAGCCTCCTCTTGTCGTCTTCCCCGGCGCGGCAAGCAGCTCGCTGGAGCGCATGCCGACGCCGGCGGCAGCAGCCTGCCTGCCTGGAGGCCTCCCAGGCGTCCTTATCGCGCCAAAGAGACCCCGTGGATGACCGCTTCTCTTTCCCCCTCTCTAGCGCCATCTTTTCTTCCTCCCTCGCTCGATTTCGCCGTGGACCGAGAGACCGCCGGAGCACACCGCCATGGAAGACGCGGCCACCGTGTCCTAGAGCTCAAACCAGCGTGTCCCCCGTGCTCCTCATCGACGACTTCGTCACCCTGCAGAAGCTGGCGACCTGATTTGGTTCCCAGAAGACGCAAGCTTCATCGGATCGCCGGCGGCCACCAGAGATCGACGTCTTCGATTCGCCGCCAACAGAGCATCCCCGAGCCCACTGACCGTCTCATCATCCTCGCGGTGAGCTCCTGATTTTTTCCCCCAACCTTTAGGCGCCCCGCTGTTCTTCTAGCCCTAGCTGCCATGGACACCGGAGCACAGCGCCGCCGCGGTTCATGTCGACGAGCATCCATGAAGCTTTTGAACCCGAAACCATGTCCATCGTCTTCGCCGAGCTCTTCTGGTTCGGTACCGACTAGCCCCGCTCCATGAAGAGCCCCCTAGCTAGATCCCGTTCTCAACCGAGCCTCTGCCGCCGCCGTTCAGGTCGCCGCCAACACGTCGGGCCTCCCCGTGGTCGCCCGACTCGCCTAGGTGAAGCGCACGATCGAGGGCTACCTTCTGGTGGTCTCGGCGTGCGAATTGGTGGCCGGGAGCACCGAATCCGTGGACGCCGCCGCGTCTGCGAGTCGCCGCCGACTCGTCGCCGGCGAGGTGACGTGGCCACGGTCATTAGACCTTAACCACCCCTCTAATGACCCCCCCTAGCTTATGACAGTGGCCCCCTGGCCACTAATTAACCCCTGGTTAGTTTAAACTAACCGGGTTTACTAACCCAGCCACTGACCAAGTGGCCCCACACGTCAGAACCCCCCTGACGCCAGCATGACATCACAGTGACGCAGTAAATCGAATAATTGATTTATTTAAATCCAGCAAATCCAGATAAAGGCTTAAACTTTGGAAATTCATAGAAAATTCATATTAACTCCAAATTTAACATATAATATATGAAAAATGATCAGGAGAAAATAATATATCCAAATATACAACTTTCAACTATGTTTGAGTTGAATTTAAAATGGGACCAGTAGCATTTGCTATTTGGTTTAATCGGAATTTAATCAAAATAAATTCAAATGCTTTTGCAATTTGAATCTTAGCAACATGCCACTTTTCATTTGAACATCAGAGGCATATCATACACATTTCAAAATGAGTTGCATTGCTCAAACAATAGCATTTGTAACTTGGCTAAGATGAATTCAAATTGGAGTTTGAATTTGCAATTTCATTTGCAATATACTCCATTTAAATGGAATTGCCTCACACATCATAAGCATATACATCAAGTTTCAAATTTCAACCATGTGATTGTGCATTGTACTTATTGTGCTCCCTTGCTTGTTGTTTGTCGAGTAGAGGTGGAACCGGAACAGGAGGCTACCCCCCTCGTTGAAGACCCCGATACCGAACCTCGTCAGCAAGGCAAGCAAACCCCCATTGATCATGTCGATAAAATCCCAATTCCCTCTCATGTCTCGCTTATGCATTGTATAGGATGATTACCATGATGCGTTTATACCGCATAGATGAACCCATTCCTTTGCATGACCTATCATTTTGTCACAGTAGTAAGCAAACCACAGTCCTAGCAACTGTAGGAGTTGATTGATATCATGTGACCCCTGCAACTGTTACTGCTTATTGCATGCTTAGGTGTTACAATGCTTATATTGTTATGTGAGTCGGGATGGTAGTGATCATGTTGATGATGGTGGAAATGTGTTGGTGAATCTACCCTAATACAAGGTGAACGATGAGAGGCTATGTAGGAGTACACAGTGGGTTGTCTCGTTGAACACCGCCTTAAGCCCAAGTTCTTGTGTGGTGATCCAAGCTGAAGAGTACTACCACATGTTGGGCAAACGGATCCCCGCTCAACTTATTAACTCACCCCTTATCAGTTCAATGAGTCGCAGTAGTTCGGAGTTCTGGTAGGTTTGTGGCCTGGATGCAAGGTGAGAGAACGGCTCAACCGAGACCGGCTTATGCACCACGCACACATCTTCTGGGACCACTTCGGTAGACCGGCCGGGTTACGAATGTGGAAACCCTCCTAAATAGGCGTCTTCATTGAACTTGAGTTGGCTGTGAGGTAAAAGTTGTGGAGATTATCCTCGCCGACACCCGCTTGAAGGGTGACGATATCCCGGCGGTAACTGATGGTTTCATGTGTGTAGCAGTACACCCCTGCAGGATTAATAAACTATTCGAATAGCCGCGTCCGCGGTAAGGGACTACTTGGAAATCTGTGCCTGATTATTAGACAACTTGAACTGGATACTTATAAAACTTGCCAAGATAAGCGTGAGTGCTATGGCGTGCTTTCTCGTGGGGAAGTCTAGGAAGGCACCATAGTGGTGTAATTGGTTGGAGAATGTAGTGGACTCGTGTACGCTTCTTACCTCAAAGTCTGGTACTCGTAGTTCAGGGCTAGCCAAGTCAAAGCTAGCACTTCTGCAACTGAAACCCCACCCCCCTTTACCTTGATACAAGTGCATGAGTAGTATAGTTCCTACGTAAGTCTTGCTGAGTACGACTTTGTACTCACGTTTGCTTATTCTATGTTTTAGATGAACCCACTGACCCCGAAGGTGGATTCTTCATCGAGCTCGATGACTAAAGACCAAGCTAGTGTAGTCCCAGTCAGACGACTGGTTCCCTCGTGGAGGTCTTGTGTTTAAATAAGGCTTCTTAAGCCATTTGTTAAACTTGTCTTTACTCAGACCTACTTTGCTTCCTCTTGTTTGTTGTAATGTTGGATCACATGCTTGTGATCTCTGTGTGCACTCTGTGAGAGTTATCAATAAAATGTATACTTTGTAGAGAATTGCAATGATACCTGCTGTTCATGCAAGGCATGTGTGCTGCGTGTATGTTTATAACATGCATGTCTTTGTATGGGTTTTCGAGACATTAGTTGTGATCTGGCTGGCGGTCTTTTATACACCAAGAGGCCCTTAGATGTGCGCAGCTTGGGGCATCGCGATGCGATTGTACGAGACTCTGTCTCGTGCACACTTTGATGTATGATCGAGCCCGCCCTAGACCCCGACTAAGTTATCGGGCTGGAGTAAGTCTATGTAAGTGTTATGAGATAGTCGATAGTATGGTTGAGGCGACTTGTCTGTGAATATGGGAGTTCGTCACCCATATCATTAGACTTGTGTGCGGACGATGAGGACCCATCTCAGTTGATCATCCGGCCTGGATGGGATGCCCCTCACGTACGATGCTTTCCGAGAACGTTCTGTGCTTGGCCTTGTCTGCTTAGACAAGTGGGTACGGTTCTCGGCTCTCCATATGACTATGTCGTAGCGGGACTTGCATACGCTAACCCCGGGTCCCGACACTCCCACATCAATAACATAGAGGCCAAAAGATTAAAGCCTAGTAACGAAGAACACATGATGATGTGGCATTGTCGTCTTGGTCATATTGGCATAAAACGCATGAAGAAGCTCCATTCTGATGGACTTCTGGAGTCACTAGATTTTGGATCTCTTGACACGTGCGAGCCATGCCTTATGGGCAAAATGACAAGGACTCCATTCAATGGAACAATGGAGCGTGCGGCAGAATTATTGGGAATCATACATACTGATGTATGTGGACCAATGAATATCACCACACGCAATGGATTTCGTTACTTCGTGACCTTCACGGATGACTTGAGTAGATACGGGTATATCTACTTAATGAAACATAAGTCTGAAACCTTTGAAAAGTTCAAGGAATTTCAGAGTGAGGTCGAGAGTCAACTCGGGAAGAAAATCAAGCACCTTCGATCCGATCGAGGTGGCGAGTATTTAAGTCACGAGTTTGGCACTCATCTGAAGACTTGTGGCATTGTACCACAACTTACGCCAGCTGGAACACCTCAGCGAAACGGTGTGCCCGAGCGACGTAATCGTTAACTATTAGATAGAGTGCGGTGAATGATGTCTCATACTGACTTACCTACATCATTCTGGGGGTATGCATTAGAAACTGCCGCTTACGTTCTTAATAGGGTACCGTCCAAATCCGTGAAGACAACACCGTTTGAAGAATGGTTTGGCAAGAAACCAATGTTGTCTTACATGAAAATTGTGGGTTGTGAGGCTTACGCTAGGAAACTTCAGCCTGACAAACTTGAATCTAAGGCGGATAAATGCATCTTTGTGGGATATCCAAAGGAAACTGTTGGATACACCTTCTACAACCATACTGAGGGCAAAACGTTTGTCGCCAAGACTGGACGCTTTCTTGAGAAAGAGTTTCTCTCGAAAGAATTGAGTGGGGGGAAAATAGACCTCAACGAGATGATTCACCAATCACTCCAAGTGGAAGACATGGCAATGGAAGTTGTTCCGGAGCCACCTTCCGTACTGGGAGCTGAAGAGAACGGTCATCATGATATTCATAACGATCATGACATACATGATGATCTTGATCAAGATGAAGAGGATCCTATTGTACCCCGCAGGTCATCAAGAGTCCGAAATAAAGTTGAGTTTTATGGACAGCTTGTCAATGCAGTCATGTTAAATGAATCTGACAAACCTGCGAACTACAAAGAAGCAATGGAGGGACCCGAGTCCGAGAAATGGCTGGAAGCCATGAAATCCGAGATAGACTCCATGTATGCCAACAAAGTATGGAATTTGGTGGATATTCCCGAGGACCGAAAGGCCGTCGAGAATAAGTGGATATTCAAGAAAAAGACTGACGCAGACGGAAACGTATATGTCTATAAAGCTCGACTTGTCGCAAAAGGTTTCCGACAAGTTCAAGGAGTTGACTACAAAGAGACTTTCTCTCCCGTAGCGATGTTGAAGTCTATCCGGATATTACTAGCAATTGCTGCCTATCATGATTATGAAATATGGCAGATGGATGTGAAAACCGCGTTCCTTAATGGTAACATTGAGGAAGAGTTGTACATGGTACAACCGGAAGGTTTTATTGATCCTAAGGACGATGGTAAGGTATGCAAACTTCAACGGTCCATTTATGGGTTGAAGCAAGCATCTCGGAGCTGGAATCTTCGATTTGACGAGGTGATCAAAGCATTTGGATTTGTCCAAAATGTCGAAGAATTCTGTGTTTATAAGAAAATGTGGATGACATATTGTTGATAGGGAATGATGTAAAATTTCTGGAGAGCGTGAAGGAATACTTAAATGGATAGTTTTCCATGAAGGACCTAGGTGAAGCTGCATATATATTAGGCATTAAAATCTATAGAGATAGATCAAGATGCCTATTAGCACTGAGTCAGAGAACTTACCTTGAGAAGATATTGAAAAGGTTCAATATGGATAACGCCAAGAGAGGCCTCTTGCCCGTTATGAAAGGAAGTAAATTGAGTGTGACTCAATGCCCAGCAACAGAAAAAGAAAGGGAGGAAATGTTCTCAAAGTCTGATATGTCCAAAACGTATCTATAATTTCTGCTTGCTCCATGCATGTTTTGTGTGATATTGCTATGATCTAGATACACTTTCATACACTTTTGATCATATTTGGACTAACCTATTAACTCAGTGCACCACAGTGCCAGTTCCTGTTTTCTGCTGTTTTTCTATTTCAGTTTTCCCCCATATAAAAAGTGCTCCAAAAATTCGGGAAAAATCAGATAAAAAATCAGCGTAGAGGAACCTTCCGGAAGAACCTGAGTGGGGCCAGAGGGCCACCACCAGGGGCCCAGGCGCCCTGGTAGCGCGCCCCAGGGGATGGCCGCGCCAGGGGGCGTCTGGACCCCTGGTGGCCCCCCTGGCTGCCCCCCTTCGCCTATATATTCTCCGTGACAAGAAACCCTCGAGGACAGAACCCTTTTTCGCGATCTCGCCTCTGTTCCACCGCCGCCACCACGCTTCCGAGATCGGGAGCACCAGCAGACCTCTTCCCGGCACCCTGCCGGAGGGAGGGCCGACCTCCGGGAGTCTCCTCTCCACCATGGATGCTTCCGGGATGTCTTGTGAGTAGTTTCCTTTGGACCATGGGTCCGTGATCAGTAGCTATGTGATGTTCTCCTCCCCTCTTTGTTCTTCATGGTTTAGACCTCGTGAGCTGCCCTACATGATCGAAGCACTTTTGTAATCTTTCTGCTGTTGCTATGCTGAGTTTGATGGGATCTGATGGATTATGAGATTATGTTCAGATTGTAATTGAGTAATATATTTGGTTCTTATCTCTTATATTTTTGTTCCTAAGTAATTCTTGCATGTTCTCCGTTGCTGTTTATTGCTTTGGCCAAGTAGTAGGTAGTAACCCCAAGAGGGAACGTTATGCTCGATTGTGGGTTCATGCCCCCCGATGACACGCTTGAGTGACAGAAACATGAGTCTAGGGGATGTGCTGTTGCCACAAGGGGGAAAACAACGGTTCTTGTAACCGCGGTTGCAAGGATTGTTTACTTTACGCAAAGTGCTTTTTAATGCAGTTGTCTGTTGCTTTGGGTTTACACTTTGGATGGGGCTCGCAACTTAATACCAGCGAGATGTTCTGGATAGATATCTCAAGGTGGATGATTAGTAGTAGATGCAGTTGGATTTCGTTCTACTTATTTTGGCGTTCTGCCCATGCTTTTGAGCCTCTTCCTTTCTTTTGTAGCATAGTTAGCATTGCGGCGCGTTCATAATCCTGCCAATTGCCCTTCTGTAATTTGTTCACCTCGCATAGCAGTTTTATCGTCTTTTGGGAGAGAGACATCACTAGTGAACATCACGTATCCCGTTCCATATCCTCATTACTAATTCCACGCTCATTTACTTTTCTGCTTTTACTTTCAGTTACTATCATTATCCCTTGTGTTTGATCCTTTGTGAACAACAAGACTGGAGAGATTGACAACCTATCTGAACTTCGTTGGGAACAAAGTTATTTGCGTCTGTGTGCAGGTCCGCGTTAGTTGCGCCGCTGGCACCTACTTATCATCTCCGGAGTCCTACTGGAGAAAAACCTTGGTATCTTTACTGAGGGAAATTTGCTTCTGTGCTACATCACACCTTCCACTTGGGGTTTACCAACGAAGGGCGAGAAATCACTATCATCACCTCGCACATCAAGCCAAATTTCTGGGGCCGTTGCCAGGGACTCCGAGTGCTAAGATAGGGGAGTTGCACACTACCCTTTACCTTTGTTTTTTTAGTCTTGTTAGTTTACCTTTCAGTTTTTATCTTTGTGTCTTTTATCAAAAATCAAAAAAAAATCTGCCACACTTGCTGCTGCTATGGGTTCCACTGAAAACACCAAGTTGTGTGAATTCACTAGTCACAACAACCAAGACTTTATCTACACCCCCATTGCCACACCTGCCACTTTAGCTACCTCTTATGAAATTAAACCTACCTTGCTAAACCTTGTTATGAGAGATCAATTCTCTGGTGCTGGAGATGATGCTGCTCTACACTTGAACAATTTTGTTGAATTATGAGATATGCAAAAGTATAAAGAAGTAGAAGGTGATATTGTTAAGCTCAAGCTCTTTCCTTTATCTTTAAGGGGAGAAGCTAAAATCTGGTTTCAATCTTTGCCTAGGAATAGCATAGATTCTTGGGATAAGTGCGAAGATGCTTTTATAGGGAAGTACTACCCACCTGATAAAATTATCCAATTAAGGAGTAATATTATGAATTTTAAGCAATTGGATAATGAACACCTTGCCCAAGCTTGGGAACGAATGAAATCTCTTGTTAAGAAATGCCCTACACATGGTTTGACTACCTGGATGGTTATCCAGACTTTTTATGCAGGCTTGAACTTTACCTCGCGGAACCTGTTAGATTCGGCCGCGGGAGGAACCTTTATGTCAACTACACTTGGTGCTGAAACGAAGCTTCTCGATGAGATGATGACCAATTATTCCCAATGGCACACCGAACGCGCTCCAACAGGTAGGAAGGTAAACTCTGTCGAGGAAATTACCTCCCTCAATGAGAAATTTGACTTAATTATGTCTCTACTTACCAAGCAACCCTCTATTGATCCTCGTGATGTTCCTTTAAATTCTTTGGTTGCCCAAGAACAAGTAGATGCGAACTTTATTGCTAGAAACAACTTCAACAACAATGCTTATAGGGGTAATTTCGCTAGCAATCCTAGACCGTTTCCATCCAACTATGGGAACAACAACACCTACCCTAGCAACAAGAACCCCTCTTCTGAATTGGAAAACATTCTTAGAAATTTTATCACTACCCAAAAAGCCTTCAATAAAAATGTAGAGGAGAAATTAGTTAAATTAGATAACCTCTCTTTGAAGGTAGAAAGCTTAGCCCTTGATATTGAGATGCTTAAAATTAGAACCTCTCCCCTTGAGGAGAATAAGGCCACTCCTATTAATGCTCTCCAATTGCAAATTAATGAAAATATTAGGATGATGGCTAAACTTAAAGAAAGGTGGGCTAGAGAAAAAGAGGAAGATGATAGAATTAAGAGCCTTCCTACACACCACACAGTTGCCACTATCCAAATTGTTGAGGACACCCAAACTATTAGCACCCAATGCACTCCTAGTCCCGTTGGACCTATTAATGGTGATGCTAATACCTCAACCAAAGATGAAGAAACTCCTATGAACATAGAGGGTTTCAAACAAGTGAGCCTAGACGACACCACTACCACCTTTGATCGTAGTGATATTGATTTTGATAGTTGCACCCTCTCAGAAGTTATTAGCTTGCTACACAAAATGTCTAGAGACCCCCACACTAGCACACTTAATCTTGCCTTCACGGAGCATATCACAAATGCTCTCATCAAAGCTAGGGAGGAGAAGCTTAGAGTAGAAGCCTCCATACCTAGGAAGCTAGATGATGGTTGGGACCCTATGATCAAAATTAAATTAAATAACTTCTCTTGATATGCTTTATGTGATGTTGGAGCTAGTACCTCCGTTATGCCCAAAAGAATATATGATATGTTTGAATTGAAACCCTTTGAGCCTTGTTCTTTTGGTGTTCGTCTTGTTGATTCTTCCGTAAAGAAACCTTTGGGGAAGATCGACGATGTTCTTATCATTGTCAATGACAACTATGTTCCCGTTGATTTTATTTTTATGGATATAGAGTGTGAACCTTTGTGTCCAATTATTTTGGGACGTCCTTTTCTTTGCACCGTTGGTGCGGTTATTGACATGAAATAGGGGAATATAAAATTCCAATTACCTCTCAAGAAAGGGATTGAACACTTACCTAAAAATAAAATCAAGTTGCCTTTTGAGTCCGTTACTTGGGCTAATTATTCTTTTTCTCTTGATAAAACTTGATTCTCCTTTTGCATCATGCCTAGCTTAAAGGCATAAAAGAAAGCGTTTCGGGAGGCAGCCCGCAAAGAATTTAGGTTTTTTCTTTTTTCTTTTGTTGTGTCTTGATGTTTGTTACTACTGTAGCAACATCATTGTATCTTTATTTTTCAGCTTAGTGCCAAGTTATAGCCTCTTATGTTAAGGGAATCAAAAGTTGTGACATGCTGTCCAGAAAACAGATTCTGTCCCTTGACGGAAAAATTCGAATAAAATCACCAGATCATCTCTTTGATCTGAATTTTTTTGACAGCGTGCTCAATACAATTGTGAAACTTTTGTATGTTCTGAGTTTTTTGATTTGAGTTGCAGAAGTGCCCCGAAAAAATTCTCTACTACCTGCTGTTCTGTTTTTCACTGATTCTGCCACGTTTTGCCTCTCTTCACTTTTGCAAACCTTAAGCTTGCTTTTTCATTGCAAAAACTTTTTGGCCCTCTTGAGAAACAGTATCTCTTCAATAATATCTTTATATACAGTGGGGAAAAATTATTTTATTAAGGGTACTAACCTCTCTAATCAGCTTATGATGAGTTATGTATGAAGGGAGTTTTCAAGTGTGCGATGGAAGATGATGAAAGAAGACCCAGGAGTGTCAAGCGCTCAAGCTTGGGGATGCCCCCATGCATCCCCAATAAATATTCAAGGAGACTCAAGCGTCTAAGCTTGGGGATGCCCCCGTGCATCCCCTTCTCCATCAACAATCATCAGTTCGTCCTTCGTCTCACTATATTTTTATCACTTCATGCGTTATGTGCTATGCTTGGAGCGTCTCGCTCTTAGGTTTTATTTTTAGTTTTCTTTAGTTTTTCTTGCTGGTCATAACAAGTTATACCCCATCTTACTTTGTGTGGGAGAGAAACACGCTCCACTTTCAAAATCTAGAACACATCATAGGATTTTTCCTGCCTATCTTTCTCTGTTGTGTGTTCCTTATCTTTTCGTAGTTGCTGTCATGTTTAGTTTTAGTCTTAGTTTGTCTTTAGCAAGAGCCTTGGCTTTTGTTTAGTTTGTTGCTGGAACTCTTTTTAGTTTTCATGTTTATCTTGTTAAAGAGAGTTGGTTGTTGCACTGAGTAGTGTCTTGTTTTGAAAGTAGGTAATTGAGGTTGCTATTTAATTCTAGTAGTAACTTGCAATAGTTTTGAGGTATTGATGTGAGTAATGTCTGAACTTTTGGTGTCAAGAGCTTTAGCCTATTAGTGATAGGTGTCGTATTTTTGGCAATCCGTGTGTATTTTCAAAATCTACAAAACTAGTTGAGAACTCTAGCTACTAGATGGATCACTAATCTTTGGAGGGATCGAATATTAGAGTACACTCATGTACCATGAGTCGAGGATGCGCAAGGATAACCAAACCCCCATACACTCCTCCTCGGGGTACTTGTCTCTTTGTGAACCTCCTTATTAGATTGAGAGTTACCGACAATAAGTGCATGAGTTCATCAGACTAATGTAAGTATTGAAAGTTGACACTTCCACCTTCCCATATTTTGCTAGCCTCTCTCGTGCCGTGCATTGCCTTCTTCTCACTCCGAGAGTTGGTGTCCACCTTCGCCGGTACATCCAAACCCTTGGCATGATACGCTCTGTCATCATAAACCTCCTTATATATTTCCTCAAAACAGCCACCATACCTACCTATCAAGGCATTTCCATAGCCTTTCCGAGATATATTGCCATGCAACATCCACCTCTTCATGACTTGACTTCATGTCATACATGTTCCTGCTACACTGGCAGCGACATACATTGCATACATCATGATAGTTACATCTTCTTTATGATTTTGAGTACCTTGTAAAGTTTGAAAGATCTCCTTTACCTTCTTGTAAAATAGAGTGTTGCCCTTAAGTGAGGAAAAGATCCCAAAGTGGACACAATAAAAGATCCCAAAGAGGAAAAATGAGAGTTGAATAGAAAGAGCCATTGAGGCCACAAAAAAATACAAAAAAATAGAAAAAAAGAGAAAAAAGAAATAAAAACAGAAGGAGTTTGCAAATGCATCATATTATGAGATAAACCTGGAATGACTCGGACAGCATAACGGCTGTAATTGCAAGAAAAAGACAATTTCTTACAACATGGAAACAGCACTTACATACGATGTAATAAATCAGGAAGCATAACCACTCTAACAAACCGGTCACAACTTTCCTACGGCTACAAAGAAGCAAACAACGAGATGTTCTAATCAGACAGAGGAGAGCCTAGTCCTATCTTCCCGTAGAATAAGATGAGGGTGACTCAGGACTCAGAACGAAGGGGGTAAGGAGCAAAAAGAAGCCTTACGTTGTTCCCTTATATACCCAGAGTAACTATATAACTATAGCAAGCTAGACTCGACTTCGGCCAAGGCTACTAGTCCTACAGTCAGTCCTGCTCTGATACCAAGTCTGTCGGGACCCGAGGTTAGCGTATGCAAGTCCAGCTAAGACATAGTCATATGGAGAGCCGAGAACCGTACCCACTTGTCTAAACAGACAAGGCCAAGCACAGAACGTTCTCGGAAAGCATCGTACGTGAGGGGCATCCCATCCAGGCCGGATGATCAACTGAGATGGGTCCTCATCGTCCGCACACAAGTCTAATAATATGGGTGGTGAACTCCCATATTCAAAGACAAGTCGCCTCAACCATACTATCGACTATCTCATAACTCTTACATAGACTTACTCCAGCCCGATCACTTAGTCGGGGTCTAGGGCGGGCTCGATCATACCACAAAGTGTGCACGAGACGGAGTCTCGAGCAATCGCATCGCGATGCCCCAAGCTGCGCACATCTAAGGGCCACTTGGTGTATGAAAGACCGCCAGCCAGAACACAACTAAGGTCTCGAAAACCCATACAAAGACAGGCATGATATAAACATACACGCAGCACACATGCCTTGTATGAACAGCAGGTACCATTGCAATTCTCTACAAAGTATACATTTTTATTGATAACTCTTATAGATTGCACACAGAGATCACAAACATGTGATCCAACATTACAACACAGACGGAAGCAAATTATGTCTGAGTACAGACAAGTTTAACAAATGGCTTAAGAAGCCTTATTTAAACACAAGCCCTCCACGAGGGAACCAGTCGTCTAACTGTGACTAGACTAGTTGATCTTCAGTCGTCCAGCTCGGTGAAGAAGCCACCTTCGGGGTCGGTGGTATCATCTAAAACATAGATTAAGCAAACGTGAGTACAAAGTCGTACTCAGCAAGACTTACATAGGAGCTATACTACTCATGCACATGTATCAAGGTAAAGGGAGGTGGGGTTCATTTGCAGAAGTGCCAGCTTTGACTTGGCTAATCCTGAACTACGAATACCAGATTTTGAGGTAAGAAGCGTACACGAGTCCACTACTTTCTCCAACCAATTACACCACTATGGTGCCTTCCTCGACTTCCCCACGAGAAAGCACGCCATAGCACTCACACTTATCTTGGTGTGTTTTAGAAGTATCCAGTTCAAGTTGTCTAATAATCAAGCTAAGATTTCCAAGCAGTCCATAACCGCGGACGCGGCTATTCGAATAGTTTTTGTTAACCCTGCAGGGGTGTACCGCTACACACACATGATCATCATTTACCGCCTTTGTACTCGACACCATTCAAGGGGTGCCGGAGAGGATGCTCATCGCAACTGTTACCTCATAGCCGATCTAGTCCGAGAAAGCCGCCTACTTGGGTTGGTTACCACTATCGTGAACCCGACCGGTTTACCGAAGTGGACCCAAGTGATGTGTGCGTGGTGCATAAGCCGGTCTCGGATGAGCCGTTCTCTCACTTAGCAGCCAGGCCACAAGCCTACCAGAACTCCGAACTATTGCGACATCTGGACATCGAAAGGGATGAGTTAGTAAGTTGAGAGGGGTCAGTGAGCCCAATGTGTGGTTGTACTCTTCATCTTGGATCACCACACAAGAACTCGGACTTAGGGCGGTGTTCAACGAGACAACCCACCGTGTACTCCTACACAGCCTCTCATCGTTCACCTTGTATTAGGGTCGATTCACCAACACTTTTCTACCATCAACAACATGATCACTACCATCCCGACTCACATCACAGTAACAACATGGTATCATACTAAGCATGCAATAAGCGATAAACATTTGCAGGGGCCACATGATATCAAACAACTCCTACATTTGCTAGGATTGTGGTTTGCCTAC
Source organism: Bromus sterilis (assembly GCA_950022295.1). Taxonomy (NCBI): domain Eukaryota; kingdom Viridiplantae; phylum Streptophyta; class Magnoliopsida; order Poales; family Poaceae; genus Bromus; species Bromus sterilis. Next base: position 80,492,956 of record OX465596.1, on the reverse strand, counting down.
TACTGTGACAAAATGATAGGTCATGCAAAGGAATGGGTTCATCTATGCGGTAGAAAAGAATCATGGTGATCATCCTAAACAATGCATAAGCTAGACATGAGAGGGACGTGGGATTTTATCGACATGATCAATGGGGGTTTGCTTGCCTTGCTGACGAGGTTTGGTTTCGGGGTCTTCAACGAAGGGGGCAGCCTCCTGCTCCGGTTCCACTTCTACTCGACAAACAAAGCACGAAGTAGCAATCAATATGAATGCAATGCTCAAGCACATGATTGAATGTTGAAACTTGAAGTATAAGCTTTGATGTGTGAAGCAATTCCATTTAAATGGAGTATATTGCAATTTGAATTGCAAATTCAAACTCCAATTTGAATTCAAACTTAATCAAGTTACATGTGACATTGTTTGATCATTTTGAACCTTTTGGAAATGTGTATGATATGCCTCTGAAGTGTGGTTGAAAAGTAGCATAATTCCATGGTCCAAGTTCCAAAAGCATTTGATTTGAATTTGAATTAATTCCAAATAATTCAAATGACATATGCTACTGGTACCATTTTAAAATCAACTCAAACATAGTTTAAAGTTGCATATTTGGAAAGATAATTTTCTCCTTATCATTTTTCATATATTATTTGTCCAATTTGGAGTTAATATGAATTTTCTATGAATTTCCAAAGTTTGGGGTAATTTCTGGAATTTCTGGAATTCTTTAATTCAATTTGATTTTCTGGAAATTCATTTAAATGACTTATTGCGTCATGCTGACCTCAAGCTGGCGTCAGGGGGGGCTGACAGGGGGTCCAAGGTGTCAGTGACTGGTTGATTTAATCCGCTGGGTTAATTTAATCCAGTGGCTTAATTAAGCCACTGGGCCCACTGGTCAGTGACACCAGGGAGGGATTAGGGGGTTAACTTAACCCGGCCACGTCATCTCGCCGGCGACGAGTTGGCGGCGACTCGCAGACGCGGCGGCGTCCAAGGAAACGGTGCTCCCGTCGACGAATTGAAGCGCTGAGACCACCATCTTGAAGCCCTTGCCGTTGCGCGTCGAAAGAGACCGATCCCAAGTGCAGGGGTGCCCTGTACGCTCGCCGGCGTCGAGTTCTGCGGCGACGGAGCTACGGCTGTGATCGGGAATTCTCTACAAGGCGCGAATTGAGGCGGGGCTAGGCTGGTTCGAAGAAGTGGAGTACGGGGAACGTGATGGACAACACGGCGAGCTCGATTGCGTAGTGGTTGGTCGTCGCCATGGATCCCGGCGGCGAGGAGCTTCGGCTCTCATGGCGGTCATGGCTAGAGGAAGCAACCGAGAGGGGGAGGTTAGGGGTTTTGATCCCGAGCTCACTAGGAACCCAACGGAGGTGGTGGCGATGGCTGGGGTGGCTCGACGGCGAAGTAATCGACGAAGTTGCGTGGCGGCCGTAGACGAAGACGACGACGCGATTTGGCAGCTCCAGGGGGCTTCAGCTCCTCCTATTCCGCTCGAAGACGAAGACGACTGCGGTGAAGACGATGGACAGGGTCCTGGGGCTTCTCGGCGTCGATGGCTACGCGGGGGCTCGACGGTGCTCCGGCGTCGACGAAACGGGCGAGGGAGACGGGGAGGAAGCTCGTGGAGGGGGGGAATGGAGTGGGGAAGCTTCTGGGCGTCTCCAGGCGTGGAGATGTGGCACGGGGGAAGCAGGAGGTGGCCAGGCACGGCGGCGGCCTCGGCATGCCGGGCACGCAGCTGCCTGGCTGCCTGAGGAAGACGACAGGGGAGGGGAGGTGGGCTGGGCCGGCTGGGGAACTAGTTGGGCCTCTTTGAGGTAAGCCCTTTTTCTTTTTCTTTCTGTTTTCACTTCTGACATTTGTTCTGTTTAGCTAAATAAAATAGCTAAACATTTTATTAAATGCTGAAAACTTTTATATGGCCTCATAATAAAATAGACTAGCCACTTATAAAGTTTCAACATTTTTAAAATTCAAATCATTTGAATTTTAAATCAAATAGGGGTATTTCTTTAAATCCAAGGCACTGTTTGAATATTTGAAAAATCTATGAGCATGGGGTGGGTCCCACATCACTTGATATGTGATCACACTCATTTATAAGACTTTTCAAAAATATAACATGAATTTTTGGAGAAGATTTTTATCTGGCCTTTTGAATTAATTCATCTGGGGGGTTCCTTCTCCCATTTTGCTTTTGAATTGATTTCAAAGATTTCTTTTGAAATTTTGACATGATGCAAGGTTACTTTGACCCTAGCACATTACCTAACAGAGGGTTCTGACATTAAGCTTGGGGATGTTGATACGTCCAAAACGTATCTATAATTTGTGCTTGCTCCATGCATGTTTTGTGTGATATTGCTATGATCTAGATACACTTTCATACACTTTTGATCATATTTGGACTAACCTATTAACTCAGTGCACCACAGTGTCAGTTCCTATTTTCTGCTATTTTTCTATTTCAGTTTTCCCCCATATAAAAAGTGCTCCAAAAATTCGGGAAAAATCAGATAAAAAATCAGCGCAGAGGAACCTTCCGGAAGAACCTGAGTGGGGCCAGAGGGCCACCACCAGGGGCCCAGGCGCCCTGGTGGTGCGCCCTAGGGGCTGGCCGCGCCAGGGGGGCGCCTGGACCCCTGGTGGCCCCCCTGGCTACCCCCCTTCGCCTATATATTCTCCGTGACGAGAAACCCTCGAGGACAGAACCCTTTTTCGCGATCTCGCCTCTGTTCCGCAGCCGCCGCGCTTCCGAGATTGGGAGCACCAGCAGACCTCTTCCCGGCACCCTGCCGGAGGGAGGGCCGACCTCCGGGAGTCTCCTCTCCACCATGGATGCTTCCGGGATGTCTTGTGAGTAGTTTCCTTTGGACCATGGGTCCGTGATCAGTAGCTATGTGATGTTCTCCTCCCCTCTTTGTTCTTCATGGTTTAGACCTCTTGAGCTGCCCTACATGATCGAGGCACTTTTGTAATCTTTCTGTTGTTGCTATGATGAATTTGATGGGATCTGATGGATTATGAGATTATATTCAGATTGTGATTGAGTAATATATTTGGTTCTTATCTCTTATATTTTTGTTCCTAAGTAATTCTTGCATGTTCTCTGTTGTTGTTTATTGCTTTGGCCAAGTAGTAGGTAGTAACCCCAAGAGGGAACGTTATGCTCGATTGTGGGTTCATGCCCCCCGATGAGACGCTTGAGTGACAGAAACATGAGTCTAGGGGATGTGCTGTTGCCACAAGGGGGAAAACAACGGTGCTTGTAACCGCGGTTGCAAGGATTGTTTACTTTATGCAAAGTGCTTTTTAATGCAGTTGTCTGTTGCTTTGGGTTTACACTTTGGGTGGGGCTCGCAACTTAATACCAGCGAGATGTTCTGGATAGATATCTCAAGGTGGATGATTAGTAGTAGATGCAGTTGGATTTCGGTCTACTTATTTTGGCGTTCTGCCCATGCTTTTGAGGCTCTTCCTTTCTTTTGTAGCATAGTTAGCATTGCGGTGCGTTCATAATCCTGTCAATTGCCCTTCTATAATTTGTTCACCTCGCATAGCAATTTTATCGTCTTTTGGGAGAGAGACATCACTAGTGAACATCACGTATCCCGTTCCATATCCTCATTACTGATTCCACGCTCATTTACTTTTCTTCTTTTACTTTCAGTTACTATCATTATCCCTTGTGTTTGATCCTTTGTGAACAACAAGACCGGAGAGATTGACAACCTCTCTAAACTTCATTGGGAACAAAGTTATTTACGTCTGTGTGCAGGTCTGCGTCAGTTGCGCCGCTGACACCTACTTATCATCTCCGGAGTCCTACTGGAGACAAACCTTGGTATCTTTACTGAGGGAAATTTGCTTCTGTGCTACATCACACCTTCCACTTGGGGTTTACCAACGAAGGGCGAGAAATCACTATCATCACCTCGCACATCAAAGCCCTATGCTTCAGCCATAGGTTCTATCATGTATGATATGTTGTGTACCCGACCAGATGTGGCCCTAGCGGTTAGTCTGACTAATCGTTACCAAAGTAATCCTGGAATGGATCATTGGATTGCAGTAAAGAATGTCCTTAAGTACTTACGAAGAACTAAGGACCTGGTTCTCGTCTATGGGGGATGTGAAGAAGAGCTTGCCGTAACAGGTTACGTCGATGCTAGTCTTGGTACTGATCCCGATGACTCGAAATCTCAGACGGGATACGAATTCATGTTGAATGGTGGTGCGATTAGCTGGAGGAGCGGCAAGCAGTCAGTCGTCGCCCAATCTACGATGGAGTCGGAGTATATTTCCGCTTGCGAAGCATCAAATGAAGCGCATTGCCTGAAGAAGTTCGTCATCGAGCCTGGCGTATTCCCTAGTTGCACTGACCCCGTTAGCATTTATTGCGACAATACGGGTGCCATTGCTAACGCAAGGGAGCCGAGGACTCACTCTACAACCAAGAATATTCTCCGACGTTTCCATGTGACGCGAGACTACGTCAAGGATGGTCATACTAGGATTTTCAAAATACATACGGATCCGAACCCGTCAGACCCAATGACTAAACCTTGTCCACAAGGCAAGTTTGAGAAACACCGAGAGACTATTGGTGTTAGATACATACCTGATGTAAACTAGTGTAATTTGTACTCTAGTGCAAGTGGGAGACTGTTGGATATGTGCCCTAGAGGCAAATTAATAAAGATATTTGTCACATATCTATTTGTTCATAATACGTTGTATACTATGCTAGAACTGTATTAAGCGGAAACATTAATACACGCGTGGTATATAACAACATGGTCCCTAGTTAACTCAGGCATACTAGCTCATTGGGCAATCGATGATCAAGGTTTCCAGATCATGAGATGTGAACTGTCTATTGACAATGAGGTCATATCATTAGGAGAATGATTTTATGGACACACACCCACCTATAGCATTGCAGTGTGATCAAGTCACATAGTTCAGCATTGCGATGACTTAATAACATAGTGACTCAATCCTTAGACCGTGATGATCATACATAATTGCTATCTATTAGGATGCTTTGAGTACATCAACCGTTACACTGAAACATGGTAACCATAAAGGTGTGTCTTGGGTAATCCGAAGTAGATATGTTGAGGAGTATGAAATAGATCAAAACGGGATTTGTCCATCCGACTGACGGATAGGTACTCTGGGCCCACTCGGTGATATTGCATCAACAGCTAGCTAGTGACTAGGTCACATGAGATGTAATATGCACAGACGAGTAAACATGTTTTTCAGAGACGAGGGAGAACTAGGTATTGGATACCGACGATCATACCTCGGACAAACATAGTACCACAGCACAAAGGGATCAAGTCATATTGTTAATGGTTCAACGGCGAAGAAGTTTATTCGATGAAAGCGCAGGGGCACATCAAAGATTGTAACCAGATCCCACATGATGGTCATTGGTCAGAGAGTGTCTCGATCATGTCTACTGTTTCCCGAACCGTAGAGTGTCACACTTAAGGGCAATCGATGCATTAAGGACAGATTCGGGATCATCGGTGAAATAACAGAGAACACCGGAATTGTTCCTGGAGGTGTCGGAAGTTGTTCCGGATATTTTGAAAGGTTCAAAATAAAGTTTATTGATGTTTAAATATCTTTTATTATTTAAGAATTAAATATTAAAAAGGATTTAAATATTAATTAAAAAGCTGAAAAAGGCATATGGGCCTAAAGAGGCCCATGAGGGGAGAAGGGGGTTTTCCCCTTGGCCCATGGCGCCAAGGGAGGGGCCTTGGCCCCCTCCCTAGCCGCACCCTCCCCCCCCCCTTTGGGAGTTTAGTCCCACATGGGGGAGGGGAGGAGGTTCCCCCCCCCCACCCCTCCTTGGCCTATATAAGGAGGGGTAGGGTGCCCTTTTTCATCCATCCCATTGAGTTCTTTCTCTCTCTCTTTCTCCGACCTAGAGCGGACTCCCCTTGTTTGGAGTTTGCACCTGGTTGGGGGTTTCACCATCATCCGAACGCCGTCGCGCTGCCGGAATCGGGATCCGTATCAGTCTTCTTTCCGCTGCTCTTCTGGTTCGGAGCCCGGAGGGACATCGGTTGCACCGTACGTGTGTAATCCCGCGAGGCACTACACGTGTGGTGCTACTTCATCCGGAGGTTCTTCAACACGGCAGGGAGGTCTTAGGATCAGAATCTACGCCAACAACTTTTGAGGAACGTTTCCCTCTTTCGCTCTTCAAAGGTATGAACACAGATTCCTTCCGTTACATACATCAGCATAACATAGATCTTGGGTTTGGGAATCGTAGTTGGAAAAATTATTGTTTTCTGCCCCGTTATCCAACACATTTATGCATATAGCTATGTGGGGACCTTCACACTAGAACTTGGCTTGCATATTCCAATGATGATCCTCCTCAAACGAGCTCTAGGTCTTCATGAGCGAGGAAGTTGGATGCACCCCCACTAGTTCCATTGGAGAGCTTTATAGCTCATATGTGCATCGTTGCATGGCAATCCCTACTCCTCACATCATATCTATCATTTGGCCCTCTCGCCTATGATTGTCCTCATTGATGTGAGCCTTTCTCACCTTTTTGTCTTCCTCCTCCATCATATTTCTCTATTTGCCATCCTAAGTGTCAACTTTCGTGCTTACGCTCATCCATTGCATGAGTGCTCAATACATCGAAAGGGAGTGGATAAAATTGACTTGTACCTGGCTAGTGGTCTGGGGACGAATCAAGATAAGATTCCAAGGAAGACCAAGTGTGAAACTTTAGTAGATTGAGTTCTCAACAAAAATACTTTTTCTCTTGTATTCCCTATCCCCCTTCTTGCACGCAAATACCATTGGGAGACATTCGAGTCACGGACAGCGAGAGCTCTTGCACCTAATGTTCTTTAGTTGCTTGTTTCAATGCTAATATAGACTCTTGCCTGTTATGACTTGAATTGAATCACATACCTTGATTGCTTTACTTACAAAGTTCTTATATGGTTGTTAGCGTTTTACCACAGAAATTATGCTTGTTATCATTTACCTACTCGAGGACGAGCAGGAATTAAGCTTGGGGATGTTGATACGTCCCAAACGTATCTATAATCTCTGCTTGCTCCATGCATGTTTTGTGTGATATTTCTATGATCTAGATACACTTCCATACACTTTTGATGATATTTGGACTAACTTATTAACTCAGTGCACCCCAGTGCTAGTTTCTGTTTTCTGCTGTTTTGTATTTCAGGTTTTCCCATTACTTAAAGTGCTCAATATATTCTGGGAAAAATATATAGAAAATCAGTGCGAAGGAACCTTCCGGAATAACCAAGAGAGAGCCTAAGGGGGCCCTCCAGTCACTGAGGCGACCACCTGATGTCTACGCACGCTTCTATTCTTGTAGACTATGTTGGGCCTCCAAGCGCAGAGGTTTGTAGGACAGCAGCAATTTCCCTCAAGTGGATGACCTAAGGTTTATCGAACTCAGGGAAGTAGAGGTTGAAGATGGTCTCTCTCAAGCAACCCTGACATTAAGATACAAGAAGTCTCTTGTGTCCCCAACACACCTAATACAACTAGGAGTTGTATAGGTGCACTAGTTCGGTAAAGAGATGGTAAAATACGAGTGATAGGTGTGGCAAAGCAAGGTAATGTAAATCTGTAATAAAAAGTGCAGCAAGCAAACATGTGACAAAAGTGAGCACAAACGGTGTAACAATGGTGGAAACAAGGCCTAAGCTTCATACTTTCACTAGTTGCAACTCAACAACATTAACATAGTCTAATCACATGATGTTTCCCATAAAACATGCAATGGAGACGCACTCGGAGGTCATTCCTTTGTGGTCAAGAGAGGATGAGAATTATGTAGGGCTACAAAAGCACACCTCAAAGTTCGTAGTTCTCAATTTATGGATTTCCCAATGTCACCGCAACCATCCAAAGAGAGTACCACAATCACCACAACATATCTCAAGGATAGTCAAAGACAAGCACCAAGAGACTCTCAATCTGCAATCAACACACAAAAGAGGAAATCACTCATGATAATATTCTTCTAACCCATGTCCAATAGACCGCTGTCACCTTGGTCTCGGGGATTATACTAGATAAGATCAATTGAGTACATCAATCCAATACATAGAGGAAGGGGAAATATCATGGGATCACCCTAGATTAACTTAGCCTATGATCACAACGAAGATCACATCATGGGAGAGAGAGAAGAACACATAGCTACTGGTAGAAACCTCAGCCCCGAGGAGGAACTACTCCCGCTTCATGGAGGAGGGAAGCAACGTCGATGGAGATGAATCCGGGGGCACATCCCCGTCCCGGCAGGGTGCCGGCACAGGAATTCTGTCCCCCCGAAACTTGATGGCGATGGCGGCGGAGATCGGAATTGCTTCTGGAGAAAAGTGGTATGGATTAGGGGTTTCCACCCCGAGGGCTAAATATAGGCAGAGGGGGCATCGAGGGGACCCACAGGGCAGCCAGGAGGGTGCCCGGCGCGGCCTAGGGTGGGGCCGCGCCAGGGACCCTTCTAGAGTCCCTGTGGTGGCCCCCCTCTGCTGCCTTGGTGATTCCGGAAGCTTCCGTGTCACTGATTTTTTATATAATTTTTCCAGAATTTTTGGAGCACTTTTAATGGCCGGAAAACCAGAAATACAAAAGCAGCAGAAAACAGCAACTGGCATCTGGGTGCACTGGGTTAATAGATTAGTCCAAATATGCTCAAAAGTGTATGAAAGTTCAAGCAAAACATGGCAAAGTCACACAAAACATGCATGGAGCAAGCAGAAATTATAGATAAGTTTGGGATGTATCAACATCCCCAAGCTTAATTCATGCTCGTCCTCGAGTAGGTAAATGATAACAAGCATAATTTCTATGGTGACATGCCACACAACCATATAAGGACTTTTAAGTAAAGAAATTAAAGCATGCAATTCAATTCAAGTCTTAACAAGCAAGAGTCTATATTAGCATTGACACAAGCAACAAAAGAACAAAAGGTGCAAGAGGTCTCGCTGTCCGTGACTCGAATTTCTCCAGATGGTGTTGCGTGAGGGGACTGGGAAAAGAGAGAAAAAAAGGTTGTTGAGAACAACTATCTACTAAAGTTTCACACTTAGTCTCCTTTGGATTCTTATCTTGACTCATCCCCAGACCACTAGCCAGGTACAAGTCAAAATGATCCACTCCCTTTCGATATTTTGAGCACTCATGCAATGGATGAGCGTGAGCAAGAAAGTGGACACCTAAAAGGCGAAACAGAAAGAAGGTGGAGGAGGAAGATAAAAAGGTGTGAAAGGCTCACATCAATGAGGACAATCATAGGAGAGAGAAGGCCATATGATAGATATGATGTGAGGAGTAGGGATTGACATGCAACGGATGGACATGTGAGCTAAAATCTCTCCAAGGAAACTAGTGGGGGTGCATCTAACTTGCTTGCTCAAGAAGACCTAGAGCTTGTTTGAGGAGGCTCATCATTGGAATATACAAGCCAAGTTCTATAGTGTGAAGGTCCCCACATAGCTATATGCATGATGATGATCTGTATTGAGTACAAGGGATAGATGATGAAGTACTAGTGTGGATCTCTCAAAAGGAATAGTAGTGTGCCCCTTTCTCTCTTTTTATTTTTCTCTTTTTCTCTTTTTTCTATTTTTTTGTATTTTTTGGTGGCCTCAATGGCTCTTTCTATTTAACTCTCATTTGTCCTCTTTGGGATCTTTTCCTCACTTTAGGGGCAACACTCTATATTTTACAAGAATATAGAAGATCTTACACACTTTACAAAGGTACTCACATAAAGAAGATATAACTATCATGATGCAAATGTATGCCTCTGCCAGGATAGCAGGATATGCAATGATACTAGTGCGTCATGTAGCAATGATTAGGGCGAGGCCCAACTAGCATGCGGCTCATCGATCAAGCAAGTAGAATGTATGACATGAAGATCAAGTCATGAGAAGATGGATGTTGCATGGCAATGTATCTTGGAAAGGCTATGGAAATGCCTTGTAGGTAGGTATGGTGGCTGTTTTGAGGAAAGATATAAGGAGTCTTATGATGACAGAGCGTATCATGCAAGGGTTTGGATGCACCGTCGAAGTATGCGCCAACTCTCGAGGTGAGAAAGGGCAATGCACGCTACCGAAGAGGCTAGAAAAAGTATAGGTGGGTGGAAGTGTCAACTTTCGAATACTCACATTAGTCCGAAGAACTCATGCACTTATTATCTGTAACTCTCAATCCAATCAGGAGGTTCACAAAGAGACAAGTACCCCGAGGAGGAGTGTATAGGGGTTGGTTATCCTTGCGCATCCTCGACTCATGGTACGTGAGTGTACTCTAATATTCGAACCCTCCAGAGGTTAGTGATCCATCTAGTAGCTAGAGTTCTCAACAGGGTTTTTGGTTTTCGAAAATCACACAGATTGCCCAAAATACAACATCTATCACTAATAGGCTAGAGCTCTTGACACCAAAAGTTCAAACATTACTCACATCAATGCCTCAAAACTATTGCAAGTTACTACTGAAATTAAATAGCAACCTTAATCACCTACTTCTCAAAAACAAGACATAACTCAGTGCAACAACCAACTCTCTTAACAAGATAAACATGAAAACTAAAGAGAGTTCCAGCGACAAACTAAACAAAAGCCAAGGCTCTTGCTAAGACAAACTAAGACTAAAACTAGACATGACAGTAGCTACGAAAAGATAAAAAACACATAACAGCAAAAAGATAGGCATGAAGAATCCTATGATGTGTTCTAGATTTTGAAAGTGGAGCGTGTTTCTCTCCCACACAAAGTAAGATGGGATCTAACTTGTTATGAACAGCAAGCAAAGCTAAAGAAAACTAAACAAGTAAAGAGCGAGACGCTCCAAGCATAGCACATAACGCATGAAGTGATAAAAATATAGTGCAACGAGGGAAGAACTGATAATTGTTGATGAAGAAGGGGATGCACGGGGGCATCCCCAAGCTTATTTATTGGGGATGCATGGGGGAATCCCCAAGCTTGAGCTCTTGACACTCCCGAATCTTCTTTCATCATCTTCTATCGCACACTTGAAAACTCCCTTCATACATAACTCATCATAAGCTGATTAGAGATGTTAGTACCCTTAATAAATAATTTTTCCACACTGATATAAAGATATTCTTGAAGAGCTACTGTTTCTCAAGATTGCCAAAAGGTTTTTTGTCGGGACCCGGGGTTTGCGTATGTAATTCCTGTTACAACACAATCATATGGAGAGCCGAGAGCCGTACCCACTTGTCTAAGCAGACAAGGTCAAGCATAGAACACTCTCGGAAAGCATAGAACGTGAGGGGCATCCCATTCAGGCCGGATGATCAACTGAGATGGGTCCTCATCATCCGCTCACAAGTCTAAATGATTATGGGTGGTGAAATCCCATACTCATAGACAAGTCGACTCAACCACATTATCGATTGAATTATAACACTTACATAAACAGACTCCAGCCCGATCACCTGGTCGGGATCTCGGGCGGGCTCAATCATACAACAAAGTGTGCCACGTGACAGAGTCACGAGCAATCGCATCGCAATGCCCCAAGCTGCGCACATCTAAGGGCCACTTGGTGTATGAAAGACCGCCGGCAAGAACTCAACTAAGCTATCGAACCCCACACTAAGACATGCATGTTATAATCATACACGCAGCATACATGTCTAGTGTAAATAGCAGGTATCACAACATGAACTCTACAAACTCATAGCTTTAATGCATCTGCTAAACAGAGCAGATATAGTAGTGTTACAAGCAGAGATCACATAACTGTGACCCAACATTACATCATACAACAACGGAAGCAATTTATGTCTTAGTAAAGACAAGGTTAACAAATGGCTTAAGAAGCCTTTAAGGAAACACAACGACCCTCCAGAGGGACCAGGCTACTGTCTGGGACTACATTACTTCGTCGACGTCAAGCTTGAGGGGGGAGGCCACCATCAGGTTCAGTGGTCTCGTCTCTAAAACATAGAATAAGCAAACGTGAGTACAAAGTCATACTCAGCAAGACTTACATCAGAACTATACTACTCATGCTCAGGTATCAAGGTAAAGGCAAGTGGGGTTGTAATGCAGAAAGCTTTGACTTGGCTATCATGTACTACGACTACATAGAGTTGAGATGAGAGGCGCACACGAGTCCATCTAATCTTGATCACCACATCAATACACCACCATGGATCCTTCCTCGACTTCCCCCACGAGGAAGCAACCCAAAGCACTCACACTTATCTTGATGATTTTTAGAGTATCCATTCAAGTTGTCTAATAATCAAGTAAAGGTCTCCAAGTAGTCCATAACCGCGGACGCGGCTATTCCAATAGTTCATTAACCCTGCAGGGGTGTACTTCTTCACATATGTAGCTACCACTTACCGCCTAGAACTCGTCACCTTCAAGCGGTGTCGGCGAGGATAGTACCACGACACTTACCTCATGGCTCCAACTCTAGTCCAGGGGATCGCCTATCTGAGTATGTACCCCAATTGGGAATCCGGCCGGGGTTTCCGTTCAGGACCCAGACGATGTATGGACGGTCCGACAAGCCCACCTCGACGGATGGTGCTGCGCTTGCCTAAAACCGTGCTACGTTATGAAATCAAATACAAGAACAATTAACCCATGCGAATCCTGGACCATAGTCGGGGTGAATTAATAGGTCGAGAGGGGTCAATGAGCCCAACATGTGGTAGTAATCTGTGTCTTGGATCACAACACAAGAACTCGGGGCCTAGGGCAGTGTAAATGAGACAACCCACTGTGTACTCCTACACAGCCTATCATTGTTAACCTTTGTTAGGGTGACTTCACCAACACATTACCATTACATTGCATTGTTCTCTACCATCCCGATACATCACCAGATGGATCAACTTCATTGCAAACAACTCTAGCATGGCATAGCATAACATGGATGAAGGGCCACATGATGAACACAAAAAAATCTTGTATCTGCTAGGTTGAGGTTTGCTTAATATTGTGGCAGCAATGATAGGTCATGCAAAGGATGGGTTCAACTAGCGGTAGAACGGTAACATGTGAATCACCTAATCATGCATAAGAGAACAAGAGGGAAATGGGTTTATATACACATGATCAATGGGGTTTTCTTGCCTTATTGTCGAGACTCGGGGGTGCCACTCTTCGGAGAAAACAGGAACTACGTCCGGCGATGGAACTATCGAGAAGAAACAAACACCGAGACAACAACAATGTAAACATCACATTGCAATGCACATTCAAGAAATGAATCATGGTATGGTACTGATGTGACCTATGTTCAATTTGCAACAAGTTAATTGAAGTTGATTTGAAAAATAAATTCAAATTCAAACTCCAAATGTTGTTCAAATTAGCGAAAGTTGCATTTGCTAATGTTTGGTCTTTGAAAACTATGTTGTCATGTGTATGATATGCCTCTGATGTTCATGTGATAAGGTTGGCATTGCAAAGATTTAATTTGAAATGATTTAAATATTTATTTTGAATTATTCCAAATAAACCAAATAGCTAAATGCTGCTTGTCCATCATCATAGATGTGTTTTTCATCTATGAAAATATGATATTTGGAATCCTTGCATTTTTCTGATGATTTTTCTTATATAACACTTTTGATTTGGAGTTACAGATAATTTTCTATGAATTTCTGAAGATTTAAACAATTTCTGGAATTTCTGGAATTAAATTAAACAGAGAAAAGAGTTATTGCATCATGTTGATGCAATGCTGACGTCACCAGGGGGCTGACCAGTGGGGACCCAGTGTTAGTGGAACAGTTTTTAAAACTCTGTTTAATTAAAAAATAATTTGTTTAGGGGGGATGGCCCCACCTGTCATTGACCCAAGGGGTCAATTAGGAGGGGGGTTACCCCCTAATGACAGGCCGCGCTGGAGAGGAGGTCGCAGGCGAGCTCTGGACGCGGCGGCGCCCGCTGTAGCCGATGAATCCGGTCACGGGAGGCCACGGCAAGGGCACCAGAACGTGCCCCTTGCACGTGCGCATCCAGGGAAGTCGTCACGCGCACCGGAGGGGGTCGGAGGCCACGGCGGGGTCGAGCTCCCGCGGCGGCCGAGCTCTGGCTCCGATGAGCTCATCGACAGGGGCACCCCGGAGAGGAACGGAGGGGCGAGGAGGAAGCAGAAGCTCACCCTGAGCGTGAGCAGGTGGTCGGGGAGGCTGTAGAGGCGACGATGGCGGAGGAATTCCTCGCCGGCGAGCGACGGCCGTGGCGAAGAAGGTGGACGCGGCCGTCGGCCTTGGGTCTCCTCAGCTCAAATTGAACGGCGCCGGAGACGAAGACGTAGCCTGCGCGTGCCCTGGACAACTTGGCGTGGCGAGAGCGGGCCAGTGGCCGCGTGGATGCGATGGCGGCGAACTCGCCGAGCTTCTGGTCTTCGCGGGATCCGTCGGAGAGAGAGGAGAGGAGGGTTCCAGGCGAGGGGGAAATGGAAGGGGGGCAGCACGGGGAGGCTCCACGGCGAGGATAAGGGAGAGGGGGCAGCCAGGCAGCTGCATGGCGGCCATGCCGTGGTTGCCGGCGAGCTGCCTGCCTGCCTGGCCAGGGGTTGAAGACGCATGTACCCCTGGCGGGATGGGCCGGCTAGCTGGGCCAGGTGGGCCAGGTAAGTGGCCTTTGGCCTTTTTATTCTTTTTCTTTTTTCTGCTTTCTGTTTTATTTGTTTTGCTTTGGAAAAAATACCAAAGCATTTTGTAAGAAATCCCCAAATATTTTATTTGGACTTATGTGACATATAGCTAGTCACTCCCAAGATTTGAAGATTTTTGAAATTCAAAACACTTGAATTTCAACTCAAATAGCATTTAAATTTAATTTCCAAGCCTCTGTTTGAATTTTTGAAAAATCTTGGAGCATGCAGTGGGACCCACAACACATGAAATGTGATCATGCCCATTTGTAGAGATTTTCAAAATCATCAGAGGATTTTTTGGAAAAAAGATTTTTCTCTGGCCTTTTATTTAAATTCATTTTGAGGATTTTCCAAATCCCCAATTATTAAATCAAGGAAATTTAAACATGATGCCATTATTCTAGTAATAAAAGCACATACCAAAACTAGGGTTGTGACAACTCTCCCCCACTCAAAAGAATCTCGTCCCGAGATTCAGAAGTCGTCGGGAAGAGGGTGGGGTACTCGACTCGGAGACGGTCTTCTCGTTCCCAGGTGGCTTCTTTCTCAAAATGGTTGGACCACTGCACTTTGAGGAACTTGGTCTTCTGACGTCGAGTGGTGCGTTCAGCTTCATCGAGGATACGGACAGGATACTCTTGATATGACAGGTTTTTCTAGAGATCAAGCATTTCGTGGTCTACTTCGCGGATGGGGTCCTTGAAGCAACGTCTGAGTTGTGACACATGGAATACATCATGTACTCGGGAAAGGTGCGGGGGTAGTTCAAGTTGGTAGGCAACTTCTCCACGTTTAGCTAGAATGTGGAAAGGTCCAATGTAACGTGGGTCCAACTTGCCTTTGATACCGAATCGTTGGGTTCCCTTCAGAGGAGTAACCCAAAGGTAAGCCTTCTCATCCAGATTGTAGCTTTCTTGCCTATGATGACGATCATAGTAGCTTTTCTGACGAGACTGTGCGGCTTTCAATTGATCACGAACAATGCGAACTTGCTCTTCTGCATCCTTGATCATATCCGGTCCAAAGAGTTGTCTTTCACCGGTTTCTGACCAGTTTAGGGGTGTTCGACATCGTCGTCCATAGAGGAATTCAAAGGGAGCCATGTTCAAACTAGATTGGAAACTATTGTTATAAGCAAATTCGGCAAATGGAAGAGATTTCTCCCAATTATTTCCGAAAGAGATAACACAAGCTCTGAGCATGTCTTCCAAGATTTGATTAACCCTTTCAACTTGACCGCTAGATTGAGGATAGAAAGCTGTACTAAAGGAGAGATGAGTTCCCATAGCATTTTGAAAACTTTCCCAGAATCTAGAGGTGAAAAGGCTACCACGATCAGAATTGATTTCCAAAGGAACACCGTGAAGAGACACAATTCTAGAGACATACAAGTCAGCCAACTGACTAGCAGTTATAGACTCGCAAACAGGAAGGAAGTGAGCAACTTTTGAGAGACGGTCAATGACCACGAAGATGGCATCATTTCCTTTCTGGGTTTTTGGAAAGCCGGTGATGAAGTCAATACCGACCTTGTCCCATTTCCACTCGGGAATAGACAATGGTTGAAGAGTACCAGCAGGTCTTTGGTGTTCTGCCTTAATGCGACGGCAAACATCACATTCGGCAACAAATTGAGCAATGTCTCTCTTCATCCTGGTCCACCAAAATCTCTGGCGTAGATCTCGGTACATTTTTGTGCTACCAGGATGAATTGAGAGGGGAGTGTCTTGAGCTTCCTTAAGGATCAGCTGCCTTAGGTCTTGACTCTCAGGGACTACTAAACGGTCTTCAAAGAATATCGTTCCTTGATCATTTGCGGAGAAACATTTAGCAACCCCGCTAACAATGTTCTCTTTGATCTCTTGAATACCACTATCTTGTTTCTGGGCGGCTATGATTTGATCCTCAAGGGTTGGTTTCGCCACCAAGGTAGAAAGAAATCCATGAGGAACAATCTCAAGATTGAGCTTGCGAAATTCCTCATGAAGAAGTGGTTGATACTGTTGTAACATGAGGTTGTTACAATACGACTTACGACTTAGTGCATCAGCCATGACATTGGCCTTGCCTGGGGTGTAAGAAATTCCTAAGTCATAATCTTTTATCAACTCAATCCAGCATCTTTGCCTGAGATTAAGATCTGGCTGGGTGAAAATATATTTGAGGCTTTGGTGATCAGAATAGATCTCACAACGATTACCAAGGAGGTAATGTCGCCAAGTTGTCAGGGCATGAACTACGGCAGCGAGTTCAAGATCATGGGTAGGGTAGTTCTCTTCATGTGGACGCAACTAGCGTGAAGCATAAGCTACCACATGTCTATCTTGCATAAGTATGCATCCTAACCCTTGCCGTGAGGCGTCACAAAAGATCTCGAAGTCCTTTTTGGTGTCTGGAGGCGCAAGTAAGGGTGCAGAAGTCAATCTTCTTTTTAGCTCTTGAAAGCTTTCCTCGCACTTGGGAGTCCATAGGAATTTCTTATCTTTCTTGAGGAGTTCAGTTAGAGGCTTTGCAACTTTAGAAAAGTTCTTGACGAAGCGGCGACAATAGCTTGCTAAGCCAAGAAAACTTCTAACTTGCTTCACCGATTCAGATGGAGTCCAGTCAAGGACGGCCTGAACTCTCTCGGGATTTACAGCAATGCCTTTTGCAGAAACCACGTGGCCTAAGTAGGTCACTTCTGGTAGCCAAAATTCACACTTGGAGAACTTGGCATAAAGGCGATGCTCTCGAAGTTTCATCAATACCAACCTAAGATGTTCTGCGTGCTCTTCTTCGTTCTTCGAGTAGATGAGAATGTCATCAAGATAAACTACAACAAATTTATCTAGGTACTCCATGAAGATCGAATTCATCAAGCGCGATAATGTGGCGGGGGCATTGGTTAACCAAAGGACATGACGGTTTACTTGTAAAGACCATAACGAGTAGTGAAAGCCGTTCTTGGAATGTCCTTGTTTCGGATTTTGATTTGATGATAGCCTAATCTCAAATCCATCTTGGAGAATACCGAGGATCCAGCAAGTTGATCATAAAGATCATTGATCCTGGGTAGTGGGTACTTGTTCTTTATCGTCGCTAGATTAAGCGGGCGATAGTCTACGCACATCCTTTCTGTTCCATCCCTCTTCGTTACGAACAGAACAGGGCAACCCAATGGCGATGAGCTAGGGCGGATGAAGCCTTTTGCCAACGAAGCATCAAGTTGGGTTTTTAGCTCAGCTAACTCGTGTGGGGCCATTCTATATGGGCGTATGGAAATTGGGGTTGTGCCTGGGGCAAGATCTACAAGGAATTATACACATCTGTCAGGGGGCATAGTTTAAGGGGTTGGGTTACTGGATAGCTTGCCTAGAGGACGACCATGGCTTACTAGGGCTATAACAGATATGTCAGAGTAGCAAAGTACCCCAACACGATGGTTAGTGTGGTTATTCTAGCTAGAAGACATCTAAACTGGGAGGAAGAACTGCAAATGCATCAATATAGGTTTCTAGAAGAAAACGTAGAACAAACTCTATGGAACTGCCGGGTATGCCACCTAACAAATCTTCTGAAAAGACAACCAAAATAGAGAGAAAGATTTTGCAAATGCATCAGATTATGAGGAAACCTGGAATGACTCGGACAGCATAACGGCTGTAATTGCAAGAGAAATGGAAATCCTCACAACATTTCAACAGCACTTACATAAGAAGTTCAAAAATAGGAAGCACAACGATTCTAGAAGACCGAACACAACTTTCCTACGGCTACAAGGAAGCAATCAATGAGATGTTCTAGTAAAGACATAGATGAGCCTAGTCCTATCTTCCCGTAGAAAAGATGAGGGTGACTCAGAACTCATATCGATGAGGGTAAGGAGAAAAAGAAGCCTTACTTTGTTCCCTTTATACCCAAGTAACTATATAATTATAGAATGCTAGACTCGACTTCGACCAAGGGATGAATAATCCTACAGACAGTCCTGCTCTGATACCAAGTCTGTCGGGACCCAGGGTTTGCGTATGTAATTCCTGTTACAACACAATCATATGGAGAGCCAAGAGCCGTACCCACTTGTCTAAGAAGACAAGGCCAAGCACAGAACACTCTCGGAAAGCATCAAACGTGAGGGGCATCCCATTCAGGCCGGATGATCAACTGAGATGGGTCCTCATCGTCCGCTCACAAGTCTAAATGATTATGGGTGGTGAAATCCCATACTCATAGACAAGTCGCCTCAACCACATTATCGATTGAATTATAACACTTACATAAACAGACTCTAGCCCGATCACCTAGTCGGGATCTCGGGCGGGCTCAATCATACAACAAAGTGTGCCACGTGACAGAGTCACGAGCAATCGCATCGTGATGCCCCAAGCAGCGCACATCTAAGGACCACTTGGTGTATGAAAGACCGCCGGCAAGAACTCAACTAAGCTATCGAACCCCACACTAAGACATGCACGTTATAATCATACACGCAGCATACATGTCTAGTGTAAACAGCAGGTAACACAACATGAACTCTACAAACTCATAGCTTTAATGCATCTGCTAAACAGAGCAGATATAGTAGTGTTACAAGCAGAGATCACATAACTGTGACCCAACATTACATCATACAACAACGGAAGCAAATTATGTCTTAGTAAAGACAAGGTTAACAAATGGCTTAAGAAGCCTTTAAGGAAACACAATGACCCTCCAGAGGGACCAGGATGCTATCTGGGACTACATTACTTCGTCGACGTCGAGCTTGAGGGGGGAGGCCACCATCAGGTTCAGTGGTCTCGTCTCTAAAACATAGAATAAGCAAACGTGAGTACAAAGTCGTACTCAGCAAGACTTACATCAGAACTATACTACTCATGCTCAGGTGTCAAGGTAAAGGCAAGTGGGGTTGTAATGCAGAAAGCTATGACTTGGCTATCCTGTACTACGAATACATAGAGTTGAGATGAGAGGCGCACACGAGTCCATCTAATCTTGATCACCACATCAATACACCACCATGGATCCTTCCTCGACTTCCCCCACGAGGAAGCAACCCAAAGAAGTCACACTTATCTTGACGATTTTTAGAGTATCCATTCAAGTTGTCTAATAATCAAGTAAAGGTCTCCAAGTAGTCCATAACCGCGGACACGGCTATTCGAACAGTTCATTAACCCTGCAGGTGTGTACTTCTTCACATACGTAGCTACCACTTACCGCCTAGAACTCGTCACCTTCAAGCGGTGTCGGCAAGGATAGTACCACGACACTTACCTCACGGCTCCAACTCTAGTCCAGGGGATCGCCTATCTGAGTATGTACCCCAATCGGGAATCCGTCTGGGGTTTCCGTTCAGGACCCAGACGATGTATGGACGGTCTGACAAGCCCACCTCGACAGATGGTGCTGCGCTTGCCTAAAACCGTGCTACGTTATGAAATCAAATATAAGAGCAATTAACCCATGCGAATCCTGGACCATAGTCGGGGTGAGTTAATAGGTCGAGAGGGGTCAATGAGCCCAACATGTGGTAGTAATATGTGTCTTGGATCACAACACAAGAACTCGGGGCCTAGGGCAGTGTAAATGAGACAACCCACTGTGTACTCCTACACAGCCTCTCACTGTTCACCTTTGTTAGGGTGACTTCACCAACACATTACCATTACATTGCATTGTTCTCTACCATCCCGATACATCACCAGATGGATCAACTTCATTGCAAACAACTCTAGCATGGCATAGCATAACATGGATGAAGGGCCACATGATGAACACAAAAAAATCTTGTATCTGCTAGGTTGAGGTTTGCTTAATATTGTGGCAGCAATGATAGGTCATGCAAAGGATGGGTTCAACTAGCGGTAGAACGGTAACATGTGAATCACCTAATCATGCATAAGAGAGCAAGAGGGAAATGGGTTTATATAGACATGATCAATGGGGTTTTCTTGCCTTATTGTCGAGACTCGGGGGTGCCACTCTTCGGAGAAAACAGGAACTACGTCCGGCGATGGAACTATCGAGAAGAAACAAACACCGAGACAACAACAATGTAAACATCACATTACAATGCACATTCAAGAAATGAATCATGGCATGGTACTGATGTGACCTATGTTCAATTGGCAACAATTTAATTGAAGTTGATTTGAAAAATAAATTCAAATTCAAACTCCAAATGTTGTTCAAATTAGCGAAAGTTGCATTTGCTAATGTTTGGTCTTTGAAAACTATGTTGTCATGTGTATGATATGCCTCTGATATTCATGTGATAAGGTTGGCATTGCAAAGATTTAATTTGAAATGATTTAAACATTTATTTTGAATTATTCCAAATAAACCAAATAGCTAAATGCTACTGGTCCATCATCATAGATGTGTTTTTCATCTATGAAAATATGATATTTGGAATCCTTGCATTTTTCTGATGATTTTTCATATATAACACTTTTGATTTGGAGTTACAGATAATTTTCTATGAATTGCTGAAGATTTAAACAATTTTTGGAATTTCTGGAATTAAATTAAACAGAGAAAAGAGTTATTGCATCATGCTGATGCAATGCTGACGTCACCAGGGGGGCTGACCAGTGGGGCCCCAGTGTTAGTGGAACAGTTTTTAAAACTCTGTTTAATTAAAAATTAATTTGTTTAGGGGGGCTGGCCCCACCTGTCATTGACCCAAGGGGTCAATTAGGAGGGGGGTTAGCCCCCTAATGACAGGCCACGCCAGAGAGGAGGTCGCCGGAGAGCTCTGGACACGGCGGCGCCCGCTGTAGCCGATGAATCCGGGCACGGGAGGCCACGACAAGGGCACCAGAGCGTGCCCCTTGCACGTGCGCATCCAGGGAAGTCGTCGCGCGCACCGGAGGGGGCCGGAGGCCACGGCGGGGTCGATCTCCCGCGGTGGCCGAGCTCTGGCTCCGATGAGCTTATCGACAGGGGAACCCCGGAGAGGAACGGAGGGGCAGGGAGGAAGCAGAAGCTTACCCTGAGCGTGAGCAGGTGGTCGGGGAGGCTGTAGAGGCGACGGTGGCGGAGGAATTCCTCGCCGGCGAGCGGCGGCCGTGGCGTAGAAGGTGGACGCGGTCATCGGCCTTGGGTCTCCTCAGCTCAAATTGAACGGCGCCGGAGACGAAGACGTAGCCTGCGAGTGCCCTGGAAAACTTGGCGTGGCGAGAGCGGTCCAGTGTTCGCGTGGATGCGATGGCGGCGAACTCGCCGAGCTTCTGGTCTTCGCGGGATCCGTCGGAGAGAGAGGAGAGGAGGGTTCCAGGCGAGGGGGAAATGGAAGGGGGGTTGCACGGGGAGGCTCCACAGCGAGGATAAGGGAGAGGGGGCAGCCAGGCAGCTGCCTGGCGGCCATGCCGTGGTCGCCGGCGAGCTGCCTGCCTGCCTGTCCAGGGGTTGAAGACGCATGTACCCCTGGCGGGCTGGGCCGGCTAGCTGGGCCAGGTGGGCCAGGTAAGTGGCCTTTGGCATTTTATTCTTTTTCTTTTTTCTTCTTTCTATTTTATTTGTTTTGCTTTGGAAAAAATACCAAAGCATTTTTTTTAAATCCACAAAAAATTTATTTGGACTTATGTGACATATAGCTAGTCACTCCCAAGATTTGAAGATTTTTGAAATTCAAAACATTTGAATTTCAACTCAAATAGCATTTAAATTTAATTTCCAAGCCTCTGTTTGAATTTTTGAAAAATCTTGGAGCATGCAGTGGGACCCACAACACATGAAATGTGATCATGCCCATTTGTAGAGATTTTCAAAATCATCAGAGGATTTTTTGGAAAAAAGATTTTTCTCTGGCCTTTTATTTAAATTCATTTTGAGGATTTTCCAAATCCCCAATTATTAAATCAAGGAAATTTAAACATGATGCCATTATTCTAGTAATAAAAGCACATACCAAAACTAGGGTTGTGACAACTCTCCCCCACTCAAAAGAATCTCGTCCCGAGATTCAGAAGTCGTCGGGAAGAGGGTGGGGTACTCGACTCGGAGACGGTCTTCTCGTTCCCAGGTGGCTTCTTTCTCAAAATGGTTGGACCACTGCACTTTGAGGAACTTGGTCTTCTGACGTCGAGTGGTGCGTTCAGCTTCATCGAGGATACGGACAGGATACTCTTGATATGACAGGTTTTTCTAGAGATCAAGCATTTCGTGGTCTACTTCGCGGATGGGGTCCTTGAAGCAACGTCTGAGTTGTGACACATGGAATACATCATGTACTCGGGAAAGGTGCGGGGGTAGTTCAAGTTGGTAGGCAACTTCTCCACGTTTAGCTAGAATGTGGAAAGGTCCAATGTAACGTGGGTCCAACTTGCCTTTGATACCGAATCGTTGGGTTCCCTTCAGAGGAGTAACCCAAAGGTAAGCCTTCTCATCCAGATTGTAGCTTTCTTGCCTATGATGACGATCATAGTAGCTTTTCTGACGAGACTGTGCGGCTTTCAATTGATCACGAACAATGCGAACTTGCTCTTCTGCATCCTTGATCATATCCGGTCCAAAGAGTTGTCTTTCACCGGTTTCTGACCAGTTTAGGGGTGTTCGACATCGTCGTCCATAGAGGAATTCAAAGGGAGCCATGTTCAAACTAGATTGGAAACTATTGTTATAAGCAAATTCGGCAAATGGAAGAGATTTCTCCCAATTATTTCCGAAAGAGATAACACAAGCTCTGAGCATGTCTTCCAAGATTTGATTAACCCTTTCAACTTGACCGCTAGATTGAGGATAGAAAGCTGTACTAAAGGAGAGATGAGTTCCCATAGCATTTTGAAAACTTTCCCAGAATCTAGAGGTGAAAAGGCTACCACGATCAGAATTGATTTCCAAAGGAACACCGTGAAGAGACACAATTCTAGAGACATACAAGTCAGCCAACTGACTAGCAGTTATAGACTCGCAAACAGGAAGGAAGTGAGCAACTTTTGAGAGACGGTCAATGACCACGAAGATGGCATCATTTCCTTTCTGGGTTTTTGGAAAGCCGGTGATGAAGTCAATACCGACCTTGTCCCATTTCCACTCGGGAATAGACAATGGTTGAAGAGTACCAGCAGGTCTTTGGTGTTCTGCCTTAATGCGACGGCAAACATCACATTCGGCAACAAATTGAGCAATGTCTCTCTTCATCCTGGTCCACCAAAATCTCTGGCGTAGATCTCGGTACATTTTTGTGCTACCAGGATGAATTGAGAGGGGAGTGTCTTGAGCTTCCTTAAGGATCAGCTGCCTTAGGTCTTGACTCTCAGGGACTACTAAACGGTCTTCAAAGAATATCGTTCCTTGATCATTTGCGGAGAAACATTTAGCAACCCCGCTAACAATGTTCTCTTTGATCTCTTGAATACCACTATCTTGTTTCTGGGCGGCTATGATTTGATCCTCAAGGGTTGGTTTCGCCACCAAGGTAGAAAGAAATCCATGAGGAACAATCTCAAGATTGAGCTTGCGAAATTCCTCATGAAGAAGTGGTTGATACTGTTGTAACATGAGGTTGTTACAATACGACTTACGACTTAGTGCATCAGCCATGACATTGGCCTTGCCTGGGGTGTAAGAAATTCCTAAGTCATAATCTTTTATCAACTCAATCCAGCATCTTTGCCTGAGATTAAGATCTGGCTGGGTGAAAATATATTTGAGGCTTTGGTGATCAGAATAGATCTCACAACGATTACCAAGGAGGTAATGTCGCCAAGTTGTCAGGGCATGAACTACGGCAGCGAGTTCAAGATCATGGGTAGGGTAGTTCTCTTCATGTGGACGCAACTAGCGTGAAGCATAAGCTACCACATGTCTATCTTGCATAAGTATGCATCCTAACCCTTGCCGTGAGGCGTCACAAAAGATCTCGAAGTCCTTTTTGGTGTCTGGAGGCGCAAGTAAGGGTGCAGAAGTCAATCTTCTTTTTAGCTCTTGAAAGCTTTCCTCGCACTTGGGAGTCCATAGGAATTTCTTATCTTTCTTGAGGAGTTCAGTTAGAGGCTTTGCAACTTTAGAAAAGTTCTTGACGAAGCGGCGACAATAGCTTGCTAAGCCAAGAAAACTTCTAACTTGCTTCACCGATTCAGATGGAGTCCAGTCAAGGACGGCCTGAACTCTCTCGGGATTCACAGCAATGCCTTTTGCAGAAACCACGTGGCCTAAGTAGGTCACTTCTGGTAGCCAAAATTCACACTTGGAGAACTTGGCATAAAGGCGATGCTCTCGAAGTTTCATCAATACCAACCTAAGATGTTCTGCGTGCTCTTCTTCGTTCTTCGAGTAGATGAGAATGTCATCAAGATAAACTACAACAAATTTATCTAGGTACTCCATGAAGATCGAATTCATCAAGCGCGATAATGTGGCGGGGGCATTGGTTAACCAAAGGACATGACGGTTTACTTGTAAAGACCATAACGAGTAGTGAAAGCCGTTCTTGGAATGTCCTTGTTTCGGATTTTGATTTGATGATAGCCTAATCTCAAATCCATCTTGGAGAATACCGAGGATCCAGCAAGTTGATCATAAAGATCATTGATCCTGGGTAGTGGGTACTTGTTCTTTATCGTCGCTAGATTAAGCGGGCGATAGTCTACGCACATCCTTTCTGTTCCATCCCTCTTCGTTACGAACAGAACAGGGCAACCCAATGGCGATGAGCTAGGGCGGATGAAGCCTTTTGCCAACGAAGCATCAAGTTGGGTTTTTAGCTCAGCTAACTCGTGTGGGGCCATTCTATATGGGCGTATGGAAATTGGGGTTGTGCCTGGGGCAAGATCTACAAGGAATTATACACATCTGTCAGGGGGCATAGTTTAAGGGGTTGGGTTACTGGATAGCTTGCCTAGAGGACGACCATGGCTTACTAGGGCTATAACAGATATGTCAGAGTAGCAAAGTACCCCAACACGATGGTTAGTGTGGTTATTCTAGCTAGAAGACATCTAAACTGGGAGGAAGAACTGCAAATGCATCAATATAGGTTTCTAGAAGAAAACGTAGAACAAACTCTATGGAACTGCCGGGTATGCCACCTAACAAATCTTCTGAAAAGACAACCAAAATAGAGAGAAAGATTTTGCAAATGCATCAGATTATGAGGAAACCTGGAATGACTCGGACAGCATAACGGCTGTAATTGCAAGAGAAATGGAAATCCTCACAACATTTCAACAGCACTTACATAAGAAGTTCAAAAATAGGAAGCACAACGATTCTAGAAGACCGAACACAACTTTCCTACGGCTACAAGGAAGCAATCAATGAGATGTTCTAGTAAAGACATAGATGAGCCTAGTCCTATCTTCCCGTAGAAAAGATGAGGGTGACTCAGAACTCATATCGATGAGGGTAAGGAGAAAAAGAAGCCTTACTTTGTTCCCTTTATACCCAAGTAACTATATAATTATAGAATGCTAGACTCGACTTCGACCAAGGGATGAATAATCCTACAGACAGTCCTGCTCTGATACCAAGTCTGTCGGGACCCAGGGTTTGCGTATGTAATTCCTGTTACAACACAATCATATGGAGAGCCAAGAGCCGTACCCACTTGTCTAAGAAGACAAGGCCAAGCACAGAACACTCTCGGAAAGCATCAAACGTGAGGGGCATCCCATTCAGGCCGGATGATCAACTGAGATGGGTCCTCATCGTCCGCTCACAAGTCTAAATGATTATGGGTGGTGAAATCCCATACTCATAGACAAGTCGCCTCAACCACATTATCGATTGAATTATAACACTTACATAAACAGACTCTAGCCCGATCACCTAGTCGGGATCTCGGGCGGGCTCAATCATACAACAAAGTGTGCCACGTGACAGAGTCACGAGCAATCGCATCGTGATGCCCCAAGCAGCGCACATCTAAGGACCACTTGGTGTATGAAAGACCGCCGGCAAGAACTCAACTAAGCTATCGAACCCCACACTAAGACATGCACGTTATAATCATACACGCAGCATACATGTCTAGTGTAAACAGCAGGTAACACAACATGAACTCTACAAACTCATAGCTTTAATGCATCTGCTAAACAGAGCAGATATAGTAGTGTTACAAGCAGAGATCACATAACTGTGACCCAACATTACATCATACAACAACGGAAGCAAATTATGTCTTAGTAAAGACAAGGTTAACAAATGGCTTAAGAAGCCTTTAAGGAAACACAATGACCCTCCAGAGGGACCAGGATGCTATCTGGGACTACATTACTTCGTCGACGTCGAGCTTGAGGGGGGAGGCCACCATCAGGTTCAGTGGTCTCGTCTCTAAAACATAGAATAAGCAAACGTGAGTACAAAGTCGTACTCAGCAAGACTTACATCAGAACTATACTACTCATGCTCAGGTGTCAAGGTAAAGGCAAGTGGGGTTGTAATGCAGAAAGCTATGACTTGGCTATCCTGTACTACGAATACATAGAGTTGAGATGAGAGGCGCACACGAGTCCATCTAATCTTGATCACCACATCAATACACCACCATGGATCCTTCCTCGACTTCCCCCACGAGGAAGCAACCCAAAGAAGTCACACTTATCTTGACGATTTTTAGAGTATCCATTCAAGTTGTCTAATAATCAAGTAAAGGTCTCCAAGTAGTCCATAACCGCGGACACGGCTATTCGAACAGTTCATTAACCCTGCAGGTGTGTACTTCTTCACATACGTAGCTACCACTTACCGCCTAGAACTCGTCACCTTCAAGCGGTGTCGGCAAGGATAGTACCACGACACTTACCTCACGGCTCCAACTCTAGTCCAGGGGATCGCCTATCTGAGTATGTACCCCAATCGGGAATCCGTCTGGGGTTTCCGTTCAGGACCCAGACGATGTATGGACGGTCTGACAAGCCCACCTCGACAGATGGTGCTGCGCTTGCCTAAAACCGTGCTACGTTATGAAATCAAATATAAGAGCAATTAACCCATGCGAATCCTGGACCATAGTCGGGGTGAGTTAATAGGTCGAGAGGGGTCAATGAGCCCAACATGTGGTAGTAATATGTGTCTTGGATCACAACACAAGAACTCGGGGCCTAGGGCAGTGTAAATGAGACAACCCACTGTGTACTCCTACACAGCCTCTCACTGTTCACCTTTGTTAGGGTGACTTCACCAACACATTACCATTACATTGCATTGTTCTCTACCATCCCGATACATCACCAGATGGATCAACTTCATTGCAAACAACTCTAGCATGGCATAGCATAACATGGATGAAGGGCCACATGATGAACACAAAAAAATCTTGTATCTGCTAGGTTGAGGTTTGCTTAATATTGTGGCAGCAATGATAGGTCATGCAAAGGATGGGTTCAACTAGCGGTAGAACGGTAACATGTGAATCACCTAATCATGCATAAGAGAGCAAGAGGGAAATGGGTTTATATAGACATGATCAATGGGGTTTTCTTGCCTTATTGTCGAGACTCGGGGGTGCCACTCTTCGGAGAAAACAGGAACTACGTCCGGCGATGGAACTATCGAGAAGAAACAAACACCGAGACAACAACAATGTAAACATCACATTACAATGCACATTCAAGAAATGAATCATGGCATGGTACTGATGTGACCTATGTTCAATTGGCAACAATTTAATTGAAGTTGATTTGAAAAATAAATTCAAATTCAAACTCCAAATGTTGTTCAAATTAGCGAAAGTTGCATTTGCTAATGTTTGGTCTTTGAAAACTATGTTGTCATGTGTATGATATGCCTCTGATATTCATGTGATAAGGTTGGCATTGCAAAGATTTAATTTGAAATGATTTAAACATTTATTTTGAATTATTCCAAATAAACCAAATAGCTAAATGCTACTGGTCCATCATCATAGATGTGTTTTTCATCTATGAAAATATGATATTTGGAATCCTTGCATTTTTCTGATGATTTTTCATATATAACACTTTTGATTTGGAGTTACAGATAATTTTCTATGAATTGCTGAAGATTTAAACAATTTTTGGAATTTCTGGAATTAAATTAAACAGAGAAAAGAGTTATTGCATCATGCTGATGCAATGCTGACGTCACCAGGGGGGCTGACCAGTGGGGCCCCAGTGTTAGTGGAACAGTTTTTAAAACTCTGTTTAATTAAAAATTAATTTGTTTAGGGGGGCTGGCCCCACCTGTCATTGACCCAAGGGGTCAATTAGGAGGGGGGTTAGCCCCCTAATGACAGGCCACGCCAGAGAGGAGGTCGCCGGAGAGCTCTGGACACGGCGGCGCCCGCTGTAGCCGATGAATCCGGGCACGGGAGGCCACGACAAGGGCACCAGAGCGTGCCCCTTGCACGTGCGCATCCAGGGAAGTCGTCGCGCGCACCGGAGGGGGCCGGAGGCCACGGCGGGGTCGATCTCCCGCGGTGGCCGAGCTCTGGCTCCGATGAGCTTATCGACAGGGGAACCCCGGAGAGGAACGGAGGGGCAGGGAGGAAGCAGAAGCTTACCCTGAGCGTGAGCAGGTGGTCGGGGAGGCTGTAGAGGCGACGGTGGCGGAGGAATTCCTCGCCGGCGAGCGGCGGCCGTGGCGTAGAAGGTGGACGCGGTCATCGGCCTTGGGTCTCCTCAGCTCAAATTGAACGGCGCCGGAGACGAAGACGTAGCCTGCGAGTGCCCTGGAAAACTTGGCGTGGCGAGAGCGGTCCAGTGTTCGCGTGGATGCGATGGCGGCGAACTCGCCGAGCTTCTGGTCTTCGCGGGATCCGTCGGAGAGAGAGGAGAGGAGGGTTCCAGGCGAGGGGGAAATGGAAGGGGGGTTGCACGGGGAGGCTCCACAGCGAGGATAAGGGAGAGGGGGCAGCCAGGCAGCTGCCTGGCGGCCATGCCGTGGTCGCCGGCGAGCTGCCTGCCTGCCTGTCCAGGGGTTGAAGACGCATGTACCCCTGGCGGGCTGGGCCGGCTAGCTGGGCCAGGTGGGCCAGGTAAGTGGCCTTTGGCATTTTATTCTTTTTCTTTTTTCTTCTTTCTATTTTATTTGTTTTGCTTTGGAAAAAATACCAAAGCATTTTTTTTAAATCCACAAAAAATTTATTTGGACTTATGTGACATATAGCTAGTCACTCCCAAGATTTGAAGATTTTTGAAATTCAAAACATTTGAATTTCAACTCAAATAGCATTTAAATTTAATTTCCAAGCCTCTGTTTGAATTTTTGAAAAATCTTGGAGCATGCAGTGGGACCCACAACACATGAAATGTGATCATGCCCATTTGTAGAGATTTTCAAAATCATCAGAGGATTTTTAGAAAAAGATTTTTCTCTGGCCTTTTATTTAAATTCATTTTGAGGCTTTTCCAAATCCCCAATTATTAAATCAAGGAAATTTAAACATGATGCCATTATTCTAGTAATAAAAGCACATACCAAAACTAGGGTTGTGACATTTTTGCACAGAAAAAGCAAGCTTAAGGTTTGCAAAAGTTAGGAGAGACAAAACGTGGCAGAATCTGTGAAAAATAGAACAGCAGGTAGTAAAGAATTTTTTAGGGGCACTTCTGCAACTTAAACCAAAAAACTCAGAACATACGAAAGTTTTGTGAATGTATAGATCACTCTGTGTAAAAAATTGAGCTCAAAAAGATGAACTGGTGATTTATTCTGATTTTTCCCGTCACGAGGACAAAATCTGTTTTCTAGACAGAATGTCACAACTTTCACTTCCCTTGTCATATGAGGCTATACTTGGCACAAAGCTTGAAAAATAATGATACAATGATGTTGCTACAGTAGTAACAATCATAAAGACCACTAAAAACTGAAAGTAAAAAAACTCAAACTAAAGATAACAAGGGTTGTCTCCCTAGAGCTCTTTCTTTATAGCCATAAAGATAGGCTTAAGATTTTAATGATGCTCTCATAGGAATAAGGAATAAGAGTTGAAGAACAAAAGAGAGCATCAAGAAGCAAATAACAAACACATTTAAGTCTAACATGGTTCCTATGCAAAGGGATCTTGTAGAGAAATAACTCATGGAAGCGTAAAGATATTAGCATAGGAAGCCAAAATAAGTGCAACTTCAAAACCTTCAACATAAAGAGAGGAAAGTTGATATTATTGAAATATCTATAAGCATATGTTCCCCTCTCATATTAATTTTCAGTGGGATCATGAACAAACTCAACAATATAAGTATGACATAAAGCATTGTTACCATGATCCACATGCAAAAGGGTACTCTTACTCTCCACATAAGCATAATATTTCTCATTGGTAATAATGGGAGTAGGACTATCATAAACAACTTGAACACTATAGATTAATTGTGTATTAGGAAGATGGTGTTCAACAAGGGAGTAATTCCCTCCATGATTATGACAAGTTTCATAAGGATAATTTCTCCTTATGTCATAGGTACCTTTATAATCACTAAAGATAGGAGTTATAACATCATCATAGTAGATAAGAGCATTATCATTGCTAGAAACTATATTTGTAAACATGTTGTCTTTATTCTTACTAGCAAAAGAATTATCAATTACCACATCACTAATGGGTAAAAGACTTGCAATCCTATCATCCCCAAGCTTAGAGATTTCCATATCATCACTCTCAGAGTTAGTACCAAAAAGATTTTCAAGATCATAAGTAGCATTATCATCATTTTCCCAATCACAAAAAGTAACATGCATATCATAATCAAAATCATCTTCAATAGTGCCTACGGACTTAACATCGGGATAATAATGAATGCAATCAAGCTCACCGTCATCCAAAAATTTCTGTCCATTAGGAAAAAAATTGATGCGAGGAATATGCTCAGGCCAGGTTGATACCCATTCTTCTTCCTTCTTGCTCCTCTTCCTCCTCCTCTTCTTTTTCTTCTTATTTACCTTAGGAGGGAGTGGTTGGAGATGAAGCTTCTCCACATATCCTGGTTTATCATTAGAAACAATAGGGGAAACTTGGGAGAAACTCTCCTTTTTATTAGTAGAGATATAAGAGACATTTTTATACTTTCGTAAAGTTCCCTCCTTTCTAATCTTACTTATGTAATCATTTTCATGGCAATTAACAACACAATAGAGATGGCAATTTTGCAAAGTGTTGCTAATGCCTAAGGCATTAACATCTAGCCAAGAAGTCTTTTCTGATAACTCTTCACACATCAAAAATAACACAAGTTCATCATAAAGATCAGAAGTGATCATGTTATCACACAACTGATTAACAGTTATGCTTTGAAAGTTCATGCATTGAAAATTAAAGTGACCCTCTATGCAGCAAAGTTCACAAGTGAAAGGATAAAGGTCACACAATTCTCTAGCAATTTCATTTAAATCTTTGACCCAAGTGATTGTTCTTTCATGCTTATGTTGCTTACAATACTTCTCTTCTTCAATCATAGGCCTTTCACAAGGTCTATCCACTCCACAAAAATTAACATGGTTATATAAAACTTCATTTTCAGGAATTGGATCATGCATGTTGCAATCATCATGAACAATCTCATTTTCTTTGCAAATCTCTTTAAAAGGTTCATGATGCTTGATCAAATTCTCCTTTGGCATATTAAGAAGTGAAGAAAAAGATTTGAGAAAATCAACAAGGAGTTGAGAATCAAGCCCAAACTTAGCACTAAACTTATTAAAACTTGTAGTTTCAACAAAGGACTTAATGCAATCATACTCATAATTTATACCTGACTCTTTACCTTTGTCGATCTCCCAATCTTCAGTATTGCGTTGAATTCTTTCAAGGAGTTCCCATTTAGCATCAATCTTTTCGTTTGTGAAAGAACCCATAGAGGAAGCATTGAGAAAGTCTTTATCCTGTCGAGAGAGCCTCCAATAAAAATTAGTAATAATTATATCTTTGGGGAACCCATGGTCAGGACATTTTAGCATTAAAGTTTTCATTCTCCCCCAAGCTTGAGATATGCTCTCTCCATCATGAGGATAGAAATTATAAACATAATTCCTATTATCATGAACTTCATGAAGAGGATAAAACTTGGAGTAAAAGAGAGACTGGATCTCTTCCCAATCAAGTAGGTGAGAATCATCTAGTAACCTATACCATTCCAATGCTTTTCCTTTCAGTGACAAGGCAAACAATTTCTGCATGACTTCACCTCTTGTCAAACCTGAAATTTTGAATAACTCACAAAGTTCTGTAAGTTTCAACAAATGAATACTAGGATTGACTGTCCCATCATAACAATCATTAATAATTATTTCAACTATCCCAAGTGGTATTTTGAACGGGATACATTCAGTAGGTGTAACAGCCCAGATTTCACAAAAATTAAAAAATTTGTTTTCGGGTGTGAATTGTTTGATTGTCCGATTTGTTTGCGGTGTTTGCATCCCCGATTTATCGATCGGCGATTATTTTTCCCCCTCTTATCTCGTACCGGACGGAGACCGACCCTTGCCACCCTGACACTCGACCTTTGCGACACCGGGTTTCACCCGAGCACCGTCGCGAAAACCGCACGAGACCAACCGCAGCCAACGGAACGAAAATCCTCGTTTAATAATTAAACGGGATATTTAATAGCGCGCCGGAAAGTGTTCTCGGAACGGTTCCAGCGCAAGGTGAACGCCTCCGGCTCGACGCGCTGATCGCGCAGTTCGAAGTTTTACCTGAATCGGAGGTCCTGTGGACCCCCGGCGGTCAGAAACGTGAACACCGCGCGCGCGAGAGAAAAACCGGGATGTTTTTGCAAACTGCCAGCCACCGGGGCTATATAAAGACCACCACACTCCCACCCATTTCTAGGGTTTCCCTAGCCACAATTTGCAGCCACCCCCCTCCGCTTTGCCCCAAAAATTGCCCCATTTTCGTAGTTTTAACCCCAAAATCCGAAACCCTAGCTCTCCCACTGATCTGGACCGTCAGATCTGAGATCCAACGGTCCAGATCGCGTCCCCAGCCTCCCACCTCCCAGCCTTCTCTCTCCTCTGCCTGTGGAGCCGCCGTCGCAACTCCGGCCACCGGAGTCGTGCCGCCGGCCGGCCACCGCAGCCGTGCCACCCCTGCAGGTCGCCCGCTCCCTCCTCCTCTTCCTATCTCCCCTCCCTCACCTCTCCTGTCGCACGCAGGGAGCCGCTGCATCCACGACCACCAAGAACGCCGGCGACCCAAGCTCCATGGAGGCGACCTTGGACCTCTCCGTGGCCGCCCTTCACCCCGTCGACGAGCTCCCAGGACGGGATCCACAGCCGCGCCGCCACCATCCCGCCGGACCGCCGCCTCTTCCCTCCAACCGTCGCGTCGCCGCGCCGGAGGGCCGCCGTTGGAGACTCGGTCGGGACGAGCCCAGCCTCAAGCGCGCCCCTGCTAGGCCCTCCACGCTCGCGTGGGCCGGCCAGCCCAGCCGGTTCCAGCGCCCCCAGCCCACTCGGTGAGGCAGCCCGCTTTTTTTCTTTTTTTTCTGCTAGTTGGGCTCGGCCCAGCTCTGTTTCGGCCCGTTTAGTTTTTCTTTTCTTTTCTTCTAGGTTTATTTTTATTATTATTGGCAGATTGCGTTATTTATTTGTATTGCCCGTATCTTTTTAACGGTAGCTCGGATCGCAACGCGTAAAATGTGAAACTTGCTTAGTTTTGTGTGTAGTTTAACAAAATGTGCTCTTTTTCCATGTTTGCACTTGTCTACATGTTGTTTGACTGCTAATTACAACTGCTTGCCACTGTAAACTATAACTGCAATATCTTTTTAACCGTTGCTCTGTTTAAAATGTTCTTTATATGTAACTTGACTAGAATTGCACGTAGATTGTGTTTATGCTATTCTTGCTTGCTCATAAAAATAATAAAATTATTTTTAGGACAAAACAGTACCAAATGCAATAAATATCGTGGGGTCCGTAATAGTTGCCATGTATAAGTTTTACCCCCCACTTAAATTGACTAGATTAGATAGTTTATTTATGCTTCACCTCTTGCCATGTTTTGTGCTATGCCGTGCTTCTGTGCTTGCCATGTTAACAACTTTGTTGACCACCTGTAGCTAAACAACTTGAGTCGATTCTAAATGTGCGGTATCGTCGTGTGTGACGAGTACTCCACTTAAATTGTTAGTAACCGCTCTCGACGGTAGGTGCGATGTATCGTGTTGCTTCTTGTTGATGCTTGCTCGTGTTTGCCTCGTAGTAATAGATGCTTGCTCGTTGATTGCTTTCCAGTGTTTACCGTCTTGTGTGCTCCCGCAGGTACCTCTCGGAGACGTTGCGAGCTTGCGATCAACTACACCTTCGGAACCCGACTATTCAACAGGCAAGGACTCTACATTACTTATGATCCATTCTATTTCAACCAGCGGTTTGCATGCTAGTCTAGGATAGGTTCGATGTTTGATCCTACCACATGTTTACAGCCTCTTTCAAACCGATACAGCCATGTCCCCTCCCAGCAAACCATGTACTGCTATGTTACTATTTCTCGTTGCTCAGCCCCTGCTTAGTATGCATGCTTAGGATGCTACGATGTTACCCTGTTACTCCTTGGTTCGGGATATCACATTATTATATTATTGTTGTGGATGATATGATTATTATAATGTTGACTATATTCGACGAAGGATGGAAGGTCTAGGCTATCCCACCCCGACGCTTTGTTCCATTTGAGTCACCTAGGACCCGAGTTCCGGGTATTGGTTTTAAGACTAAGAGTGCCTAACCGCGTGTGGGATTTTATGGGGTCCCCTTTTCTTACCTATCTAGCTTCAAACATTTCTAGTGGTGGCCCGAGCTGATTTACCATTTGAAACCCTGTGTGTGTGCTTGGTGGATCCCCTCGCATTTTTTAAACAACCCGGACCAGCGGAGACATGGTTTCCCTGTTGGTCCACCTTTGACCGGCGAGGGCCCGAGGCCTCACGTGAGGCGTCTCGGTAACCCAAACCCTGTTGAGAAGGAAGAGTCTGATCCGAGAGCGTGGCCAGCTTTTGGATTGGGTGTCGACTCCCCGGGGGCCACCCGGATTTGTTCGTTGTTAGTTAGAGGGACCTGTCGTTTCGGATCTCTTGGAACTAAATCATAAAATGGTTGCCTGTGGTGGGTAGCAACTGAGAGAGATGGACGTGCATGCGGAGCCTTGTAATGGGCAGTTGGTACACCCCTGCAGGGTTAAATCTTTTCGAGAAGCCGTGTCCACGGTTATGGACGACTTGATACCTACTCCTTGTTCATAGACAACAACAACTGAGATAATCTTAATATAACTTGATCAACGTGTGTGTGCCTTGACTACTTCTTCTTCGTCGGGATGCGAAGAGGAGGACAAGGATAGGATAGGTCTTATGTTTGCGTAAGTAGTTGATAGCAAGACTTGTTGGAGGCGATTCCTCATCGAATGCTTGGCTTCTTACCTTACTCTCTAGATCGTTAGCCACTTCATAATGCTAGTGCGGCAGCAACCTCACCACTTACCCCTTCCTTACCGTAAACTACTAGTTGTCCTAGAATGACGAGTGATGAAGTCCTTGCTGGGTCAGTTGACCACTACAGTTGGATGCTGAGTACTTTTGTACTCGTGATACTACCCCCAAACTCTTTTCAGGGTTCTTGATCGACAACATGTCGGGACCCGGGGTTAGCGTATGCAAGCCTCGCTACAACACAATCATATGGAGAGTCGAGAACCGTACCCACTTGTCTAAGCAGACAAGGCCAAGCACAGAACGTTCTCGGAAAGCATCGAACGTGAGGGGCATCCCATCCAGGCCGGATGATCAACTGAAATGGGTCATCATCGTCCGCACACAAGTCTAAATGATATGGGTGGTGAACTCCCATACTCATAGACAAGTCGCCTCAACCATACTATCGATTGTATTATAACCCTTACATAGACTTACTCCAGCCCGATCACTTAGTCGGGGTCTAGGGCAGGCTCGATCATACATCAAAGTGTGCACGAGACAGAGTCTCGAACAATCGCATCGCGATGCCCCAAGCTGCGCACATCTAAGGGCCACTTGGTGTATAAAAGACAGCCAGCCAGATCACAACTAAGGTCTCGAAAACCCATACAAAGACATGCATGTTATAAACATACACGCAGCACACATGCCTTGTATGAACAGTAGGTATCATTGCAATTCTCTACAAAGTATACATCTTTATTAATAACTCTTACAGAGTGCACACAGAGATCACAAGCATGTGATCCAACATTACAACGGACAAGCGGAAGCAAAGTAGGTCTGAGTACAGACAAGTTTAACAAATGGCTTAGAGAAGCCTTATCTAAAAACAAGCCCTCCACGAGGGAACCAGTCGTCTGACTGGGACTACACTAGCTTGGTCTTGGTCTGAGTCTTCATTCTTCGAACTTCAGGTAGAAATCACCATCGGGGTCGGTGGGTTCATCTAAAACATAGATTAAGCAAACGTGAGTACAAAAAGACTTACATAGGAGCTATACTACTCATTCATATGTATCAAGGTAAAGGGAGGTGGGGTTTCACTTGCAGAAGTGCCAGCTTTGACTTGGCTAGTCCTGAACTACGAGTACCAGACTTGAGGTAAGAAGCGTACACGAGTCCACTACATCTCTTCAACCAATTACACCACTATGGTTACTTCCTCGACTTCCCCATGAGAAGCACACCATAGTACTCACGCTTATCTTGCGAGTTTTAGAAGTATCCAGTTCAAGTTGTCTAATAATCGAGCACAGCTCTCCAAGTAGTCCTTAACCGCGGACGCGGCTATTCGAATAGTTTTGTTAACCCTGCAGGGGTGTACCGCTACACACACACACTCATCAGTTACCGCCTGGGAGTGGGACCCTTCAAGCGGGTACCTGCGAGGATGTTGCCGCGACACTTCGCCCACACCTCCATTCTAGTCCAGAGAGTCGCCTATCTGAGGGGGATCCGTATGGAAGTCCGGCCGAGGTTCCAGTACAGCCTCAAACGATGTGTGCAGGGTCCCAAGCCGGTCTTGAAAAGCCGTTCATCCACTTCGCAGACCGTGCCACAGCCCTACCAGAACTCCGAACTACTACGACTTCTGGGGTTCGAACGGGGTGAGGTACTAGGTCGAGAAGGGTCAGTGAGCCCAATGTGTGGTTGTACTCTTCTTCTTGGATCACCACACAAGAACTCGGGCTTAAGGCGGTGTTCAACGAGACAACCCACTGTGTACTCCTACACAGCCTCTCATCGTTCACCTTGTATTAGGGTAGATTCACCAACACATTTCACTTTCATCAACACCATGTTTAACATCATCCCGACTCACATCATAAGCAACCTCATTGTACCACTAAGCATGCAATAAGCAGTAACAGTTGCAGGGGCCACATGATATCAACCAACTCCTACATCTGCTAGGATTGTGGTTTGCTTACTACTGTGACAAGATGATAGGTCATGCAAAGGATATGGTTTCAACTATGCGGTAGAAACGTTATCATGGTGATCATCCTAAACAATGCATAAGCGAGACATGAGAGGGAAGTGGGATTTTATCGACATGATCAATGGGGGTTTGCTTCCCTTGCTGACGAGGTTTCGATAACGGTGTCTTCAACGAAGGGGTGGCCTCGGGTTCCGGCTCCACTTCTATCAGCAACACGACAATCATAGGATCAACATAATTTACAATGCACAATCACATGAATAAGATTGTAATGGTGATGTTCATGGTACTGATGTGTTGAGCATTCCATTTAAAAAAAGTATATTGCATTTGAAATGCAAATTCAAACTCCATTTGATTTATCTCTGAATTTCAAATGCATTTGAATGCATGAAAGTTCATTTGAAAATATTGATCATGAAGTGATGTGGTATAGTTGAAGTAATGTCTCTGATGTGTGGAAGAAACCATTGGAATTAAGGGTGTTGCAAAATCATTTGCAAAATCACTCCAAATTTGAATTTGAAAAGGATCCATATGCATGTTTGCTACTGTTCACCCATTTTAAAATGGTCAAACATGAAAACAAATTGCATATTCATAATCCTTGTATTTTTCCGATAAATGTAGACATATTATTTGCTATATTTGGAGTTAGGATGAATTAATTATGAATTTCCAAAGTTTATTGCATTTTCTGGAATTTCTCTGATTTATTAAATAACTGGAAATTCATTTATGGCGTCATGCTGACATCAGCATGACGTGGGGGGGCTTCTGGCCAGTGGGGCCCTCCTGTCATCCACTCAGGGTTAAAACCCGGTTAGTTTTAAACTAACAGTGTGATTAGGGGGTCAGGGGGCCCACTGTCAGTGTGTTTAGGGAGGGTTAAGGGGGTGCTTAAGGCCTAAACGGCCGGCGGTTAGCCGCCGGTGCCACTGGGCACGGCGGAGGGCTCGCCAGAGCTCGTTCCCGGCCTCTTCTTGGAACGGGGAGGCCACTGGGAGGTGCCCCGTGCACGCCCGCATCCCGTAGAGCACGAGGGGGTCACGGGGGAGCTCCACGGCGACGACAGCTTCAACGGAGGCGGCGGCCGGAGACGGAGCACGACGGCGATGGTGATTTCGGGCACCAAAACGCGCGCTGGGAGAGGGGAAAGAAGAAGGGGCTCACCCTGAACTTGCTGGTGAGGACGGCGTGGCTGGGGAAGGCGCGGTGGCGACGTAATCAACGGCGAGCTCCCGCGGCTCCGACGAGATGGCGACGGTGATTCCGGTGGCTGCAGGGGCTCCGGCCTCGATTCCCTTTGCACGGTGATGAAGACGACGGTGGGGAGCTCGATGGACAAGGAGGTCTGGGCTAACTCGGCCGGTGGCCGCGTCGGGCACGACGGCGTGCTCCGGCAGGCGCTCAGGATGGTGAGGAATTGGCGTCGCAGAGAGGAGGGGGTGACCAGGAGCAAGGGGGAGGGGTGCGGGGTGTGTGTGGCGTTGCGTGGCGAAAGA
Organism: Bromus sterilis; assembly: GCA_950022295.1. NCBI lineage: Eukaryota > Viridiplantae > Streptophyta > Magnoliopsida > Poales > Poaceae > Bromus > Bromus sterilis. Next base: position 80,453,438 of record OX465596.1, on the reverse strand, counting down.
GAGAGGGAGGGGGAGGCCTAGAAGGGCCAGGGCGTCGCCGTGGCGTCGTCGCCGCGCTCCCAGCTCCAGCGAGCAGCTTGGAGGGGCGGGGGTAGAAGACGACAAGCCCACTGGTGGGCTGGGCCGAGGCGACAGAAGGTGGGCCTTGCCTGTGGGCGACAGGTAAGCTTTGTTGTTTTCTTTTATTTTTTTATTTTTCTGTAAGTAGGTTGACCTAGCTAATAAAAATAGCTAGGCATTTTATAAAATGCCATAATTTTTTATATGGCCTCATAAAATAGAGAGATAGCCACTTATAAAATTTGAGCATTTTTTAAATTCAAAACATTTGAATTTTTAATCAAATAGGGTATTTATTTAATTTCCAAGCCATTATTCGAAAATTAGAAAATTCCATGATTATGGGATTGCTCCCAAACCATTTTTAAAATGATCAGCACCATTTATAGGAATTTTCCAAATGTTCAAATGATTTTTTGAAAAAGATTTTTATCTGGCCATTTGAATTAATTTCTCAGGGCTTTCTTTTCCCCATTTTTTAATTGCAATTTGAAATTTTTGCATGAATGCAAGGTACCTCTGATCCTAGCACATACCTAACTTGGGGTTGTGACACAACAGGTATGGTGATCGACGTTTCACGTGGAGACTCGACGACGACTAGTTAGTCGGATCCCGGCGGAGGGCCTGGACCCGTGTGGTTATGGGATCGATGTTTTTCTCTTTGCCACTAGGCATTTGCTTGTAGTCCGTACTCAGACATGTATCTTCCGCTGTTATATTGTATTTAAGGCAGTTGTATGAGATGTTGTATCCTTGTATCTGTAATGTTGTGATATCATGTTGGAAATCCGAGGCATATGACTTCGTCATATGTCGCGGTGGGGCCGATATGTGCTTCGTCCCCGGATCTGGATGGAAACATCTAGATCTGGAACAGTACCGCATATCGGGCCTTACAGTAGGTGGAGGAGACTTCTCTACCACGGGTGTGGTAAAGAGGCCTTCCCCAAACAACGAACTAAGAGTGCAATTTTCCATAAGCATAACTAGTGAAAAGTAAAAACAAGAAACGAAAAGATTTAATTGCAAGATCTAAAGATATACCTTCAACGCTTACCTCCCCGGCAACGGCGCCAGAAATAGCTTGATGTCTACACACGCTTCTATTCTTGTAGACTATGTTGGGCCTCCAAGCGCAGAGGTTTGTAGGACAGAAGCAATTTCCCTCAAGTGGATAACCTAAGGTTTATCGAACTCAGGGAAGTAGAGGTTGAAGATGGTCTCTCTCAAGCAACCCTGCAACTAAGATACAAGAAGTCTCTTGTGTCCCCAACACACCTAATACAACTAGGATTTGTATAGGTGCACTAGTTCGGCGAAGAGATGGTAAAATACGAGTGATAGGTGTGGCAAAGCAAGGTAATATAAATCTGTAATAAAAAGTGCAGCAAGCAAACATGTGACAAAAGTGAGCACAAACGGTGTAACAATGGTGGAAACAAGGCCTAGGCTTCATACTTTCACTAGTGGCAACTATCAACAACATTAACATAGTCTAATCACATGATGTTTCCCATAAAACATGCAATGGAGACGCACTCGGAGGTCATTCCTTTGTGGTCAAGAGAGGATGAGAACTATGTAGGGCTAAAAAATCACACCTCAAAGTTCGTAGTTCTCAATCTATGGATTTCCCAATGTCACCGCGGCCATCCAAAGATAGTACCACAATCACCACAACATATCTCAAGGATAGTCAAAGACAAGCACCAAGAGACTCTCAATCTTCAATCAACACATAAAAGAGGAAATCACTCATGATAATATTCTTCTAACCCATGTCCAATAGACCGATGTCACCTTGGTCTCGGGGATTATACTAGATAAGATCAGTTGATTACATCAATCTAATACATAGAGGAAGGGGAAATATCATGGGATCACCCTAGATTAACATAGCCTATGATCACAACGAAGATCACATCATGGGAGAGAGAGAAGAACACATAGCTACTGGTAGAAACCTCAGCCCCGAGGAGGAACTACTCCCGCTTCATGGAGGAGGGAAGCAACGTCGAAGGAGATGAATCCGGGGGCACTTCCCCGTCCCGGCAGGGTGCCGGCACAGGAATTCTGTCCCCCCGAAACTTGATGGCGATGACGGAGGAGATCGGAATTGCTTCTGGATAAAAGGGGTATGGATTAGGGGTTTCCACCCCGAGGGCTAAATATAGGCGGAGGGGGCATCGAGGGGACCCACAGGGCAGCCAGGAGGGTGCCCGGCGCGGCCTAGGGTGGGGCCGCGCCAGGGACCCTTCTAGAGTCACTGTGGTGGCCCCCCTCCGCTGCCTTGGTGATTCCGGAAGCTTCCGTGACGCTGATTTTTTATATAATTTTTCCGAAATTTTTGGAGCAATTTTAATGGCCGGAAAACCTGAAATACAAAAACAGCAGAAAACAAGCAGCTGGGTGCACTGGGTTAATAGATTAGTCCAAATATGCTCAAAAGTGTATGAAAGTTCAAGCAAAACATGGCAAAGTCACACAAAACATGCATGGAGCAAGCAGAAATTATAGATACGTTTGGGACGTATCACCACCCGGCGTGGCCTAGGGTGGGGCCGCGCGGGGAGGCCGCCTGGGCAACTGGGACCTCCCCCGGTGCCCACCTTTGGCCCTTATTTATACTCGTGTTGCGAAAACCATAATTCCAGACCCTTTTTCTCCAAAAGCAATTACGATCTCTGCTGCCATCGCCAACAAGCTTCGGGGGACCAGAATTCCTGTGACGGGACCCTGCCGGGACGGGGAAGTGCCCCCGGATTCATATCCATCGACGTTGCTTCCTCCCTCCATGATGCGGGAGTAGTTCCTCCTCGGGGCTAAGGTTTCTACCAGTGGCTATGTGGTCAATTATCTCTCCCATGATGTGATATTTGTTGTGATCATAGGCTATGTTAACCTAGGGGGTCCCATGATATTTCCCCTTCCTCTATGTATTGGATAGATGTACTCACTTGATATTATCTAGTATAATTCTCGAGACCATGGTGACAGCGGTCTATTGGACATGGATTAGAAGAATATTTTCATGAGTGATTTCCTGTTTTGTGTGTTGATTGAAGATTGAGAGTCTCTTGGTGCTTCTCTTTGACTATCCTTGAGATATGCTGTGGTGATTGTGGTACTCTTTGGATGGCCGCGGTGACATTGGGAAATCCATAGATTGAGAACTACGAACTTTGAGGTGTGCTTTTGTAGCCCTACATAATTCTTGTGCTCTCTTGACCACAAAGGAATGACCTCCGAGTACGTCTCCATTGCATGTTTTATGGAAAATATCATGTGATTAGACTATGTTAATGTTGTTGAGAGTTGCCACTAGTGAAAGTATGAAGCCTAGGCCTTGTTTCCACCATTGTTACACCGTTTGTGCTCACTTTTGTCACATGTTTGCTTGCTGCACTTTTTATTACGGATTTATATTACCTTGCTTTGCCACACCTATCACCCATATTTTACCATCTATTCGTCGAAATAGTGCACCTATACAACTCCTAGTTGTATTAGGTGTGTTGGGGACACAAGAGACTTCTTGTATCTTAATTGCAGGGTTGCTTGAGAAAGACCATCTTCAACCTCTACTTCCCTGAGTTCGATAAACCTTAGGTCATCCATTTGAGGGAAATTGCTGCTGTCCTACAAACCTCTGCGCTTGGAGGCCCAACATAGTCTACAATAATAGAAGCGTGCGTAGACATCAAGATATTTCCAGCGCCGTTGCCGGGGAAGTAAGCGTTTGAAGGTATATCTTTAGGTCTTCCAAATAAATCTTTTTGTTTCTTGTTTTTATTTTTCACTAGTTATTCTGATGGAAAACTGCACTCTTAGTTCATGATTCCGAGGACTCACTTGAAATATCCCTTTCTGAAGATCTTGCTATTTGCTTTGTTGATGGCCTTGAATCCACTATGGATGATGCTTACGAAGATGAACTTGCTATAGTTCCTTATGTTAAGCATGAAGTTGTTGCTATTGCACCCACACTTGATTGTCCTATGATCCTTTTGAAATCTCCAACTCATATTCCGGAGAATTGTGCTCTTATTAAGGCTCAATGTGACGGGTTGCATTTATCTTATGATCCTAAAGACCGTGTTGAAAATTATACATGTGTGCTTGCAGGTCATGCACAACATTATTTATGTGATAGTTATATTCTTGATGTTGTTAATGATACTACTGAAAATTACTTTGAGAGGGGAAAGTTTGGTTGTAGAAACTTCCATGTTGCAAAAACACCTCTCTTCATGTTGAAAGTTTTGAAGTTGTTCTTTTTCGACCTTCCTATGCATGTCACTTTGTGATTTTTTGATTTATTTTCTTACAAGATCCCTATGCATAGGAAGTGGGTTAGGCTTAAATGTGTTTCATATTTGCTTCTTGATGCTCTCTTTTGCTTCAAAATTCTTATTCTTGTGAGAGCATCTTCTATAATCTTTTTGCCTAGCTTAAAGGCGTAAAAGAAAGCGCTTTCAGGAGGCAGCCCGCAACGAATTTAGGATTTCCTTTTTGTTTTTCTTCTGGTTTTTAGTGGTCTTGATGATTGTTACTACTGTAGCAACATCATTGTATCTTTTCTTTTCAAGCTTTGTGCCTTTTATAGCCTCATACGACAAGGGAAGTGAAAGTTGTGACATGCTGTCCAGAAAACAGATTCTGTCTTCGTGACTAGAAAAATCAGAGAAAAATCCGAGTTCATCTTTTTGAGCTGAATTGTTTACACAGCGTGCTCTATACAATTACGAAACTTTCGTATGTTCTGAGTTTTTTGATTTGAGTTGCAGAAGTATCCCTAAAAAAATCTTTACTATCTGCTGGTATGTTTTTCACAGATTCTGTCCTGTTTTGCCTTTTCTTTGTTTTGCAAACCTTAAGCTTGCTTTTTCTTTGCAAAAACCTTTTGGAAATCTTGAGAAACAGTAGCTCTTCAATATTATCTTTATTTCTAGTAGAGAAAAAAATATTTTATTATGGGTACTAACCTCGCTAATCAGATTATGATGAGTTATGTATGAAGGGAGTTTTCAAGTGTGCGAGGGAAGATGATGAAAGAAGATTAAGAAGTATCAAGCGTTCAATCTTGGGGATGCCCCCATGCATCCCCAAGAAATGTTCAAGGAGACTCGAGCGTCTAAGCTTGGGGATGCCCCCGTGCATCCCCTTCTCCATCAACAATTATCAGTTCATCTCTCGTTTCACTATATTTTTATCACTTCATGCGTTATGTGCTATTCTTGGAGCGTCTCGCTCTTAGGTTTTGTTTTTTAGTTTTCTTTAGCTTTTCTTGCTGTTCATAACAATTGAGAGCCCAGCTTTCTTTGTGTGGGAGAGAAACACGCTCCACTTCATAAATTTAGAACACAACATAGGATTTTTCCTGCTTATCTTTGTTGTGTTTGTTCTTTATCTTTTTCGTAGCTACTGTCATGTTTTGCTCTTAGCTTTCATGCTTATCATTTTAAAGAGCTTTTGTTTAGTTTGTTGATGGAACTCTCTTGAGTTGTCATGTTTATCTTGTTTAGAGAGTTTGACTGTTGCACTGAGTTTTGTGTCTTAAACTTGAAGTAGGTAATTGAGGTTGCTATTCTTTTTGTAGTAGTAACTTGCAATAGTTTTGAGGTATTGTTTTGAGTAATGTTTGGACTTATGGTGTCAAGAGCTTTAGCCTATTAGTGATAGATGTCGTATTTTGGGCAATCCGTGTTTATTTTCAAAACCTACAAATTAGTTGAGAACTCTAGCTACTAGATGGATCACTACTCTTCTGAGGGGTCGAATATTAGAGTACACTCACGTACCATGAGTCGAGGATGCGCAAGGATAACCAAACCCCCATACACTCCTCCTCGGGGTACTTGTCTCTTTGTGAAACCTCCTTATTAGATTGAGAGTTACCGATAATAAGTGCATGAGTTCTTCGGACTAATGTGAGTATTCGAAAGTTGACACTTCCACCTTCCCATGTTTTGCTAGCCTCTCTTGTGTCGTTCATTGCTTTCTTCTCACTCCGAGAGTTGGCGTCCACCTTCGCTGGTACATCCAAACCCTTGGCACGATACGCTCTGTCATCATAAGCCTCCTTATATCCTTCCTCAAAACAGCCACCATACCTACCTATCAAGGCATTTCCATAGCCTTTCCGAGATACATTGCCATGCAACATCCATCTTCTCATGACTTGATCTTCATGTCATACATGCTACTTGCTTGATCGATGAGCCGCATGCTAGTTGGGCCTTGCCTTAATGATTGCTACATGACGCGCTAGTATCATTGCATATCCTGCTACACTGGCACAGGCATACATTTGCATACATCATGATACTTACATTTTCTTTATGATTTGAGTACTTTGTAAAGTGTGAAAGATCTTCTATACTTTTTGTATTATATAGAGTGTTGCCCCTAAAGTGAGGAAAAGATCCCAAAGTGGACAAATTAAAAGATACCAAATTGGACAAATGAAAAGATCCCAAAGTGGACAAATTAAAAGATCCCAAAGAGGACAAATGGGAGTTAAATAGAAAGAGCCATTGAGGCCACCAAAAAATACAAAAAATAGAAAAAGGATAAAAAATAAATAAAAAGAGAGAAGGGGGCACACTACTATTCCTTTTGAGAGATCCACACTCGTACTCCTTCTTATATCTTGTACTCCATAGAGATTATCATTCATGCATATAGTTATGTGGGGACCTTCACACTATAGAACTTGGCTTGTATATTTCAATGATGAGCCTCCTCAAATGAGCTCTAGGTCTTCTTGAGCAAGAAAGTTGGATGCACCCCCACTAGTTCCATTGGAGAGCTTTTAGCTCATATGTGCATCCATTGCATGGCAATCCCTACTCCTCACATCATATCTATCATTTGGCTTTCTCTCGCCTATGATTGTCCTCATTGATGTAAGCCTTTCACACCTTTTTTGTCTTCCTCCTCCACCTTATTCTCTCTTTGCCATCCTTAGTGTCAACTTTCTTGCTTACGCTCATCCATTGCATGAGTGCTCAAAATGTCGTAAAGGAGTGGATCATTTTGACTTGTACCTGGCTAGTGGTCTGGGATGAGTCAAGATAAGATTCCAAAGAAGACCAAGTGTGACACTTTAGTAGATTGAGTTCTCAACATAAAAATACTTTTTCTCGTATATCCCTATCCCTTTCTTGCACGCAAACACCATTTGGAGACATTCGAGTCACGGACAGCGAGAGCTCTTGCACCTTTATGTTCTTATGTTGCTTGTTTCAATACTAGATATAGACTCTTGCCTATTATGACTTGAATTGAATTGCATACTTTGATTGCTTTACTTACAAAGTTCTTATATGGTTGTTACATTTCACCACGGAAATTATGCTGTTATCATTTACCTACTCGAGGGCGAGCAGGAATTAAGCTTGGGGATGTTGATACGTCCAAAACATATCTATAATTTATGCTTGCTCCATGCCTCTTTTGTGTGATATTGCTATGATATTGATGAAATTCCATACACTTTTGATCATATTTGGACTAACCTATTAAATCAGTGCACCCCAGTGCCAATTCCTGTTTTCTGTTGTTTTTCTATTTCAGGTTTCCCCCTTATTAAAAGTACCAGAAAAAATCCGGGAAAAATATAGGAAAAATCAGCGTACCGAAAGCTTCGCGAAGAGCCCTGAGAGGGGCCAGAGTGGAGCCAGTGGGCCCTGGCCGCGCCAGGGGGCGCCTGGAGCCCCTGGCCCACCTCTGGATGCCCCCTTTCGCCTATTTATTCCCCGTGACGAGAAACCCTCGGGGACGGAACCCTTTTTCACGATCTCTCCTCTGTTCCGCCGCCGTCGCGCTTCCAAGATCAGGAGCACCAGAAGACCTCTTCCCGGCACCCTGCCGGAGGGAGGAATCACCTCCGGGAGCTTCTCCACCATCATGGATGCTTCCCGGATGAACCGTGAGTAGTCCACCTTGGACCATGGGTCTATGATCAGTAGCTATGTGATGTTCTCCTCCCCTCTTTGTTCTTCATGGATTAGACCTCGTGAGCTTCCCTACATGATCGAGGCACATATGTAATCTTTCTGCTGTTGCTATGCTGAGTTTGCTGGGATCCGATGGATAATGAGATTATGTTCAGATTGTGATTGAGTTATATATTTGATTCTCTTCTTTTATATTTATGTTCTTGAGTAATTCTTGCATGTTCACCTTTTCTGTTTATTGCTTTGGCCAAGTAGTAGGTAGTGACTCCAAGAGGGAGCGTTATGCATGATTGTGGGTTCATGCCCCCCGATGACTAGCATGAGTGACAGAAACATGAGTCTAGGGGATGTGTTGTTGCCACAAGGGGGAAAAACAACGGTGCTTGTACTTGCGGGTGCAAGGATTGTTTACTTTACGCAAAGTTCTTTAATGCAGTTGTCTGTTGCTTTGAGTTTACACTTTGGATGGGATTCGCAACTTAATACCAGCGAGATATTCTGGATAGATATCTCAAGGTGGATGATTAGTGGGTAGATGCAGATGGATTTCGGTCTACTTGTCTTGGCGTACCGCCCATGCTTTTGAGCCTCTTCCTTTCTGTTTCGCATAATTAGCATTGGTTTGCGCACATAATCCTGTCAATTTCCCAGCTGTGATTTGTTTACCTCGCATGGCTATTTTATCGTCTTTTGGGAGAGAGACATCACTAGTGAACATCATAGGACCCGGGTCCATATTACCACCACTGTTTACACTATCAATTTACTTTCAGTATTTACTTTTCCGTAGCTATCACTATCATTATTATCCCGTGTGTTTTATCCTTTGTAAACAACAAGGCCGGAGGAATTGACAACTCCTCTGTACTCGTTGGGAGCGAAGCTATCTGTTGTGTGTGCAGGTCCAGGTGAAGTAAGCAATCTTAGGTTGTGAACGGCGCCATTGTTCACTTCACCACCTACTTATCGTTGTTGGAGTCCTACGGGAGACGATCTTTTCAACCTTGGCATCTTTGCCAAGGGAAATTTGCCGCTATCTACATCTCACCTTCCAATTGGGGTAACCAACGAGGGCGAGAAGTATCTCGTGTATCAGTCTGGTCATCACGGCGGCCGACTCGACATGAAGAAGACCCTTCGTCCATAGGATGAAATAGCCCTTGCAGTCTGCAAGCCGCTTAGGGGTCTCGTATTCCTCTCCCCCGAGAGGTACCGGAGGAGCCAAATGCTCGTGGCCCGGTTTGACACTCGCCACGGAACCTTGAAAGTGGTATCGGGCATCTGCATGGTGTGGATCATCCGATGTGTGGGATTTATCACCGTTGCCTTTCCCACATCCACCGTCTGGCCATTGATCATGTATAGTAAGGTGCACGGGGTCCTCTCGGCCTATGAAAACATGTCTACGGCGTCAGACATCCAAAAGGCAACGAAAAAGGGATATATTATAGATATGTTGGTGTGACGCGTAATTACCGTGAGGGCGTCGAGCTCAGCCAAAGGCGAAGGCCCGCCTAGCACGCCAGAAACAGAGGACGGGCTTCTATGAGCGGCTGATGAAGCATGTACAGATGCGAGACCAGGCGCCGCTGGTGCGATGTTCATCGAGTTGCTCCCAACGAAGCTAGGACGGGGAAAATTCGCTGCCATTTTGTCTGGATTTTGCTTCATCCACTCGATAACAGCCGGGATCAAGGATGAAGCCGAAGCTGCGAAATCATCTCTACAGGCAGCTAAAGCTGCATTGACTGCCGACTTGATCATCTCTTCTTTGGTCGCTTGTTCGGTCTCAGCTGCTTTTTTCTCTACCGCATCGTCGACTGAGACGATGAGTCGCTTTCGGCATCAAGCTTGTGTTGCTCTTTCTGCGAAAGAAACGTGGACCATTTACAAATGTTACTACAACGTGTATTTTGACTTGATGAGAAGGTAATATAAGGTGGAAAAAATAATTATTACCAGTAATCTCATCAATTCCCTCGTGGGCTCGTCTATGGACCAAACCTTTTTGTTTGAGTCCCACTTGTAGCGGGCCCTGATGAATTCATACTCTTGCGGGTCAGTGAACTCCGCCAAGGGGTCTGGGATCCCCGTGGCTTCATGTTCTGCGTCCTCCTTGTCCCATATGGGCCTTTTTCCAATGTAACCACGGCTTCCGAGGCGGTATTCACCTGTGTTCCTTTTCCGAAGCCCCTTGAATTTCGCGGACCTAAGCTTGGCTTCGTTGGTAGCGCAAGTATCCTTGAATTTTAAGAACTCAGCTTCCATAGGTGATGGATTCTCCGCAAAAATCTTGAAAAAAGGTTTATTCTTCTCAATCAATCGTTTCACCCTCACTTTCCATGCTGACAATGCATTGCTGAACTTGACCATGGCGGCGGTGTTTATGTCAGTCATGACATCATCATCCCACGGAGTTTTGCTCTCATCCCGATGCGGGAACTTGAATCTGTTGTGCAGCTTCGTAAGGAGTAAATGCTCCATTGTTGGTATACACCTCAAGTCATAGTCGTTGATGCTCGCGGATTCCCGTAGGATGCATCCGACTTGGTTGCCGTAGCACTTGCGAGCTTCCGCCGGCGCTATTGGATCGAATTTGCGAGGATCCACCGTTGTCACTAGCAGTTTCTTGGTGCCGAGCTTGTTTCATTTTCATACCCTCTCCTTCTTCTTATTTTCTGGTTCATTAGCGGCTTCAGCGGCTTCGGTGTCGGCGGCGCCGGTGTCAGTGCCATCGGTGCCATCAGGAGTGTTTTCGGACTCGATTTCAGCATCCGTCGCACTAGCGGCATTTGGACCTTCGTCTCCTTGCTGAGAACACATATGGTCCAGGAAGGCGTGTTCATGCTGGTGGTAGTCAAATTCTTCATCTGCCCCGGCTTCGTCTTTGGTCGACATGTTTCCTACGATATATTTACTCTCCAAGTTTAATTCTCAAACTATAAAAAAGGACTAAATATTGTGCTATCAAATACCGTGCACTCGATATGTCATACTTTGTAGCACAAGTCATGTCGAAATTCACGGTAAATTTCGGCATGACCTTTGCTAAAAAGTGGACATATCGGGAACCTAAAATTATCCGGAACGGAAATAAATCAACATTCCGGCAAAACATAGGCCCCTCGGATCCCTGCATATGGAAAAGTTCATACAAAACTTCATTTCATTTGCATTTTCAACTCCAAAACTTCATACAAACTCCTAAAAAATATCATTTCAATTTCATTTTCAACTTCTCATGTTCCTAAACAACAAATAAGTATTGTTCTAAGCTCCTAAACAATGCTCCTAAACAACAACAAAATTTTACGCAACAAACATGGCATAAGCATTTTCACAAACACCTACCGTGCAAGCAAAATTAAGGGAGGAGGAGGGGAGAGGAGGAGGGGAGAGGGAGGGAGGAGGGGAGAGGAGGAGGGGACAACCTCGCTGCTTGACGGCGTTGGTGGCGAGGGAGGGAGAGGAGGGGCGGCGGCGACGACGAGGGCGCGAGGCGCGGACAGGGGGCAGCGGCGACAAGGGCGCGAGGCCGCGGAGGCGCGGAGATGTCGACGGAGGAGAGGAGTTCGAGAGAGAGGCAAAGAGAGTGAATGAAGAAGAAACCGCGCGCCCGACCAGTTTAAGTGAGAAGTAGCAGTAGCGTGCGTCTAGGAAACGCGCTATAGCTCACTTAGCAGTAGCGCCCCCTGTTATCGCGCGCTACTGCTAAGTTAGCTATAGCGCGTGTCCAGGACGCGCACTACTGCTATTTCTGGCATTTTTTTGGCGATGATGTTCACGGTAGCGCTCTTGGCATTGGGTATAGACATAGTAGTGAAATACTTGTTTTCTCTTTCGACATTCTTAGCCCATCTGACACGGAACATCGTCGCATTGTGTAGTCCAGAGTAGTTAAGCTCCCAGATCTCTTCGACCCTTCCATAATATCTTTTAGTTGAGCCGTTGTCGTCAGTCGTGCATTCTATCGTCATCCCCGAGTTCTGGAAATCACTTTTCATATCTCTGGCCTCAGTATAGAACGTGTATCCGTTTATATCATATGCCTGATAGGTGAGGGAGTTGACAGCGGGGCCATGTGCTAAGGCGTATATGAGCAATGCGTCTGTAGACCCCTCTTTTGGGGGATTAGCAAGAACATACTCTTTGAACCAAGGCAAGAAAGTGGAGTTGTGCTCTCTAGTAACTTCGGCGTCCGTCTTACGTAGGCCCTGGTCATGGTATTTCTTGGTGATGGTTTCTTTGTGAAGTGTCATGAAAGGGTCTACCACGTCAAGATGTGGTAGCACTACTAAGTTTGCCCTGTCAAAGTCATTGTGTCAATTCGAGCGGTCAACATGCAGTCCCCTCCGTCCGTTGGTGTGACCTTCTCCTCCGAGCCTCCCATGGTGTTTTTTAACGGGTAAACCAACATCAGGGACGTCGTCGTCTTCGTTGCATAGATAATTCTCGCAGAAATAGATGCACTCTTGTGTCAGATAACCTTGTACGATGCTTCCATCTGGTCGGGACATGTTACGAACGAATCCTTTGATGACCCCATTCATCCTCTCGAACGGCATCATGTTGTGCATGTATGACGGGTCGAGGTCTATGATGTCGTCCACAATGTGGACACACGTATGCACCATGACATCAAAGAACGCGGATGGGAAGTACATCTCGAGCTCACATAGTGTGACAACGATCTCTTCATGTAGCCTTGTGAGTTGTTTCGAACTGATCGACTTTCGAGAGATAACATCAAAAAAATTATAGAAACCAGTAAGCGTGTCACAGACGTGCTTGTCCATTATCCCTCTAAGGGCAACCGATAGTATCTGCATCATCATCACGTGACAGTCATGAGACTTCATCCCGCTCAACCTTTTTTCTGGATGTCTAGAAATCTGCTTATCTTCCCACAGTAACCGGAACTAACTTTTATTCTGGTAAGACACTTGAAAAATTGATCGATTTCTTTCGTATTGAAAGGTGAATCAAGAAGGGGGGCAATATTTCTCTTCCTTCTTTACTTTTTTGCCCCGTCTGCTGTCCCCCGCCTCCGTCTATGTCTCGGCCGTTTTACGGGGTATGTGGAGATCTGCCCTTATTTCCAAATCTTCCAAGTCTCTTCTTGCCTTCGGCCCATCCTTGGTATTCTCCGGCATGCTCATCAGTGTGCCAAGCAAACTCTCTAGAACATTCTTCGTGATATGCATTTGATCAAGACAATGAGGTGTATCGAGTTTGGGCCAGTACTCCAAGTCCCAGAAAATAGACCTTTTTTTCCATACCTTCAGCAGCGCCTCTGGTTTTTTCATCTTTCCAGGCGGGGGGCACTCTTTCCAGTTTTTCAACAACTCATCAATTTCGGCGCCGCTCCTCTTACGTGGAGGTCCTCGATGCTCAGTCTCACCATTGAATAGATCTCCACGGTTTCTCCACGAGTCATTCTTCTCGAGCCATCTTCGATGCCCCATGTACACGATTTTCGCAGACCCACCATCTTTCGATAGTTGCTGAGACATTCTATCATCCATGCACCTCGTGCATCCGCAATATCCATGGCACACCATGCTTGATACATATCCGTAACTGAGATAATCGTGCACCGTCGTCGGCACCACGACTTTCATATAGAAATATTCTTTTCCGAAAGCGTCCCATGTCTTGACTGGTGTTTTCCATAACATTTCTAGCTCCTATTTCAATAGCTCGAGATATAGATTAATATTATTTCCCGGTTGTTTCGGCCCTTGAATCAGAATGCTCATGTGTATGTACCTTGTCTTCATGCACTTCCACGGGGGAATGTTGTAAATCCCTACAAACACGGGCCATGTGTTGTGGTTGGTGTTCTGGTTGCCAAACGGATTCATGCCATCTGTACTCACGCAAAGCATGACGTTCCTTGGATCAAGATGAAATCCATATTCGGCGTTCAACGCTCTCCACTAGCTTCCATCCACAGGGTGTCTCATCTTCGGATCATCTCCATCATCGGGCACCTTCCTGACCGCGTGCCACCGCATGAGCTCTACTTCCTTAGGATCTACAAAATAACGCTGCAGACGAGGAATGATCGGAAAGTACCATACAACTTTCTGAGGAGATTTCTTTCCGGTCTTCTTGTATCTATCAGCATGGCACACCGTACAACTGGGTTTTTTTCCGCGTTCTTGTTTCGATAAATGATGCAATCGTTGGTGCATGCATGGTATCTAATGTGCGGCAGATCAAGAGGGCACACAATTTTCTTGGCCTCATCGACACTAGTAGGACAAAGGTTCCCCGGGGGAAGAACTGACTTGTGTAGATACTTGAGATGATCATCGAGGCTTTTGTCGCCCCATTTGTTTTTATCCTTCGTATTTAGAAGTTCGAGCGTGAAACTCAAGCTGGTCACCTTAGGAGCGCAACCATCATACAATGGAGTCTTCGAGTCTACCTCCAGTTTCTCCAACTTGGCCCTCTCTAGAAGCAGCTCTATCGCTAGTCGTCTTCTTGCGAAGCAGGTCTCGAACATGAGGTTCCCGCACAGTTGAATTTAGTACTGACGAAGGGTCCATCATATGCATGTCCGCATCTTCTCCGTCATTACCATCTGCGGCCTCTTCACCGTCATTACCATGTTCGACCTGTTCTTCTCCGCCATTACCATGTGCGGCCTCTTCTCCGCCATCATTTCCAGTGCCCTTTTTGTCTTCGGATTCATCAATCATCTCTTCATCCGCTGCCATGGGGGTATTGGTTGCACAGTCGATATCGTCATCATCATCTTTAGTTATCCATCGAGTATAGCCATCCATGAAAGCATATCTAAGCAGGTGCGCCTTCAAACGTCCACCAATAAAGGGGTCCAGCCAAACGCCTTCTTTGCATTTTCGACACGGACATAAAATCTCCTTTTCATTTTTTTCATTCATGTCGTCCACCACGGCTCGCAAGTATCTATCCACCATCCTTCCACATACCTTCATGGTCGCCTGCGAGTTATAAAAACAAAAAATTATAACGACACATTCATATGCATATCAAAGTCATACAAAATTTCGGCATGACCTTTCCTAAAAATAGGACATATAGAGTTTGCCCAAAATTTGCCGAAACGGGAATAAATCAACATTTTGGCAAAACATAGGCAAAGTCTCATATCAGACACCCATACACACACAAATATTTTCATTGATATAAAACACAATTTTTTACTCACATCTCATGCATTCTTCCACCTAGCTAGCTAGCTAGTAATTAATTGAGATATATATAGATAGATAGATAGATAGATATAGAGAAAGTATATACCTTTTGTTAAAATATCACACCTTTGGAGAAGCTTTGCACTAGCTAGTGACGGGAAGGAGAAAGGTGAGAAAGAGAGATAGCTAGATCCATTTATGGTGGGAAGCAAGTTAGATGAGAATGAGAGAGATAGTGCATATGCATGGTGGTGGTGGAGGAAAAAACAAAGAAGAATTAAAGAGAGAGATATTGCATTAACGGAAATGGTGTGTAGTGCATTAAAGGAGGTTGTGTAGTGCATTAATGGAGATGGACAAGAGGTAGGAGAAGAAATGAGGAAGAAGCAAGTGAGGGAGAGAGAGGAGAGGAGGGAGGGGGAGGGTTGGTAAAAGGTGGCTATTGTGCCTTAGCAGTATCACCTGTATCGCGATGGCGCTACTGCTATTACTTTAGCAGTAGCGCGCTGCTGCAAAAGTGGACCCAACTTAGCACAGAGGCCCGCAAATAGCAGCATCGCTTTTCCGTACGGGGCGCTACTGCTAAAGTAATAGCAGTAGCGAGCTTTCCACCGGGGCGCTATTACTACAACTTGTCAGCTAGGTTTGGTGGGGACCACATGTACTAGTAGCGGGTCGCAAAGGGAGGCGCTACTGCTAACGAACTATCGATAGCGGTCCTCCAGGAGGCGCGCTAGTGCTAATTAGCAGTAGCGCGTCTTGTTTTGGGGCGCTACTGTTATGCCTCTACCTATAAGCTTTTTCCTAGTAGTGCAACACAAATGTAGTTTCTGTATTAAACGTATGTCATAGGATAATAATCTCAGACGAACATTCGTGGATAAGTGTTTGCGATAAAAAATGTCATCTCAAACGTTCGAGTTATCTTGTGCGTCTGCGCGGACTATCCATAGGCAACGGTTTCTGGCTATCATGTGGAATATGCCCCCCTATCACAATCGAAGGCAAGGCGACGGTTCCAATTCCCGTAGGCGATAGGGGTCAAAAAAACGTTTAGATAGCTATCGCGCGCACTAGTGACACATTCATGCATCCTAAACATTTTTTAAAAATTGTTAAGTGTGAAGGGTAAAATTAATCAGCAAATTAGAGCCTTGTCATGCTTCATCCTTTTCGTTGGCGGAGCATATTTCTTCCTCCTCGTAGGAGTAGTAGCCGATGCCGAACGTTGTGTAGCCGTTCCACCTCGGCCACGACCCACCTTGTAGCCACCACGACCTCGCCAACGCATCTGCCTCTTAGAGGGGTCCGAGGCACGAGGAGGAAGACGTGCCCTCGAACTCTCTTGCGACCGCTGCGTCTCGGTTTCCCTCCTGGGTTTCCACTTGGCCCATCTCCAACTCCATGGAGTGTGGCTGGGTCACTAGGAGGAGACAATCCAGCGGAGGTGTGTGACGCCCCCAAAATCAGACCGTGTACAGTAATCATACACACAGGGTACACGACTGAGATTAGGGTGCCACGGTGATAATATCACAGCACAACACTAAATACAAAAGGATAAACAAATATATTACAATAGAGGGGGTCACGCGGACCCGAATATATAAGTCATACAAGACATAATATCTGAGTACAGACATAGTTAGTCAAGTTTTGCCTTAAGAAGGCTAGCACAAATCACATCAGAGATACAGAACGAAAAGGCGAGGCCTCCTGCCTGGGATCCACCGAGCTACTCTTGGTCAACGGGGAACTCGACGTCGTAGTAGGCGCCTCCGGGGTACTCCTGCTCCTGGGCTCCAACGTCGGCTGCAGCGGCCGATCAGGCAAAACAGTAAAGGAAATAAAGCAGGTGAGTATCTAGTATACCCGCGAGTCTTACGTCCGCTACTAAGCATTATGCATTGTATCAACGGAAAGAAGAGGCTGTATATAGTGGACTGAAAGACAGAAATCCAGAGCAAGGGTAAGAAGCTAGGCCTAACGAAGACTAGCATCTTCCGACGATGTCTTGCAGCATGAGGTAAGAATCAGCCAACAGTTTATATAAAGCATAAAGTAACAATGCAGCAGAAGTTGCTGCAGCCTTGTATAATAATAAGTTTTAATAATTAACAATGCCTCCGATTTCACCTCCTCGACATCCCCGCGAGGAAGAAAACCCGGAACCATACAGTTTAATAATAATAGTTTCTAGTGGTAAGATCCAGCTTCAGCATAAAGCGTCCTGTTACCGTGGACACGGCTATTCGAATAGATTAATCTTCCCTGCAGGGGTGCACTTGTGTTACGCTACACGCACGGATCTCCAGGGTGGCGGGAACCTTGTTAGGGAACGCTCCACCGAGGCTATCCGACACTTCATAGCCCATCTTTCAAACTCAACAGAGAGGTCATCCGCCGGACTATATCCTATGTACGCGGGGCTTTGGACCCTAACCCCGACGTACTCCTGCACGGTGCGAGGCTGGCCGGTGAAGTTAAATCAAAGCAAATACAAATCACACTGCCGCGGCAAATAAGACAACACCACTTCCCGGCGCAGGCCGCGGCACTGCTGACGTCTGAAGAGTTCTCGGACGACACTACGAAGCAGAGGAGCCCATAAACTCGTAATTCCCACGGGTAGGTAGTGCGTACATGGCATATAGCCAACTCAAGACATTCACTGAACCATTTAGCATTTTAATTAACCTGCGTGACAACCGTTATCGTTGCCTCGACTTAACTGACTCGCGGACAACGACAGCAGCCAGGACCACCAGTACATCGGTGCCTGCCCCTGTCGTCCCACCAAGTCACTGCGGTTACCAACAAGGTGAACCGTCTCCTTACCTTGTCTCGCGTGTGCTCCTAGAGGAGCTCGACTTTCGTAGTTTGGTAACTCTCGCGGCCAACGATCAGGGGCCAAGCACACCGGTACACTGGTCGTGCCCTCCCTGTCGTCCCGTCGTAATACCTCTCGCGGGCACCGTTGGGTCGCCCGACTTCTTACCTGAAGGACAACCGTTTACAGGACCCTATGGCGGCAAGACAAAGTCAGCCTCGAGTGGAGTTCAAGGATTACTCCTTGATAGCTCACACTTGAGGTGACTAGGCATAACCCAGATAGGGGCCTTTGGCGGTGTCTGCCTTGTACCGTACCTGTGCAGTTATAATATTTGTACCCGCGTTCACTCCCCTGAGTGATCACGGCCTGCTATCTAATCCTAGCTAACAATGCGCAGGGCTCACTGCTGAATAATGCATAATAATAATAATAGGTAGCATAGGATAAAAGAGGTACATCAAGGGGCGACAAAAACAGGCTATGCAATTGAATAGGATTGTAACATAGCAGCAGCAGTAACAATGCCTAGTGCAAGAAATGTACGGAAAGATAGGCGATATCTGGGGAAGAGAATGGCTCTGCTTGCCTGCAAGCTCGACGGTAGTAGTAGGGTCGTCGACGACGTAGTCGTACTCAGCAGCGGTGTAGTCGACGGCAGCAGCGGGGTCTACCGAAGGTTAAGTGGGGGGGAAGAAAAATAGTAAATACACAGCAAGCATATACAAACAGATGCATGACGTGATAGATGAAATGTTAACGGTGTTCTAACGCAGTGCAATGCACATTGCTCGGAACGGAAATTCATCTGGGGATGAACTACCGGCTCCGGGTGATTACCGGACAGGGTGTCCGGAGGGGGAAGGATCAAGCCGGAGGTGTCGTGGTTACCGGAACAACATAAGGTGGGTGTATCCGTGCTATTTGATCTATTCCGAGAAACATTCGTGTTCGGAATAAATTCATCCGGGCACTCTAACAGTACCGGACAATTTATCGGACAGACGGTCCGGAGGGGGAATGTTCGATGTTCGTTGTGTTAGAGGGGTGTGGTAGACATACGGATAGCGTATTTGTATTTGTTATATTTTTCTGATCAACTTTCATGTATAAGGTTTTTGAATCCGAGTTACAGTTTTAAAGTTATTGAATTTCAAAGTTTAAATCAATTTAAATGATTTTCTGGATTTCTTTTATTATTTATTCAACATTATCCAAAACACTATCAAGAACAGTGCTGACATGTGGGACCCACATGTCAGCCTCTGTTATTTATAAATCCTTTAATTAAATTAGAAAATGCCTCTGGACCCACATGTCAGTGACTGAATTTTATTAAACCTATTTTAATAAACAAAATGACAGGTGGGGCCGAGGTGTCATTGACTCCAGTGTTAACAAAGCATGTTTAATTAACTAAATGACCAGGGGACCCGCATGTCAGTGACTCCTAGTGATCTGATTAACCCCTAATTAAGCTGGCTGACACGGGGGGCCCGCCTGTCATCCTCACCGGAGGGCTCACCGGAGCCCGCCGCCGGCGAGGTCGACGGTGGCGACGATACAGGGCACGGGGGAGGGCGCGGTTAGTCCCAATCGAACGGGAAGACAACGGGGAGGCGTCTGGAAGCAGTGGCTTGGCCAGGGGGTCACCGGAGTGACGACGGCGACAAGGTCAGGCGGCGGCCGGAGCACGGGTTTGGCGACGACGACGTTCTAGGGGTTATTAGTGAGCATGCCCTACGGGGATCAGTTCCTGGGAGCCCGGGGAGTAAGACGACGCGCGTGGCGTGCCAAATGGGAGGGCTAGGCCACGGCGGCGAGTTCGTCGTCAGCGAGGCGCTTCTGCCCTAATGGCAGATCGGCCCATGGGGCACGGGAGGGGGAACGGGGCGTTGCCGGTGGTAGGGGTGCTCACCAGGAACGCGTTGAGGCTGGCAGCGAGCTCGACGGAGGTGCGAGGTGGCCGAAATCGACGTCGAGGTCGCGGCGGCCGGAGCGGGGAACGAAGACGAGGGCGAGGCGAGGGAGGGCTCCCGGCTCGATTCCTCCGGCAGCTTGGGGTAGTCGACGACGGCGAGTCCAGTGGGCAAGGTGCAGTGGGCTAGTTCGTCGAGTGGCCGCGGGTGGCCACGACAGTGAACGGCGGCGGCTCGGGAAGATTTTCCCCGAGGCGTGGGAGGCGAGGAGGAGGGGAAGGGGAGGGGGAGGATGTCCAGGAGATGTCCGGTGGCGTGCTTATCGCGTCGGAGCCGAGGGGGAGCAGGTGGAGGCGGGGTCGGGCTGGCAGCGGCGTGGCCACGGCGGGCTGCCGTACGGGGCAGGTGGGGGGTGGTTGGAGGAAGAAGACAAGGTGAGGTGGGCTGGGCTGCGGTGGGCCTCGCCTGGGGCGAGGCTTAGGGGTTTTCCCTATTTTCTTATTTCCATTCTGGTCTACACTTTTGGTAATTATTTTCCAAGCTTAGGCAATTTTGTAAAATGTGTTAGGTGTCCCAATATTAGTATAACATTATATAGCAGTGCCACAAAAGTTTTTGCAGCAAAAGAAATTCATTAGATATTTATTTTAAATATTAAATGTCCAAAGTAAGGGTTTTAACCTACTGTTTGAATTGTTTGGAATTTTCTGTAACTTCAAAAATTACCAAAGTTGGTCCAACATGATTATAATGATTTTAGGCAATTTACAAAAATAGTTCCCTGATTTTTGGAAGAACTTTATTTGAGCACTTTTGTTTTAATTTTCCATTTAAAGTAGTTTCAACTAGGGTTTGGTTTCTTGATGAGCAAGATGCATTGTGCCTTGGGTTTTGATTACCAACCAGCATGGTTTGAAAAGAACAGAAGCCAAGTTTGATTAAGGACAGGGGATAACAGTGATTAACAAACAGTGATGGTCGACAGTGATGATGATTACTGTTACAGAAAACTGAGGGTGTTACAAATCTCCCCCACTACAAGAATTCTCGTCCCGAGAATTTAAGTGGTAGCGAGGAAAAGATCGGGGTATTCATCGCGAAGGCGATTTTCGCGTTCCCAAGTGGCTTCATCTTCAGAATGATTCGACCACTGGACCTCGAGGAACTTGACGGTCTTGTTGCGGGTTCGACGTTCAGACTGATCGAGAATGCGGCTCGGATGTTCCTGATAAGTCAAGTCTTGTTGCAGCTCGATCATATCATGCTCCACTTCGCGGATAGGATCCTTGAAGCAGCGACGGAGTTGCGACACATGGAAGACATCATGGACTTGGGAGAGGTTCGGCGGCAATTCCAACCGGTATGCCACGGGTCCACTCCTGGAAAGGATACGGAACGGGCCAATGTAGCGAGGAGCTAACTTGCCTTTGATCCCGAAGCGGTGAGTGCCCCTCATGAGAGTGACACGGAGGTAAGCGTATTCACCAGGTTGATACTCCATTTCTTTGTGCTTGCGGTCATAGTTGCTTTTCTGGCAGGACTGAGCGGCCTTCAAGTGTTCACGAAAAACGCGAACCTGATCTTCAGCATGCTGTATAATGTCCGGGCCAACGAGAGTTCGTTCCCCAGTTTCGGACCAATTCAGAGGGGTTCGACACTTACGTCCATAAAGACTTCAAAGGGTGCCATCTTCATACTAGCCTGATAGCTATTGTTGTAAGAGAATTCAGCAAATGGAAGGGATTCCTCCCATTTATTACCGAATGAGATGACACAAGCTCGGAGCATATCTTCAAGCACTTGATTGACTCGTTCGACTTGTCCTTGCGACTGGGGGTGATAAGCGGTGCTGAAATTTAGATGAGTTCCCATAGCTTCTTGGAAACTATCCCAAAATCTTGAGGTGAAAATGCTGCCACGGTCTGAACTGATCTCCAGCGGAATACCATGGAGGGACACGATCCTGGAAACATACAAGTCTGCTAACTGACTAGCAGAGATCGTCTCCTTGACTGGCAGAAAGTGGGCAACCTTGGAGAATCGGTCGATGACGACAAAGATGGCATCATGACCCTTCTGTGATCGGGGAAAACCGGTGACGAAGTCCATCTCGATCTTGTCCCACTTCCATTCAGGAATAGAGAGTGGTTGTAGAGTTCCAGCAGGTCTTTGATGTTCTGCCTTGACGCGACGGCAAACGTCACATTCAGAAACATATCGGGCAATGTCTTGCTTCATGTTAGGCCACCAGAATTGCTGACGAATGTCTTGGTACATCTTGGTGCTTCCAGGATGAATGGACAACGGGGTATCGTGAGCCGCTCTCATGACCTTCGGGGTCATATCCAGGTTCTCATGCCTGCCCTTGCTGTGAGTAACCACTAAACGGTTCTGGTAGTACGCCACACCTTTGCTATCAACGGTGAAGGGTGAGGGTCTCCCATTGGCGATATCGCGCTTAATCTTGTGTATGAAATCATCATAAAACTGTATACCCTTGACGGATCTGACGAGATCCGGTTCGATAACCAGGTTATTTGCATAACCTTGAGGAACAATCTCGAGGTTCAACTTTTGAAACTCTTCATACAGAAGTGGTTGTTGTACTTGAACTTCAAGTTCACTACAGTAAGCTCTACGGCTCAAAGCATCGGCCATCACATTAGCCTTGCCAGGGGTGTAATGAATATCCATGTTGAAATTGGCTATTGTCTCGAGCCATCTTTGTTGACGGAGATTCAGGTCGGGCTGGGTAAACAAGTATTTCAGGCTTTGGTGGTCGGTGTAGATCTCGCAACGGTTACCAACGAGGTAATGTCGCCACAGCTTCAATGCATAAATTACTGCTGCCAATTCGAGATCATGTGTTGGGTATTTGTCTTCGTGAGCACGCAACTGTCGAGAGCCATAAGCAATCACCTTGCGCTCTTGCAATAGGACACAGCCTAATCCTTGACGAGACGCGTCGCAATATATCACGAAGTCCTTCTGAGTATCAGGGGGAGCGAGCACCGGGGGAGAAGTTAGCTTGTCCTTGAGTGCTTGAAAACTTTCTTGACATTTATCTGTCCACTCAAATTTGACGCCTTTGTGAAGCAGATTAGTCAGAGGCCTGGCAATCTTGGAAAAATTCTCGACGAAACGGCGGAAATAGCTAGCGAGTCCGAGGAAACTGCGGACTTGCTTGACGGTCTTGGGAGGAGTCCAGTCGAGAATAGCCTGGATACGTTCTGAGGTGACGGCAATGCCATCCTTGGATATCACATGCCCAAGGTAGGTTACTTCGGGAAGCCAGAACTCACACTTAGAATACTTAGCGTAGAGTTTGTGTTCCCGAAGCTTCTCCAGTATAAGACGAAGATGTTCAACATGTTCTTCTTCATTCTTGGAATATATCAATATATCATCCAGATAAACCACGACGAACTGGTCGAGGTACTCCATGAAAATATAATTCATCAATCTGGAGAAGGTGGCTGGAGCATTGGTTAAGCCAAAAGACATGACGGTGTACTCGTATGAACCATAGCGAGTAATGAAGGCAGTCTTCGGAATGTCCTCATCACGGACTCGGATTTGGTGATAACCCAACCTCAAGTCGAGTTTAGAAAACACCTTGGATCCGGCAAGTTGATCATATAGATCGTTGATCCGGGGAAGTGGGTATTTGTTCTGGATGGTGGCTTGGTTAATGGGCCGATAATCTTGGACCAATCGGTTTGTCCCATCGCTCTTCTTGACAAAGAGCGAAGGTGCTCCCCAAGCTGAGGAACTGGGGTGAATGAATCCTTTCTGAAGTGCCTTGTCGATTTCCTCCTTAAGTTCAAGGAGTTCATGTGGCGGCATCTTGTAAGGACGCTTGGCAATAGGAACAGTGCCTGGCTTCAAGTCGATGACGAATTCAACTTCTCTGATCGGGGGTATTCCCGGCAGTTCTTCTGGGAAGACATCGGGAAAATCGCGAACGACCGGAACGTTCTCGATGCCTTTCAAAGGTGAGATATTCAAAGCATTCATCATAAATATCTGTGTTTCAGCATTACGGGTAACTCGGGCGGTGTGGTTAACAATCCCACCGGAGGGGTGAAAAAGCTGGACAGACTTGGTGCCACAATACAGTGCGGCATCGTGAAATTTCAACCAATCCATTCCCAGAATGAGGTCTATGGTGGAAGACTTCAGGAGGATGGGCGACGCAAAGAATTCAACTCCTTCGATTTCAATGGTGGTGTTTGGCACTATCATGGTGGTTCGGCATTGGCCAATCGGGGTGCGAACAACCATCGGTGGTTTCATCGTTTCGTACTTGAAGTTATGCGAAAATGCAAATGCTTCCGACATGAATGAATGCGATGCTCCAGTATCAAATAAAACAACAGCAGGTACAGAATTAATGAGAAGGGTACCCATCACGGTAGCGGGTTGTTGCTGAGCTTCTTCAACATTGACGTGGTTAGCATGTCCACGAGCATAAGCAGCAGACCCAGTATTATAGTTGGGGGTCCTGTTGTTGCCACGACCATTTCCACGGCCAGCGGGGTGAACTACCAGTTGTTTCTGTTTCTGGGGGCACTCCCTGGAAAAATGCCCCGGTTGGCGGCACGTGAAGCATAATCCATCCTGAGGACGAAGTGGGGTAGCATTGGGTGGTGCAGGAAGAGCTCTTGGCATCTGCGGTGGTGGAGGCAGACGGGGTGCAGCATAAGACGGCCTTGGAGCAGGGACAGCTGAATGAGTCACACTGGTAGGGAGCCAGATACGACGCTTCTGCGTTGCGCCCGAAGATGAGCCAACGTCGCGATAACGCTTCAGAGAGTGCTTGTGCTCCATCTGGGCAGTCTCGACGGTGATAGCCTTGTTCACCATGGTGGCGAAGTTGGCGAAATCATGAACGGCAAGAGCGAGCCTGAGTTCTGGGTTGAGGCCACGATGGAACTTCTGCTGCCTGCGAGCATCAGTGGTGATCTCTCCTTCCGCATAGCGAGAGAGGTTGAGGAACTCGCGCTGATAGGCTTCAACCGTCATATCGCCCTGAGTGAGGTTACGGAATTCTTCCGCCTTACGATCCATGATCCCCTGAGGAATGTAGCGGGCACAGAAGGCAGACTGAAATTCTTCCCAAGTGATGGCTTCTTCAACTGGCAGGGAACGCTTGTGGGTGCTCCACCACTGAGCAGCGGCGCCTTTCAGATGATAAGACGCAAAGTTCACATAGTCGGCTGGATCGACATTATCAGACTCCAGCTCGTGAGTGATGTCGCGAAGCCAGTCATCAGCATCCAGCGGCTGAACAGTGTTGCGGAACATAGTGGGGTTGAGGCGGGTGAAGTCGTGCAGAGTCACAGTGGCATGCTGATGGTGGTGCCCATTCTGATTCGGCTGGGGGAACTGAGCCATGATATTCTGCATGAACTGACGATTCATCTCGAACTGCTGCATCATCGCGGCCATGTAATCCGGCGGCGGAGGTGGGTCGTTGGCAGCACGACCACGACCACGACCAGCCATCCTGCTAGAATTTAACAGGGGTATTTCAGCGATGAAAATTTAGCGAGATACCGGAAT
The DNA here is from genome assembly GCA_950022295.1 of Bromus sterilis. NCBI lineage: Eukaryota > Viridiplantae > Streptophyta > Magnoliopsida > Poales > Poaceae > Bromus > Bromus sterilis. The sequence goes on along the minus strand of OX465596.1, from coordinate 80,427,916 downwards.
CAAGCCTGAAGTAAAACGACAACGAAAAGGAGGCGCAGATATATAAAGGAGTAGTCATATAAGACATACACATGCGCACACAGAATCAATCGAAAATCGGGCAGCGTAACGTCGTAGAAATTAAGGAAAAAGGACTCTCTAGGCGGCGCGCAGACCGCGGTAAGGATTACACGACGCGACATAGATTCCACTATGTCAATCACGCCGCAAGAAAACTGTTGGCCACAGGAGTTGATGCCAGAGAACGCGCGGCCTGCCCAGAATGAGAATGGGATCCGCGGTCTGGGATCTGGCTTACGACGCCTGCGACACGACTCAATCAATGGGGGGAAGCACCAAAAACGCCGGGTGGAATCAAGAGAACGGGATCCTAATGTCAGCTTTTGTAAAACTTACCAGCAAGGATAAGAGAGCAGATCCCCAGAGCATAGGTAAGGAGAAAAGGATCCTAATACCATAGATATCACACGTAGTGACATCGATGTGGGCCCGTAAGCCAAATATTAAGTTAGCAAAATAGTTTTTCAAAGTCTAGACTCAACTTCGACCAGGTAGTGGTGGGGTGGCTTCCTACAGGCAGTCAGCTCTGATACCAACTTGTGACGCCCCCAAAATCAGACCGTCTACAGTAATCATACACACAGGGTACACGACTGAGATTAGGGTGCCACGGTGATAATATCACAGCACAACACTAAACACAAAAGGATAAAAAAATATATTACAATAGAGGAGGTCACGCGGACCCGAATATATAAGTCATACAAGACATAATATCTGAGTACAGACATAGTTAGTCAAGTTTTGCCTTAAGAAGGCTAGCACAAATCACATCAGAGATACAGAACGAAAAGGCGAGGCCTCCTGCCTGGGATCCACCGAGCTACTCCTGGTCAACGGGGAACTCGACGTCGTAGTAGGCGCCTCCGGGGTACTCCTGCTCCTGGGCTCCAACGTCGGCTGCAGCGGCCGATCAGGCAAAAAAGTAAAGGAAATAAAGCAGGTGAGTATCTAGTATACCCGCGAGTCTTACGTCCGCTACTAAGCATTATGCATTGTATCAACGGAAAGAAGAGGCTGTATATAGTGGACTGAAAGACAGAAATCCAGAGCAAGGGTAAGAAGCTAGGCCTAACGAAGACTAGCATCTTCCGACGATGTCTTGCAGCATGAGGTAAGAATCAGCCAACAGTTTATATAAAGCATAAAGTAACAATGCAGCAGAAGTTGCCGCAGCCTTGTATAATAATAAGTTGTAATAATTAACAATGCCTCCGAGTTCACCTCCTCGACATCCCCGCGAGGAAGAAAACCCGGAACCATACAGTTTAATAATAATAGTTTCTAGTGGTAAGATCCAGCTTCAGCATAAAGCGTCCTGTTACCGTGGACACGACTATTCGAATAGATTAATCTTCCCTGCAGGGGTGCACTTGTGTTACGCTACACGCACGGATCTCCAGGGTGGCGGGAACCTTGTTAGGGAACGCTCCACCGAGGCTATCCGACACTTCATAGCCCATCTTTCAAACTCAACAGAGAGGTCATCCGCCGGACTATATCCTATGTACGCGGGGCTTTGGACCCTAACCCCGACGTACTCCTGCACGGTGCGAGGCTGGCCGGTGAAGTTAAATCAAAGCAAATACAAATCACACTGCCGCGGAAAATAAGACAACACCACTTCCCGGCGCAGGCCGCGGTACTGCTGACGTCTGAAGAGTTCTCGGACGACACTACGAAGCAGAGGAGCCCATAAACTCGTAATTCCCACGGGTAGGTAGTGCGTACATGGCATATAGCCAACTCAAGACATTCACTGAACCATTTAGCATTTTAATTAACCTGCGTGACAACCGTTATCGTTGCCTCGACTTAACTGACTCGCGGACAACGACAGCAGCCAGGACCACCAGTACATCGGTGCCTGCCCCTGTCGTCCCACCAAGTCACTGCGGTTACCAACAAGGTGAACCGTCTCCTTACCTTGTCTCGCGTGTGCTCCTAGAGGAGCTCGACTTTCGTAGTTTGGTAACTCTCGCGGCCAACGATCAGGGGCCAAGCACACCGGTACACTGGTCGTGCCCTCCCTGTCGTCCCGTCGTAATACCTCTCGCGGGCACCGTTGGGTCGCCCGACTTCTTACCTGAAGGACAACCGTTTACAGGACCCTATGGCGGCAAGACAAAGTCAGCCTCGAGTGGAGTTCAAGGATTACTCCTTGATAGCTCACACTTGAGGTGACTAGGCATAACCCAGATAGGGGCCTTTGGCGGTGTCTGCCTTGTACCGTACCTGTGCAGTTATAATATTTGTACCCGCGTTCACTCCCCTGAGTGATCACGGCCTGCTATCTAATCCTAGCTAACAATGCGCAGGGCTCACTGCTGAATAATGCATAATAATAATAATAGGTAGCATAGGATAAAAGAGGTACATCAAGGGGCGACAAAAACAGGCTATGCAATTGAATAGGATTGTAACATAGCAGCAGCAGTAACAATGCCTAGTGCAAGAAATGTACGGAAAGATAGGCGATATCTGGGGAAGAGAATGGCTCTGCTTGCCTGCAAGCTCGACGGTAGTAGTAGGGTCGTCGACGACGTAGTCGTACTCAGCAGCGGTGTAGTCGACGGCAGCAGCGGGGTCTACCGAAGGTTAAGGGGGGGGGAAGAAAAATAGTAAATACACAGCAAGCATATACAAACAGATGCATGACGTGATAGATGAAATGTTAACGGTGTTCTAACGCAGTGCAATGCACATTGCTCGGAACGGAAATTCATCTGGGGATGAACTACCGGCTCCGGGTGATTACCGGACAGGGTGTCCGGAGGGGGAAGGATCAAGCCGGAGGTGTCGTGGTTACCGGAACAACATAAGGTGGGTGTATCCGTGCTATTTGATCTATTCCGAGAAACATTCGTGTTCGGAATAAATTCATCCGGGCACTCTAACAGTACCGGACAATTTATCGGACAGACGGTCCGGAGGGGGAATGTTCGATGTTCGTTGTGTTAGAGGGGTGTGGTAGACATACGGATAGCGTATTTGTATTTGTTATATTTTTCTGATCAACTTTCATGTATAAGGTTTTTGAATCCGAGTTACAGTTTTAAAGTTATTGAATTTCAAAGTTTAAATCAATTTAAATGATTTTCTGGATTTCTTTTATTATTTATTCAACATTATCCAAAACACTATCAAGAACAGTGCTGACATGTGGGACCCACATGTCAGCCTCTGTTATTTATAAATCCTTTAATTAAATTAGAAAATGCCTCTGGACCCACATGTCAGTGACTGAATTTTATTAAACCTATTTTAATAAACAAAATGACAGGTGGGGCCGAGGTGTCATTGACTCCAGTGTTAACAAAGCATGTTTAATTAACTAAATGACCAGGGGACCCGCATGTCAGTGACTCCTAGTGATCTGATTAACCCCTAATTAAGCTGGCTGACACGGGGGGCCCGCCTGTCATCCTCACCGGAGGGCTCACCGGAGCCCGCCGCCGGCGAGGTCGACGGTGGCGACGATACAGGGCACGGGGGAGGGCGCGGTTAGTCCCAATCGAACGGGGAGACAACGGGGAGGCGTCTGGAAGCAGTGGCTTGGCCAGGGGGTCACCGGAGTGACGACGGCGACAAGGTCAGGCGGCGGCCGGAGCACGGGTTTGGCGACGACGACGTTCTAGGGGTTATTAGTGAGCATGCCCTACGGGGATCAGTTCCTGGGAGCCCGGGGAGTAAGACGACGCGCGTGGCGTGCCAAATGGGAGGGCTAGGCCACGACGGCGAGTTCGTCGTCAGCGAGGCGCTTCTGCCCTAATGGCAGATCGGCCCATGGGGCACGGGAGGGGGAACGGGGCGTTGCCGGTGGTAGGGGTGCTCACCAGGAACGCGTTGAGGCTGGCAGCGAGCTCGACGGAGGTGCGAGGTGGCCGAAATCGACGTCGAGGTCGCGGCGGCCGGAGCGGGGAACGAAGACGAGGGCGAGGCGAGGGAGGGCTCCCGGCTCGATTCCTCCGGCAGCTTGGGGTAGTCGACGACGGCGAGTCCAGTGGGCAAGGTGCAGTGGGCTAGTTCGTCGAGTGGCCGCGGGTGGCCACGACAGTGAACGGCGGCGGCTCGGGAAGATTTTCCCCGAGGCGTGGGAGGCGAGGAGGAGGGGAAGGGGAGGGGGAGGATGTCCAGGAGATGTCCGGTGGCGTGCTTATCGCGTCGGAGCCGAGGGGGAGCAGGTGGAGGCGGGGTCGGGCTGGCAGCGGCGTGGCCACGGCGGGCTGCCGTACGGGGCAGGTGGGGGGTGGTTGGAGGAAGAAGACAAGGTGAGGTGGGCTGGGCTGCGGTGGGCCTCGCCTGGGGCGAGGCTTAGGGGTTTTCCCTATTTTCTTATTTCCATTCTGGTCTACACTTTTGGTAATTATTTTCCAAGCTTAGGCAATTTTGTAAAATGTGTTAGGTGTCCCAATATTAGTATAACATTATATAGCAGTGCCACAAAAGTTTTTGCAGCAAAAGAAATTCATTAGATATTTATTTTAAATATTAAATGTCCAAAGTAAGGGTTTTAACCTACTGTTTGAATTGTTTGGAATTTTCTGTAACTTCAAAAATTACCAAAGTTGGTCCAACATGATTATAATGATTTTAGGCAATTTACAAAAATAGTTCCCTGATTTTTGGAAGAACTTTATTTGAGCACTTTTGTTTTAATTTTCCATTTAAAGTAGTTTCAACTAGGGTTTGGTTTCTTGATGAGCAAGATGCATTGTGCCTTGGGTTTTGATTACCAACCAGCATGGTTTGAAAAGAACAGAAGCCAAGTTTGATTAAGGACAGGGGATAACAGTGATTAACAAACAGTGATGGTCAACAGTGATGATGATTACTGTTACAGAAAACTGAGGGTGTTACAAGGTGCGGGGTGGAAGGAGAAGGAGGAGGTCGGACGTGTGGGGTGGGAGAAGAAGGAGAAGGAAAGGCGGTAGTGGGCGGCGGAACATGTATACGAGTTACCAAAAAAAGGAGCTCAACATGTATATGTACCTCCTGACTCACAAAAGGTATCGATTATCATAACGGGACAAGAGAATTGCAGATAATTGTTGGTTGAAAAGAATTTAAGTTGCTAAAAAAAATTGTAGCTGTGATGAAGGTTCAATGCAGTGGGCCCAACTTGGCATTAATCAAGATATTGAAGTGTACGCTCAATCATGATTTTTCTAGAATTCTACTGTGCATCGATGCAAACAGTTTTGTTTTGCAATTAAATGATTGAATCTTAAAAAGAACGTCCTATTAAGTTATGGTTGTGTTACATGGCGAACATCTATGGTACAATGGTTGCCAGGGTTGATTATCGAAATGTGCTAGCCCAAGGGAGGAGCGGTGCGTAGTGCAAATGTACTTGCAAGATGGATTTTCTACCAATTAGCAAATAATCTTTGGGTAGTTGTTAAGCAATGGACGTGAGCATGTTCATAGGAATTATATGTTCTTTGTATGAGATTTTTGTTTCAAAAGTAGTGCAAATGTACTTGCAAGATAGATTTTCTACTAATTAGTAAATGATCTTTGGAATGCTAAGCAATGGACGGGGGCATGTTCATAGGAATTATATGCCTTTTGTATGAGAATTTCTTAAATTAGATCTATCTTATGACACCATTATTATTTTTCAGTAAATTTTTCAATTAAGACATGCGTTGCACGTGCAAGCTTACTAGTGAGTTACCAAAAAAAGGAGCTCAACATGTATATGTACCTCCTGACTCACAAAAGGTATCGATTATGTATATCAAAGTATTATGATTAAAAAATATTCTTGCCCACCAAATCAACATCCAACGATTTTCCTAGTTACTTCCGTAAACATTTCCCTTTGATTGGTTGCCTCGCATAGTCGTCCCTTTGACCTATACCTAACTGTTGACTTCCATCCCCACGACCAGCGAGCTACCTTATACCCTCATCGCCTTTCCATCCCCTCATGTCGTGTTGGCCATCGCCGCGGCCATCCCTCCAAGCTCCCCTTATTTCGATTTATTGCAGCTTCAACGACCCTCACACTCCTTCACTACCTTGCACAGTTAACCTGCTTCTTCGCCTTCATCTGGGATGCCGCAGCTCGCTACCGTTGCAATGATATTCTCTTCTTCGATGAGGTCTTGGCTCTGCTTCACCGTGGCAGATGGTCGCCAATGACGCTCCTCACGTTTTCAGCCTCACACAAAGCAGAAAAATGAGTGGCGCCCCAAAAAAAAATCAAACATGAGGCTTAGCAAAAATAACCGCGCTAACACGACTCGACAACTATTTCTTTGTAGCTTTGCCACTATCGCCGATCAAAGAGCAAGGACCCATCAACGCTAGTAACCATTCTCATGGTGAGTCTGAAGCAGCAAGTTCCTTTTTTATCGTACCAAAATATGTTTTTATAGACACAAAATAACTTGAGTACTGTAATCTAATTGGAGTCATTGGCTCATAAGAACACGTGACGTTTAGTTATTGAGCCTGCACAATAATTTTAGACGAGCTCGACACATGTTGAATATGTACCGTGAAATAACTAAAAAAAATGTACCGCGAACCGTTAACCCTAAACCCTTGCCGATTAGGCAGGACCGCATAAATCTCAAGCTCTAAACACCTTTTATATTTTTTAAACTTGACGTTCTTTTTCATTTTAAATTGAGATCTTTGTGTTAAGGTCGAAGACGAACAAATATTTATAGGATGTAGTTTTTTCTTGAAAGTATTTGTAGGATGAGAGAATTCCTTCTATGACACTACTCCTAAAACATGATGACTTATGTGACACTCTAACCTTTTTGCTTCCTTCTATGGCCACTTGTATAAAATTTATGCCTCACATGACACTCTAGTGTATTTTTAGAGTTAATGGTGTCAATTTTTCACATACAAAGTCATTTTTGCTCCTGGTGGACAAAAATACAAGAAATATTGTAATATGAAATCGTGCATGTAATTCATAATAACCGAAACGCTAATTCAAAAAATTCAAATATCGCCAGAACCTCCCTTGTACTTTGATGCCATATTCCTTGTATTTTTTGAACTTTCTTCAATTAGCATTTCAGTTATTATGAATCTACATGCACGGTTCCATATTTCATAGTACAACAATATTTCTGTATTTTTTGTCACACATTGCATCAGGGGCAAAAGCGACTTTGTATGTAATCGTTAGTTCTAAAAATACACTAAAGTGTCATGTGAGGCATAAATTTTACACAAGTGACCATAAAAGAAAGTAAAAAGTTGGGAGTGTCACATAAGGCGTCAAATTTAAGAGTGGTGTCATAGAAGGAATTCTCTCTTGTAGGATGTAGTTGGATGGTCTGCTTCCGTAACAATGTTAGCGGATTGATCCGTTTTAGATGTTAGTGCGAAAGATGGACTAATGAAATAGATCTAACTTAGGCTTCGCTTGGATTGGGTGTAAATTATACACTTGTATTTATTTTCCAGGTGTAAATTACGGAGCACTGCCTACTTTTTGTCTGGATTTAAAACGACCAGCTTAGGTCTGTATTTTATACAGGTCAGAAACGGGGAAAACGCTATTCCAAACATGCCCTTAATTGAAGCCATTAGTCATAAAAACACGTGGCGCTTAAAGTACCTTAAAAAAAAAGTGGCGCTTAAAGGGATAAATAAAGGCGAGCTGGACGCGTGTCGGTACCGCGAACGGATAACCCTAATTCCCTGGCGATAGCGCGTAAATTTCAAGCTAAACGCATACGCATATCATATTTTCGAATCTCGATCTCGCCGAGAACGAAAACCCTAATTTCGCGATTTCTCTCGCAAAACTCGATCCTCCATCGCGATTCGCCGCCGAAGATGTCCTCCTTCGGGGTTCCGTTCCCGGCGCCGTCCGGCGGTGGGTGCTCCACGGCATCCGCTCAGCAGGTCCAGGATTTCGACTACTTCGTGGTCGTAGACTTCGAGGCGACCTGCGAGAAGGACAAGCGGATTTACCCTCAGGAGATCATCGAATTTCCTGCCGTCCTCGTCGATGCGGCCACGGGCCGCCTGACTTCCGCGTTCCGCAGGTACGTCCGACCACAACACCACCCTTTACTGACCGAATTTAGCAGGGGCCTCACCGGCATCCGGCAGGAGGACGTCGACGGTGGGGTGGATCTGACGGAGGCGTTGCGGCTGCACGACGCCTGGCTGGAGGCGACCACTGGGATCAAGAAAGGTGCCAGATTTGCGATCGTGACCTGGGGAGATTGGGACTGCCGAACTATGCTAGAATCGGAGTGCCGGTTCAAGGGGGTGATCAAGCCGCTCTACTTCGACCGCTGGATCAATCTTAGGATCCCCTTCGAGGCGGTGTTCGGAGGTACTGGACGGACCACTCTGCAAGAGGCCGTCCGGGTGGCGGGGCTGGAATGGGAGGGTCGACTGCACTGCAGGCTCGATGATGCGATCAACACAGAGCTGATGCAGAGGGGCGTCCACCTGTCCATTACAGGCTCATTGGCGCCGCGGCCACCAGTGCCGCAGCTGCAAGAGGTTCAGCCTCAGCCTCAGCCTCCGTTACATCCAGGCGTTGGTGCCATGGAGGTGAGCTACTGCTACTGCGGTGTGCCTGCTAAAGGAGGCGTGGTGGTGATGCCAGGGCCAATGCAGGGTCGGTGCTTCTATGGGTGTGGCAATCTGACGCCTGCCATAACACCAATGTGCCCCTACTTCACGTGGGCAGATTGTTAGTCAAGGTCGTAGTTGAAGTCAGCTTGTGAGGCTAATGTGCCCTAATTCATTCAGTATAGGATTAGAGCCAGAGTCAGAAAAGTCCCGGTCGTAGTTGAAGTTAGTATTAGGCTGAGAATGAATTCAGGGCTTAGTCCATTGAGGTCCTATATAAGGAACTTGTATTAAGCTTTGTCAGAGAATGAATTCAGGGCTTAGTCCATTGAGGTCCTATATAAGGAACTTGTAATTCTTGTGATTTAGTTAAATATATGAAGAGTCCTTTTCTATCCTGTGCTCTATGAATCCTGGCTCCAATCTGTTCATATGTCGCCTGCCATGCGACCGATGTGCCCCTACCTCATCCAAGAAAATGACTGGAAATGATGTTCAATTCTTTCCTCGTGCATCTAATACCATGAGAGGAAAGAAAATGATAGCAAAGCCTCATCATGTACGATCGAGTATTTCCTCTTTTCTGTAAGCCTGGTCCGTCTTTCACCTTACTGAGCCTTACATTCAGGTTTTGTAATTTTGCAAAGCCTTTCCACCGATGTGGAACAATAGTAGACCAAATTTATTGACTCTGAAAGAAAACAGATTGATGAATTTTGACCAATTACTGTACAAAAACTTAATTGTTGCAGAAGTGGGGAGATAGCAAGAAAACTATGATTAGTTTGTGGATAACGATGCTGTTATAATATATATAATGCGTGGGTCATTCACCTCTTTGCATTCTATAACCATATCATCTCACAATTAAAACTATACACCGGCGCCAGGACATACTGCTATTCATGAGCTAGTCACCTCAATTCCCTTCCTCGTCACTGCTGTTGCAATGCAGCGGAGGAACACCGGCACTGGCACCATGTCCAGCACCTCGCCCATTCCTAAATATTACTACTATCTCAGGTTCTTGACTTGGTTTTTTATGGGAACTTATAATCTAACTTGGAACACATGTGATTCTAATTTGGGATTAATACTTTTACTTTTCAAACTTAGATTGATGATGGTCTTGTTAATAGACAACTCTACAAGCACTTAATAGAACACAAATTTAGATTGTGTTGAGTCCAATTTAAGGTGGCTTGTATATTTGTTCTCATGAGAATTCTCATGCATGAGCTTTGTTGAACTAGCTCAGAAGTAGTCTTTGCTTTTGCTTCTTTAGTTTTGTTGGATCATAGTTTAATTTGTAGTTTCTGTTACATATTTTTTCCATCCCTTACCAGTTTTACTTATCACAGAATTTTTCCTCTTGGATAATCATCTGCTACCATTAATATATCTGTATTCGGTTAAGATAGGTGCACATAACAAAAATACTATTTTGAGAGAATGGATATGGTTTTATGTTTATTCCTTATACTGATCCTAACTTATAAATTTTTGCATAAGCGTTTAATACTAAGTTGTTGATACTTGTTAGTCACAGTGGTTTCAGCATGATGATTTATATCGTTACATATTTATCATTTTGTTAAGGACAATCTCTTGAGATTTGTGTTGCTTTATGTGATATGCTGCTCTCTGTCTTTTTAGCCTCTAGATGACTAAATGTAGCATTTTGAAATTACTTGATCATATGATAGATTCAAAATTAGAAATAACATGAGCATATACTAGATTGTTTACCAAAGGCTTGCTCGAAATTCTGTTTACTAGACTTTTCTGCTGTTAATAGGCAATAGTTGAATAAGGTAGGTAAAAGGACTTGGAGGAGCTAGATTGAACAGTAAGGTATGTTGGTTCACCAATCCAGTCGTGATATTCTCATTATTTAAGGTAGTTTAACTGGTCCATTCACCATACATACTATCACAAGCGAAATGGTTATCTATAGATTTGGGCTATGATTATTATATGAGCTACTGCAGTACAAATGGAGATTTTGTATATTGTAACAACAATGTTGTCTGGAATTTTAGGTGAACAGTGTTGTGCTATCTCATCTATCCAAGGTATGTTCTTTCAACTATATACTCCTATCTATTTCAAGGTACTAGCTTTTATATTGCATCGATGCTCTAGCTATTTCACAAGTAAGGAATAAGAATCTACATCTTATGTTGCAGAGTTACACCCATAGTTCAAATCAATGTTTTCAGGAAAATAAAAAATGTTATAGAAAAACATAATGATCTAAGAAATTGTGAGATCGTTCGGAGTAGTGGTTTTGAGAGGAACTTCCTATTCATGTTGGTGGTTCAATTTTTTGTTGAAATATCAAACTAAAAAAAAGCCAAAAATACTTAGGAAAATTTAGTTTGCCATTTGTATTCGAGTTCTTCTATGTGAAACCATTATTGGCTGAAATGGAAGCTCTAATTTTTTTCTTTGTTTATGAACCATGGTGTTATTGGTTCAAATGTTGATAATCATTAATTCATTATCCTTGAAACTTCCTATTCATGTCCAGCTGTCCAGCACCTCGCCCTTTCCTAAATATAACCACTATCTCAGGTTCTTAAATTTGTTTTGTATGGGAACTTATAATCTAACTTAGAACACATGGGATCCTAATTTGGGATTAATATTTTTTACTTTTCAAACTTAGCTTGGACAACTCTACAAGCACTTAATAGAACACAAATTTAGATGGTGTTGAGTCCAATTTAAGGTGGCTTGTATATTTGTTCTCATGAGAATTCTCATGCATGAGCTTTGTTGAACTAGCTCAGAAGTAGTCTTTGCTTTTGCTTCTTTAGTTTTGTTGTATCATAGTTTCATTTGTTGTTTGTGTTACATATTTTTTCGATCCCATACCATTTTTATTTATCACAGAATTTTGCCTCTTGGATAACCATCCGCTACTATTAATATATCTGTATTTGGTTAAGATAGGTGCACATAACAAAAACACTATTTTGTGAGAATGGATATGATTTTATGTAATTTTGCAAATCCTTTCCACCGATGTGGAACAATAGTAGACCAAATTTATTTACTCTGAAAGAAAACAGATTGATGAATTTTGACCAACTATTGTACAAAAACTTAATTTCTGCAGAAGTGGGGAGAATAGCAAGAAAACTATGATTAGTTTGTGGATAACGATGCTGTTATAATATATATAATGTGTGGGTCATTCACCTCTTTGCATTCTATAACCATATCATCTCACAATTAAAACTATACACCGGCGCCAGGACATACTGCTATTCATGAGGTAGTCACCTCAATTCCCTTCCTCGTCACTGATGTTGCAGTGCAGCGGAGGAACACCGGCACTGGCACCATGTCCAACACCTCGCCCATTCCTAAATATAACTACTATCTCAGGTTCTTGACTTGGTTTTTTATGGGAACTTATAATCTAACTTGGAACACATGTGATTCTAATTTGGGATTAATACTTTTACTTTTCAAACTTAGATTGATGATGGTCTTGTTAATAGACAACTCTACAAGCACTTAATAGAACACAAATTTAGATTGTGTTGAGTCCAATTTAAGGTGGCTTGTATATTTGTTCTCATGAGAATTCTCATGCATGAGCTTTGTTGAACTAGCTCAGAAGTAGTCTTTGCTTTTGCTTCTTTAGTTTTGTTGGATCATAGTTTAATTTGTAGTTTCTGTTACATATTTTTTCCATCCCTTACCAGTTTTACTTATCACAGAATTTTTCCTCTTGGATAATCATCTGCTACCATTAATATATCTGTATTCGGTTAAGATAGGTGCACATAACAAAAATACTATTTTGAGAGAATGGATATGGTTTTATGTTTATTCCTTATACTGATCCTAACTTATAAATTTTTGCATAAGCGTTTAATACTAAGTTGTTGATACTTGTTAGTCACAGTGGTTTCAGCATGATGATTTATATCGTTACATATTTATCATTTTGTTAAGGACAATCTCTTGAGATTTGTGTTGCTTTATGTGATATGCTGCTCTCTGTCTTTTTAGCCTCTAGATGACTAAATGTAGCATTTTGAAATTACTTGATCATATGATAGATTCAAAATTAGAAATAACATGAGCATATACTAGATTGTTTACCAAAGGCTTGCTCGAAATTCTGTTTACTAGACTTTTCTGCTGTTAATAGGCAATAGTTGAATAAGGTAGGTAAAAGGACTTGGAGGAGCTAGATTGAACAGTAAGGTATGTTGGTTCACCAATCCAGTCGTGATATTCTCATTATTTAAGGTAGTTTAACTGGTCCATTCACCATACATACTATCACAAGCGAAATGGTTATCTATAGATTTGGGCTATGATTATTATATGAGCTACTGCAGTACAAATGGAGATTTTGTATATTGTAACAACAATGTTGTCTGGAATTTTAGGTGAACAGTGTTGTGCTATCTCATCTATCCAAGGTATGTTCTTTCAACTATATACTCCTATCTATTTCAAGGTACTAGCTTTTATATTGCATCGATGCTCTAGCTATTTCACAAGTAAGGAATAAGAATCTACATCTTATGTTGCAGAGTTACACCCATAGTTCAAATCAATGTTTTCAGGAAAATAAAAAATGTTATAGAAAAACATAATGATCTAAGAAATTGTGAGATCGTTCGGAGTAGTGGTTTTGAGAGGAACTTCCTATTCATGTTGGTGGTTCAATTTTTTGTTGAAATATCAAACTAAAAAAAAGCCAAAAATACTTAGGAAAATTTAGTTTGCCATTTGTATTCGAGTTCTTCTATGTGAAACCATTATTGGCTGAAATGGAAGCTCTAATTTTTTTCTTTGTTTATGAACCATGGTGTTATTGGTTCAAATGTTGATAATCATTAATTCATTATCCTTGAAACTTCCTATTCATGTCCAGCTGTCCAGCACCTCGCCCTTTCCTAAATATAACCACTATCTCAGGTTCTTAAATTTGTTTTGTATGGGAACTTATAATCTAACTTAGAACACATGGGATCCTAATTTGGGATTAATATTTTTTACTTTTCAAACTTAGCTTGGACAACTCTACAAGCACTTAATAGAACACAAATTTAGATGGTGTTGAGTCCAATTTAAGGTGGCTTGTATATTTGTTCTCATGAGAATTCTCATGCATGAGCTTTGTTGAACTAGCTCAGAAGTAGTCTTTGCTTTTGCTTCTTTAGTTTTGTTGTATCATAGTTTCATTTGTTGTTTGTGTTACATATTTTTTCGATCCCATACCATTTTTATTTATCACAGAATTTTGCCTCTTGGATAACCATCCGCTACTATTAATATATCTGTATTTGGTTAAGATAGGTGCACATAACAAAAACACTATTTTGTGAGAATGGATATGATTTTATGTAATTTTGCAAATCCTTTCCACCGATGTGGAACAATAGTAGACCAAATTTATTTACTCTGAAAGAAAACAGATTGATGAATTTTGACCAACTATTGTACAAAAACTTAATTTCTGCAGAAGTGGGGAGAATAGCAAGAAAACTATGATTAGTTTGTGGATAACGATGCTGTTATAATATATATAATGTGTGGGTCATTCACCTCTTTGCATTCTATAACCATATCATCTCACAATTAAAACTATACACCGGCGCCAGGACATACTGCTATTCATGAGGTAGTCACCTCAATTCCCTTCCTCGTCACTGATGTTGCAGTGCAGCGGAGGAACACCGGCACTGGCACCATGTCCAACACCTCGCCCATTCCTAAATATAACTACTATCTCAGGTTCTTGACTTGGTTTTTTATGGGAACTTATAATCTAACTTGGAACACATGTGATTCTAATTTGGGATTAGTACTTTTACTTTTCAAACTTAGATTGATGATAGTCTTGTTAATGGACAACTCTACAAGCACCAACAGCTTAGTATTAAACGCTTATGCAAAAAATTATAAGTTAGGATCAGTATAAGGAATAAACATAAAATCATATCCACTCTCTCAAAACAGTATTTTTGTTATGTGCACCTATCTTAACCGAATACAGATATATTAATGGTAGCAGATGATTATCCAAGAGGAAAAATTCTGTGATAAGTAAAACTGGTAAGGGATGGAAAAAATATGTAACAGAAAATACAAATGAAACTATGATCCAACAAAACTAAAGAAGCAAAAGCAAAGACTACTTCTGAGCTAGTTCAACAAAGCTCATGCATGAGAATTCTAATGAGAACAAATATACAAACCACTTTAAATTGGACTCAGCACCATCTTAATTTGTGTTCTATTAATTTTATATCATTACATATTTATCATTTTGTTCAAGGACAATCTCTTGAGATTTGTGTTGCTTTATGTGATATGCCGCTCTCTGTCTTTTTAGCCTCTAGATAACTGAATGTAGCATTTTGAAATTACTTGATCATATGAAAGATTCAAAATTAGAAATAGGGCGACGCTACTGATTTCCCTGAAGAAAGCAGTCGGGTCACCAACCGTTTGATCCGTTCCATCGCATCACACAAACCATCCTCTCTGCCTCGATCTAGTCTAGCTGTAGCAACACAACTAACCCGACGCCGCTGCAAAGCATCACAGACTCCTGGCCGCCGGCGGCAAGTGCTGCATCTCATCACCAGAGCTGCTGCCTAGCGCTCGTCGCAGCATGGGAAGTCGTCGGCGGACGCTCCATTGCAGCAACAGGAAGTTGCCGGAGGGCGCCGCTCCATTGCAGCAACGACCAACGGGAAGCCACCGGACGACGCTCCATAGCAGCACCTGCCGCCGGCGGACTCCACAACTTCAAAAGCCACCGGAAAGCCATCGGAAAGCGCTTCATCGTAGCGTCGGGAGCCGTCGGCGGCTGCTCCATTGCAGCACCGAGCACTGCATCGCGGTACCGAGAGATGTCGGCGAGTTCTGCATTGCAGCTTCGAAAGCTGCCGCCCGCCGCTGCATCGCGACTCCGAGAATCACCGGAAGCAGTGCGAGAGCGTGACCCCGCTGCAGACTCAGTGGTTGTCCTTGCTCCATCTGCGTCAGCGACGGCATCACGGTGACACCCCATTTAGCACCTCCGCGGCCGTTGTTGCCCGTACGTGCAGCAATAGCGGCAAGCCCTGGCCGTTTTTTCGCTTTGCAGCGGAGCAGCAGCGATGGCCGTCGACATGCCGGCGCTGGCCCCGATCTAGAGGGAGGGGGACATGGCAAGGAAGAGAGATATACAGGAGGGGAAAAGTCGAGGTGAGGAAGAAGATAGGCTGTACGCTTCGCTAATGGATGGATAAACGAAAGAGACAAGCGGTATGTGGACCCAGCCCAAGGGACCCGTGTCAACTGCTCAACGCGGCTTAGGAATTGAGCGCAATCAGTCGGTCTAAAGAAAACATTTCCCTTAGAAATAACATGAGCATATACTCCCTCCGTCCAAAAATTCTTGCCGCTGGCGCTATACAATGGTGTATTTGCAAAAATGTCCTTTTACATTATAATCGTTACAATTAAGCACGTCTCCTTCCTTATTCTTTCCCCGTCGCCGGCGTGTCACCAGCCACCGTCCGGCCTAGCAGGCGACCACGACCGAGATCGCAGGACCAGCTCTGGCGCCTAGGACTTGCGCCGCCGCCGCCGCCCAGGACTTGCGGCCACGAAATCCCCTCCCGCCGCGATCCCCACCGCCCGTCGGCCACCGCCCAGGACTTGCGGCCACGAAATCCCCTCCCGCCGCGATCCCCACCGCGCGTCGGCCACCGCCGCCGCCGCTAAAGACCTGCAAATTAATCGGGTACGCCTCCACGGATTGCCGCGAGATCCTCGACCTCTGCTGCCTGCAGGCCTCGGCGCCGAATTAACGATCTTCCAACTCCCGGACACGACATCGCGACCTCCTCGTCTGGTCGCCGAACTGGCCATTTCCGTGCTGCTGGTTGTCGTCGTGCTGGTCGCCAAGCTGGCCATCTCCGTGCTGCTGGTCGTCATGCCAATTTTCCCGCCCCCTCCTCTTCTACTGTTCAATTTTGCCAACCATCCACCTATGTTGCTGCTGAGCCATCCGCCTCTGTCTGTCAATGAACAACACTGTCAGTTGATGAACAATGATGGCAAAGCACCAATTGTTTTTTATGCTAAAATTCAGCAAGTAAACCATGCTCCATTTTTTATGCTAAAATTTAGCACAGAAAGTATGTACAGAATTCAGTTTACTCGAGATAATGCTAAAATTCAGTTTACTAAACCAACAAGGCAGTATGTACAGAATTCAGTTTACTGTAGATAATGCTAAAATTCAGTTTACTGGAGTATGTACAAGGCAGGTGAATTGATTACTGAAAATGCTAAAATTCAGGGCCAGTATTTAGCATATGCCTGCCACTGTGTAGCAGTGCACTTGACACAATAGAAATCTCTGAAGCCATTATGCAGTAATTGACCATTTGCTCAGCATACATTAATAACCTGAAAATATAACATGAAATGCAATAGTGATTCAGTCTATGTCAGTGCAATAGTGATTCAGTCTATGCCAGTGCAGGAGAAATGCAATGCAAACATGCCAATCATTTAATTGAAAACTGAATTGATGCAAATCTGAACATATATTGACCAGGTATATTCATTTGGGATGATCAAATTGCACAAGAGAACTGTGAGTTTGAAATTTCAGTCTATGTTCTGAACTTGTGCAACAAAGAGATGCTTTTATGAAAATTTGCACTTAGAACAAAAATTCAGTAAAATAAATCTTAGAACAAAAATCTGATTATATGCAAAACTGTTGGCGGTTTTCCAACTGTTGGGATTACAATTTGCCTATCTATGCTACAGTGCATAACTGGGTAGAGGTGAGATGCTCAATTTGCCACTGCCCAAAATGGGGCAGGCTAGGATTTTTAGTTACAGCAGCAGGATGCTCTGTTCTTCAAGCATACATAAACAGGGAATAGTCTTCTTAAATAGAGCTTGTACTGGAGTACACAATTGGATCTAACATGTCAGATGAATGACTGAACATAAACTGCAGAGAAAAACACTAAGTTTGCATAATACTCCCACCATGCAACAGCAAAGAAAATCACTAAACTTGCATAATCTTTATACACTGAGCATGACTTGAGAAAATCTTCCACAGTGAACTGCACATCTTGATGAACAGAGGTGGCTCACCTGAAGCTGTCGACCTGAACAGAGGTGCCTGAAATTTTAGGATCGTACTCCACCACGACGTCGGACACCACGACCTGAGCAGTTTCGATGATGGGGTAGAGCCTGTCTCCTCCACGACGCCGGCGGATCCTCTGGCTATGACGCCCTCTGTAGACAAGCAAGCAGATAAATTTAGAGATGGATGGAGAAGAAAAATCACCAGATGGGAGAAGTGAGGAAAAGGAGATCTTTTTACTCCATGACGTGCAGATGCAGGTGCTCCCAGTACGGGTCAACGCAGACCTCCAGGCGCAGGGCCTTGTGCTCCGCCGGCTCGACCACAAAATTTCCAGTCTTGGCGGCGGCAGCGCGGCGTGGGGGAGGCTAGGCGACGTGGGGCGAGGGGTGGCGCGGGGGAGGGGTATGGGGGTCGGGTGGGTGGGGGGGGGGGGGTGAAGGAGCAAGGAGGCATGAGGAGAGGGGAGGAGCAAGGCGGCGGCGTGGGGCGTGCCGGCGTCGGAGACGAGGCAGGAGAGCGGGGAAGAAAGCGGCGTGGACTGCGGGTTGTGTCGGGAAATATAGAAGGGCTTTTTTACAAAACAACTAGTGCGGCAATAATTCTTGGACGGAGGGAGTACTAGATTGCTTACCAAAGGCTTGCTCGAAATTCTGTTTAGTAGACTTTTCTGCTGCTAATAGGCAATAGTTGAATAAGGTAGGTAAAAGGACTTGGAGGAGCTAGATTGAACAGTAAGGTATGTTGGTTAACCAATCCAGTCGTGATATTCTCATTATTTAAGGTAGGTTAACTGGTCCATTCACCATACATACTATCACAAGCGAAATGGTTATCTATAGATTTGGGCTATGAATATTATATGAGCTACTGCAGTACAAATGGAGTATATTGTAACAACAATGTTGTCTGGAATCGTAGGTGAACAGTGTTGTGCTATCTCATCTATCCAAAGTATGTTTCTTTCAACTATATACTCCTATCTCTTTCAAGGTACTAGCTTTTATATTGCATCGATGCTCTTGCTATTTCACAAGTAAGGAACAAAAATCTACATCGTACGTTGCAGAGTTACACCCATAGTTCAAATAAAAGTTTTCAGGAAAATAAAAAATATTATAGAAAAACATAATGATCTAAGAAATTGTGAGAACTATGAGTAGTGGTTTTGAGAGAAACTTCCTATTCATGTTGGTTGTTCAATTTTTATTGAAATATCAAACTAAAAAAGCCAAAAAAATACGTAGGAAAATTTAATTTGCCATTTTTATTCGAGTTCTCCTATGTGAAACCATTATTGGCTGAAATGGAAGTTCTAATTTTTTCCTTTGTTTATGAACCATGGTGTTATTGGTTCAAATGTTGTTAATCATTAATTCATTATCCTTGCAACATCTGCTTATAAGATTTCACAACATACATAACACATATTTGAAAAGGGAAAAAATGTTTAGTTTCTAACAAAATGTGTAGAAGTTCTTAATTGGCAATTTCTAACCGTGCTTGTAATGATTTTAATAGTTGTGGAACAATCATCTGGTATGTTCATATGTGAACCATCTCCCCACTTAGCTAGAACATTAATATTTCTGACAACCAATACCCTCACAACGATTGGAGCCATGTGAGCATGTGGAAACATCAAATGAACCTGCACACATAAATTTTCCCATTGGAGTGTGGCTATCTGTAGATCAAGATTGTTAAGTCTAACCTTGTGATAGGTATATTGCTTCAAATCAGGGTCTTGGATTCAACAATGTACACATTGGCATGTAGGAAACCCTACAATACTTAAGTGAATACTGAGTGGTGTCGAACATATTGATTCCAATGCAAGCGTTACACAAGACAAAAATCAACAAAGGTGGTGCTGTGATAAAGCACGAAGAGATAGGCTAAATACCCGAGACTAGAGAGGAAATGAATGCACGTCGAAGAGCAACTAGGCAAAATAAAATAAATGAGGAGTGGAATCCAAAAGAAAGGGCTACTAGGAAAAATCTTTCAACCCAGGAGGGGCAGGAGATGAACGCTCAGAGGCAAGAGCCGAGCGCTCGTCCCGCTCGACGAAGATCACTTAGGCATAGCATACCACCCGACGGGAGGCAGGCCTGCGGGCTCAGCGCCACATAGATCTTACGTTGCAGAGTTACACCCATAGTTCAAATCAAAGTTTTCTGGAAAATAAAAAATGTTATAGAAAAACATAATGATCTAGGAAATTGTGAGAACGTTTGGAGTAGTGGTTTTGAGAGAAACTTCCTATTCATGTCCAGCTGTCCAGCACCTCGCCTTTCCTAAATATAACCACTATCTCATGTTCTTAAATTTGTTTTGTATGGGAACTTATAATCTAACTTAGAACACATGGGATCCTATCCTAATTTGGGATTAATACTTTTACTTTTCAAACTCAGATTGATGATGGCCAGCTTAATGGACAACTCTACAAGCACTTAATAGAACACAAATTTAGATGGTGTTGAGTTCAATTTAAGGTGGCTTGTATATTTGTTCTCATGAGAATTGTCATGCATGAGCTTTGTTGAACTAGCTCAGAAGTAGTCTTTTGCTTTTGCTTCTTTAGTTTTGTTGTATCATAGTTTCATTTGTTGTTTGTGTTACATATTTTTTCGATCCCATACCATTTTTTTATCACAGAATTTTGCCTCTTGGATAACCATCCGCTACTATTAATATATCTGTATTTGGTTAAGATAGGTGCACATAACAAAAACACTATTTTGAGAGAATGGATATGATTTTATGTTCATTCCTTATATTGATCCTAACTTATAATTTTTTGCATAAGCGTTTAATACTAAGTTGTTGTTACCTATTAGCCACAATGGTTTCGGCATGATGATTTATATCATTTCATATTTATCATTTTGTTCAAGGACAATCTCTTGAGATTTGTGTTGCTTTATGTGATATGCTGCTCTCTGTCTTTTTAGCCTCTCGATAACTGAATGTAGCATTTTGAAATTACTTCATCATATGATAGATTCAAAATTAGAAATAACATGAGCATATACTAGATTGCTTACCAAAGGCTTGCTTGAAAGTCTGTTTACTAGACTTTTCTGCTGCTAATAGGCAATAGTTGGACAAGGTAGGCAAAAGGACTTGGAGGAGCTAGATTGAACAACATGGTATGTTCGTTAACCATACGAACATACCTTTGGTATATTGTATCTGTTGAAACAAGGTATGTTCGTTAACTGCTACAAATGGAGTATATTGTAACAACAGTGTTGTCTGGAATTGTAGGTGAACAGTGTTAGGCTATCTCATCTACCCAAGGTATGGTTCTTTCAACTATATACTCCTATCTCTTTCAAGGTACTAGCTTGTATATTGCATTTATGCTCTTGCTATTTCAGAAGTAAGGAATAAGAATCTACATCTTACGTTGTAGAGTTACACCCATAGTTCAAATCAAAGTTTTTAGGAAAATAAAAAATGTTATAGAAAAACATAATGATCTAGGAAATTTTGAGAACGTTTGGAAAAATGAGAGCAAAGCCTCAACACGTACGATCGAGTATTTTTTCTATTCTGTAAGTCTGATCCGTCTTTCACCTTACCGAGCCTTCCATTCAGGTTTTGTAATTTTTCAAAGCCTTTCCACCAGTGTGGAAGAATAGTAGACCAAATTTATTGATTCTAAAAGAAAACAGATTGCAGATTTTTTTTATAGACCAAATACTGCACAAAAACTTAATTGTTGCAGAAGTGGGGAGAACAACAAGAAAACTATGATTAGTTTGTTGATCAAACTTAACGAAGTTTGACTGTGGACAAATCTTATATGCAGAGTAAAAAGAAACGAAGGAAGTATTAGTTACTGTCTTTTTTTTATCACATTTCGTTTCAGCCTGACCTTGCTATATATATTATCTTCCTATTGTTGGTTTCACTATTAGTCAAAATTGAACTTAATGCAAAAAAATAGTTATGAATCGATTGAATGTACTTAATCCCAAAAAATTGCTAAAACCAGAATAAGGATGTCGTGATATCCTTGTTATAAAATTTGTATTAAATGATTGTTCCAGTTGGTAAAGTGGGTTCTTATTTACGGTACCCTGAGTTAAGAGGAACCATCTAGTTCACTATATCTAATGCTTATAACAGAATTGTACGGTCCAAAAGCACCATGAAGTATGTTGCTATTTGGTAAGGACTAAGCAGTACTACGATCTCAGGGTTTATATGCCCTTTTATAGAATGGTTATATATGGTACTTTCTTCGATTCATAAAAAGTATCGCTCACTCAGTATAAAGTTTATATTAAGTTAATACAAAATGAGCAACACTTTTTATGGATCGAAGGGAGTATATTATTTTTGGGTAAACCAAACTTGAACTAAAGCCATGTCAAGTAATTTGGAACGGAGGGAGTATTATAGATAGATACATAGGTAAACTTACAGTGCACAGAGAACGCATGGCATCCCAGGAGTACAAAAAACAGAATCGTTGCTAGTTTCATATTCATATTGCCCCCAAACCTCTATGGACTTTTGATTGGTGATCTGGAGTTCGGGACTCACAAGCACACATACAAGATATGACGGACTCTTTTTTTCCCGATCTATAACAACCATGGTTTTTAAAGCGTTAAGGCGTCCTAAAGCGCTTGGGGGGGGGGGCGCTGTGACGCCTAGGCGACGCCTAAGTGCCCAAAGCGGCCATTTTTTCAAAGCGGAGAGGGGGCGCTCTGACGCCTAGGCGGCGCTTTAAAAACCATGATAACAACAACAAAGCCTTTCAATCCGAAACAAGTTGGGTAGGGTAGAGTTGTCGGTGTTTTGAGGCTAGCAGTGCCACTGAGCGACAACGTATTTGTTTGAACTGGGGGGGGGGGGGTCGAGATGGTAAGATACGAGACGAGGGATTTACCCAGGTTCGGGCCTTCGAGAGGAGGTAACACCCTACTCCCGCCTTTGGTGGTTTATATTGCTTGAGTGCTCGCCGACGATCTCGAAAATCGCTAGAGGGTGGTTTCCGAATAGGCAACAATACCTTGTGTGACATGCAAGGACAAGCCGCCTGCTGAGGATGATGAGATCGGCGTGAACCGCTTGTAGCTAGTAGCTTCCCACATTTCACGCCTGAAGGCGCATTACACTCAGGTGGAAGCTCAACTAGCTCTTGCGGTGGCGAAGTCCCATTCTTTGGATCTCAACATCGGGATGGAGGTTCACTTCGCCGTTGCAACTTCCAGAGAGCAGATGATGAGGCAAGCTTAGTGGTGGAATCCAAGGTGTCATCTTATAAACTGGCCAAGTTAGCTTGAAGGATGGGGAACCCCAAGTAGCGAGGTTTCTGTTCCAATGTTAAGAGCACTCGGTATACCATGCTGCTTTTATGTAACACTAAACTAGGCATTCCTTCATTTACCGCACTTGTGGTTCTTTCCCATTTTTGTGTAAAGCGGACCTTTAGCGTGTGCTCTTGCTGACCCATCGTACCGCTGAGGTGTAGACCAGCAGTCACAGGCGAAGAGTTGGCATGTGATGTCTCACACGATACTCAGGGTGTTGATGGAGAAACAACAAGAAAAGTGCTGCCAGGGGCACTATGCGGGGAAGGGTGTAGCCCCAAGTGTCCGTGGGGTGCCTGCCGAAGGTGCAATAAAGGAGAACGAATTGGTCTTTATTCATGTGATGAGCGCAGGGGGTATATGCCTTGAATACGAAAGAGGGATAGTTGTCTGCCTTTCCTTGGGCCTTGTCTGGAGATTCATTGGCGTGATTGTAATGGTGGCGACCCTCGTGACTTCAGGGGTCGAGGTCGTCGCTCCAGTGCGTGCCAGCGCGTCGATTGCGGCCTCGTGCCTGTGGATGGAGGCCTCATCGTCTACGGATTGGCGCAATGCGACGTCTACTCTCTTTGGCTTGATCCAAAGTCTGACGCTCGTGAGGGATCTCAAAAATGATCTTGCACATGTCTTGGGGTGGACCGAGCCAATACCTTTGTGGTGATGAGGGAGAGACTTGCGGCTTAGTGGGATTCTCTTGTGCTTCTTGGCAGGATTTGTTGTGGTTGCCCATGCCTTGGTGGTTGTCGCCTATCGGGTGGCGGCCTCTTTGAGTTGGAGGCGGAGTTGATGGAGCTTACCATAGCCCACTTTCTCTTTCGGATGCCGATCTCGTACACCGCCATCGGCGATGTAGTTTGGCTCATGGAGGCAAAGATTAGGACTCCATCCTTTTCTTGGGTGCTGAAGTTGGCTTGACGCCCGTGGTTTCGCAGCTCGTGGGCTAGCACCTCCCTTCGATCGCTCGAGCCTCTCTTGCTGGGCCACGAGACGAAGGCGTGTCGCCTTGAGCCATGCTCCCTCGGGATCAAACTCGATGATGGGGGTCATATGACATCATGGTCGAATCCAACCCCCCCATCAAGACCTCGCGAGTCGGGTCAATGTTGCTTATCATCTCAGCGACCATGGAACGTAGCACCGTCTCGATTGAGTAACCCAAGGTAGGGGTGCCGTATCACGCCTTGCTGGGGTTGTCAACGATGGCCCTCAGGTGTCCAACTCAAGAGGTTAGGCCCTTGGTGAAGCCTACCTGATTGTTGTGAACACAACCTTAGCAGAGGGAATCATACACAGCCCATACTCTACTCATATGTTTGGGAACACAACCTTAGCAGAGGCGGGAGAAGCCAAGGTGCTGCCAAGATCAACACAGCCAAGAGCAAACATTCCAGTTCGTTCACCATGGATCCCGCCACCCGCTGGGATGGTGAAAATCAATGTGGACGTGCCGGTTTCTTGCTATGGCGACAGAGATTCGGCGGCGGCAGTATGCAGAGATGTTAATGGCTATTACTTGGGTTCGTCAGCTCTTGTAATCCCCGGACTAGTGGAGCCAAATACGCTTGAAGCGATCGCATGCCGGGAGGCATTTGCAGTAGCAGAAGACCTGGGTGTCCAAAACCTTCACATTTCATCAGATCGCAAGCAGGTCATAGCAGATATCAACAAAGGAAGAGGAGGTATCTACGGAGGAATAATCAAGGACATCATTAGCTGGAAAAGTTCTGTTATTTCATGTAATTTTAAATTCAAATCTAGAAGTCGAACTATGATGCTCATGATTCTAACGTTATCTCTGTATCGATGTTATGATTAATCAAGCCTAGCAAGGTTCTAAAAAAACCCTGATTGTTGTGCTTTCTTATCTCTGTTTCCTGCGTTAATCACATTGCAATTGTGTTTATCAACTTCATTTTGGGAACATGTAGGTCTCTTTGTTTTGCCTGTAGGCGTGTGTCGGTTTAGAAAGAAAAGAATCTGATTCTTATAAGGCGTTCCTTGTTTTGTTGCTTGCATTTGATCTTACTAGCAGGCAAAAGGTGCGGCGGCACACCCCATCGTGAAGCTTGTGTGAGTAGTTGTGTTGTTTTTCTTATGGAAGAAAACATACAGTGGGTAAGTGAGATGCCTGTTGGTAATGCGCAAGCCAATTTAAAATAGAAAGAAACCGAAAGGTACCAAAAAACAGTTCACTCATGGTTAAAAACACTTAGCTATATTCAATATCTTAAAAGTTTCTGCCAAAGTTATTTCTGCCAAGATAGTCATAGTCTGAAAATCGTTTGGTCCAACCAAAATTTGTACAAAATGAAGCTTATTTCAAACCTAAATAAAATTGATTTAGTGTACATCTTGAAGATCACACTTTACAGATAATACCCCATCTTGTAAAAGATGGATATTTGTATTAGTAAACGAAGAAAGATACAGAAGAAGGAAAATTAGCAGAAAATGTGAATTAGAAAAGAAAGAAAGAATTAAACTTTATACAAAGGTCCACTCATTTAGATGAAAAATTAATGAGAAATCGAATTACCCTATGTATTAAAAAGTAAAGGGCAGGGGTCACCATACTACATACTTTTGGATCAGATTTCATTTTTGTCAGCCAAGCAAGTTTTTTATGAACTGCACACCACATACTTTTGGATCAGATTTTCTTTTTACTGTGTTTATCATAGATGAAAAAACAGTACCAAATACTGCATTACTTAAAAAATTTATGTGCACTCCAATAATCTATAGTGAATTTTATGCGTACATCCATAGAAAATTAAGATTATCTTGATACTACAGTAAAACAGGAGATTTACTTGTATAGTGCCAAGAACAAAACAGGGAATTTTCTAATATATAATATCGGAAGAAATACCATTCTACCATTTAGGAAAAAAACTTGGACTAATTAAAAGGTATGTGCGCTCCAATAATCATATAATTACAGTGAGTTTTATGTGCACATCCATAGAAAATTAAGATCGTCTTGTTATTACGGTAAAACATGAGATTTACTTGTATACTGCCAAGAACAAAACATGGATTTCTATAATATATAATATCGGAAGAAATAACATTCTACCATTTAGAAAAAAAATCTTGGACTAATTAAAAGGGGTCACCTGTACCTACGTTTACGATAGAGAAAAGTGTAACAATTCTGCAATAAATTGAAACTAATATAGAGGACAAAAGTATGATTGTTGTATCACCACAAGTAGTTACGTTGAGCTGTTCTCTATTTATTTTTAAGCAAATTTAAGTGGAGCTCTAAAATAAGAAGAAACAGCCTAGCTTAATCGGTTTACAAACGTGCATGTGTCAACCATGTGAAAGCTCATGCCCAACACTCCAAACTCACCACATCGGCCAGAGGCTAGCCAACTTGTATTATAAGCTAGCAGGCAGAAGGCGCGGTGCCACGCCTCGTCCGTGTGTGTATGTATGATGTTTTTTATTTTGAAATTACAAAAAGGATATCAATGATATTTTGGTCGAGCTTGTTGTGTAGAAGTTCGCATTGTTCACAAACTAAAGTAATTCACTTTGAAAGTTAATTACATAGGAGTATAGTGGTTATTTGCTTGCTGATCTTGTCAAAATAAACATATTAGTGACTCCTGGAGCTACATATAGAAAAAAAACTGTAATATTTATAATATGGATGTTAATTACAGGCCCACAAAAAAGTACAGATAAACAGGTCAAACCCTGTAATAATTAATTACAAAGATATATATTGTGCACTGCATTAAAGACGTATAAATTTCCATTTTTATGGTGTACCGTGTAGTAAGTAAGTTACAGGATCCTTCATCGGCTCTCATTTCATTATTTCTATTAACACAGCCTGGTACGTGTAGAGGAAAGAAGAGGGAAACGTGGCAGCACGAGAGAGCCTCCGCATGAGAACTCCAAACGCAGCAAATCGCCTCTAGCTTAGCCAATTTGTATATATAGTATATATATATAAGGTAATGTGTCCCCATGTGTTCAGTTAAATGTTTATAACTGTTTTCTTCATTTTACTCCTGGTTTACCAGCCACTGGTGGCGGTGATGGATGGAAGACCGGGAAGGGAGGAATTGGCAGTCAGATACGGGTGTAACTACGGATGGGTAAATGAAGAACATTTGGGAGCACAAGGAAGAGTATAATATTTGTATGAATATCATCCAGCTCAGAGAATGTTCAAAGCCGTGGCCGTTTGGGGGGAAATGGGGAACCTCATATGGTGGCTCACTCAAATCTGACCGCTATACAATTCCATGACATACGTGAAACCTCGTGCACTCACTCGCCCAGAGTCTCACTTGAAAACCCATTACTTTCAGCCCACAAAGAGTTTTACCGGGAGCTATGTTTTTATCGATGTTTCTATGTTTAATTTCTTATTCATAGTAAAATTTAAGTCGTAGTCAGATAAGTCAAATCGCAAAAAAAAAGTAGTCAGATAAGTCATGGTGTAGTTGAAGTCAGTTTTGTAGTGCATGATTGCAGTATCGGGCTTGGTCTGAGAATGTGAATCCAATGTTTAATCCATTGAGTTCCTGTAAAAGGAACTTGTAATCCTTCTGATCCAGTTCAATATAGTCTTTTTCTACCTTGTGCTCTATGATCCTGGCTCCAACCTGTGGATATGACGCCTGCCATGAGAACAACCTGTGGAGTATTTGCTTAAGTACCTAACTACCTGTAGATATTTAGTGACTATTTCACTTACTAGCAGAGCTGAGATTACAGTGCAGTCCACCTATAGCAGAGCAATAGATTACTGTCAACTTGGGATTTCACGCAATTTCCTGAGCACACTGGTAAAGCTTTCCTTTGATCAGCGGAACAGTATCGTACAAAGATTTCACATGGACATGGTAGCCGTGGTGGTCAGCTCTTGTAGCTCCCGGCGAAGTAGGCGAGGCAACCGACGAGGGGCGCGTTGGTGTAGGTGGTGGGCTCGGAGCGCGCGTAGTCGGCGCGGTCGTCCGGGAAGGCGTCGTTCTGGTCCGGCCCGCCGATGATGGCGCCGGTGTGCACGTTGGGGTTGGGGCCGGCGGCGTAGAGGTAGCTCTGGAACCCCTCCTGGCAGCCGATGCGTGCCGGGTGCGCGGCTACGGACGGCATGGAGGACGCCCTGTGGTGTATCCTCCGCGGTGACCGCGAGCCGTAGCCCACCATGTAGGACATCCCCAGCGGGTTGTCGCCCAGCACGTAGTCCACCTGCCTCTTGGCCAGCGCCCTCAGGGCCTTGTAGGTGACGGGGAGGTCCTGGCAGGAGAAGGCGCGGCCGGAGACGGCCATGTACTTGGCGTACGTGGTGAGCAGGAAGCTCGCTGAGGCCACGTACTGCAGGTTGGCGTTGTCCGACCGGTGCATGAGCCCGCCCGGCGTGTACGGCGTCGTCGACGACGGGGAGCTGGACTTGGGCAGCACCCGGCAGATGAAGTCCTCCGCCTGGCGCGTGAACGGCTCCAGCCTCTTGTCCCCGTCCAACAGAGCCCTCTGCTCGGTCCGACAACGCGGTTCGTTAACTGGTCAGTGGAATTGTATGGCATTTCAGGTGTGTTTTTATTATGTTGTTACCCGTGACAGAAGGACGCGCGCCCCGGCGAGCTTGTTGTCCCAGCTGAACATGTCGACGCCGTCGTCGGCCCCGAGGGAGACGAGATCGTTGAGGTAGGAGCTGTTCTTCGTCGCCCAGAGCAGCCATGCGGATCCCCATAGGAGCTCGTCCTG
Source organism: Bromus sterilis (assembly GCA_950022295.1). Classification (NCBI taxonomy): domain Eukaryota; kingdom Viridiplantae; phylum Streptophyta; class Magnoliopsida; order Poales; family Poaceae; genus Bromus; species Bromus sterilis. Next base: position 80,399,077 of record OX465596.1, on the reverse strand, counting down.
CATGTACACCATGCACGCCAAGTCGTGACGAGAAACACGCGGGAAGAAGACTACATAAAGATCTGAACTGAAGGATTTGGTTTGCACATACCTTGTAGCCGGAGTAGGACGGGTAGTAGTTGCTGACGCCGCCGCCGACGTGATCGCTGTACTTCCCCTGGTGCTGCCAAGCGAACGCCATCACGTCCCTGGCCGCCGCGAGCAGCGTCGCGGAGTAGGCCCGGTCGGCGGCCTTGAAGACCACGCTGGCCGCGGCGAGCGCGGCGGCGGTCTCCCCTGCGACGTCGGACCCCGGGGCGGACGCCGACACCGCGTACACGTTCCGCGGCGTGTCCATGTCCTCCGGCCGCTCCCAGCAGCGGTGGTCGGCGTCAGCGTCGCCCACTCCGACGTAGAGTACGCCCGGGGTCGTCTTGGCCGCCTTGAGGAGGTAGTCCGTCGCCCACCGTACAGCGGCGCAAGCTTCGTGCACGCGCCCCTCCATCCGCCCGCCGTACTCGATGACGCTCCACGACAGCATGGTCGCGGTGAACGCCATCGGGAAGTTGAACTTGACGTTGTCACCGCCGTCGTAGTAGCCGCCGGCGAGGTCAATCTGCATGCCGTCCACGTACGCCATCCGCCACGCCCAAGTCAACAAAAGTCAAGTAGTAGGTCAGCACGTTGACCACAGTCAAGCATGCGCCACAAGTACTACGTAGAAGTGGCACAGTGCGCTCACGTTTGCGGCCGCGCCGTCGGAAATGGCGGAGTCGGACCTCCACTTGATGGCCTGGTCCTGCGGCAGCTCGCCGGACCTCTGCCCCTGGAAGAAGAGCAAGGACTTGGCGAGCGCGTCGGCGTAGTCTGGGTGTCCGGCGGCGAGGACGACATGGCCGGAGAACAAGACGAAGGAGAAGGCGAGCAACACAACCGCGCGCGACGACGGGGTCGTCCTCGACGTTGCCAAAGCAGCCGGATTGCTCATCTTCTCTCCCGCGTCCCGACTGCTACCGTCTCTGCTGCTAATGCGACATTGCAATGCATGGCCATGATTTATACATGTTGCGAGCTAGCTAGTGAGCTTGCTGCAACGACGTCTACGGTTTAGCCAAACTGACCTGCATCCATGTTGCAGATACTTTATTATGTTATCTCATGAGCTCTCGAGATCCTGCGCCGGAACGCGAGCTGGGTCAAATGGATCGATCATGGGGTCGAAGCATCTAACATATCCAAGAAAGGTTGTATAATCATCGGCTTACTCATCCATTGGTGCTAATGTTTTGGATTGATGCTGTGAGAGTAATCTGTTCTCTCAATCGCCCTGTTGGGATCGGAAAACTATAATCGAGTCTGAAATTTTTATTTTGGAAGTGCGTTCTCTTTTCGATCCGTGTGGTGCATCCGGATCCTGCGGTTCTTGGCAGGATATCTGGTGGTGCCCGTGTACTATCTTAAGGGCTACTCAAAGGAGGCCATGACGATGGACGGAGAGAGAGAGAAGCGTAAATGTGGCGATCTTGACCGGCCTTGCTGCCAGTACAGGCTACGTCAGAAGTTCAGAACAGAAAAAAGTTCATGCTTTTATCTAGTATAGGAGCAACTCTAGAAGACGCGTCGTACTCACTCACAGCTTTCATGATACGTATGAAACGTGCTCCATAATATTTTGTAGGCTCAACGATGTATTCTTCATAAAAAATGTATTGCATCAACTCAATATTTATACACAAAATTTGAGTGATTCAATACTTAAATTGGGATAACATTGCATTACAGAGTTTTAATATAAGAAAATATGTATCAATTAGCAACATTTTCAATATTAGTAGCCAATGTGTTCAAACTTTTCTCGGTTTAACATACATGTAACGTCTATATCCTGCATTTGAGTCTGAGTCGATGGCGAATGCTATGCGCGGGCATCCGGATATGTGATGAGTCGGTTCGAGAACTAAGAGCGGCGTTGCAACGGTCTAACGCGGTTCACACAGGAGCATGACTTGTATGGGGTAGGAGCGGTATGGTAGACACGGCCATGGTTCTTTGCACGATAAAATGGGGCGATCTTGCTTCTTATTTTCTCTAACCTTGATGACCACGAGCGACCAAAATAAGAAGCATGGTTCTTTGCACGATAAAATTAGGTCAATATTAAGGTTTCACCCATATGGTTCCGGGCTATAACCCCACACTCGCAGAGCTAATGGACTCCACAAAACTTGCATCAACATTAATCTTAATGAATTCCGGGGCAAGAGGCTGCCAAGTCAAGGGTTTTTTTCTCGACAACATATAAATTCATACCCTCATCAACTCTCCTTTACCTCTGTCATCTCCCTTCAACTGTGAGGTATCATGGCAAGACAAGAACGAAGTCCAATAATTTTGTACAAAAACCACATATGGGGAGATGGATTCCTTACCCTTACCAAAAATCATATCATTCCTCAAGTGCCAAGTTCTCGAGAAGGTAAATAAGATCTGCTCACGTACCGACGAATTCACTTGATCCAACAAAATAAGAAGCCAATCCGGTCCTGAATAATTGAACCTTTCCTCACTAGGAAAATTCAAGAAATACCTCACCGCCATACGAAGTGCACGAGCCTTAGGACATGTCACCAGAGCATAAAATACTTTCATCTTCTAACTCGCAGATAGAACATGTGCCAAGGGTAGCTTGATGGTGTCTTACTCTATTCACTTGAACAGCCAAACTATTTGAAGCTGCACGCCAGGAAAACCTTTTTATTTTCTGAGGAACATTGGCCTTCCAAATAACATCCCAAATCCTTCTATCTCCATACACATCAGAACTGGAGCTTCCAGGAATTTCCTTTTTGTCATTGAGATTCAACGCCAGCCTGTATGCACTTTTAACCGAAAACATGCCACTTTTTTCATGGCGCCAAGCGATAAAATCCCCATCTCCAACGAAGTTCAAAAATTACAACTCGATGTCGTATGGTGACTCTGCTAGAGTGTCATCTTGATCTTACAATGTTATATGAACGATTATCATGACGATCGAATTAATATGATGATAACTTTGCTAGAGTTGCTCTTAGCACAATCATTCATAGAAAGAAAGAAAATATAGGTTGGTACATTCAAAATAGAACTGTTTTTTGATACTATAATTTAAAGACTGTCCATGACCACTCATGAATTCCAACAATGGAATCTTATTTTCTTTCATATATATTTCGTACACTGCAAACAAAGTAACCACCTCAGTGCAAGCTCCAATACATCAAATATAATCAATTAACTGATTTTGGTTTTCTTTGTAAAACCATATGTCAAAATGTTCAAACATAAATACTCCCTCCGTCCCATAAAGTTTGTCATGGTTTTAGTTCAAAAGGAGTACTAACTAAATGTTCAACTCCCCTTCACAAAAAAACTATTTGTTCAGCTCCACCAAAATTAGGTCATCAGAGTGCAATATTGTCCGCACCCTCCGGAGTTAAAAGAAAGTTATAATAAAAATTGGCATAAATGTTGTTGGTTCAATATGATCTGCTACGAAAGTGAGGCATTTTACTTGAATAACAAAAAAGGCGTGGACGGTAGGATTCGAACCTACGCGGGCAAAGCCCATATGATTTCTAGTCATACCCAATAACCACTCTGGCACGTCCACTGGTGTGTCGACTGGTGCACATTCCACTATATATCTTCAGTGTCGACTGGTGCAGCTGAGTCGGCTCAGGTGCGCCCGCCCTTTTCCTTTCTTCTCCTGGTCGTCCCCGCTCTAAACCCTGACATCCTTCGCCCGCCGCCGTCGCTGTAGCATCCATTGTTAGACACGGGATAGAACCAGAGAGGCCGCCAGCCACAGGGCACAGCTGCGGCTCGGAGCTCCTTCTCCTTTCCGCTCGCTCGCTTAATCATCCGAGGCCCGTTTGGGTGCGGGTGTGCTATATATGCAGTGATCTGTCTATGGATGTGTTCAGTCATTCTTCTTTCTGCTCTACTGTTCATACTGATGAACTGATGCTGTCGTATTGTGTTGCATCTACAATCATCTTCCCCTGACGCCTGAGTCCTGACGGTATCGTACAGAAACATTGCCTAATGGGTTTGTACATGTGACTATGTGAGATAATTCACGTGATGTCGAAATTGTTAAAATATGTGTGCCAAATATATGTGTACGAGTTGTGCTACAGTTGGACTTGTAATAGCGGAGGGTTAGGTGTTTGAGTCGGACACGTGTAACCGAGCCTATTATATAAAGGCACCGCGGGGTAGCAAAATAGACTAGACACAAGTTGATAGGCTAGACAGAGATCACGAGAGGGACAGTCCGGCGCCCGTGGCGGGGGCGGCCGGACCGGCCGTGGCGAGGTGATCGGAGCGCTGTCGGATGGCCGTGACGGACTTGTCGTCGACTGTATCATGTGGAATTGGTACATGGGGAGGAGCGCCCGTAGTCATGCCCCGGGGATTAGCCATGTTGGTGAACCTCGTTAAAAAATCTCGGTGTCGTGCTCGTGCTTGATGATTGCTAGATAGATCGATATGCGACTCGAATTATTCTAACAGAAATGAGCAACACTTTTTTTTAGCATAGAAATAAGCAACACTTAAGCATACTGGTTGGTGGTATAGTTAAATTGGGCCTGGGACTCGGGAGATATTGCATTTGTAAATGTATCATACCTAAAAGAGAGAATGGCTAGATGCTTTTCAGATATCCATGGAGTATGGTTAAAATAAGATGCAAGAGATAAATTGTTCATGGTCTCACTTTATCGTGTTCTTTAAAGATGAACCCTTCGATCGATGGTTTGCATGTATAAAGGGGAATATGAAAGAAGATTTCAGTTTACGGCAGAGAAGATGGCAAAAGTATATCCATGCATTTATTTGCAACAACTAAAACTAACAATATAGAGTGTCCCTGTTTCTAAGATAAAATTTAACTATACCATGTTACAGTTTTGAGAATCAGAGTTTTATTCCACTGACTTTTGCTTTTCCTCTGCACTATAGTAAGTTGATTTGAGGAAAAACCTGGACTAAAGTGACAATATGTTTTAAGCCTGATTGTCATAATGAATCAAAGTGATTTCATGGTCGAGATTTGAAAGGTTTCTCAAGATTCTACTCTTGACCCAAGGAGGAAAGCTTACATAATCCAAGAAGGGTGAGTATCTCCTCCAGAGAGGCAGGATCATTGGTGACACATCCTCGGACTAGAGGAGAGAGAAAAGAGCGAAGGAGAGGCCTCATCATCATGCAATAGAGTCTTCATTGTCCGTATCATGGGCAAAGGCTCTGAAGTACACCATTGTTCTGAAACTCAGTTGTCGAGGGAACCCTTAGAGAAGATGGTATGATCGATGATTTCTTAAATACAAGCAAACTAGGAATATTAAATATTGCAACTTTGGAATGAATTCATGACATAATATATAGCACCAATTTAGAACTGATTTCTCTCCATGTGGCAATGTACTGACTACATTGTACAATGTTTCCTTAAAAAACCTACATTGTATAATGTATATGTTTATCTACCATTCATATAGATGATTTGAAACCTATTAAAAAGTGATTTATCTAAGAGCACAATTTTTTTGAAAATTCAAACCATTACCATTCATTGTTCTTGTAGCTTCTAAACCACAAATACAAAAATCATGAAATTTCACTAGAGCAAGGGTCTTTTCATACTATGCAACTTTCTAGGTATTTTTTAATTGAGAAAAATCATTAATAGGACCAAGAGCAAGTCTCGGTTTTGACTATGAAATATACCAGCCTTTTAGGACAATCACTTTGGAAAATACATATCTTGTAGACCATAAGTCAAAAGGCATGAAACTTATCATGTGACACAATGTATAAATAGATCATTGCATATATCACACATTAACACTTCTACCTACATGTTGATGTTCAAGAATAAACTATCCATAACAACGTGGTTAGTAGTGAGTAGGCGAGAGAGTGTACGACAACCTTATAGAGAAGGTCAACATACACTCGAGAAAGTGACACATCATTGTTTTTTGAATATGTTTAGTCGCCTTGTTGGAGGACGACACATCCCACGAGGAGTCATAGAGAGTGGTGCTCGGTGCATGAAGCACTAGGAGTGTTGATGCTTCTGAAGTTCCATGACTCTCGACTAGTCCAAGCCTCACTAGGTCTCTTGGACACCGATTCTCAACCTCTAGTCGAGCCTTGTTCAAAAGGTCTGACAAGAAAATCCAAGTTAGAAAGATATCTAACAAGATAAATAAAGCATGAAAGGCTAATCTATCGAAGGGGAATAACTTAGCCGAGTTGTTGGGTTGGCTGCGTTTAACCTAGGATAGAGATCATCGAGGCTGTAGAGCCGTCCATGGTATTCTTTGAGGATGTCCAGGAACTCTCTATCCTGGTGATTACGTCTTCCTCACTCAAAGGAGTGTTGATCATCCTATTGGGGTCTGCCTCCCCAATATAATCTTGCATGTAGTCAGTCCAAGCCCTCAAGGGATGGATCCAACGATGCAGAAGTACCTTCAACAATATATAGAATGTCACCCTTGCCTTATCTATTCGGATGATTTTGGAAAACAAGGGGTTGATGTTGAGGAGCACCTCGACCTCTAGATTGTTGTACCAGTAGTACCTACACTTTAGTGGCTTCATGTTGAACCCTGGCAGACTAAGTGGCACATTATAGATGTAGAACCAAGTGGTCAGCTTGCCAATTCTTCATGGGCTTGTTCGAGGTATAGTCCATGTAAACCTAATCATCGGTCTCCTAGCCCGATGACCTGACCCTAAAAACTAGGGTTGGGATCGTGCTTCATTTTGCACCCAAAAAAACCGAGCCGGACTCGAGCTTTTGTTTTTCCTCTTTTGGGGGTGGGTTTTCAGGCTTTGGACCATACTTACTTGTAAGATGACTAAGAAAGAACATTCAGGTTGGGATTTGGTGCTTCGGGCTTGTATTCGGGTCGAGCTCAGGCTTGAGAAAATGTATTTTGGGGCTTCGGGTTAGGCTCTAGCTTGGAGTTTGGGGTTCGGGATTTTTGAAGCCCAGAACAAAACCTGACCGGTCCGACATATGATCTAGTTTAATCCACCATAATGTTCGCCTTATTATTCCACACAAATCTCGAAGATGGCACCACCACCAACATTGCTCTTGTCTCCCTATAGGTACGACTTGACACACAAAAAAGAGCATCATCGATTGAAGTGGGGGCGAATGTTGATGAAGCATTTGCAACAAGTGGTGAAGATGGTGTAGGGGTTCGTAGCGAAAAACACAATTTTTTCCTAACTAGTGTTTCCCATAACCCAAGATCTAGCTAGTCGTATTACCATAACGGAAAGGAGTGTATAATAACATACCTCGGGGTGCAGTCCGTTGCGCGGGAAACGTTCCCGCAAACGTGGCTGGTGTAGTCGAACAAAGTTCACAACCCCCTGGCTGTGTTAGCACCTCGTAGTACTCGCACACGCACGAGACTCGATGACGACCTCCGATCTCCGATCCAGCGAAGGTGGCGGAAGTACACCTCCGGAACTTGAGTTTCGACAGCGCGACGGCCTCCGTGTATCAGAGATGCCTCAATCCCACTATAGGCTCCAATCAAGGGGAGCCCACCGTGGAAGAGACGAGGAAGGGGAGAATACCGGAGAAAACCGATCTCGATTCGAAGATATATTTATTTTCTCATGAATTTCTGTGTCTTTAAAAAGTCCACCCTACATGTCTTAATATAGGGGGAGGGGAGGGAGTCAACCCCCCTCCCTTAGCAATGTGGGACTAAAGTCCCTTTTCTAAGGGGGGTGGTCGACCAAGGGAGGAGGGGGCGCATCCCTCATGGGCCCTAGGGCCCATGGCGCCTCCCTCTCTCTCTCTCTTTTCTTTTTTCCAATTTATTTCCCCTAATGGGCCTTTTTCATAAATGAGGACCATTGCACCATTAATAATAATTAAAATCTTTTTAATTATTAATTTAATTAATTAATAACTAAGACATATTATTCCTTCTCCCGGTGATCCGGAACACCTTTCGGCTCGCTCCAAAACTCCTTCGGGTCAACACGGAACTTTCTCGGTGCTGCTTCCTTTATTCTCCGGTAACTCCGGTAGTTCCGAAAAGATCTCCGATTTCATCGAGCCCTAAGTGTGTTACCCTACGGTCTGAGAACACTCCAGTCATGACCGATATGAGGCTATGGTCAATGATCATCAGCGGGACCTGGATGCCCATAATGACTCCTGTGCATTCCGGATATCAAAAATTATTGGACCTTACGTTGTATAACATTCCCTTTTGTCATCGATACTAGATTAGTTCGAGATTCGATCAATGACATCCTATGTCTGGTTCAACCTCGTTACCGACAAATCCTTATTCACTCATTCCGTGATATTCATCCCCGTGACCTAGTCACACGCTGCACATCTTTATGGATGGAATCTCACCGAGTGGGCCCTGAGTATCTATCCATCACATGGATTGACAAATCCCGCTCTTGTAACAATACTCCTCAACATATCTCAACGAAATACCCAAGATGCAACCGTTATGGCCAACATATTTCAGTCAGGCGGTGGGATGTAAGTCAAAGCATCCGAGAAGATATCAATTATGCAAGTACTCACGGTCAAAGGAACGGTCTACTACATTCTGTAATTACAACACTGAACCTTAATAAGTTTGATCATGCTATAATGCTTACGTTGGGTAATGTTCATCACGTCATTCATCCAATGAGGTGACATCACAGTCAATTGACTTAATTGTCCATGATCGCAAAACAACGATCATCATGTTGACCATGAACTAGTTATTGATATAGAGGCTAACTAGGAACGTTGGGTGTTTCTATACCACACATGTACCATTGTTTCAGTTATACAGTTCTAGCACGGTATGAAACTGGTTATGAACTTGCTTAGATATATTGGAATAATCATATATTATTTGCCTCTAGAGCATATATCCAACAGTCTCCCACTTGCACTAGAGTGCTAATAATCTAGCCGCATTTTCCCGATCATAATCATCTTATCATATAAGTGTTCATTGATCATGCTTGCTGATGTCTACGCACGCTTCTATTCTTGTTATGCCGGGCCTCCAAGCGCAGAGGTTTGTAGGACAGCAACAATTTGCCTCAAGTGGATGACCTAAGGTTTATCGAACTCAGGGAAGTAGAGGTTGAAGATGGTCTCTCTCAAGCAACCCTGTAATTAAGATACAAGAAGTCTCCTGTGTCCCCAACACACCTAATATGTAAGGCCCGATATGCGGTACTGTTCCAGATCTAGATGTTTCCATCCAGACCCGGGGACGAAGCACATATTGGTCCCACCGCGACATATGACAAAGCCATATGCCCCGGATTTCCAACATGATATCACAACATTACAGATGCAAGGATACAACATCTCATACAATCGGCATACAACTTCCTTAATACAATACAGCAGCGGAAGATATATGTCTGAGTACAGACTACAATCAAATGCCTAGTGGCAAAGAGAAAAACATCGATTCCCATAACCTCACGGGTCCAGGCCCTCCGCCGGGATCTGCCTAACTAGTTGTCGTCGAGTCTCCACGTGAAACATCGATCACCATACCTGTTGTCGATCAAGAACCCTGAAAAGAGTTTGGGGGTAGTATCATGAGTACAGAAGTACTCAGCATCCAACTATAGTGGTCATCTGACCCAGCAAGGACTTCATCACTCGTCATTCTAGGACAACTAGTAGTTTACGGTAAGGATGGGGTAAGTGGTGAGGTTGCTGCCGCACTAGCATTTATGAAGTGGCTAACGATCTAGAGAGTAAGATAAGAAGCCAAGCATTCGATGAGGAATCGCCTCCAACAAGTCTGCTATCCACCTACTATGCAAACATAACACCTATCCTATCCTTGTCCTCCTCTTCGCATCCTGACGAAGAAGAAGCAGTCAAGGCACACACACATTGATCAAGTTATATTAAGATTATCTCGGTTGTTGTTGTCTATGAACAAGGAGTAGGTCTCAAGTCGTCCATAACCGTGGACACGGCTTCTCGAAAAGATTTAACCCTTCAGGGGTGTACCAACTGCCCATTACAAGGCTCCGCACGCACGCCCATCACTCTCAGTTGCTACCCATTATAGGCAACCATTTTATGATTTTGTTCCGAGAGATCCGAAACGACAGGTCCCTCTAACTAACAACGAACAAATCCGGGTGGCCCCCGGGGAGTCGACACCCAATCCAAAAGCCGGCCACGCTCTCGGATCGGACTCTTCCGTATGACGCAGGTCGGATAGCCGGTTAATCACACATGGGAAACCGGGTCCTAGCTGATCAGGTAGACCAACAGAGAAACCATGTCTCCACTGGCCCAAGTTGTTTTAAAAGATATCTGCTAGGAGCGACCCGACAAGATATATATGCATGTTTTCAAATGGTAAATCAGCTTGGGCCACCTCTAGAAATGTTTGAAGCTAGATAGGTAATAAAAGGGGACCCCATAAAATCCCACACGCGGTTAGGCACGCTCAGTCTTAGAACCAATACCCGGAACTCGGATCCTAGGTGACTCGAATGGAACAAAGCGTCGGGGCGGGATAGCCTAGACCTTCCATCCTTCGTCGAATATAGTCAACATTATAATAATCATATCATCAACAATAATAATAATAGTGTGATAGCCCAAACCAAGGAGTAACAGGGTAACATCGTAGCATCCTAAGCATGCATACTAATCAGGGGCTGAGCAACGAGCAATAGTAAGATAGCAGTACAAGGTTTTCTGAGAGGGGACATGGCTGTATCGGTTTAAAAGAGGCTGTAAACATGTGGTAGGATCAAACATCGAGCCTATCCTAGACTAGCAGGAAAACCGCTGGTTGAAATAGAATGGATCATAAGTAATGTATAGTCCTTGCCTGTTGATAAGTCAGGTTCCAAAGGTGTAGTTGATTGCAAGCTCGCATCGTCTCCGAGAGGTACCCGCGGAAGCACACAAGAAGTAAACACTGGAAAGCAATCGACGAGCAAGCATTTATTACTATGAAGCAAACACGAGCACGCATCAACAAGAAGGCAACACGAGAAATCGCACCTACCGTCGAGAGCGGTTACTAACATGTTAAGTGGAGTATTCGTCCCACACGACGATACCACACGTTTACGATGGTTCAAGTTATTGAGCTACACAAGATGAGCAAAGGTTGTTAACATGGCATCTCACTCAAGCATGGCATATCACACAAACATGGCAAGAGGTGAAGCATAAATAAACTATCTAATCTAGTCACTTTAAGTGGGGGGTAAAACTTTACATGGCAGCTATTGCGGGCCCCACAATATTTATAATGTTTGGTACTGTTTTGCCCTAAACAAAAATTTATTATTTTTATTAGCAAGCAGGAGCAGCATAAACACATTCTACATGCAATTCTAGTCAAGTTGCATATAAAGAACATTTTAAACAGAGCAACGGTTAAAAAGTTATGGCAGTTACAGTTTACAGTGGCACGCAGTTGTAATTAGCAGGTAAACAACATGTAAACAAAGTCAAACATAGCAAAAGAGCACATTTTATTAATCTACACAAAATTCTAAGCAACTTTCATATTTAAAGCGTCACGATCCGGGCTACGGTCTAAAAGATACGGGCACCGCAAAATCCTATGTTTTTCTGTAATTTATTTTAATGAGAAGATATATCTAAACGAAACTGGGCCCAACAGTGCAGCAACAGTAATAAAAAAAGGAAACAAGGGGCGGCTCATCTATCTTACGCACACGGGCGTCATATAACAGTGGGCCGAGCCCAACACAGAAAAAGGAAAAAAAATGGAGGGGGCTGCCTCACCATGGGCTAAGGCCCAAAACGGGCTGGGAGGCGAGGCCGGCCTGCTGGCTGGGCCGCCTGGATCTGGGTCATGGGCGCTGCGCGAGTTGGGCCGGCCCATAGCGGCGACTGGAGCTCGTCTCGCCTGACCCCGACGGGGACCGAGGCCGAGGTGTTGGCTGCCGGCGGCCACCGGCGGCACTCCGGCGTGGCGAGCGGCGGAACGACGCGAGGATGGCGGTGCTGGGCAGATCCACGTGTGGCGGCGCGGATCCGGAGGTTGAGGGAGGCCGCGCGGCTCCTCCATCCTGGCGGCGGTGGTGGTCCGAGCTTGGGCTCGCCGGCGTCCACGGCAGCGAGGGCGCGACTCCGGCGGCTCCTGCAGAGAGGCGGGGCGACGATGAGAAGAGGGGGGAGGAGAGGAGGCTCGGGGAGAAGAGGACCGTCAGGGCACGCGGCCGCGGCGGCTCACCAGCCGGCGGCTGGCAGCGCGGCGGCACCACAGGTGGAGATGGCTCGGGCGCCAGATGGGCCTTGCGGGCCCGCGGCGGCGCCTCCAGGACCTGCGGGGCCCGGATCGGGGCTGGCTGGAGGTGGGAGAAGCAGGGGCGACGTGGCTGCACGGGATCCCTCGGATCTCAGACCCGACGGCTCCGGGGGTGGCTAGGCTAGGGTTTCGGGATTTTTGGGGCAAATTGGGAAGAATTGAGTTTTGTGAGGGGTGGCTGCACATTTTTGGCTTGGGAAACCCTTGAAAGAGGTGGGAGTGTGGTGGTCTTTATATAGCCCAGGTGACTGGAAGTTTGCAAAAACATCCCCGTTTTTTCTCTCGCGCGCACGGTGTTTACGTTTCTGACCGCCGGGGGTCCGCGGGACCTCCGATTCGGGTAAAACTTCGAAGTGCGTGATCAGTACGTCGAGCCGGCGGCGTTCACCTAACGTGGGAACCTTTCTGAGAACTCTTTCCGGCGCGCTATAAAAATAACCCGTTTAATTATTAAACGGGGGTTTTCGTTCCATTGGCTGCGGCTGGTCTCGTGCGATTTTCGTGACGGTGCTCGGGTGAAACCCGGTGTCGCAAAGGTCGAGTGTCAGGGTGGCAAGGGTCGTTCTCCGTCCGATACGATATAAGAGGGGGATAAATAATCGCCGATCAATAAATCGGGGATGCAAACACCGCAAACAAATCAGGCAATCAAACAATTCACACCGAAAACAATTTTTTAATTTTTGTGAAATCTGGGCTGTTACATAATACAACTAGGAGTTTTATAGGTGCACTAGTTCGGCGAAGAGATGGTAAAATATGGGTGATAGGTGTGGCAAAGCAAGGTAATATAAATCTGTAATAAAAAGTGCAGCAAGCAAACAAGTAGTAAACGTGAGTGCAAACGATATTGCAATGGTGGAAAGAAGGCCTAGGCTTCATACTTTCACTAGTGGCAACTCCCAACAACATTAACATAGTCTAATCACATGATATTTCCACTAAAACATGCATTGGAGACATACTCGGAGGTCATTCCTTTGTGATCAAGAGAGGACGGGAATTATGCAGGGCTACAAAATCACACCTCAGAGTTTATAGTTCTCATCTATGGATTTCCCAATGTCACCGCGGCCATCCAAAGAGAGTACCACAATCACCACAACATATCTCAAGGATAGTCAAAGACAAGCACCAAGAGACTCTGAATCTTCAATCAATTCACAAAAGAGGAAATCACTCATGAAAATATTCTTCTAACCCATGTCCAATAGACCGCTGTCACCATGGTATCGGGGATTATACTAGATAAGATCAAGTGAGTACATCAATCCAATACATAGAGGAAGGGGAAATATCATGGGATCACCCTAGATTAACATAGCTTATGATCACAACGAAGATCACATCATGGGAGAGAGAATTGACCACATAGCTACTATAGAAACCTCAGCCCCGAGGAGGAACTACTCCCGCATCATGGAGGGATGAAGCAAGGTCGAAGGATATGAATCCGGGGGCACTTCCCCGTTCCGGCAGGGTGCCGGCACAAGAATTCTGGTCCCCCGAAGCTTGTTGGTTATGGCGGCGGAGATCAGAATTGCTTCTGGAGAAAAGGGTTCTGGAATCAGGGTTTTCACGACGCGATTATAAATAATAGCCAAAGGAGGCAGCCAGGGAGTCCGGGCGGCCTCCCTGCGCGGCCCCACCCTAGGCTGCGCCACCTGGCCGCCTAGACTCCTGGTGGGGCCCCTTTGGCCCGCCTTCGGGCGTCTGGATGCTTCTGGTACGCTGATTTTTAATATATTTTCCCAGAATTTTTCTGGCACTTTAAGTAATGGGAAAACCTGAAATACAAAAACAGCAGAAAACAGAAACTGGCACTGGGGTGCACTGAGTTAATAGGTTAGTCCAAATATGATCAAAAGTGTATGAAAGTGTATCTAAAACATAGCAATATCACACAAATCATGCATGGATCAAGCAAAAATTATAGATACGTTTGGGACGTATCGACATCCCCAAGCTTAATTCCTGCTCGTCCTCGAGTAGGTAAATGATAACAAACATAATTTCTGTGGTGGCATGCTACCAACCATATAAGAACTTTTAAGTAAAGCAATCAAGGTATGTAATTCAATTCAATTCATAACAGGCAAGAGTCTATATTGGCATTGAAATAAGCAACATAAGAACATTAAGGTGCAAGAGCTCTCGTTGTCCGTGACTCGAATGTCTCCAGATGGTGTTTGCGTGCAAGAAGTGGGGGATGGGAATACGAGAGAGAAAAATATTTATTTGTTGAGAACTCAATCTTGAATCATCCCTAGACCACTAGCCAGGTACAAGTCAATTTGATCCACTCATTTTCGATATTTTGAGAACTCATGCAATGGATGAGCGTAAGCACGAGAGTTGACACTTAGGATGGCAAAGAGAAAGATGGTGGAGGAGGAAGACAAAAAGGTGTGAAAGGCTCACATCAATGAGGACAATCATAGGCGAGAGAAAGCCAAATGATAGATATGACGTGAGGAGTAGGGATTGCCATGCAACGGATGCACATACGAGCTAGAAAAGTTCTCCAATTGAACTAGTGGGGGTGCATCCAACTTGCTCGCTCAAGAAGACCTAGATCTCTTTTGAGGAGGCTCATCATTGGAATATACAAGCCAAGTTCTATAGTGTGAAGGTCCCCACGTAGCTATATGCATATACGATCATCTCTATGGAGTACAAGGTATAAGAGGGGGTACGAGTGTGGACCTTTCAAAAGGAATAGTATTGTTGCCCCTTCTCTCTTTTTATTTTCTTTTTCTTATTTTTCTATTTTTTCTATTTTTTGGTGGCCTCAATGGCTCTTTCTATTTAACTCTCATTTGTCCTCTTTGGGATCTTTTAAAATTTTCCTCTTTGGGATCTTTTCCTCACTTAAGGGAAACACTCTATTTTACAAGAAGTATAGAAGATCTTCACACTTTACAAGGTACTCAACATAAATATGATGTAGCTATCATGATGTATGCAAATGTATGCCTCTGCCAGTGTAGCAGGTACATGTATGACATGAAGATCAAGTCATGAGAAGGGGGATGTTGCATGGAAATGTATCTAGGAAAGGCTATGGAAATGCCTTGATAGGTAGGTATGGTGGCTATTTTGAGGAAAGATATAAGGAGGTTTATGATGACAGAGCTTATCATGCCAAGGGTTTGGATGCACCGGCGAGGTGGACGCCAACTCTCAGAGTGAGAAGAGGGCAATGCGCGGCACCGAAGAGGCTAGCAAATATGAGGAGGTGGAAGTGTCAACTTTCAATACTTACATTAGTCCGAAGAACTCATGCACTTATTATCTGTAACTCTCAATCTAATAAGGAAGTTCCCAAAGAGACAAGTATGGGGTTTTTGTTATCCTTGCGCATCCTCGACTCATGGTACGTTAGTGTACTCTAATATCCGATCCCTCCAAATATTAGTGATCCATCTAGTAGCTAGAGTTCTCAACTAGTTTTTTTAGGTTTTGAAAATAAACACGGATTGCCCAAAATACGACATCTATCACTAATAGGCTAAATCTCTTGACACCAAAAGTTCAAACATTACTCACAACAATACCTCAAAACTATTGCAAGTTACTACTACAATTGAATAGCAACCTCAATTACGTACTTCAAGTCAAGACACAACTCAGTGCAACAAGCCAACTCTCTAAACAAGATAAACATGAAAACTAAAGGGAGTTCCAGCAACAAACTAAACAAAAGCACTTAAAAATATAGGCGTGAAAACTAAGAGCTAAACATGACAGCAGCTACGAAAAGGTAAAGAACTGTAACACCCTCAGACCCAGTACAGTAATCACTACAGTGATTCCACTGTTAGTGATCGTTACTGTTGATGATCAAGCCTTGAACACCTTTGATCACAGCTCATTGAAATTCCAACCCCGATAAAATTTTCAAATAAGTGTGGATTGTAAATCTTGCTCCAAGAGTTGTGGATGCTAGTCAATCAACATGATCATGGTTAAACCAAGTCAACTCCTAGCCATTTGAATAATCACAAGTCAATGCTAATGATGGAACCAATGTTGTGAGGTTATCACAATTGTTTTAAAAATTAATATGAAAATGGAAACCATAGTTAAATCAAAGTTAATGAAACATATTAAATAAAATGCCTAGCAATCTTAGGCCATGATAATATAGCAATGGTTGTTTTATTAAAATGGTATAGTAATATTAAGGAATAATAAATGAAATAAAAACAATAGTTGGGAATTATTAAATTGCCATGATAATTTTAATAAACATGTGGGACTTTTAAATGCACTAAAAATTAGGAAATAAATTTTATTAAAAGCCTAATTATCAGTAGGCCATAATAAAAGTGAATTGGGGTTTTATTATAATGTTTTAATATTATAGATAAATAAAAACAGTAGCAAAACAGTCGCATTTAATTCCTTTTAGATACAACAATGATGCAAATGATTTTATAATGCCACCAAACTTTGTGGGGCACCTCAGAGATATACAACAATGAAATTGGGACCAAATCCATATGCTATAAAATTGTAAAAGTAGATAAAACAAATACAAAAGAAATAATAAACAGAAAATAAAAATAAAAATAAAGAAAAACCTAAACCCCGCCTGGGGCGAGGCCCACCCAGGGCCCAGCCCCGTCTCTCCTCTCCCCTCCCCTGCCTCCCACCGACACGCCTCCCCTGTTCCACTCCCCTCCCCCACCACGACACAGTGCCATGGCAGGGCACGGCCTAGCTCACCTGCTCCCCCTACCTGCCCTCCATCTCCTCTGGATAAGGCCGACCCCCCCTCCCCCAACTGCCCCCTGCCCACTTCCCCTACCTCTCCCTCGCTCTCTTCCTTTCTCTCCCCGCGCACAGGAACCGCCGCGGCCGTCGCCATGGCCACCGTCGTCACCGCGCCCCCTGCTCCCCGCGCCACGGGAGCTTCTCCACGAGGGCCGTCGAGGTCGTCCCCGTCACCTGCCACGCTCAATCGAGCCGGGGAAGCCCCCGGAGCCACCGTATGCTCGTCGTCCTCGCCCGTTTTGGCCACGGCCGCCGCGTCCACCGGTGTCGATCCACGCCGTCCGGCCACCACGTCCCCGTACGAGCTCTCCATCGGCTTCCCCTTAGTGAGCCGCCTCCATTCCCCCATTTTCCCGCTTTAATTGTAGCCGTAGCCCCTCAACCGCCGTCGCCGTGGCTCCGGCAGACCCCCCAGGCCGCCATGGCCACCCGCCGCGCGCCCCGTGCCCTCCCTAGCCGTGTGCTCGCGCACGCCCGGTCGTGCGTGGCTACGCCCCGCCACCCACAACCGCGCTCGCCTTGCAGGCCCCCTGCCTCCGCTCGTCGCCGTCGCTAGCCTTGCCGGCGAGGACCTGACGGCCACGGCATGGGCTGTGTGGTGGTGCCTGCTGCCACTGCCACATGGGCCCCCACCCCTTGCTAACTAATGGAATTAGAGATAACCCCCCTGATTAGTAAACAAGTGTATGACATATGGGCCCATGCCCTTTTAATTAAATAAAACCTATTTAATTAAACTATACCCTATGACATATGGGTCCCACCTGTAAGCTAATCATTTAACCAAATGAATTTACTTCTGTTAGGATGACATGTGGGCCCTCTGATTTTTTTTGATTTAAATAAAATGAGTTAAATGCCTCTGTGTATGACATGTGGGTCCACCCTGTCAGCACTGTTGTGGATAATGTTCTGGATAATGTTACGTTTTATTAATAAAAGAAAATCCAGAAATTGATTTAAAATGATTTAAACTTTGAAATTCGATATCTTTTAAACCGTACCTCAGATTCAAAAACTTTATACATGAAAATTGATCAGAAAAATATACCGAATACGAATACGCCATCCATATACCAACCACCCCCTCTAACTTACCGGACATTGACATTCCCCCTTCGGGCCGTCTGTCGATAATTCCCGGTACCGATAAAAGTTGTCCGGATGAAAAACTTTTTTATACGAAAGTTACTCAGAAGGGATCCACGATTACGAATACGTTACTCATACTCCCACCACACCCCTCTAACATGCCAAACGTCGAACCGTCCCCCCCCCTCCGGACCGTCTGTTCGATGATTTGTACGGTATTGTTAAAGTACCCGGATGAATTTATTTCGAACACGAAAGTTGTTCGGAATAGATCAACTAACCCGGATACACCACCCACACGTGTGTCGGATGTCCACGACACCTCCGGCATGATATCTCCCCCCCTCCGGACACCTTGTCCGATAATCACCCGGAGCCGGTAGTTCATCCTCAGATGAATTTCCGTTCCGAGCAACGTGCATCGTACTGCGTTAGAACCCCGTTTACAATTCATCTGTTATGTCTTGCATTTGTATTGCTATTGTTGTTGTGTATTTATTGTTTCTTCCCCCCTTAATCTCCGTTAGACCCCGCTGCTGCCATCGCCTATCTTTCCGTACATTTCTTGCACTAGGCATTGTTACTGCTGCTGCTACGATTACAATCCTATTCAATTGCATAGCCTGTCATTGTAGCCCCTTGATGTACCTTCCTTTAATCCTATGCTGCCTATTATTACTTATGAATTATTCAGCAGTAAACCCTGCATATTGTTGGCTAGGTTTAGAATAGAGGGTCGTGATCACTTTGGGAGTGATCGCGGAAACGATATATTACAACTGCAACAGGTACGGATCAATGCAGACACCCTAGGGAACCTACAACGGCGAGACTCTGCCGAGTCGCTTCGAGTTTGGCTTACGAGTGGAATGGACTCGTATTTCACTCTCGTCGGCTCAGTAGCGTAGCATCACCGGGATGATACGAGGTTTACCTCTTTAGTTCATTCCGCTGATGTCTCAGTCGAGCCAGCTCAAGTGTACCATCGAGGGTGATTCCTCCTGGTTTCACTTAATGGTAGGGACTCGAACCAACTGGTGTCCTTAAAGGTAAGAAGTCGGGCGACCCAACGGTGCCCGCGAGAGGTATTGCGACGGGACGACAGGGAGGGTACGACCAGTGTACCGGTGTGCTTGGCCCCTGGTCGTTGGCCGCGAAATTTACCAAACTACGAAAGTCGAGCTCCTCCAGGAGCACACGCGAGACAAGGTAAGGAGACGGTTCACCTTGTTGGTAACCGCAGTGACTTGGTTGGACGACGGGGCAGGCACCGATGTACTGGTGGTCCTGGCTGCTGTCGTTGTCCGCGGGTCGGTTAAGTCGAGGCAACGATAACGGTTGTCACGCAGGTTAATTAAAATGCTAAATGGTTCAGTGAATGTCTTGAGTTGGCTATATGCCATGTACGCACTACCTACCCATGGGAATTACGAGTTATGGGCTCCTCTGCTTCGTAGTGTCGTCCGAGGACTCTTCAGACTTCAGCAGTACCGCGGCTTGCGCCGGGAAGGGGTGTTGTCTTATTTGCTCGCGCGGTGGTGTCTCATTTGGATTTGCTTTAACTTCACCGGCCAGCCACGCACCGTGCAGGAGTACGTTCGGGTTGGGGTCCAAGGCCCGTCGTACTTAGGATTTAGACCGGCGGATGGCCTCTCTGTTGAGTTTGAAAGATGGGCTATGAAGTGTCGGATAGCCTCGGTGGAGCGTTCCCTAACAAGGTTCCCGCCACCCTGGAGATCCGTGCGTGTAGCGTAACACAAGTGCACCCCTGCAGGGAAGATTAATCTATTCGAATAGCCGTGTCCACGGTAACAGGACGCTTTATGCTGAAGCTGGATCTTACCACTAGAAACTATTATTATTAAACTGTATGGTTCCGGGTTTTCTTCCTCGCGGGGATGTCGAGGAGGTGAACTCGGAGGCATTGTTAATTATTACAACTTATTATTATACAATGCTGCAGCAACTTCTGCTGCATTGTTACTTTATGCTTTATATAAACTGTTGGCTGATTCCTACCTCATGCTGCAATACATCGTCGGAAGATTCTAGTCTTCGTTAGGCCTAGCTTCTTACCCTTGCTCTGGATTTTTGTCTTTCAGTCCACTATATACAGCCTCTTCTTTCCGTTGATACAATGCATAATGCTTAGTAGCGGACGTAAGACTCGCGGGTATACTAGATACTCACCTGCTTTATTTCCTTTACTGTTTTGCCTGATCGGCCGCTGCAGTCGACGTTGGAGTCCAGGAGCAGGAGATCCCCGATGTCGACCACCGCAACGTGAAGATCCCCGATGCCTTCTACGACGTCGAGTTCCCCGTTGAACAGGAGTAGATTGGAGGTTCCCAGGCAGGAGGCCTCGCCTTGTCGATCGTTGTTGATATTTGTGCTAGCCTTCTTAAGGCAACCTTGTATCCTTGTGTCTGTACTCAGATACTATTGCTTCCGCTGACTTTGTGCTCTCGAGCTGTTGTATTCGAGCCCTCGTGGCCCCTGGCTTGTATTAAACAGCTTGTATTATTTTATTTGTAGAGTTGTGTTGTGATATCTCATCGTGAGTCCCTAATCTCGATCGTGTACCTTGCGTGTATGATTACTGTACACGGCTTGATTTTGGGGGCGTCACAAGTTGGTATCAGAGCCGGCTGCCTGTAGGAAGCCCCTAACCACTCCTCGGTCGAAGTCGAGTCTAGTATTTGCAAAACTACTTGCTAACTTAATGTTTGGCTTACGGGCCCACATCGATGTCACTACGTGTGATATCTTTGGTATTAGGATCTTTTCTCCGTACCTATGCTCTGGGACTCTGCTCTCTTATCCTTGCTGGTAAATTTTTAATAACTCTGACTTAGGTTCATGTACCTCCTTCCTCCCGGAGAGCTCTGCATTTCCGATGATCGCCTGATTCACCTGAATATTTCGAAGATTAATCTTCGATAAATTCCCGAGATCCTACGTGTTCATCGCCCTTGCAATCCCATGCAACCGATAAGTCCGTGTGGATAATTGCATCCACCTCCCGATCTAAAAGTCATAATTCCCTTGTACTTAAGCATCAAATTATTCCGATGCTTCCATCATCTGATGCCTTTGCAATCTTTCTCCTTCTGGTTGAGTGCCGATACTCACACCAGATTCTTTGCGAACCCCCGACCTTTGGTGGATTATTATCGGAATAATCTTACATGGCTTATTCCATGTGTCAATTGGATTCATCGTGTGAAATACCCTCCATGCCCCTCGATGATTTGCGTTATCGTCGACAACCTACCTTGTCTCCATGCCAATACAACTTGGTCGTGTACATCGTGCTCTGCTTTCCCTTGGGAAAGATATACACCTGATACTTGTGTATCAACACCTTTTCCTTTCCATTGGTCTGTTTAACCTTTCTTGTAATGTATCTTATGTAAGCAGTGAAATTCCCTGCTTATGTAAACACTTTGGTGTGCTACATTGTCTGTACAACCAGTTACGATTGTTGATGACTTTTCGGTGACCACCGATGGACGAGAACTTTGCCAATTGGTCCGCCTCGTCTTAACGAGCAGGAAGATGGTTCTCTTCGTCCCTCGCCCTTGGCACTGATGTTGTTGCCGACATAGTTTACAAGTTGATCTCCGTCATACCCTTCCAACTTGATCGCATTGAATGTCACCACCCTGGTTAAATGGGGCCCATAACCCACAGTTCCATAGGACCGAAACCTGACTCTTGTCCTCTACCTTGTGATATTCCGTCCGATATCAGACTCAGTGATTGTGTCTGATGATCGGGGCCCCTTTCCCATCTTCCGTCATCGGCATCGAATACGTGCCTAACCGCTTAAAACTTCTCATGATGTACTTCCCTGATGTTAAACTCGGAAGGACTTTGTACCCCATACCCTTGAGCAACCCCATTTAATTGATCTTGTATCGATCCGACCCCCTTAAGCTTTATCTCTTAACCTGTTCGTAAGCGCGATGAAGCCCCAAGGAAAGGATGAAAACCCATCGAGATGCACGGATGTCGTGCAGTGAAGGCCCCAACGTGAAGGATTCATTTTTTCGAGTACGACAACCAGGACCAGAAGACTTGTTGGAAGGCGAAACCGAAACTCTACCCCTTGCACTACTTTTAATTCTCGGGACGAGAATTCTTTGTAGTGGTGGAGATTTGTAACACCCTCAGACCCAGTACAGTAATCACTACAGTGATTCCACTGTTAGTGATCGTTACTGTTGATGATCAAGCCTTGAACACCTTTGATCACAGCTCATTGAAATTCCAACCCTGATAAAATTTTCAAATAAGTGTGGATTGTAAATCTTGCTCCAAGAGTTGTGGATGCCAGTCAATCAACATGATCATGGTTAAACAAAGTCAACTCCTAGCCATTTGAATAATCACAAGTCAATGCTAATGATGGAACCAATGTTGTGAGGTTATCACAATTGTTTTAAAAATTAATATGAAAATGGAAACCATAGTTAAATCAAAGTTAATGAAACATATTAAATAAAATGCCTAGCAATCTTAGGCCATGATAATATAGCAATGGTTGTTTTATTAAAATGGTATAGTAATATTAAGGAATAATAAATGAAATAAAAACAATAGTTGGGAATTATTAAATTGCCATGATAATTTTAATAAACATGTGGGACTTTTAAATGCACTAAAAATTAGGAAATAAATTTTATTAAAATCCTAATAATCAGTAGGCCATAATAAAAGTGAATTGGGGTTTTATTATAATGTTTTAATATTATAGATAAATAAAAACAGTAGCAAAACAGTGGCATTTAATTCCTTTTAGATAAAACAATGATGCAAATGATTTTATAATGCCACCAAACTTTGTGGGGCACCTCAGAGATATACAACAATGAAATTGGGACCAAATCCATATGCTATAAAATTGGAAAAGTAGATAAAACAAATACAAAAGAAATAATAAACAGAAAAATAAAATAAAATAAAGAAAAACCTAAACCCCGCCTGGGGCGAGGCCCACCCAGGGCCCAGCCCCGTCTCTCCTTCCCCTCCCCTGCCTCCCACCGACACGCCTCCCCTGTTCCACTCCCCTCCCCCACCACGACACAGTGCCATGGCAGGGCACAACCGAGCTCACCTGCTCCCCCTACCTGCCCTCCATCTCCTCTGGATAAGGCCGACCCCCCCTCCCCCAACTGCCCCCTGCCCACTTCCCCTACCTCTCCCTCGCTCTCTTCCTTTCTCTCCCCGCGCGCAGGAACCGCCGCGGCCGTCGCCATGGCCACCGTCGTCACCGCGCCCCCTTCTCCCCGCGCCACGGGAGCTTCTCCACGAGGGCCGTCGAGGTCGTCCCCGTCACCTGCCACGCTCAATCGAGCCGGGGAAGCCCCCGGAGCCACCGTATGCTCGTCGTCCTCGCCCGTTTTGGCCACGGCCGCCGCGTCCACCGGTGTCGATCCACGCCGTCCGGCCACCACGTCCCCGTACGAGCTCTCCACCGGCTTCCCCTTAGTGAGCCGCCTCCATTCCCCCCCTTTTCCCGCTTTAATTGTAGCCGTAGCCCCTCAACCGCCGTCGTCGTGGCTCCAGCAGACCCCCCTGGCCGCCATGGCCACCCGCCGCGCGCCCCGTGCCCTCCCTAGCCGTGTGCTCGCGCACGCCCGGTCGTGCGTGGCTACGCCCCGCCACCCACAACCGCGCTCGCCTTGCAGGCCCCCTGCCTCCGCTCGTCGCCGTCGCTAGCCTTGCCGGCGAGGACCTGACGGCCACGGCATGGGCTGTGTGGTGGTGCCTGCTGCCACTGCCACATGGGCCCCCACCCCTTGCTAACTAATGGAATTAGAGATAACCCCCCCTGATTAGTAAACAAGTGTATGACATATGGGCCCATGCCCTTTTAATTAAATAAAACCTGTTTAATTAAACTATACCCTATGACATATGGGTCCCACTTGTAAGCTGATCATTTAACCAAATGAATTTACTTCTGTTAGGATGACATGTGGGCCCTCTGATTTTTTTTGATTTAAATAAAACTAGATGACCCGTTGCGCCAAATGGCGCAGAGTCCCAGTTGAAACCATGTAATCGTAGAAACAACTTGCATTTTTAGAACCCAGTCATTCTTGTACTTATGCCCATTCAAATGTGGAATTTTCAACCAAGCTCAGAGTCTTATTTGAAATCATGTACTGGTAGGAAGAACATGCATTTTTAGAAATGCCTATTTACATTGATGGCCTTGCTTGATCCTATATGTGGTCTCTAAACAGAAATAGAGAAATTCAAGCATCCAAAGAAATTGGAAGATTATATATATAAGCTAAGTTGGGGAATTAATTTTATAGATGTATTACTTGAAGACAGCGTAATTTTCACACTTTGCATCTGTTCAAAATAAAAAAACCAGTTCCCCAATGGGTAAGTGCCAGCATTCAAATCTCAATTACAAAATGAAGAGAACACTATTTGTAGAAGATACTACGAATTTGAACATTTTTTTCAAAGTTAAAAGATAAGTTACATTGCATGGCATGTCATGAAGAGGGAAGGAAAAATAAAATCCTAGCAAGGAGAAGATGATTCAGAACATGGAGATGGAGAATAAGAAGTAGGAGCACATCTGTATATATCATTCCATAAAAAAACATCCACCTAAAGTTAAAATTCCTGTTGGAAATATTGAAATAACACTTCAGAAATGGTAAGGTAAGTTTAAACGTTAACTTGTCGATTGAAACTAAAACCACTTATTGTATTACTTAACTCAGTAGTTGATTTTACAAGACAAAAGGAAAGTAAATGCCAGAATGCACGATTTCAGTTGCATGAAAATATGCCACCACGATTCTGATCGGTCCAACACCAATGTTTCCACAATCATTATTGTTGATGTACACTTGTACGACCATAAGATGTTCAGACAATAGGACCGTGCAGGATTACTCGACCAATGAAATATCTATACACAATAAATCCATGCATAACATACTAACTTGTTATACAAAGTTCAACTTCTAGACGGTCTGCGCTAGAATTAATCGAAGCAAACACTCTTTTCAGAAGAAACATCTGTATTCAAAATTGCAAGCAGGCCCGAGTTCCATTCAACGTAACGAAGTCCTAACCTATTTTCATTTTCAGATAACGGAAAAACAGTAATGTTCTGACCAACCATGACAGTTTACAACTTCAATCAACTATAAACTGTTTTCGGTGAGTTGCACAGAACAACAACCACACACAGATCTCCAGCAAAGGACCAGAAGACCGACATAGAGCTAAATGTAGCAGTAACAGACAGTACAGGGCCACCATTACAAACTAACAAAAGGGTCCAGAATTGCATTATGACCAAGCACACATCTTAGTTGCCATCAGTGTGCATGGAAGCTGCAGGGCCTGGTGCAGCAACAGAGGGAAGCATCTCAGTTGTGGATCCTTCAGAAAACTGAAAGCCGCAAAAAACGTGAGTGCTAAATAAATACGGTATCAAGATGCCCTCAATCGATATACATAGGAGAGTAACTTTCCTAGCGACATATTTTCTCCTTTAAAAAGTACCATTAGCCAATTTTATTTATTGAAAATAAGTTTGGCCTTGTGAGGGCAACATATATATGACCATTCAGAGAGGCCTCAGACTCTAGAGATTTCTGTCGCATACTTGTAGTTTTTGCATCAATCTGATCAAAGGGATAACAGGCTAGGAGCAACAACAAAAACAAGAAGGTAAATGTAGCTTCTCTTTCCTAGATGGACACGAAGCATTGCATCCTAGGATTCTATCCCCTATCAGCCGGAGATCCTCAATAAAGTTGAACCTATCGGCTAGCAAAACAGCAAAAGTAAACTGCATTTACAGATAAGACAACTACTATCAACCATTGCTTGCTTCAAACATGTGAAATAAAATATATATGAAGCTTCCACAATGGTGTGGTAATAACCTGATGTTAGGCATATATCTATATCCCCGGCAAGCAATCATGGTGCAGATACATAGTAAATGAGAGCCTGGAGAAAAATTATAGCGTGACATAGTTGGTTGTTAGTTTTTCATTACCATCTGCGAGCTGGCTAATTTCTAATGGATAAATTATCACCACTTGAATTGTTTACATAGGCCTAGGATCACGATTTGGTTCTCAAGTTTTTTGTAATGTGGTAGGTGGTATGTGATGTGCCTATCTATATATATTCATTGTTTTAACTTTAGCTAGTTCAAGTGGATATAAGATGTATTTTTTCCAGGATGGAAGGTGATTATTTCCCAAGAAACAGTGATTATGGTGTTATTCTTAAAGGTAATATCTTTCTATAGACCTTAGCACCACCTGTGTTCTTAAATATATCTTGAATTACTGTCCTTAATAACACCCATTTATTTAAATGGTATACTCAAACAAATAAGAATTGAAACCGAGAGAACGAGAGATGGCAAGAGGGAACTCACCGCCTACTCTCAAAACTCGCGGTAGTCCCTCCGCCTCAAGTACCTCCATCCCGTCTCTCCATTTTCTGACCTTCCCTGTCTCCGCCTCGAGCTTGAGCTCCGGCCTATCGCCACCATATCCGATAGAATCTCCTGCAAAAATAAGTAACACTTTCTTTGGTCACTCACATAATACCAAATGTATAATCATCAGTTTTGTATGCCTTCAGAGTTAAGCAAGTAACTACAGACAGACGACATTATAAATACAGTCGGTGGTGTGTGCATACACACATGAGAATGCCTACCATTTACAGATCTAGACCAAAAATAGCAACAAATGTATAAGTGATAGGGACAAGAACACACCTTCTCATATTTATGTTCACATACGAAAGTTGTGACTCAATCCTAAATGGCACGGGTTCCGATTTAAATCGAGTGTTATTTGCATAGCAAAACCTGCCTTATATAGTTAATCTAGGGGTACGTACATGCTCCTCCCTTAATCTAAAGGTTACAATTTAGCAACAAAAATACAAATATATGTGGTTGAACTATAACTTCAGAACATAACAACAATCAAGGTGCATTTCAGCCACATTCAGCACATCCAATCAAGAGAAAAGTAAATATCAAGATAAACAATAAGAAATACCAACTGGACTGAACTGACTAAAAAAAGAACACTTAATTAAATTGAAGAAATCAGAATGAGTAACTTTATTCATATAAACCTCGCTACAAAACATACGTCTCACTACACACTATCATTGCAGACAAACCTCACAGATCCACAGGCATTCACTTTAGGGGAGAGAGAGAGAATTCACCTTGTTATTCTTTACCAAAGTTTTCCTCAAGATTCTTCCTCGTCTCATATTCTTCTTCAGATCTGCACACAACTGGGGAAAACAAACAAAAAAGATATTTCCACTTTCTCTTTAGAAAAATAGCAGAATAGGTACATTTCAAAGATATGAACAAACCAGGGGAGGTACATGATAATCCTGAGAGAATAAATATCTTTGAAATTGGCCCTCTTAAAAGAGTTTATCATTATCATGTGTCAGTACTTCACCATGGCTGCCACTCTCATTCTTGAGAACTATGAACTTTATATAACTTAAAA
The DNA here is from genome assembly GCA_950022295.1 of Bromus sterilis. Taxonomy (NCBI): domain Eukaryota; kingdom Viridiplantae; phylum Streptophyta; class Magnoliopsida; order Poales; family Poaceae; genus Bromus; species Bromus sterilis. Next base: position 80,371,299 of record OX465596.1, on the reverse strand, counting down.
ACTTAATAGTACAATTTGCATTTTGATGATATATGTGAACTAAAGCATCGTGGCATGGTTGACTACTCTACTAACAGAACAAACATAGGATAATGTATCAAAGATAATAAGAAGTTGACATCACTTTGGTTTAGTTCTAACATTGGCCTGAAAGCAATAACCTTTTCTCTTCTGCAAACATACTCCTTTTTTTAATAGAAGCAAATATACATAACCAATGACAAACCTTACATAAACATAAAATGCAGAACAAAATATTTCCTTTTGTTCATATGAGAGTTCATAGTGCTTGTAATGCAAACAACAGAACAATAAAGTAAAGGGTAAAAGATTTCTGGACATAAATACCTCTGCAAATGTGCGAATGAATTCATAAAACTGAATTGCAGACCCAACATCACTAACATCCAGTTCAGCCCCTACCCTGTTAGCGACTGGAGTACCTACCGGTAGCTCAATTTTGGTCCTTGGGACATCACTGCTCTCATCCTAATGTGAAGTTCGCTCATAATTTGAATATGGCATTTCTCATCAACAATCATGTTACCCTGCAGTTGGTCTTCTACAACTTCATATTGATAAGAACTGCAGGAAATGGCTCAGTTAGGTTTTTCTTTCCACATTTAGCTTCAGCTCATAGCCAAAATAGTAGTTGCACATATAATAACTGGAGCTCGAGCAATTTTACTTTTATCAATAAGATGGCATTCTAGGTAGCCTTATTATGAAACAAAACTGATATAATAAACTGGACAAATGGAGGGGGGAAATTCATAAAACGCACTAACAGATGGGATTAGGTCTCGGGTCATATAAACATAGGAACTGCATGAAGAATTCAAAAGTGTTATTTTATTAATAATTTAAAATAAAGATGGCACTAAAAAATATACACAGTGTGTATGTTTGATTAGGAATCTGCTATGTGTAGTATGATCAGTTTCATCTTGTAACAAGTTTTAACTTCATCACAGAAACATTAATCTCAGTTGCATATGGTCACCAAGCTACCACTTGACTAATACATGATGAAGCTTTAGATAACAAATGCCGCTTCTTTGCACAAATCAACAGAACATCATAAGCATGAAGATTACTGACATACACACTGGAACGCGTGTCAAAAGATTAATATTAAGATCTAGCATTTTATAATGCTTCCTCAAACTATAAATAAGAAGATTAATATTATTAACAGTGACCAGTGATGCCTTATGTCCAATTTTGCAGCACATTTAATAAACATTATCTGGCACTCATGATGAGATAAAATAATATGGTCATAGTAACAATAAAGGAGAGCTGAAACTTGCATGAAAGTGAGCCTAGTAGCACAAATTCACAGTTTAAACTTACTTGAGAAAAAGTAGTACAGGGTGAGGACTGTATATAGGTTTCGATCCTGCCATGTACTACATCAGTCTCTTCTTTACTTTTACCAACGTGAACCAGCAAACCAGACTCAAGAAGTTTCAAGTCTCTAAGCTGATAGGTCTCATTTGGATCAGGGAAATCTGATGCTTTTGCTCGCTGCAGGAACTCTGAACTCAAGAACTCCTTGATTCTGCAGATCTACCTAGATGCTTGAAGAAGAAGAAGTAAAGTTAGTCTTAAAGATTAAACTATTTTTGTACCGTATAGAGATCTCTATTGCTTTACATGAATAGGTTCATAAATGAAGGATCAGAAGTAAATCGATCAAAATGTTACCCTCTAGATTTTTTTGAAATGAACGTGCTGATTAGCAAACTCTATAAATGAAGGATCAGAAGTGTTTCCCAACTAACTATCATGTTGTTGGTTGCTATCTATCAAGAAAGATGCAACCCGCTTATCATCATGCAGAGGACGCGCTGCCTCGAATAGCAGCATAGTAAGCTAGATGATAACTAATTACCATGCACATTACATACTCTATATTTGGTAATTACTTTAAAAAACATGAAGCAATATACATAACCATTTCCATTGATTCGGCACAAAGCGAAGGAGCACATGGATAAGAGCTGAAATTATTATCTGAGTTATTCATTCATAAAAATCACATGTAGGTGGATTAAAGGGTACTGCATTTAAACATCGATATGATTAAACAAAACTTACACAAGCTACAACACACAAATACCAATAGACCATTATTTTCTACAACTTCTTAAAGCTAAATATAAAGGGGACAATGAGCTAGCCCAAACTTGCTAGATTTTTTTTCTCTATAAGCTGATGGCTTGGGTGCTGAAATGGTGGGAAAGATTTAGGCAATGATCCAATAGGTGAGCTCCCAGTAGGATATCCGTGAGGAGATGAGCTCAGCTTTGAACTTCTATAGCTACCGAACATAAATAAATAGTTATTCAAATAGCCACAAAATGAGATAAAGAGAAAGTAGGGATTACTGAAATAAAACTTCCATCTATTGTGTAACCTATGATTTTCTGGAGTAGATTCAATGAAATATCCATTTAAATTGCTTGGGGTGCTTTCTGATACACCACCATAGTGAGATCGGCTATTGGGACTATTGAAAAATTACTGGCAAGGAACCTCTGCTTTTGTGAGGTATGTGTCTATCTATTGCCTTTACTTTGCCGCCTACGAGGAATAGGTTGTCCATCTTCCTAGCACTCCAGATCAGGAAGCAAGAAGAACGGACGACGCCCAACGGAAGTAGCCGGTGGGCATCGGCGGCAGGGCTGGGCCATCATCCTCGCTGCTCTGTATTCCCGTCTTCTTCGGCATTGACCCATGACCATAAGAGAATTGTAGCCTACAGACCAACAAGAAATACTTGCTCACATCCGGCCCACAGGCAAGCACGAAGCATAAGGAACACAAGAATGAACATCACATAACAACCGGACATACCCAGAATATATTTGAACGATTAGTAGGCTAGAGAAGAGCACGACAGGAAGTTAGACAGAGGCGAGAGTAACAAACCTTGACAAACGAAACGAAGACGAAGCAGCGAACATAATGGAGATGCAGCAATGGGCGATATCATACAACCTATGAAATATATAAAAGAATCCGTCAGTACCCACCGCAGGCAATGATGAAGATGCAATCAAGAAATACTTGAGTTTAAGAGAAGAAAAATAGAAGACCTAGAAGCAAAGGGGAGGATGAGGGGCACAGTGGTGGTCAAGAGCAGGAGAGGAGGAGAGATGCGATTATGCGAATGGCCGGTGCCGGCCCTTGTTCATCTCCCATCAGCCGCTGTAGCTCCCTCTCCTCTTTCCTCTCTCTTTCTCCCTCCTATCCTTATCTCTTTCCCTCATGTTCTCTCTCTCTCTTGCAGGGACAGGCTCATGGCGCTGGATCGAATCGAGCGCCCCAGCTGTTGCCCTTTGCCTGCACGTCGCCGCCGCTGCCGAAGACGCTCGCCGCCGCGCCGGACGCATATATTTAACTACTTCTCTCTGTTTTTGTCTGGAGGCAGAGATGAGCGGCGCCATCGTCGATTGGGGAGAAGAGGAGCACGTCGGCCGTCGTGCTCTGGTGGAGGCGAGAGAGGGGAGGCAGAGACAGGCAGCGCGAGGTGGGAGGGAAGGAGGCGGCTGGACGGACAGGGAGAGGAGGCGACTGAGAGGCATGGTGAGGAGAGGAGGATGGACGTCGGGTGTGGGATTGGCGGCTAGGCTTCCAGTTAGAACCCAGCGGGTGCCGAGGGATTAGGGTCTAGGGATTGGTTGCGCGAGACGTGCGGCTCGGGATTGGGCAGCTACCTGATCGAACGGCCGTCGAAGAGTGCCCCTGAGGATGGCTGTGAGACCACTTCGTTCCCTTGACCTTTAAGATTTAAATGAGTTAAATGCCTCTGTGTATGACATGTGGGTCCACCCTGTCAGCACTGTTGTGGATAATGTTCTGGATAATGTTACATTTTATTAATAAAATAAAATCCAGAAATTGATTTAAAATGATTTAAACTTTGAAATTCGATATCTTTTAAACCGTAACTCAGATTCAAAAACTTTATACATGAAAATTGATCAGAAAAATATACCGAATACGAATACACCATCCATATACCAACCACCCCCTCTAACTTACCGGACATCGACACTCCCCCTTCGGGCCGTCTGTCGATAATTCCCGGTACCGATAAAAGTTGTCCGGATGAAAAACTTTTGTATACGAAAGTTACTCAGAACGGATCCACGATTACGAATACGTTACTCATACTCCCACCACACCCCTCTAACATGCCAAACATCGAACCGCCCCCCCCTCCGGACCGTCTGTTCGATGATTTGTCCGGTATTGTTAAAGTACCCTGATGAACTTATTTCGAACACGAAAGTTGTTCGGAATAGATCAACTAACCCGGATACACCACCCACACGTGTGTCAGATGTCCACGACACCTCCGGCATGATATCTCCCCCCCTCTGGACACCTTTTCCGATAATCACCCGGAGCCGGTAGTTCATCCTTAGATGAATTTCCGTTCCGAGCAACGTGCATCGTACTGCGTTAGAACCCCGTTTACAATTCATCTGTTATGTCTTGCATTTGTATTGCTATTGTTGTTGTGTATTTATTGTTTCTTCCCCCCTTAATCTCCGGTAGACCCCGCTGCTGCTGTCGACTACACCGATGCTGAGTACGACTACTTCGTCGACGACCGTACCGCTACTACCGAGCTTCCAGGCAAGCAGAGCCATTTTCTTCCCCAGATATTGCCTATCTTTCCGTACATTTCTTGCACTAGGCATTGTTACTGCTGCTGCTACGATTACAATCCTATTCAATTGCATAGCCTGTCATTGTAGCCCCTTGATGTACCTTCCTTTAATCCTATGCTGCCTATTATTACTTATGAATTATTCAGCAGTAAACCCTGTGCATTGTTAGCTAGGTTTAGAATAGAGGGTCGTGATCACTTTGGGAGTGATCGCGGAAACGATATATTACAACTGCAACAGGTACGGATCAATGCAGACACCCTAGGTAACCTACAACGGCGAGACTCTGCCGAGTCGCTTCGAGTTTGGCTTACGAGTGGAATGAACTCGTATTTCACTCTCGTCGGCTCAGTAGCGTAGCATCACCGGGATGATACGAGGTTTACCTCTTTAGTTCATTCCGCTGATGTCTTAGTCGAGCCAGCTCAAGTGTACCATCGAGGGTGATTCCTCCTGGTTTCACTTAATGGTAGGGACTCGAACCAACTGGTGTCCTTAAAGGTAAGAAGTCGGGCGACCCAACGGTGCCCGCGAGAGGTATTGCGACGGGACGACAGGGAGGGTACGACCAGTGTACCGGTGTGCTTGGCCCCTGGTCGTTGGCCGCGAGAGTTACCAAACTAAGAAAGTCGAGCTCCTCCAGGAGCACACGCGAGACAAGGTAAGGAGACGGTTCACCTTGTTGGTAACCGCAGTGACTTGGTGGGACGACGGGGCAGGCACCGATGTACTGGTGGTCCTGGCTGCTGTCGTTGTCCGCGGGTCGGTTAAGTCGAGGCAACGATAACGGTTGTCACACAGGTTAATTAAAATGCTAAATGGTTCAGTGAATGTCTTGAGTTGGCTATATGCCATGTACGCACTAACTACCCGTGGGAATTACGAGTTATGGGCTCCTCTGCTTCGTAGTGTCGTCCGAGGACTCTTCAGACGTCAGCAGTACCGCGGCCTGCGCCGGGAAGGGGTGTTGTCTTATTTTCTCGCGCGGTGGTGTCTTATTTGGATTTTCTTTAACTTCACCGGCCAGCCACGCATCGTGCAGGAGTACGTTCGGGTTGGGGTCCAAGGCCCGTCGTACTTAGGATTTAGACCGGCGGATGGCCTCTCTGTTGAGTTTGAAAGATGGGCTATGAAGTGTCGGATAGCCTCGGTGGAGCGTTCCCTAACAAGGTTCCCGCCACCCTAGAGATCCGTGCGTGTAGCGTAACACAAGTGCACCCCTGCAGGGAAGATTAATCTATTCGAATAGCCGTGTCCACGGTAACAGGACGCTTTATGCTGAAGCTGGATCTTACCACTAGAAACTATTATTATTAAACTGTATAGTTCCGGGTTTTCTTCCTCGCGGGGATGTCGAGGAGGTGAACTCGGAGGCATTGTTAATTATTACAACTTATTATTATACAATGCTGCAGCAACTTCTGCTGCATTGTTACTTTATGCTTTATATAAACTGTTGGCTGATTCTTACCTCATGCTGCAAGACATCGTCGGAAGATACTAGTCTTCGTTAGGCCTAGCTTCTTACCCTTGCTCTGGATTTCTGTCTTTCAGTCAACTATATACAGCCTCTTCTTTCCGTTGATACAATGCATAATGCTTAGTAGCGGACGTAAGACTCGCGGGTATACTAGATACTCACCTGCTTTATTTCCTTTACTGTTTTGCCTGATCGGCCGCTGCAGTCGACGTTGGAGTCTAGGAGCAGGAGATCCCCGATGTCGACCACCGCAACGTGAAGATCCCCGATGCCTTCTACGACGTCGAGTTCCCCGTTGAACAGGAGTAGATTGGAGGTTCCCAGGCAGGAGGCCTTGCCTTTTCGATCGTTGTTGATATTTGTGCTAGCCTTCTTAAGGCAACCTTGTATCCTTGTGTCTGTACTCAGATACTATTGCTTCCGCTGACTTTGTGCTCTCGAGCTGTTGTATTCGAGCCCTCGTGGCGCCTTGCTTGTATTAAACAACTTGTATTATTTTATTTGTAGAGTTGTGTTGTGATATCTCATCGTGAGTCCCTAATCTCGATCGTGTATCTTGCGTGTATGATTACTGTACACGGCTTGATTTTGGGGGCGTCACAAGAACACACAACAAAAGAAAGATAAGCATGAAAATCCTATGATGTGTTCTAGTTTAAAGTGGAGCATGTTTCTCTCCCACACAAAGAAAGATGGGTTCTAACTTGTTATGAACAACAAGAAAAGGTAAATAAAACTAAAAAATTAAAGAGCAAGACGCTCCAAGCATAGCACATAACGCATGAAGTGATAAAAATATAGTGGAACGAAGGACGAACTGATAATTGTTGATGAAGAAGGGGATGCACGGGGGCATCCCCAAGCTTAGACGCTTGAGTCTCCTTGAATATTTACTGGGGATGCATGGGGGCATCCCCAAGCTTGAGAGTTTGACACTCCCGGATCTTCTTTCATCATCTTCCACGAACACTTGAAAACTCCCTTCATACATAACTCATCATAAGCTGATTAGAGAGGTTAGCACCCTTAATAAAATAATTTGCCTGTACTGGAAATAAAGATTTTCTTGAAGGGATACTTTTTCTGAGGAATGCCAAAATGTTTTTGCAAAGAAAAAGCTAGCGCAAGACTTGCAAAATTGAGGAAACGTAAAATGGGCAGAATATGTGAAAAACAGACCAACAGGTAGTAAATAATTTTTTCGGGGAACTTCTGCAACTCAAATCAAAAAACTCAGAACAGACGCTCGAAAGCCAATTGTATAGAGCACGCCGTCAAAACAATTCAGATCAAAAAATTGATCTGGTGATTTATCGTGAATTTTTTCTTCCAAGGACAGAATCTATTTTCTGGACAGCATGTCACAACTTTTGAACTTTCTTGCAATCGGAGGCTAAACTTGGCACAAATCTTGAAAATAAAGATACAATGATGTTGCTACAGTAGTAACAAACACCAAGACCACTAAAAACTGAAAGAAAAAACTGAAAGTAAAGATAACAAGGGTTGTCTCCATAGAGCTCTTTCTTTATAGCGATAAAGATAGGCTTAAGACTTTAATGATGCTCTCGTGGGAATAAGAGTTGAAGAACGAAAGAGAGCATCAAGAAGAAGATAACAAACACATTTAAGCCTAACATGCTTCCTATGCATAGGAATATTGCAATAGAATAATTCATTGAAGCACAAAGCAATAAGCATAGGAAGGCAAAACAAGTGCAGCTTCAAAACCTTCAACATAAAGAGAGGGAACATGATACTATTAAAATATATATAAGCATATGTTCTCTTCTCATAATAATTTTCAGTGGGATCGTGAATAAACGCAACAATATAAGTATCACATAAAAAATTCTTATCATGATCCACAAGCATAGAAAATTTGTTACTCCCCATATAAGCAAAATCATCAATAGTAGTGGGAGCAAACTCGACAGAATAGCTATCACATGAATCATTCTTATCATGATCCACTTGTAAACATTTATTCTTTATAGCATAAATATCATCACAATAATCATCATAGATAGGAGGCAACGTATCATCAAAATAAATTTCCTCATCAAAACTTGGGGGGCTATAAAGATCATCTTCATCAAACATAGCATCCCCAAGCTTATAGCTTTGCATATCATTAGCATCAAAAGTATTCAAAGAAGACATGCTAATAACATTACTACTATCATGAGTGTTATGAAAATAATAAAGATCCATATGATTTTTGATTTTGTCTTCAAACACTTCATGTCCTAACTCAAGATAGAGCTCATAAAGCTCTCTCATATTTTTGTTGTTGTTTTCCATAAGCCTAACTAGTGAAAATAAAAACAAGAAACAAAAAGATTTAATTGCAAGATATAAAGATATACCTTCAAACCTTACCTCCCCGGCAACGGCGCCAGAAATAGCTTGATGTCTACGCACGCTTCTATTCTTGTAGACTATGTTGGGCCTCCAAGCGCATAGGTTTGTAGGACAACAACAATTTCCCTCAAGTGGATGACCTAAGGTTTATCAAACGCAGGGAAGTAGAGGTTGAAGATGGTCTCTCTCAAGAAACCCTGCAATTAAGATACAAGAAGTCTCTTGTGTACCCAACACACCTAATACAACTAGGAGTTGTATAGGTGCACTAGTTCCGTGAAGAGATGGTAAAATATGGGTGATAGGTGTGGCAAAGCAAGGTAATATAAATCTGTAAAAAAGTGCAGCAAGCAAACAAGTAGTAAACGTGAGCGCAAACGATATTGCAATGGTGGAAACAAGGCCTAGGCTTCATAGTTTCACTAGTGGCAACTCCCAACAACATTAACATAGTCTAATCACATGATATTTCCTCTAAAACATGCATTGGAGACGTACTCGGAGGTCATTCCTTTGTGATCAAGAGAGGGCGAGAATTATGCAGGGCTACAAAAGCACACCTCAGAGTTTATAGTTCTCATCTATGGATTTCCCAATGTCACCGCGGCCATCCAAAAAGAGTTCCACAATCACCACAACATATCTCAAGGATAGTCAAAGACAAGCACCAAGAGACTCTCAATCTTCAATCAATTCAGAAAAGAGGAAATCACTCATGAAAATATTCTTCTAACCATGTCCAATAGACCGCTATCACCATGGTCTCAGGGATTATACTAGATAAGATCAAGTGAGTACATCAATCCAATACATAGAGGAAGGGGAAATATCATGGGATCACCCTAGATTAACATAGCCTATGATCACAACGAAGATCACATCATGGGAGAGAGAATTGACCACATAGCTACTGCAGAAACCTCAGCCCCGAGGAGGAACTACTCCCGCATCATGGAGGGAGGAAGCAACGTTGATGGAGATGAGTCCGCTGCCGACACAGGAATTCTGGTCCCCCGAAGCTTGTTGGCGATGGCGGCGGAGTTCGGAACTTCTGGAGAAAAGGGTTCTGGAATCAGGGTTTTTGCGACGCGAGTATAAATAAGATCCAAAGGGGGCAACCAGGGGGCCACTAGGGAGTCCAGGCGGCCTCCCGGCGCGGCCCCACCCTAGGCCGCGCCACCTGGCCGCCTAGACTCCTGGTGGGGCCCCTCTGGCCCCCCTTCGGGCGTTTGGAAGCTTCCGGTATGATGATTTTTAATATATATTCCCGAAATTTTTCTGGCACTTTAAGTAATGGGAAAACCTGAAATACAAAATCAGCAGAAAACAGAAACTGGCACTAGGGTGCACTGAGTTAATAGGTTAGAAACCAAATCCAGAGCTGGTTAATAATTTTAGACCCATCTCATTGACCAGTGTAGGGCTCAAGTTCCTCACAAAAATGGGGGCTAACAGACTGCAGAAGGACATCATGAGATGTATCCACAATAATCAATATGGATTCATTAAGTCAAGGACCATCCAGGACTGTCTTGCATGGACTTTTGAATATCTTCATCAGTGCCATCAATCTAAAAGACCCCTGGTTTTGCTAAAGTTAGATTTTGAAAAGGCTTTTGATTCTATTGAGCACCAGGCAATCTTGCAGATCTTGAAGTGTAAAGGGTTCAGTGATAAATGGATCAGTTGGGTTCAAGGCCTTCTCAGTTCTGGTTCATCTGCTATTTTGATCAATGGAATTCCTGGGAAGCAGTTTAAATGCAGGAGAGGTGTTAGGCAAGGAGATCCACTCTCTCCTTTGCTTTTTTTAGCTGTTGATCTACTACAGTCTGTGGTGAACAAGCTTTTGAATGAAGGAAGCATTCATCTTCCTATTCCATGTCGTGATGTGGATTTTCCAATTGTTCGATATGCAGATGACACTATGCTAATTATGCAAGCTGATCCTATCCAGTTATCTGCACTTAAGGAATCCCCTAAAACTTTCTCTGCTTCTACTGGGCTAGATATCAATTATCACAAGTCTTGCATGATTCCTATCAACATCCCAGATCAGAGATTGGCTGAGCTTGCACATGGGTTTGGGTGTAAAGTTGCGACATTTCCCTTCACATATCTGGGATTACCTATTGGCACCACTAGACCCAAAATGGCTGATTTCATGCCACTAGTGGACTGCATGGAAAGGAGGCTCACTGCTAGTTCACAGTTTCTTGCTCAAGGTGGCAGGTTACAACTTTTGAATTCAGTTATATCCTCCATGCCCATTTATTTCTTGTGCTCCCTCCACACTCCACCAGGCATCATAAAGCAACTTGAGAGAATACAAAAGCAATGCTTATGGAGAAAGAAGGGACAGGAATATGGGCACTCTCTGGCTGCTTGGGATTTAATTTGCAGGCCAAAACAGAAAGGGGGATTGGGCATTCTGAATCTCAGTTTGCAAAATGAAGCCTTGCTCATGAAACACTTGGATAATTTTACAACAAGGAGCAAGTGCCATGGGTGCAGTTGATTTGGGACTCTTATTATTATACTATATTCCCACATGCTACTAACCTATGTGGTTCTTTTTGGTGGAAGGATGTCAGCAAATTAATGGATAAATTTAGAGCATGCTCTTCCATTAATCCAGGTTCTGGAGATACAGTTCTGTTATGGTTTGATAATTGGAGTTTGGAGACCATGACTGCTACAATCCAACAGAGCTTCAGTCGTCTGTTTTCATATGCTAAAGATCCCAATGTGTCCCTTTTGGAGTTCAGGTCTACCCAAGAGATTAGCACTTTGTTTAATCTTCCTCTGTCTCTTAAGGCATATACTGAGCTCATCAAGCTGCAAGAGTTTTTGGCCACGTTGCCTGAATCTGGGACCAATGACACATGGTATTGGAGGGGTAAGCACAAGGAAATGACCAGATACTCAACTAAATAGTACTATGATTTGGTACATGCTCCAATTCAACACAACAAACTGTTAAACTAGGTCTGGAAATCTTGCTACACACTGAAGATTAAAGTGTTTGCTTGGCTGATGATCATGGATGGAATCAACACTAAAGATATGCTGAAGAGAAGACACTGGAATATAGAGGATGGACCCAATTGTGTACTCTGTCAGGCTCATTGCTTAGAGGACAGAAATCATCTATTCTTCTCCTGCAAATTCAGTTGCAGGATATGGAATTACCTTTAGATTGAGTGGTTACCTGGAGATGACGTGATGCAGATTGCACAGCAGGCCAGGAGAGCTTTTAATAAACCTTTCTTTGCAAAGATTGTGTTCACAACATGGTGGCACATTTGGCTACTGAGGAATGCTAGAATATTCAAACATGAGATGCCCTAATTTGCAATATGGAGAAGTGGTTTTGTACGTGATCTCACTCTTCTTTCTCATAGGATTAAGCCTAGGTTTAAGGAGGAACTTCTGAGATGGATAGATTTCCTCCCACCCTGAATGGGATTTTTTTGAACCTGTATGACCTTCTTGCTGGCTTCTACTCTTGGTATACCAGTTTTTAATTTTGTATATACCCCCCTTCTTTAATAAAATTCTGTGGGGCTTCACACCCTACAATTCACAGGTTCAGAAAAAGTTATTAGGTTAGTCCAAATATGATCAAAAGTGTATGAAAGTGTATCTAAAACATAGCAATATCACAAAAAACATGCATGGAGCAAGAAAAAATTATAGATACGTTTGGGACGTATCACTTGCTCATGGAAGAGGATTCGTCAACAATCTGCACCGATTCAGATTCGTATGTTTCCTTTGCAACTGGTGTTGGTCAACTAGTTTGACATGCCACCCATTATCATATAATGTTTGGATATAAGTTTTTGCGGGAGAGTGAGACTATTATTTCACAGTATCCTCCAATGACCTTTTGGTTCAGTCTTCAGAAGACTTATCCATGGTCATATATACTAGGAAATACACCCAGCCAGAAGTCTAAACTTCTTACGCTAAACTTTATCCATACGTCTACTTTCTTAAGTAGTATTATGTTTGTAGTGTTTTGAATCGTGAATCTTGCTCACATTTCTTTCATATCTTTGGTGATGTCTCTAATTTCATATAGACCCATAATATGGCTTGCAATTGTAATCTTTCCATTCTATATGGACGTCTTGAAATTGGGGATGTGCCTGGTATAAGATCCACTATGAAGTCTACACATCTGTCGGGTGACTAGGTTTAAGTGGTTGGATCTCTGGATAGCTTCCTAGAGCATGACCAAGGTTTACTAGGGGCTACAACAGATATGTTAGAGTAGCAAAGTACCCCAACACGATGGTTAGTGTGGTTCTTCTGGCTAGAAGACATCTAAACAGGGAGGAAGAACTGCAAATGAATCACTATAGGTTTCTAGAACAAAACCTACAAAAAACTCAAGAGAACTGTCGGGCATGCTACCTAATAATTCTTATGGAAAGACAACCGAAATGGAGGGAAGGATTTTGCAAATGCATCAGATTATGAAGAAACCTGGAATGACTCGGACAGCATAACGGCTGTAATTGTAAGAGAAATCAAAATTCTCGCAACATTGTAACAACACTTACATAAGAAGTTCAAAAATAGGAAGCACAACGACTCTAGACAACCGAACATAACTTTCCTACGGCTACAAGGAAGCAATCAACAAGATGTTCTAGTAAGACAAAGATGAGCCTAGTCCTATCTTCCCGTAGAAAAGATGAGGGTGACTCAGAACTCAGATCGATGAGGGTAAGGAGAAAAAGAAGCCTTACATTGTTCCCTTATACCCAGAGTAACTATATAACTATAGAATGCTAGACTCGACTTCGACCAAGGGTTTGATAATCCTACAGACAGTCCTGCTCTGTTACCAAGTCTGTCGGGACCCGGGGTTTGCATATGTAATTCCATTCACAATGCAATCACATGGAGAGCCGAGAGCCGTACCCACTTGTCTAAGCAGACAAGGCCAGGCAAAAAACACTCTCGGAGAGCATCAAACGTGAGGGGCATCCCATCCAGGCTGGATGATCAACTGAGATGGGTCCTCATCGTCCACATACAAGTCTAAATGCTTATGGGTGGTGAAATCCCATACTTATAGAAAAGTCGCCTCAACCATGTTATCGATTGAATCATAACACTTACATAAACAGACTCCATCCCGATCACTTAGTCGGGGTCTAGGGCGGGCTCGATCATACAACAAAGTGTGCGCGTGACAGAGTCACGAGAAATCGCATCGCGATGCCCCAATATGCGCACATCTAAGGGCCACTTGGTGTATAAAAGACCGCCAGCCAGATCACAACTAAGGTCTCGAAAACCCATACTAAGACATGCGTGTTATAAACATACACGCAGCACACATGCCTAGTATGAACATCAGGTATCATCACATAACTCTACAAAGTATCTTTATTGACTTACACATAGAGCATACAAAGATCACATGTCTGTGATCAACATTACATCAGACAACGGAAGCAAATTAGGTCTGAGTACAGACAAGTTTAACAAATGGCTTAGAGAAGCCTTGTACAACAAACATGCCCTTCCACGAGGGACCAGACTGCTGTCTGAAATTATACTACAGTGGTCAACGTCGAGCTTCGGGGAGGTGACTCCATCGGGGGTCCGGGTTCTCATCCTAAAAACATAAATAAGCAAACGTGAGTACAAAGTCGTACTCAGCAAGACTTACGTAGAAGCTACACTACTCATGCACATGTATCAAGGTAAAGGAGGTGGGGTTCAACATGCATCTCATGTTGTTTCCGCATTTTTCTGGAGTTTTAAAATATTTTTAAACATTTTTCAACACATGGCAGTTCGCTGGAGAGGATATAAAATGACTTATCCCCATTTTTAAATTGTTGGAAAATAGTTTAAAATATTTTTGGAGACTTTTTAAGTTTACTTTGGGGTTATAAATAATTTCTAAAACATATTTTGGGAATTTATTTATGCTCCGGAATTTTTTAAAAATCAATTTCGGAGTTTTTCGGTATTTTTAAAATGCCAGAAGAGTATTTTAAAATATTTAAAAATAAGTTGCAAAGTTTTTATTTTTATTTAATATTTTTGTAAAGCCAAAAATAAAGTTTTATTATTTTAAAAATATTGGCGTAGACGGAAATTAAAAATAATATTACGTGATTTTTATAAAATTATTTTGGGCCTAATGGGCCGTTCTGTTTTTTTTTCGCCAGACCGAATTTGTTTTTAATTCGGATTTAAATTTTTTTTCGCGGATTGGGTTATAAAACCCGCGGACCCGCGGGGAGTTAGGGTTTTCGCCCTATCCGCCGACCCGCGAACCCGCCGCCGGAGCTCCGCCACCGCCCGCGCCGCGGTAACCACCGCCGCCTCGCCTCCTCACCGGGCCGCCGCCCCCTCGCCGTGGCCGCCGAGCGCAGCCGGCCGGCCGGCCGAGCCGCTGCCGCCGCCGGTTTCCGGCGAGATCCGGATCCAAATCCGCCAGGGACCTGTCGGGACCCGGGGTTAGCGTATGCAAGTCCAGTTAAGGCATAGTCATATGGAGAGCCGAGAACCGTACCCACTTGTCTAAGCAGACAAGGCCAAGCACAGAACGTTCTCGGAAAGCATCGTACGTGAGGGGCATCCCATCCAGGCCGGATGATCAACTGAGATGGGTCCTCATCGTCCGCACACAAGTCTAATGATATGGGTGGTGAACTCCCATATTCAAAGACAAGTCGCCTCAACCATACTATCAACTATCTCAAAACTCTTACATAGACTTACTCCAGCCCGATCACTTAGTCGGGGTCTAGGGCGGGCTCGATCATACCACAAAGTGTGCACGAGACGGAGTCTCGAACAATCGCATTGCGATGCCCCAAGCTGCGCACATGTAAGGGCACTTGCTGTATGAAAGACCGCCAGCCAGAACACAACTAAGGTCTCGAAAACCCATACAAAGACATGCCTGTTATAAACATACACGCAGCATACATGCCTTGTATGAACAGCAGGTACCATTGCAATTCTCTACAAAGTGTACATTTTATTGACAAGTCTTATAGAGTGCAAACAGAGATCACAAACATGTGATCCAACATTACAACACAAACGAAAGCAAATTATGTCTGAGTACAGACAAGTTTAACAAATGGCTTAAGAAGCCTTATTTAAACACAAGCCCTCCACGAGGGAACCAGTCGTCTGACTGGGACTAGACTAGTTGGTCTTCAATCGTCCAGCTTGATGAAGAAGCCACCTTCGGGGTCAGTGGCATCATCTAAAACATAGATTAAGCAAACGTGAGTACAAAATCGTACTCAGCAAGACTTACATAGGAGCTATACTACTCATGCACATGTATCAAGGTAAAGGGAGGTGGGGTTCACTTGCAGAAGTGCCAGCTTTGACTTGGCTAGTCCTGAACTACGAGTACCAGACTTTGAGGTAAGAAGCGTACACGAGTCCACTACTTTCTCCAACCAATACACCACTATGGTGCCTTCCTCGACTTCCCCACGATAAAGCACGCCATAGCACTCACACTTATCTTGGTGTGTTTTAGAAGTATCCGGTTCAAGTTATCTAATAATCAAGCTAAGCTTTCCAAGCAGTCCATAACCGCGGACGCGGCTATTCGAATAGTTTTGTTAACCTTGCAAGGGTGTACCGCTACACACACATGATCATCATTTACCGCCTTTGTACTCGACACCGTTCAAGAGGTGTCGGCGAGGATGCTCACCACAACTGTTACCTCATAGCCGATCTAGTCCGAGAAAGCCGCCTACTTGGGTTGGTTACCACAATCGTGAACCCGGCCGGTTTACCGAAGTGGACCCAAGTGATGTGTGCGTGGTGCATAAGCCGGTCTCGGATGAGCCGTTCTCTCACTTAGCATCCAGGCCACAGACCTACCAGAACTCCGAACTATTGCGACATCTGGACATCGAAAGGGATGAGTTATTAAGTTGAGAGGGGTCAGTGAGCCCAATGTGTGGTTGTACTCTTCATCTTGGATCACCACACAAGAACTCGTACTAGGGCGGTGTTCAACGAGACAACCCACTGTGTACTCCTACACAGCCTCTCATCGTTCACCTTGTATTAGGGTCGATTCACCAACACTTTTCTACCATCATCAACATGATCATTCCCATCCCGACTCACATCACAGTAACAACATGGTATCATACTAAGCATGCAATAAGCAGTAACATTGCAGGGGCCACATGATATCAAACAACTCCTACATTTGCTAGGATTGTGGTTTGCTTACTACTGTGACAAAATGATAGGTCATGCAAAGGAATGGGTTCATCTATGCGGTAGAAACGAAGCATGGTGATCATCCTAAACAATGCATAAGCGAGACATGAGAGGGAAGTGGGATTTTATCGACATGATCAATGGGGGTTTGCTTGCCTTGCTGACGAGGTTCGGGGTCGGGGTCTTCAACGAAGGGGGTGACCTCAGGCTCCGGCTCCACGTCTATCAGCAACATGACAATCATAGGATCAACATGATGTACAATGCACAATCACATGAATAAGATTGAAAGGGTGATGTTCATGGTACTGATGTGTTGAGCATTCCATTTAAATGGAGTACATTGCAATTTGAATTGCAAATTCAAACTCCACATTTGAATTCAACATTTACCAAGTTGCATGTGACATTGATTGATCATTTTGAATTATTTTCAAATGTGTATGATATGCCTCTGAAGTGTGGTTGAATTGTAGCTTAATTCCATGGTCCAAGTTGCAAGATCATTTGATTTGAATTTGAATTAAATTCAAATAAACCAAATGACATATGCTACTGGTCCCAATTTAAATTCAACTCAAACATAGTTGAAAGTTGCATATTTGGAAAGATAATTTTCTCCTAATCATTGTTCATATATTATTTGTCCAATTTGGAGTTAATATGAATTTTCTATGAATTTCCAAAGTTTGGGGTATTTTCTGGAATTTTTGGAATTATTTTAATTCAAATAATCTCTGGAAATAAATTTAAATGATTTATTGCGCAGGAGCTGACGTCAGGGGGGAGGGCGAATCGGCCATCATTTGGAGCGCGAAGACCACCATCTTGAAGCTCTTACTCGCGCGCGTCGAACGGGACCAAAACCAAGCACTGGGGTGCACCGTACGCTCGCCGGCGTCAACTTTTGCGGCGACCTAGCTACGGCCATGATCGAGATTTGGCTCCAGGGCACGACTTGAGGCGAGGCTAGGCTGGTTCGGCGAGGAAGAACACGGGGAACAAGATGGACAACAAGGCGGGCTCGATTACTTAACGGGTGGACCTCGCCATGGATCCCGGCGGCGAGGAGCTTCGGCTCTCATGGCGGTCACGGCTACAGGGAGTAATCGAAGGGGAAAAGTGAGGGGTTTTGACCCCAAGCTCACCAGGAGCTCAGTAGAGGTGGTGGCGAGGGCTGGGGTGGCTCAACGGCGACGTAATCGACGAAGTCCTTCACGGCGGCCGGCGGGAACTCGAGGAAGAATCCGGCGTCTACGTGGGCTCCGGGCTCGATTCCTTCTACAAGTCGGTGATGACGACGACGACGAAGCGCTTGGACACAGTCTTGGGGATTCTAGGCGTCAATGGCCACGCGTGTGCTCGACGGCGCTCCGGCGTGCTTCTCGGGCGGCGATGAAACGGGCGAGAGAGGAGAGGAGGGAGCTCCTGGAGGGGGGGGAATGAACTGGGGCGGCTCCAGGATGCTTCCAGACGCGACTACGTGGACAGGGAGGGAAGCAGGAGGTGTCCAGCGACGACGGCATGCTCGCCACGACGGCAGCAGACTGCCTTGCGCGAGGAAGAAGACGGCCTTGTCCCTGGGCCGGGCTGCCTCGGTGAGTTGGGCCCATTTGAGGTCAGCCTTCTTTTCCTTTTTTTGTTTCTGTTTTTCTTTCTGTCATTTGTTCTGTTTAGCTAAAATAAATAGCTAGACATTTTATTAAATGCTGAAAACTTTTATGTGGCCTCATAATAATATAGACTAGCCACTCATAAACTTTCAACATTTTTAAAATTCAAATGATTTGAATTTTAAATCAAATAGGGGTATTTCTTTAATTCCAAGGCACTGTTTGAATATTTGAAAAATCTATGAGCATGGGGTGGGTCCCACATCACTTGATAGGTGATCACACTCATTTATAAGACTTTTCAAAAATCTAACATGAATTTTTGGAGAAGATTTTTATCTGGCCTTTTGAATTAATTCATCTGGGGGGTGTTCCTTCTCCCATTTGGATTTTGAAGTTGATTTCCTTTGAAAATTTGACATGATGCAAGGTTACTTGATCCTAGCACATTACCTAACAGAGGGTTCTGACAACTCGCCCCCACTCAACAGAATCTCGTCCCGAGAT
The DNA here is from genome assembly GCA_950022295.1 of Bromus sterilis. Lineage (NCBI taxonomy): Eukaryota > Viridiplantae > Streptophyta > Magnoliopsida > Poales > Poaceae > Bromus > Bromus sterilis. The sequence goes on along the minus strand of OX465596.1, from coordinate 80,352,409 downwards.
TCAGAAGTCTGCGGGAGGAAGGTGGGGTACTCGGCACTGAGACGGTCTTCTCTTTCCCACGTAGCTTCTCTTTCGGAGTGGTGTGACCATTGCACTTTCAGAAACCTAATCTTCTGACGACGAGTGACACGCTCTGCGGAATCAAGAATACGAACGGGGTATTCTCGATAAGAAAGGTCATCTTGAAGATCAAGCGTTTCATGGTCGACTTCGCGGATGGGGTCCTTGAAGCAACGCATGAGTTGGGACACATGGAATACATCATGTACTCGGGAGAGGTGCGGAGGTAGTTCAAGTTGGTAGGCAACTCCTCCACGTTTAGCAATAATGTGGAAAGGTCCGATGTAACGTGGGGCCAATTTGCCTTTGATACCGAAACGTTGGGTTCCCTTCAGAGGAGTAACCCGAAGGTAAGCCTTCTCATCCAGCTTGTAGCTCTCTTGCCTATGATGACGATCATAGTAGCTTTTCTGACGAGACTGGGCTGCTTTCAATTGATCACGAACAATGCGAACTTGCTCTTCTGCTTCCTTGATCATATCCGGTCCAAAGAATTGTCTTTCACTGGTTTCTGACCAGTTTAAAGGTGTTCGACATCGTCGTCCATAAAGGAGTTCAAAAGGAGCCATGTTCAGACTAGATTGAAAACTATTGTTATAAGAAAATTCGGCAAATGGAAGAGACTTCTCCCAATTCTTTTCGAATGAGATAACACAAGCTCTGAGCATGTCTTCAAGAATTTGGTTAACCCTTTCGACTTGACCGCTAGACTGAGGATGGAAATCTGTACTAAAGGAGAGATGAGTTCCCATAGCATTCTGAAAGCTTCCCCAAAATCTAGAGGTGAAAAGGCTACCGCGATCAGAATTGATTTCCAAAGGAACACCATGAAGTGATACAATTCTAGAGATGTACAAGTCCGCTAACTGGCTAGCAGTTATAGACTCGCGAACTGGAAGGAAGTGAGCAACTTTGGAAAGCCTATCTATGACAATGAAGATGTCATTGTTTCCTTTCTGGGTTTTTGGAAAGCCGGTGATGAAGTCCATACCGACTTTGTCCCATTTCCACTCGGGAATTGACAAAGGTTGAAGCGTACCAGCAGGTCTTTGATGTTCTGCCTTAATGCGACGACAAACATCACATTCGGCAACAAATTGAGCAATGTCTCTCTTCATCCTAGTCCACCAAAATCTCTGGCGTAGATCTCGGTACATTTTTGTGCTACCGGGATGAATTGAGAGGGGTGTGTCATGGGCTTCTTTGAGGATGAGTTGCCTTAGTTCCTTATTCTTAGGTACTACCAAACGATTTTCAAAGAATACCGTTCCTTTGCTATCTGTGGAGAAACATTTAGCAACTCCGCTAGCAATGTTCTCCTTGATCCGGCGAACACCTCGTGCACGCCTTTGGGCAACTATAATTTGATCCTCAAGAGTTGGTTTCGCCACCAAGGTAGAAAGATAGCCATGAGGAACAATTTCAAGGTTGAGCTTGCGAAAGTCCTCATGAAGAAGTGGTTGATACTGTTGTAACATGAGGTTGTTACAATACGACTTACGACTTAGTGCATCAGCCATGACATTGGCTTTGCCTGGGGTATAAGAAATTACTACGTCGTAATCTTTTATCAACTCAATCCAGCGTCTTTGCCTGAGATTAAGATCTGGCTGGGTGAAAATGTATTTGAGGCTTTGGTGGTCGGAATAAATCTCGCAACGGTTACCAAGGAGGTAATGTCGCCAAGTTGTTAGGGCATGAACTACGGCAGCGAGTTCAAGGTCATGGGTAGGATAGTTCTCTTCATGTGGCCGCAATTGGCGTGAAGCATAAGCTACCACATGTCGATCTTGCAGAAGTATGCATCCTAACCCTTACCGTGATGCGTCACAATAGATCTCGAAATCCTTTTTGGTGTCTGGAGGTGCAAGTACGGGTGCAGAAGTCAATCTTCTTTTTAGCTCTTGAAATCTTTCCTCGCACTTGGGAGTCCATAAGAATTTCTTATCTTTCTTGAGGAGTTCAGTTAGAGGCTTTGCAACTTTAGAAAAGTTCTCGACGAAGCGACGGCAATAGCTGGCTAGGCCAAGAAAACTCCTAACTTGCTTAACCGATTCAGGTGGAGTCCAGTCAAGGACGGCCTGAACTCTCTCGGGATTCACAGCAATGCCTTTTGCAGAAATCACGTGGCCTAAGTAGGTCACTTCTGGTAGCCAAAATTCACACTTGGAGAATTTAGCATACAGGCGATGCTCTCTAAGTTTCATCAATACCAGCCTTAGGTGTTCGGCATGTTCTTCTTCGTTCTTCGAGTATATAAGGATGTCATCGAGGTAAACCACGACGAACTGGTCCAAATACTCCATGAAGATCGAGTTCATCATGCGTGAGAAAGTGGCGGGGGCATTGGTTAAACCAAAGGACATGACGGTGTACTCGTAAAGACCATAACGAGTAGTAAAAGCCGTTTTGGGAATGTCCTCATTTCGGATTTTGATTTGATGATAACCTAATCTCAAATCCATCTTGGAGAAGACAGAGGATCCTGCAAGTTGATCATAAAGATCATTGATCCTGGGCAATGGGTACTTGTTCTTGATCGTCGCTAAATTTAGCGGGAGATAGTCTACGCACATCCTTTCTGTTCCGTCTTTCTTCGTTACGAACAGAACGGGGCAACCCCATGGCGATGAGCTAGGGCGGATGAAGCCTTTCTCCAACAAAGCTTCCAGTTGGGTTTTAAGCTCAGCTAACTCACGTGGGGCCATTTTGTATGGGCGTCTAGAAATTGGTGCGGTTCCTGGGGCAAGATCCACTATAAACTCTACACATCTGTCGGGTGGCATGCCTGGCAGCTCTTCAGGAAAGACATCCGGGAAGTCACGAACCACCGGAATATCTTCAAGTTCGGGAAGGGGAAGTACATTCAAGGAATGCACTTGGGTTCTTGTTCTGGGTGAGGTATAGTTGACGGTTTTGCCTGAAGGGTGGGTGAGTTTCACGGATTTTCCTTTGCAATCCAGATAGGCATTCTGTTTTGATAGCCAATCCATGCCAAGGATGACATCAATATCTGAAGACTTGAGGGCTATGAGTGAAGCAAGGAATACTAAACCCTCAATTGCATTTTGATTACCATGGCTTACTCTATTAGTTTGCCATCTTGACCCTGGAGTTTGAATAATCATTGGGATGGACAATTCAACAAAAGGTAACTCATGACGAAGTGCATAACTTTCCGACATGAATGAATGAGATGCTCCTGGGTCGAAAAGATCGGAAGTAGGAACATAATTGACTGGGAGCGTACCAAGAATGACGTCAGTGGTGTCATCAGTCTCTTCGGCGGCGATCTGGTTCACACGTCCACGAGTGGTGGGAGGAGCGGGTTTGGCGGTGTAGACCTTCTGGGGTGGCTTGCCACGGCCATTGTTGTTGTTGTTGTTGCCTCCGGCTCGGGGTGGAGCATTCTGGTGCTGAAGCTGGTTCTGGGGACACTCACGAGAATAGTGGCCTGCTTGACCACATTTGTAACAGGCTCCGAAAACAGTTCGTGGAGCTGGGTTGTTTGGTGGAGCTGGGTGAAACTGGGTTGGTGGACGAGGCGCCACATAGGATGGCCTCGGGGGGTTGTTCTGGCGGAACATGCTGTTTGGGATCCAGATCTTGCGCTTCTGGGAGCCAGAACTGGATGAGCTGTCATCTCTAGGGTGTTTGCGGAAATCGTTGGGGGTGTTCATGTCCTCGGCCTTAATGGCCTTGTTGACAAGGACCTGGAAGGTGGCGAAGTCATGAAGATTGAGCTCACGATGGAGTCCAGTGTTGAGGCCACGACGGAACCTCTCTTGTTTCTTGGAGTCGGTGGAGACTTCTTCGGTAGCATAACGAGCAAGTCGGTTGAACTCACGACTAAACTCATCAACGGTCCTTCTGCCTTGAGTGAGGTTGCAGAACTCCTCACGCTTGCGGTCCATAAGACCCTTGGGAATGTGGTGCTCGCGGAAGGACGTGTAGAATTCCTCCCAAGATGCAGGTGGTCCAACGGGACGCATATTCAGAAAGTTCTCCCACCAAGAACTAGCTGCACCTTCGAGGTGATAGGTGGCATAGTTGACCTTGTCGCCATCTGCAACATGGCCTGCTTGGAGCTTCCTCTCGATGCTGCGAAGCCAGTCATCGGCGTCAAGGGGCTCGGTGGAGTAACTGAAGACCGGGGGATGAAGCCGGATGAAGTCGTTCAGGGACACCAGCTCATTGCGCTGCTGAGTGGTGTTGCGTGCGATGACTTCCAGCAGGTGGTGAGAGTCACGACGGTTCCTCTCGACCTCCATCAGAACTTGTGCCATCGTGGGTGGGGGTGGAAGGTTGCCTTCCTCCTGGTCATTCCCACGACCTTGGTTACGACCAACCTGGCCACGGGTTCCTTGAGACATCCTGAAGGTGAAAACCAAAGTCAAACAGAGTTGATTTGAAGAGTCTAATCAAGGTATTGAAGTACTGGAAGGATTACAGAGCAAAGGAAGTAATCATCTTGACAACATGGTGATAAAGCATACAAGCCATATATTCACATGCTGTCATACAAATCATACATCGTTTTAGTACAAGCACCAAGCTAATACAAACGTGATGAAGATGATACATCCTTCAGAGGCACTCTGACTTCCTATACATTATTTATCTAAGCCTCTGGAACTTAGACACCTTGCATACAATACACTAAGATACTACTACATCATCACTAAGTAAGACCACAGGCGGTCTCACTCATCTCCATCTCCATAGAAGTCCTCATAAAAGTTACCCGCGTATCCCGGTAGCTGGAGGTGACCATCGGAAAACACGGAGGCTTGTGGACCCTGATATCCATTTGGGCAAGGATGGGGCCTAGGTCCAGCGTAGGGTGGAAGCAAAGGACCACGGGGTGGAAAAATGCCTCCAATCTCGGGCCAAGCAACTCGAGAAGGCATCTGAGTCCTCACTGGGTAGATCGCATCATGCTCAACTGATCCAACGCTCACAAAGGGTGCCAAGAGGGTCAGTGCTCGATACAGACGAACACGGGTGGCGTGGAGCTCGAAACGGAGAGCGCGTGCATCACGATCTATGTCACTAGCAAACCTAGCAGTCATCTGAAGGGCGGGATCCTCTGCAGAGTGATCTGAGTAGAGTCCGGTGTAATACCCCTCTTCTCCTGGAAGTGCATCAGGGATATAGCGGAAAGAAGTCTCTCTCAGCAAAGTGTGCTCCTCTCTCAGCAGTGTCATACATGAGTATGCAGCATCCTGCATAGCCATGTTCTCGGTAACGCCAATGCCATGTCCAAAGTGGATAGGATGAGTGACTCCAACGTGGTGCGGGTAGATCCTGACAATGCAGTGGAACTACGTCTGGTTGAAGTCGTGAAACTGCTCCTCAACGGTATACTCAGGGTACCACTGATATCCCACATAGGACATCATCTCGATCAACGTGGCGGGATGGCCACGCACACCGAGGCACCTGGTCAAACGAACAATCTGCCGAGGGGGAAGATCTGCCATCTGAAACAGAAAGGAGTTTGCAAATGCATCAGATTATGAGATAAACCTGGAATGATTCGGACAACATAACGGCTGTAATTGCAAGAAAAAGACAATTTATTACAACATGGAAACAACACTTACATACGATGTAATAAAACAGGGAGCATAACCACTCTAACAAACCGATCACAACTTTCCTACGGCTATGAGGAAGCAAACAACGAGATGTTCTAATCAGACAGAGGAGAGCCTAGTCCTATCTTCCCGTAGAATAAGATGAGGGTGACTCAAAACTCGGAACGAAGGGGGTAAGGAGAAAAAAGAAGCCTTACGTTATTCCCTTATATAACCAGAGTAACTATATAACTATAGCAAGCTAGACTCAACTTCGGCCAAGGCTACTAGTCCTACAGTTAGTCCTGCTCTGATACCAAGTCTGTCGGGACCCGGGGTTAGCGTATGCAAGTCCAGTTAAGGCATAGTCATATGGAGAGCCGAGAACCGTACCCACTTGTCTAAGCAGACAAGGCCAAGCACAGAACGTTCTCGGAAAGCATCGTACGTGAGGGGCATCCCATCCAGGCCGGATGATCAACTGAGATGGGTCCTCATCGTCCGCACACAAGTCTAATGATATGGGTGGTGAACTCCCATATTCAAAGACAAGTCGCCTCAACCATACTATCGACTATCTCAAAACTCTTACATAGACTTACTCCAGCCCGATCACTTAGTCGGGGTCTAGGGCGGGCTCGATCATACCACAAAGTGTGCACGAGACGGAGTCTCGAACAATCGCATCGCGATGCCCCAAGCTGCGCACATCTAAGGGCCACTTGGTGTATGAAAGACCGCCAGCCAGAACACAACTAAGGTCTCGAAAACCCATACAAAGACATGCCTGTTATAAACATACACGCATCATACATGCCTTGTATGAACAGCAGGTACCATTGCAATTCTCTACAAAGTGTACATTTTATTGATAACTCTTATAGAGTGCAAACAGAGATCACAAACATGTGATCCAACATTACAACACAAACGGAAGCAAATTATGTCTGAGTACAGACAAGTTTAACAAATGGCTTAAGAAGCCTTATTTAAACACAAGCCCTCCACGAGGGAACCAGTCGTCTGACTGGGACTAGACTAGTTGGTCTTCAGTCGTCCAGCTCGATGAAGAAGCCACCTTCGGGGTCAGTGGCATCATCTAAAACATAGATTAAGCAAACGTGAGTACAAAATCGTACTCAGCAAGACTTACATAGGAGCTATACTACTCATGCACATGTATCAAGGTAAAGGGAGGTGGGGTTCACTTGCAGAAGTGCCAGCTTTGACTTGGCTAGTCCTGAACTACGAGTACCAGACTTTGAGGTAAGAAGCGTACACGAGTCCACTACTTTCTCCAACCAATACACCACTATGGTGCCTTCCTCGACTTCCCCACGAGAAATCACGCCATAGCACTCACACTTGTCTTGGTGTGTTTTAGAAGTATCCGGTTCAAGTTATCTAATAATCAAGCTAAGCTTTCCAAGCACTCCATAACCGCGGACGCGGCTATTCGAATAGTTTTGTTAACCTTGCAAGGGTGTACCGCTACACACACATGATCATCATTTACCGCCTTTGTACTCGACACCGTTCAAGAGGTGTCGGCGAGGATGCTCACCACAACTGTTACCTCATAGCCGATCTAGTCCGAGAAAGCCGCCTACTTGGGTTGGTTACCACAATCGTGAACTCGGTCGGTTTATCGAAGTGGACCCAAGTGATGTGTGCGTGGTGCATAAGCCGGTCTCGGATGAGCCGTTCTCTCACTTAGCATCCAGGCCACAGACCTACCAGAACTCCGAACTATTGCGACATCTGGACATCGAAAGGGATGAGTTAGTAAGTTGAGAGGGGTCAGTGAGCCCAATGTGTGGTTGTACTCTTCATCTTGGATCACCACACAAGAACTCGTACTAGGGCGGTGTTCAACGAGACAACCCACCGTGTACTCCTACACAGCCTCTCATCGTTCACCTTGTATTAGGGTCGATTCACCAACACTTTTCTACCATCATCAACATGATCATTCCCATCCCGACTCACATCACAGTAACAACATGGTATCATACTAAGCATGCAATAAGCAGTAACATTGCAGGGGCCACATGATATCAAACAACTCCTACATTTGCTAGGATTGTGGTTTGCTTACTACTGTGACAAAATGATAGGTCATGCAAAGGAATGGGTTCATCTATGCGGTAGAAACGAAGCATGGTGATCATCCTAAACAATGCATAAGCGAGACATGAGAGGGAAGTGGGATTTTATCGACATGATCAATGGGGGTTTGCTTGCCTTGCTGACGAGGTTCGGGTTCGGGGTCTTCAACGAAGGGGGTGACCTCGGGCTCCGGCTCCACGTCTATCAGCAACATGACAATCATAGGATCAACATGATGTACAATGCACAATCACATGAATAAGATTGAAAGGGTGATGTTCATGGTACTGATGTGTTGAGCATTCCATTTAAATGGAGTACATTGCAATTTGAATTGCAAATTCAAACTCCACATTTGAATTCAACATTTACCAAGTTGCATGTGACATTGATTGATCATTTTGAATTATTTTCAAATGTGTATGATATGCCTCTGAAGTGTGGTTGAATTGTAGCTTAATTCCATGGTCCAAGTTGCAAGATCATTTGATTTGAATTTGAATTAAATTCAAATAAACCAAATGACATATGCTACTGGTCCCAATTTAAATTCAACTCAAACATAGTTGAAAGTTACATATTTGGAAAGATAATTTTCTCCTGATCATTTTTCATATATTATTTGTCCAATTTGGAGTTAATATGAATTTTCTATGAATTTCCAAAGTTTGGGGTATTTTCTGGAATTTCTGGAATTATTTTAATTCAAATAATCTCTGGAAATTCATTTAAATGATTTATTGCACAGGTGCTGACGTCAGGGGGGGGGGCTGACATGTGGGGCCACCTTGTCAGTGGCTAGGTTTAATTAACCCGTGGGTTAAATTAATCCAGTGGCTTAATTAAGCCACTGGGCCCACTGGTCAGTGACCCAGGGGTCACTAACTGGGTGCTTAACAGGGGGGGTTAGAGCTGACACGCCGGCGGCTAAACGCCGGTGACTGGACCGCGGCGGCGCTGCACGGGGAGGGCGAATCCGGCCATCATTTGGAGCGCGAAGACCACCATCTTGAAGCTCTTACTCGCGCGCGTCGAACGGGAGCAAAACCAAGCACTGGGGTGCACCGTACGCTCGCCGGCGTCAACTTTTGCGGCGACCTAGCTACAGCCATGATCGAGATTTGGCTCCAGGGCACGACTTGAGTCGAGGCTAGGCTAGTTCGACGAGGAAGAACACGGGGAACAAGATGGACAACAAGGCGGGCTCGATTACTTAACGGGTGGACCTCGCCATGGATCCCGGCGGCGAGGAGCTTCGGCTCTCATGGCGGTCACGGCTACATGGAGTAATCGAAGGGGAAAAGTGAGGGGTTTTGACCCCAAGATCACCAGGAGCTCAGCAGAGGTGGTGGCGAGGGCTGGGGTGGCTCAACGGCGACGTAATCGACGAAGTCCTTCACGGCGGCCGGCGGGAACTCGAGGAAGAATCCGGCGTCTACGTGGGCTCCGGGCTCGATTCCTTCTGCAAGTCGGTGATGACGACGACGACGAAGCGCTTGGACACAGTCTTGGGGCTTCTAGGCGTCAATGGCCATGCGTGTGCTCGACGGCGCTCCGGCGTGCTTCTCGGGCGGCGATGAAACGGGCGAGAGAGGAGAGGAGGGAGCTCCTGGAGGGGGGGAATGAACTGGGGCGGCTCCAGGATGCTTCCAGACGCGACTACGTGGACGGGGAGGGAAGCAGGAGGTGTCCAGCGATGACGGCATGCTCGCCACGGCGGCAGCAGCCTGCCTGGCGCGAGGAAGAAGACGGCCTTGTCCCTGGGCCGGGCTGCCTCGGTGAGTTGGGCCCATTTGAGGTCAGCCTTCTTTTCCTTTTTTTTGTTTCTGTTTTTCTTTCTGTCATTTGTTCTGTTTAGCTAAAATAAATAGCTAGACATTTTATTAAATGTTGAAAACTTTTATGTGGCCTCATAATAATATAGACTAGCCACTCATAAACTTTCAACATTTTTAAAATTCAAATGATTTGAATTTTAAATCAAATAGGGGTATTTCTTTAATTCCAAGGCACTGTTTGAATATTTGAAAAATCTATGAGCATGGGGTGGGTCCCACATCACTTGATAGGTGATCACACTCATTTATAAGACTTTTAAAAAATCTAACATGAATTTTTGGAGAAGATTTTTATCTGGCCTTTTGAATTAATTCATCTGGGGGGTGTTCCTTCTCCCATTTGGATTTTGAAGTTGATTTCCTTTGAAAATTTGACATGATGCAAGGTTACTTGATCCTAGCACATTACCTAACAGAGGGTTCTGACAGGACCCGATCGCGTTTTCATGTTATTTTATTTACGGATGGGTCCCTACTTGCAGATTAGACCCCGTTTTCGCGCGGTACCGTTTTTGCGAGTACTTTTTAACCGTAACTCGGAATTGAGTGATTCCAGTTGCGTTGCGACCGTGGTGAAAGTTTCTAGCCAGTAGACTAAGTTTTGCAGTAGTTTTAACTTTTCAAATTTGAATGCCAAGCGGATCCAAATTTGAACTTCCGGTAGCCGTATCTTTTTAACGGTGCGCCCGTTTGCGCCGTTTCTTTTTGCGTTCGTTTTATTTTGACAAGTAATTGAAGTTTAGATACTGTTAGGAAAGTTTTTATACTGTTCTTTGAATGTTTATTATTGTTTGTGCATATTTGTATTGAGTATATGTTGATTTGTGCTAGGTTTGCTCGTATAGATTGTCCGGAGTGCGCCGCCTCGTTTTGTGAGGATTGTGATCGTCAGGAACAACAAGAAGGCAAGTGATGCTTTGACCATACTCATACCTATATTTTCTATATGCATTATGTTAAGAATATCACCCTATTGCATGATAGGTAGTTTACTTTACTGTTGCTGCAAACCAGTTAGGATAGCCACATGCCTTGACTTGTATTCGTAGATCAACCTAGCATGTGTTGTTACTTTATTTCTATGCTTTATAGACGTGGTTTGGGTTGTGAGAATTCATGGAGTGCATGTGAGCTATTAAATAATTTGTGTAGCAACTTTATAATAAATAGAAACCACTTCTGGACGGGCGGGTTGCATCCCGGTGGCTGTGCCTTGTCTAAGGACAGTGCCAGGGTTAAATGCACCCAATGCTTGTTATGGTGGTGAACCGGGTGCGACATGGTGTCTACCCTCTGAACGTAGTGGGCGCCGTCCAGGCTCAAAAAGATCAAACATGCAATATTACTAGTAGCTTCCGTGTACAGCCACTGGCTATATGGGCTCTGGCTTAGCACGAGTACGTTGTGGGGAACCTGGCCCTGGTAGCTAGCTGATGTAGATGTGTGTTAGGTGTACCGGCTACCAAAGGATGGAGGCAACCTCTTCGGAAAGTCTTTGTCTCAATCTTCGGGTTGAGTCCAGTGGGGAACGTGTACAACCTCTGCAGAGCGTATAAACTGATCATGATTAGCCGTGTCCACGGTTACGGACGAACTTTGAGCAACTAGTCGGTACTGTTGATGAATGATCTTGACAGATGAACACTTAATAATAATTCTTGTGGGAAAGAGTAGCATGGGTTGCTGTGTGTTTCAGGTAGAATTCAACTTAAAACTTTGACTAGTTTAGTTCAGGAGAAAATTGGCTTTCTGCAAAACAAAACCATAAGCCTTTCCTTTGACTCACCTTGCATGTAGATGTAGGTTCTTTATATAAACTTTTCCGTGTCACTTACCGTACAAATCAGATGTACTGACCCGTTGTCGGGCTGTAACCTTCGGTGTTGCAGGTTTCTCAGACGACCAGTAAGGTGCGTTTAGGGGTTGCGAGTCTACACTCAGCATGTTCGCATGTGGCTGTTGATGGGACTCCACGTTACTTGCTTTTGCTTTCGCTACATTTATATTGAATAAGCTAGCCTTGAGCTATGCAACTTGTTATTTATTTTATTCTGGATCATGCGTTGTAATAATGATGCACTTGTACTTTGATATACATCTATGATACTATGTGTGCCAGCGAGTTCGATCCAGGGACTGGCACTTGAGCACAGAGACTTCAATTCTATGTCAATTGGGTCGTTACAGATGGTATCAGAGCAGTGTTTTGACTGTAGGACGTGACCCCTAGAAAATGGACTAGAAAAGCCATAGGAATAAAAATACTACTTTACATCACTCTGTCTTGTACTTACTTACCTTCTCTATCTCGTATTCATACCTGTTCTAATCTTGCCTTACCTCTCTTTGATTTTAGATGACCACTTTGTCATACCGCGCCATGGCGTTTGGACCTGAGCTCAGGGGGATTTGTCACTACCTGAACATCTACGCGCCAGTCTTTCAGCTGGACATAGTGGAGACAAGGGGGCTGATGACTACTGGCAAGTGGAGACATTTATCCTAGGAAGCATGAAGAATGACGAAAGGGTGATCACGGAGTCATTCGAGGTGCATGCCCAGGAGAAGGAGTAGTGTGTGCGCATAGCCGCTCACATAGCTCTTGGACGCATTGTGGAGACGTATGCCGCCCAGCTAAAGGGTACGGTGTACGCGGAGATGGCCAAGGTCCTCCCATCGGGAAACATATTGCCAAAGAGGTTCAGGTATGTGCCTGGGGCCATTTGGCCAGGTACAACCAGCTACATCATCCAGAGCCTGGAGAAGCACATCCATTGCCTGGAGAAGGACACTCAGTCAGACCTCTACACCATCACTGAGTTGCAGCAGAAGAACACCAGGCTCAAGAGGGACAACAACAAGCTGAAGAAGGAAAGGTTGGAGATGCAAGACGAGATAATGAGACTAAAGGAGAAGATGATGGCCAATGTGATTGAAGAACCAGAAGAGGAGCCAGAAGTAGAGACCTCGGCAGAAGAAGAGGAGCCGAGTCCCAAAAGGTGCAACCGCATTAGCGGGCGCGAATACCGCATGCTGTTTAGCAAAGACAACATTCAGAATTACTTCACCGGCAATTAGTTTGCTATCGTTATCGTGTTAGCGTATTTGACCATGTCGACTTATTCGGTATGGCAATACTAGGTTGCTTGATATACTCTTATGTTATTCGTGGTTGTTTTGAGGATCTTATATTACTCGTGGTTGTTTTGAGGATCTTATATCAGTTATACAATATATTTTAAAACTATATGGTGTGATATGTGATGGTTTTCCGTATGAGTCCATTGGTTTGATGATTGTTATATGTTTGATGCTATGGTGATATTGTTTGGTGAAGTTGATTGGTGATATATGTATTGTATATATAATGCTTGCCATGATCATCATAAGCATATGGGGTAGGAATATATTTCCCTAGCTACTTTCTGTCTACAACTTACCTATTATTGCCCAACAGATGCCGCCGAGACGTGATCCCACGGGGAATGAGAACAACAACAATGGAGTGCCAACTTACATGTAGCAGTTACTTCAAGGACAAGCTCAGCTGATCCAGTTGCTCACTCAGAACATGGGCAACAACAACAATGCGCCGCCACCACCACCTGTGGACACACTTGCAAGGTTCCTGAGGTCGAATCCTCAGAGGTTCTCTAGCACTCCTGAACCCATAGTGGCGGATGACTGGCTTCGTTCAGTGGGCCGGAACTTGGAGACAGTTGGCTGTACTGAGGCAGAGAGAGTGAGGTTCGCTTCACATTTGCTGGAGGGTCCTGCCGCAGCATGGTGGGACAACTACTTGGTGACTTATCCCATCGACACCATCACTTGGGCGCAGTTTCAGTCTCCCTTTCGCGCCGCCCATGTCTCAGCAGGCGCCATGAGATTGAAGAAGAAGGAGTTCCGCAGTTTGCGTCAGGGAGGCCGTTCAGTGGCCGAGTATGTTGATGTGTTCAACAAGCTTGCAAGATATGCTCCAGATGATGTCAGGAATGATGCAACAAGGCAGGAGAAGTTCTTGGAGGGGCTGAATGATGAGTTGGGAGTCCAGTTGACAGTGGCTAATTTTGCTAACTGCCAGGGGCTCATAGACAAAGCTATTGCGTTGGAAGGCAAGCAGCAGGCCATTGAGAACCGCAAGAGGATGTACAACAACTGTTGGGGTTCGGGGCAGAAAACACAAATTTTTCATAACCTACGAGACCCATACCCAAGACCTATGCTATGCTGATGCAAGTAACGGACAGAAATAGATCACATACCAGTATGTAGTCCGTTAAGCGGGAAACGTTCCCGCATGAACGTGGTTGGTGTAGTCGTACCGGCAATCCCCGATGCCGCGCAGATCCATGATGACTCCTATAGCCACCCGATCCTTGTAGACCGATGACGGGATTACGTCCCCGTCGGAACGTTGTCGATGAAAACCTCGCGATACGACCACGACGATGAAGTAGCACCACAAGTGTAGTGCCTCGCGGGATTATACACATACAGTATACCCGACGTCCCTCCGGGCTCCGAACCAGTAGAGCAGCGGAAAGAAGATGGATTCGGATCCCGATTCCAGCAGCACGACGGCGTGCGTATAGTGGAGAAATCCCCAACCAAGTGTAGACTCCAAACAAGGGGAGTCCACTCGACGAAGGAGAAAGGAGGGAGAGAGAGATGAGAACTTATCTCAAAATTATGATGAATAAAAGGGCACCTCTACCCCTCCTTATATAGGCCAAGGAGGGGTGTCACCACCCCTCCACTTCCGGGGTGGGACTAATCCCTAGGGAGGGGGGTGGCGCACCAAATAAAGGGGGTGGGCCCCTCTATGGCGCCATGGCCCATGGGGGAGGACTCCCTCTCCCCCTAATGGGCCCTATGAGGCCCATATGCCTTTTAATTCATTTTTAATTATATTTAATTATATTTTAATATTTAATTCAGATAATTAAATAATTAAACATTAATTAAACATTATTAAATATATTTTGAACCTTTCAAAATAACCGGAACAACTTCCGGCCTTCATCGGAACAATTCCGGTCATCACCGGAACAATTCCGATGTTCTCTCCAATTTCTCCGGTGATCCCGAATCAATCCTTACTGCGTCGAGTACCCTTAAGTGTAACACCCTACGGTCCGGGAAACAGCAGACATGATCGAGACAATTCTCATTGATCAATGACTAATCAATTGGACCTGGTTACAATCCTTGATAGCCCCTGCGCTTCCATCGAATGAACTTCAATCGCTGTTGGATCCGTTAACCGTGTGCCTGTTCCCTTTGTCCTATGGTACTTTGCTTGTCCGAGGTTTGATCATCGGTATCCAATATACCTAGTTCGTCCTCGTTCTCAACAAACAAGTTTACTCGTTCCCGTGATATTACAACTCCGTGACCTAGTCACACGTTTGCAAACTTTATGATGCAATATCACCGAGTGGGCCCAGAGTACCTATCCGTCACACGGATGGACAAATCCCGCTTTGATCTATTTGCATACTCATCAACCATCTATTTCGGAATACCCAAAGTGCACCGTTATAGCCAACATATTTCAGTCAGGCGTTGGGATACAAATCAAAGTCTCCTCATAGATGACAATTACGTATGATCATTACGGTCAAAGGATCTGGTCACTACGTTATAGTTATCGCAATGTCGAACTATGTGACTTGATCACATCGCAACACTTCTGGTGGGTGTATGTACATCATATCATTATCCAATGATACGACTCCATTGTCAACAGACGCCATTGTCTCATGATCAGGAAACCTTGATCATCAATCGCCCAATGGACTAGTATACTAGGGTTAACTAGGGACCTGGTTGTTTGTATACCACACCTGTATTAATGTTTCCTCTTAATACAGTTATAGCATAGTATCAAACGTATTATGAACTAATGGAATATGCTTGATAAAACATATTTTATTTGCCTCTAGGGCACATTCCCAACAGTCTCCCACTTGCACTAGAGTACAAATAATCTAGTTGCATTTTCTCCGGATCATAACTCCTTATTGATCATGCTTGCCCGTGGAAGAGGTTGTATCAACGGTCTGGGTACCATTCAGAACCGTATGTCCTTTTGCAAATCATAATGTCACCTAATTTGACATTCCTTCATTATCCACTATAATGATGAGGTATATATATTTGGCGGTGAAGTGAGACTTCGTTTGCTGTGTCATAGCAATGACATCCGGTGGGTCACGCGGACTTTCCCATAGTCATGCACACTTGAAACTCAATCAATAAGAAGTCGAACTTCTTAAGCCATAATATAACTCCTGCTACTTCTAAAGCAGCCACATCAATGTAGATTCAATCCTTAGTGCATTGTATGCAACTTTGATGTCTAACCATGTTTCTTTCAACTTAGACATTCATTAGTATGATATCTCAATTTTCTAGGTTAGTGTCAAAACTTGAACCAGCATAACATTTATGGTCAAGTCCACTATCCTTTACAAATTTGAGATGTATCCTCAGTTCTCTTCAGACACTGAAGGATAAACTTAACTCTTTGTTCAATGATTTACTCATAAATCATATCACAACATGTTCTTACTACCAAGAACTTGGGTCACATTATGTCGAGTACACAACTCTGGTTTTATATGAAAGAACCTATGACAAAGGCATAGAGGATCCAACACATCCATTTCTTTCATTAACCATTAACCATTGTTCTTGTACTGAGATGAACTCAACACTTCTCTTGGATATACAAGTAAGGACTACTTCTTGACTTGTCCCATTCTGAACTCCTTCAGAATCTTATCCAGGAGAGTATTACGACTCAATGTTATTAAACACATATCTATCTTCATAGATCTTCAATGCTTAATACTTATTCATCTTCATTTATGAAAGATTCAAATAATCATTAACACCAACTGCACCATTCATAATATGTTATCCATATATGAGAATGTTATCATGCTCCCACTCAAATATGTCATGCACATATTAAGTTATAGGATAACACTCATATTGCTCCCACTCAAATATGTCGGCCACATATAAGACAAGGATAACATCCACATGGCTCCCACTTAGATATGTCAGACACATATTAAGTTCAGGATACTAACCACATGGCTCCTACTCAAATATGTCATTTACATATAAGTCTAGGATGATACTCCCATATCTCCCACTCAAAATATGTCGTCTACATATTAAGTTTCAGGAAACTATTTAGCTCCCACTCAGTTTCATGCAAATGCATGTTTCCTCGATATTTTGGTTAAGTCCAAAATCCTTTGATCATCCATCAAAATGAGAATTCAGTTTACGAGACACTAGTATCCATATGTTTTTCCAAAACCTTCTTGTTGTACCAATTACAACACTTCTTCAAATACAGGATTTGAGGAAGTCACGGTATTGATAACAATCCTGGATCAATCGTAGTGAATATCCCTTTGACTCAAGCATTGCTACACATTGTAGTCAACCCATTGAATTTTTCAGAAACAATCTTTGTGACAAACCAATCTTGACGTCCCTTTGATGTTCACATTTATTCCTCATAACTCTGAAGTTATTGTGAATATCAAGTAACCTCCTTACTTGATAAGATTCAAGCAATCTTAAATGTAACTCAACATAGGATTTCATGACTCATAGTCATATCTCGTACTTAGGTCCACCATCGCTTCTTTGTAGTCCGTAGGAATGTCTTGTTCCATTAACATGACAAGTGAATCATGAATATCATTTTGCACCAGGGGCAAATATATATTCTTCAATCCTACCTTTCTCAGTAAAAGCTCCCATCAGAAGATCATGATCATTATCATTGGTTTCTCCTCTTATTGTAGAGCTTTTCTTCCAGAACATATTCCGTTGCACTACTCTGACATTTGGAGGCAAGGTCAATTACCTTGGTTGAACTTTCACTTTTCTTCCATTACCACATTTATCAAGAACAATTCTTGACAAACACCAAACATAGCAATACAAGTTTTGCTCCTTTTTGGTTCTAGTTGTGGAAGATGCATCCATAGTTGTCTAAGGATACACGACAAAGATAATTTATCTTACATAAATCAAGCTTCCTAGAAACCACAACACACCATGACATATATAGTGTTGGTTTCCACGAACTCAGATGGTTCCCTGTGCTGAAGTGAGTGTTTGCATATTAAATTAATAACTCTAAACAATAATAACGTAACTTGGTAAGAGATAACTTAGACCATACACTTTTCGATAGAATATGATCACAATGTTCAGGCACGTCAATCATATTGAAGTGTCTCAAGACATTGCAATTTGTGGAACAACTTTCACACAAGTCTTTGTGCCCAAGACTAACTCAAAACATTTGTCACTTTGATCAAATCATAGAGACTTGTCTTTCTTGTTAATTTAATATCCATCTTTTACTCTGAAATCCCTTTTGATCATATCAAATTATTTCAGACTCATGTTTCATTAGTGAATACAAATATTCATCTAAGTCCACATACGAAGTTCACGAAATAATGAAATTCACCACATGCTGGCATACGATACATCACAATGTATGATACTCAACAATCAGTACACATTCCGTTTACCAGAATGTGAGGTTTTAGTCATCTCACCTAAAAGGCATGGTTTGTATGTGTCAAGAGATCAAGTATCTTAAGACATCATCATACCATTCATGACTTAAACTATAGTGTCATTATTAAGCCTGGATATTTCTTGGCATTACAATATTTCTTATAAATGATCAAACAACTATCATCAATATAAGAATAACTCATTCATAGTCGTATTGTGACCATAAGAGATATCATTCATAAAAGGAGAACAACTGACTTGTTTCTCACTAATATGAATAATTGTCTTCGCGAGATGCAAGACACACTAATAAAGTCCTCATTCAAACGATCATAAATTTTATTCATATATTAATCAATTGATAGATGTAGAGGGAGAGTGTTGTCGACCATCAACTATCTTGATTGCCGTCAGCACACATTGTCACCTCATCCCTTCCAAGCCACTCTCAAGAAGTAAGTTCAAGCATCGAATACTTAATCAACCGCAATTAGTGTTTCGGGGGAAAGACATTTATAACTTGTATATCAAATATACCTTCTCCGTCAATGACCATTCCTGCATTGGTTCTACTCTTAAAGTTCTTGACTTTAACCATGACCTCATGACAGGTGAACGATTCTCCTTCATGACATAGTCCAGACATGGTCTTTCTAACTGGGAGGAAGCGGATTCAACTCCCCAGTTATCGCGAAGTAACCAGTCATTCAGTAGTCCAAGTTATACACAAGGTGTTCCATGTATCTTATACATTTTCCAAGTGACTTTCTCAGCAGGTTGTTCCTTCCACCATAGTTGAAAGAAACCCCATCCATATACTCATATTCCATTACTCTGATTTGTGACCAAGTGCTTTCAAGTTCACCTAGCACGTCATGCGTGTTGGTTAACATGCATTCACAATTCATATTCCATAGAATGAATTATGGTGTATTGGACAGTCATTCATAAGTGACGGTGAGTGCGATACTCATCATCATCTTCCTTGATTACGGAGTTGTCAGGTGTATCTCCTAGCAGTTCTTCGTATTATGTTTAGCAAGTCATTACTAATGAGTATGTCTCTAATGGTGTTGGTACACATCAATGAAGTAAGACCCATTTACCTTAAGTTCTATCACACTAAAAGAGCCATAGTTCTAAACATTGGTATGACGTTATCTACAATGATATTTGCTAAGACATGAAGATTAAGTTCATAATATGGAGTTCATGTTTCAAAAAAAATTCTGGAACTCCCACTCAGACAAACATCCCTCATAGTTTATTCTAAGTGATTACACGATCCTTGAACACCATACCTCCCCCGTGTGACACGACCATCAGTATGTTGTTCAAGGTAGGCCATCATGCCAATCACATCATCCATGTGACTCATGCTCGACCTTTCGGTCTCTTGTGTCCCGAGGCCATGTCTGCACATGCCAGGCTCGCCACAATAACCTTAGTGAGTATATGCTGCGTATGCAAGGCCATGTTTCTGGACATGCTAGGCTTGCTCCACCCATCTCTTGTGAACGTAAAAATGTTTGACACCCGTGTGACACGTGATGCCTCCATAATGAAGAACTTTCCAGATGGTGCTTCACTAAGGAAGGACACTTTGTTGGATTAGTGAGGGATCATCCTAGTATGCTACCGTCGTATATCTAACATATTAGCAAAACAGGATGCAACAGTATAAATCATACATGCTATGATTCCCCCCGACATGAAAATTAAAGTTGAAAACGCCTTTCTACTTTATCTTTTGCAAGTTTTACGTGGCTGCTTGGGGTTTCGAGAAAAGAACCGCTTTCTATCCTGCGAAAACAAGCCACAACACCAATCCACAATTGTCTCTATTACACCCCTGTCAAGGCCCTCCGTTGCAAACATCTTCGCATCGCTAATGCAGAGAGACAGACACCCCCCAGCCACTTTATATGGTACAAGCCATATGTCAAGCGTGGAACCAGTCTCGCGTAAACGCGTAAGGTCGGTCGGGGGCCGCTTCATCAAACATTGCCGCAACGCTAAATGAGTACACGTGAGAGGGTAACAATTGGAGAATTGATGCCCACATACTAGATGTGTTCTATCCGTACAATACATCTACGCATAGCCTTGCTCATGATACCACTGTTGGGGTTCGGGGCAGAAAACACAATTTTTTCATAACCTACGAGACCCATACCCAAGACCTATGCTATGCTGATGCAAGTAACAGACAGAAATAGGTCACATACCAGTATGTAGTCCGTTAAGCGGGAAACGTTCCCGCATGAACGTGGTTGGTGTAGTCGTACCGGAAATCCCCGATGCCGCGCAGATCCACGATGACTCCTGTAGCCACCCGATCCTTGTAGACCGATGACGGGATTACGTCCCCGTCGGAACGTTGTCGATGAAGACCTCGCGATACGACCACGACGATGAAGTAGCACCACAAGTGTAGTGCCTCGCGGGATTATACACATACAGTATACCCG
This sequence comes from Bromus sterilis, assembly GCA_950022295.1. Lineage (NCBI taxonomy): Eukaryota > Viridiplantae > Streptophyta > Magnoliopsida > Poales > Poaceae > Bromus > Bromus sterilis. The sequence continues at coordinate 80,331,790 of OX465596.1, read as the reverse complement.
ACGTCCCTCCGGGCTCCGAACCAGTAGAGCAGCGGAAAGAAGATGGATTCGGATCCCGATACAGCAGCACGACGGCGTGCGTATAGTGGAGAAATCCCCAACCAAGTGTAGACTCCAAACAAGGGGAGTCCACTCGAGGAAGGAGAAAGGAGGGAGAGAGATGAGAACTTATCTCAAAATTATGATGAATAAAAGGGCACCTCTACCCCTCCTTATATAGGCCAAGGAGGGGTGTCAGCCCCCCTCCACTTCCGGGGTGGGACTAATCCCAAGGGAGAGGGGTGGTGCACCAAATAAAGGGGGTGGGGCCCTCTATGGCGCCATGGCCCATGGGGGAGGACTCCCTCTCCCCCTAATGGGCCCTATGAGGCCCATATGCCTTTTAATTCATTTTTAATTATATTTAATTATATTTTAATATTTAATTCAGATAATTAAATAATAAAACATTAATTAAACATTATTAAATATATTTTGAACCTTTCAAAATACCCGGAACAACTTACGGCCTTCATCGGAACAATTCCGGTCATCACCGGAACAATTCCGATGTTCTCTCCAATTTCTCCGGTGATCCCGAATCAATCCTTACTGCGTCGAGTACCCTTCAGTGTAACACCCTACGGTCCGGGAAACAGCAGACATGATCGAGACAATTCTCATTGATCAATGACTAATCAATTGGACCTGGTTACAATCCTTGATAGCCCCTGCGCTTCCATCGAATGAACTTCAATCGCTGTTGGATCCGTTAACCGTGTGCCTGTTCCCTTTGTCCTATGGTACTTTGCTTGTCCGAGGTTTGATCATCGGTATCCAATATACCTAGTTCGTCCTCGTTCTCAACAAACAAGTTTACTCGTTCCCGTGATATTACAACTCCGTGACCTAGTCACACGTTTGCAAACTTTATGATGCAATATCACCGAGTGGGCCCAGAGTACCTATCCGTCACACGGATGGACAAATTCCGCTTTGATCTATTTGCATACTCATCAACCATCTATTTCGGAATACCCAAAGTGCACCGTTATAGCCAGCATATTTCAGTCAGGCGGTGGGATACAAATCAAAGTCTCCTCATAGATGACAATTACGTATGATCATTACGGTCAAAGGATCTGGTCACTACGTTATAGTTATCGCAATGTCGAACTATGTGACTTGATCACATCGCAACACTTCTGGTGGGTGTATGTACATCATATCATTATCCAATGATACGACTCCATTTTCAACAGACGCCATTGTCTCATGATCAGGAAACCTTGATCATCAATCGCCCAATGGACTAGTATACTAGGGTTAACTAGGGACCTGGTTGTTTGTATACCACACCTGTATTAATGTTTCCGCTTAATACAGTTATAGCATAGTATCAAACGTATTATGAACTAATGGAATATGCTTGATAAAACATATTTTATTTGCCTCTAGGGCACATTCCCAACAACAACAACAATAGTGGCAAGTATAACTCTGGACCGCATCAGAAGCCACGCAACTCTTATGGTGGCAATGGAGGACATAACCATGGACATAACCATAATGGTGGGAATGGTCATGTTCACAGTGGAGGACATAACCATCATGGTGGAAATGGTCACAACCATAATGGCCACAGCCACCACAATGGTAACAAGAATGGAAATGGCAATGGCAATGGAAATGGAAGGAACAGTGGGAATGGGAGAAGTAATGGAGCCAATGGAGGAAATGCAAACAACCGTCAGAATGGCCAGGCACCAAAGGACTTGAGTCACATCCAGTGTTTCAGGTGCAAGAACATGGGACACTATGCCACAGACTGCCCGGAGTCCAATGGGAATGGAGTCGTCAAGCCCAATCCTTTCAGCAAGGGGCATGTAAACCATGTCAACGTGGAGGAGATCTATGATGAGCATGATGCTGTGATTGGTAAGTTCTTTATCAATTCGGTACCCGCACTTGTTCTTTTTGATTCTGGTGCATCGCATTCTTTCATATCGAGGGTATTTGTGGATAAGCATGAGTTATCTACCGTAGTTCTTAAGTCATCTATGCTCATAAGTTCACCGGGAGCGGAGATGTCAGCTAGTTTGGGATGCTACCAGTTGAGCCTAGCCATAGGGAAGCATGTTTTTCCTACTGATTTGATTGTATTGAAGTCACAAGGTTTGGATGTTATATTGGGCATGGATTGGCTAGCTAAGTACCAAGGTGTTATTGATTGTGCCAGTCGGTCTATCACTCTCCGTGCATCGAATGGACAGAAGATCAGATATGTGTCCAAGTATAAGCATCAGCACGCTCAGGTGAATTCTCTTAAGGGGGGTAGCCTGGATGATGTGCGTGTTGTGAGGGATTATCCGGATGTGTTTCCGGAGGAGTTGCCAGGTATGCCACCGGATAGGGAGATTGAGTTCCTTATTGATTTAATACCAGGCATCGGGCCTATTGCTAAGAGACCGTATAGGATGCCCCCAAATGAACTTGCAGAATTGAAGGAACAGATCAGAGAGTTGCAGGCAAAGGGATTCATTCGCCCAAGCTCGTCACCTTGGGGATCTCCAGTGTTGTTTGTTGAGAAGAAGGATGGAACCCAGAGGATGTGTGTGGATTACCGTTCTCTGAATGATGTTACTATCAAGAACAAGTATCCTTTACCTGTGATTAATGATCTATTTGACCAGTTGGAGGGAGCTTGTGTATTCTCTTTGATTGATCTTCGTTCTGGTTATCATGAAGTGAAGATTCGGGAGAAGGATATTCCGAAGACTGCTTTTACTACAAGGTATGGGTTGTATGAGTATACTGTTATGTCATTTGGATTGACTAATGCTCCTGCATACTTCATGAATATGATGAACAAGGTGTTTATGGAGTTCTTGGATAAATTCGTTGTGGTGTTCATTGATGACATATTGGTGTATTCCAAGAATGAGCAAGAGCATGAGGCACATCTGAGTTTGGTATTGGAGAAGCTCAGGGAGCACAAATTGTATGCCAAGTTCAGCAAGTGCGAGTTTTGGTTGAAGGAGGTAGGATTCCTTGGACATGTTGTGTCAGGAGAAGGAGTAGCTGTGGACCCATCCAAGGTTTCAACAGTTACAGAATGGGAGACACCCGCGACAGTTGGAGACATTCGCAGTTTCTTGGGTCTTGCAGGATATTATAGGAGGTTCATTGAGAATTTCTCCAAGCTTGCGAAACCAATGACTGAGCTGTTGAAGAAAGAGAATAAGTTTGTTTGGAGTGAGGCATGTGAAACCAACTTTCAGGAGTTGAAGAAACGGTTAGTAACTGCACCTGTTTTATGTTTGCCTGATATGCATAAGGATTTCCAAGTATATTGTGATGCATCTCATCGAGGACTTGGTTGTGTTTTGATGCAAGGGGGTAGAGTTGTTGCTTATGCTTCACGTCAGCTTAAGAACCATGAGCAGAACTATCCTACACATGATTTGGAGTTAGTTGCAGTTGTTCATGCATTGAAAACATGGAGGCAATATCTTGTTGGTAATCATTGTGATGTTTTTACTGATCATAAGAGTTTGAAGTATATCTTTACTCAGAAGGAGTTGAATCTCAGGAAGAGTAGATGGCTGGAGCTTATTAAGGATTACGATTTGAATGTGCAGTATCATCCTGGTAAAGCGAATGTGGTTGTTGATGCATTGAGCCGTAAGAGTCATATCAATGTTGCTAATGTTGAGGATATGCCACGTGAGTTATGTGAGCAGTTCAAGAATCTCAGGTTGGAGATAGTTCCTAAGGGATATGTGGCAACATTGGAGGTGAAGCCAAATCTGTTGGAAAGAATCAGAGAAGCTCAGAAGGGCGATGCAGAAATTGAGGAGATAAAGGTGAATATGACCAAAGGGAAAGCAGAGGGTTTCCGTGAGGATGAACATGGAGCCATTTGGTTTGATAAGCGGATTTGTGTACCGCAAGATGCAGAGATCAGGAAGTTGATTCTTCAGGAGGCACATGATTCACCTTATTCTATTCATCCCGGGAATACCAAGATGTATTTGGATTTGAGGGAGAGATTTTGGTGGCCTAGCCTGAAGCGAGAGATAGCCCAGTATATTGCATTGTGCGATGTTTGCCAGAGAGTCAAAGCTGAGCATCAGAAGCCAGCAGGATTGTTGCAGCCTTTGCCTATACCAGATTGGAAGTGGGATCAGATAGGTATGGACTTTATTACTGGTTTACCCAGGACTCGGTCAGGATATGATTCTATTTGGGTGATTGTTGATCGTTTGACCAAGGTTGCTCACTTCATTCTAGTAAAGACAACTTACAATAGTGCCAAGCTAGCCAAGATTTATATGTCCAGGATCGTGTATTTGCATGGAGTTCCAAGCAAGGTTGTGTCTGATAGCGGTACTCAGTTTACTTCGAAGTTTTGGCGTCAGTTGCATGAGACCTTGGGCACTAGGCTGGAGTTCAGTACAACGTTCCATCCTCAGACAGATGGGCAGACCGAGAGAGTCAATCAGATCTTGGAGGATATGTTGAGAGCTTGTGCTTTGGATTATGGTTCGAGCTGGGATGACAACTTACCGTATGCTGAGTTCTCATACAACAACAGTTACCAGGCTAGTCTTCAGATGGCACCATTCGAGTTACTGTAAGGCAGGAAGTGCAGGACTCCGTTGATGTGGGATGAGGTAGGAGAACGTCAGTTGTTTGGACCTGACCTGATCAGATATGCTGAAGAGAAAGTCAAGTTGATCCGTGATAGACTGAAGATAGCACAGTCCAGGCAGAAGATTTATGCAGATGCTAAGCGCAAGGATGTAACCTATGAGGTTGGAGACCGTGCGTATCTCAGAGTTTCACCAATTCGCGGAATCAAGAGGTTTGGAATCAAGGGCAAGTTAGCACCACGTTTTGTGGGGCCTTACAAGATCTTGGAGCGCCGAGGAGAGGTAGCTTATCAGTTGGAGTTGCCAGAAGCTCTATCAGGAGTTCATGATGTGTTTCACGTATCCCAGCTGAAGAAGTGTCATGCAGAGATGGCAGATATTCCTTTGAGAGATACAGTGCCACTTGAGGCAATTGAGCTGGAGAGTGACTTGACTTATGAGGAGAAACCTGTGAAGATTCTGGAGACTGCAGAAAGAGTTACCCGCACCAAGACGATCAGGCTATGCAAGGTTCAGTGGGATCATCATACCGAAGAGGAAGCAACTTGGGAGCGTGAAGAGGATCTGAAGCAAGACCACCCGCATCTCTTTGCTAGCCAGCCCGAATCTCGAGGAAGAGATTCATCTTAAGGGGGGTGGTTTGTAACATCCCAATTTTCTAAAATTGGATGTTAATAGACCATCTTATGCATCTCATGCTGTTTCCGCATTTTTCTGGAGTTTTAAAATATTTTTAAACATTTTTCAACACATGGCAGTTCGCTGGAGAGGATATAAAAGGACTTATCCCCATTTTTAAATTGTTGGAAAATAGTTTAAAATATTTTTGGAGACTTTTTAAGTTTACTTTGGGGTTATAAATAATTTCTAAATAATAATTTGGGAATTTATTTATGCTCCAGAAATTTTTTAAAATCAATTTCGGTGTTTTTCGGTATTTTTAAAATGCCAGAAAAGTATTTTAAAATATTTAAAAATAAGTTGCAAAGTTTTTGTTTTTATTTAATATTTTTGTAAAACCAAAAATTTAGTTTTATTATTTTAAAAATATTGGCGAAGACGGAAATTAAAAATAATATTCCGTGATTTTTCTAAAATTATTTTGGGCCTAATGGGCCGTTCTGGGTTTTTTTCCGCCTGACCGAATTTGTTTTTAATTCGGATTTTAAAAAAAACTCCGCGGATCGGGTTATAAAACCCGCGGACCCGCGGGGAGTTAGAGTTTTCGCCCGATCCGCCGACCCGCGAAGCGCCGCCCGACTCGCGAACCCGCCGCCGCCGCCGTTGTCGCACCGCCGCCCGCGCCGCGGTACCGTTTTTGCGAGTACTTTTTAACCGTAACTCGGAATTGAGTGATTCCAGTTGTGTTGCGACCGTGGTGAAATTTTCTAGCCAGTAGAATAAGTTTTACAGTAGTTTGAAGTTTTAAAATTTGAATCCCAAGCAGATCCAAATTTGAACTTCTGGTAGCCGTATCTTTTTAACGGTGCGCCCGTTTGCGCCGTTTCTTTTTGCGTTGGTTTTATTTTGACAAGTACTTTAAGTTTAGCTACTGTTAGTAAAGTTTTTCTACTGTTCTTTGAATGTTTATTATTGTTTGTGCATATTTGTATTGAGTATATGTTGATTGGTGCTATGTTTGCTCGTATAGATTGTCCGGAGTGCGCCTCCTCGTTTTGTGAGGATTGTGATCGTCAGGAACAGCAAGAAGGAAAGTGATGCTTTGACCATACTCATACCTATATTTTCTATATGCATTATGTTAAGAATATCACCCTATTACATGATAGGTAGTTTACTTTACTGTTGCTGCAAACCAGTTAGGATAGCCACATGTCTTGACTTGTATTCGTAGATCAACCTAGCACGTGTTGTTACTTTATTGCTATGCTTTATAGACGTGGTTTGGGTTGTGAGAATTCATGGAGTGCATGTGAGCTATTAAATAATTTGTGTAGCAACTTTATATTAAATAGAAATCACTTCTGGACGGGCGGGTTGCATCCCTGTGGCTGTGCCTTGTCTAAGGACAGTGCCGGGGTCAAATGCACCCAATGGTTGTTATGGTGGTGAACCGGGTGCGACATGGTGTCTACCCTCTGAACGAAGTGGGCGCCGTCCAGGCTCAAAAAGATCAGACAAGCAATATTACTAGTAGCTTCCGTGTACAACCACTGGCTATATGGGCTCTGGCTTAGCACGAGTACGTTGTGGGGAACCTGGCCCTGGTAGCTAGCTGATGTAGATGTGTGTTAGGTGTACCGGCTACCAAAGGGTGGAGGCAACCTCTTCGGAAAGTCTTTGTCTCAATCTTCGGGTTGAGTCCAGTGGGGAACGTGTACAACCTTTGCAGAGCGTATAAACTGATCATGATTAGCCGTGTCCACGGTTTCGGACGAACTTTGAGCAACTAGTCGGTACTGTTGATGAATGATCTTGACAGATGAACACTTAATAATAATTCTGGTGGGAAAGAGTAGCATGGGTTGCTGTGTGTTTCAGGTAGAATTCAACTTAAAACTTTGACTAGTTTAGTTCAGGAGAAAATTGGCTTTCTGCAAAACAAAACCATAAGCCTTTCCTTTGACTCAGCTTTCATGTAGATGTAGGTCCTTTATATAAACTTTTCCGTGTCACTTGCCGTACAAATCAGATGTACTGACCCGTTGTCGGGTTGTAACCTTCGGTGTTGCAGGTTTCTCAGACGACCAGTAAGGTGCGTTTAGGGGTTGCGAGTCTACACTCAGCATGTTCGCATGTGGCTGTTGATGGGACTCCACGTTACTTGCTTTTGCTTCCGCTACATTTATATTGAATAAGCTAGCCTTGAGCTATGCAACTTGTTATTTATTTTATTCTGGATCATGCGTTATAATAATGATGCACTTGTACTTTGCTATACATCTATGATACTGTGTGTGCCAGCGAGTTCGATCCAGGTACTGGCACTTGAGCACAGAGACTTCAATTCTATGTAAATTGGGTCGTTACAGGGCGCTGCGCAAGACGGCGGCACAGGCCACCAATTGGTGCGCCGAGGGCTGCGAGGTGAAGCCCACGCCAGCGCGCGTCGCCCTGACCAACCGGGCATCACCGGCGACCACCGGAGTGAGGCCAGCGACGAAGGGCGCGGCGGAAGAGGTACTCCCCACGGCGAGGATGACGTGCAGTGCACGGGGATGAGCGCGGGGAGAGGGGTTCGATGGAGGAGCTCACTGACGAAGACGGCGGGGCCGGGGAGGAGATGGAGGCGCCGGAATCCGGTGAAGACTCCACGGCGACCGGTGGCGAGTCGAGGTCGATTGCGTCGTCTCTGGTTCGTTCTGGCCCGTGGCCTCCTCCATAGCGATGAAGACGACGGATTCAGAGGTCGTGGACAAGGTGTCTTGTCTTGGCGAGATCGATAGCCACGAGTTCTCCTCGGCCGCGAGCCACGGCGGTCCTCCGGCGGCGTCGATTCCGAGCGGGAGAGGGAGGGTTAGAGATAGAGGGAGCGGGGAGAAGATTGGAGGCGTCAAGGGCGTCTCCGTGGCGTGCAGAAGATGCCTGGGGAGGCCTAGGTGTCTCGGGCCACCTCGCCGGCGTTGGCATGCATGCCACAGAGCTGCTTGCCGCGCCTGAGGAAGACGACAAGCGGGTGGAGGTGGGCTGGGCTGGGGTTCGACTAGTTGGGCCAGTGGCCTGGCAGGGTTGGGCCACTTCCTCTTTTTCCTTTTCTTTCTATTTTTGTTTTTCTGTTATTTTATTTTGCCTTAGTATTTAATAACTAGGAAATTTAATTAAATGCCCAATATATTTATAAAAACCCAAGTGACCAGTAGCAAGCCACTTTTAAGGTTTGAGCATTTTTGAAATTCAAAACAATTGAATTTCAAATCAAATAGGGGTCAACTTTAATTTCTAGAGCATCTTTTGAATTTTAGAAAATTCCATAGGAATGGGAATGAACCCAAACCACTTTTGAAATGATCACCATCATTTATAGGAATTTTCCAAATGTTCAAATGATTTTTGGAAAAATATTTTTATCTGGCCATTTATTTAAATTCTCATGGCTTTTCTTTTCCCCATTTTTGAATTTCTTTTGAAATTTTCACATGATGCAAAGGGGCACTCAAACCCTAGCACTTACCCAAGTTGGGGTTCTGACAACTCGCCCCCACTCAACAGAATCTCGTCCCGAGATTCAGAAGTCGTCGGGAGGAAGGTGGGGTACTCGGCATGCAGGCGGTCTTCTCTTTCCCAGGTTTGCTTCTTTCTCAGAGTGATGTAACCATTGCACTTTGAGGAACTTGATCTTCTGACGACGGGTGACACGCTCTGCTGAATCGAGAATACGAACAGGGTACTCTCGATAAGAAAGGTCATCTTGGAGATCAAGCGTTTCATGGTTGACTTCACGGATGGGGTCCTTGAAGCAACGCCTGAGTTGTGACACATGGAATACATCTTGTACTCGGGAAAGGTGCGGGGGTAGTTCAAGTTGGTAGGAAACTTCTCCACGTTTAGCAAGAATGCGGAAAGGTCCAATGTAACGTGGGGCCAACTTGCCCTTGATACTGAATCATTGCGTACCCTTCAAAGGAATAACCTGAAGGTAAGCCTTCTCATCCAGATTGTAGCTTTCTTGCCTATGATTATGATCATAGTAGCTTTTCTGACGAGACTGAGCGGCTTTCAATTGATCACGAACAATGCGAACTTTCTCTTCTGCTTCCTTGATCATATCCGGTCCAAAGAATTTTCTTTCACCGGTTTCTGACCAGTTTAGGGGTGTTCGACATCGTCGTCCAAAGAGGAGTTCAAAAGGAGTCATGTTCATACTAGATTGGAAACTGTTGTTATAAGCAAATTCGGAAAATGGAAGAGATTTCTCCCAATTATTTACGAATGAGATAACACAAGCTCTGAGCATGTCTTCGAGAATTGGTTAACCCTTTCAACTTGACCGCTAGACTGAGGATGGAAAGCTGTACTAAAGGAGAGATGAGTTCCCATAGCATTCTGGAAACTTCCCCAAAATCTAGAGGTGAAAAGGATACCACGATCAGAATTGATTTCCAAAGGAACACCATGAAGAGACACAATTCTAGAGACATACAAGTCCGCTAACTGGCTAGCAGTTATAGACTCGCGAACTGGAAGGAAGTGAGCAACTTTTTAAAGTCGGTAAATGACAACGAAGATGGCATCATTTCCTTTCTGGGTTTTAGGAAAGCCGGTGATGAAGTCCACACCGACTTTGTCCCATTTCCACTCGGGGATAGGAAATGGTTGAAGAGTACCAGTAGGTCTTTGATATTTTGCCTTAACGCGACGACAAACATCACATTCGGCGATGAACTGTGTGATTTCTCTCTTCATCCTATTCCACCAAAATCTCTGGCGTAGATCTCAGTACATTTTTGTGCTACCGGGATGAATCGAGAGGGGTGTGTTATGAGCTTCTTTAAGGATCAGCTGCCTTAGGTTCTTATTCTTAGGTACTACCAAACGATTTTCAAAGAATACCGTTCCTTTGCTATCTGTGGAGAAACATTTAGCAGCTCCGCTAGCAATGTTCTCCTAGATCCGGCGAACACCTCGTGCATGCCTTTGGGCAACTATGATTTGATCCTCAAGAGTGGGTTTCGCCACCAAGGTAGAAAGAAATCCATGAGGAACTATCTCAAGGTTGAGCTTGCGAAAGTCCTCATGAAGAGATGGTTGATACTGCTGTAACATGAGGTTGTTACAGTACGACTTACGACTTAGTGCATCAGCCATGACATTGGCTTTGCCTGGGGTGTATGAGATTCCTACGTCGTAATATTTTATCAACTCTATCCAGCGTCTTTGCCTGAGATTAAGATCTGGCTGGGTGAATATGTATCTGAGGCTTTGGTGATCAGAATAGATCTGGCAGTGATTACCAAGGAGGTAATGTTGCCATGTCTTCAGGGCATGAACTACAGCAGCGAGTTCAAGATCATGGGTAGGATAGTTTTCTTCATGTGGACGCAGTTGCCGTGAAGCGTATGCTACCACATGTCGATCTTGCATAAGTATGCATCCTAACCCTTGCCGTGAAGCATCACGGTAGATATCAAAATCCCTTTTGGTGTCTGGAGGTGCAAGTACGGGTGCAGAAGTCAATATTATTTTTAGCTCTTGGAAGCTTCCCTCGCACTTGGAACTCCATTCGAATTTCTTATCTTTCTTGAGGAGTTCAGTAAGAGGCTTTTCAACTTTAGAGAAGTTCTCAACGAAGCGGCGACAATAGCTGGCTAAGCCGAGAAAACTCCTAACTTGCTTAACCGATTCAGGTGGAGTCCAGTCAAGGATGGCCTGAACTCTCTCGGGATTGACAGCAATGCCTTTGGCAGAAATCACGTGGCCTAAGCAGGCCACTTCTGGTAGCCAAAATTCGCACTTAGAGAACTTGGCATAAAGGCGGTGCTCTTGAAGTTTCATCAATACCAACCTAAGATGTTCTGCGCGCTCTTCTTTGTTCTTCGAGTAGATGAGAATTTCATCAAGATAAATCACAACAAATTTATCTAAGTACTCCATGAAGATCGAATTCATCAAGCGCGAGAATGTGGCGGGGGCATTGGTTAATCCGAAGGACATGACGGTGTACTCGTAAAGACCATACCGAGTAGTGAAAGCCGTCTTGGGAATGTCCTCATTTTGGATTTTGATTTGATGATAGCCTAATCTCAAATCCATCTTGGAGAAGACAGAGGATCCAACAAGTTGATCATAAAGATCATTGATCCTGGGCAGTGGGTACTTGTTCTTTATCGTCGCTAGATTTAGCAGACGATAGTCTATGCACATCCTCTCTGTTCCATCTTTCTTCGTTACGAACAGAACGGGGCAACCCCATGGTGATGAGCTAGGGCGGATGAAGCCTTTTGCCAACGAAGCTTCAAGTTGGATTTTTAGCTCAGCTAACTCATGTGGGGCCATTCTATATGGACGTCTGGAAATTGGGGATGTGCATGGTATAAGATCCACTATGAACTCTACACATCTGTCGGGTGACTAGGTTTAAGGGGTTGGATCTCTGGATAGCTTCCTAGAGGATGACCAAGGTTTAGTAGGGGCTACAACAGATATGTCAGAGTAGCAAAGTACCCCAACACGATGGTTAGTGTGGTTCTTCTTGCTAGAAGACATCTAAACAGGGAGGAAGAACTGCAAATGAATCACTATAGGTTTCTAGAAAAAAACCCACAACAAACTCTAGAGAACTGTCGGGCATGCTACCTAATAATTCTTATGGAAAGACAACCGAAATGGAGGGAAGGATTTTGCAAATGCATCAGATTATGAAGAAACATGGAATGACTCGGACAGCATAACGGCTGTAATTGTAAGAGAAATCAAAATTCTCGCAACATTTTAACAGCACTTACATAAGAAGTTCAAAAATAGGAAGCACAATGACTCTAGACAACCGAACACAACTTTCCTACGGCTACAAGGAAGCAATCAACAAGATGTTCTAGTAAGACATAGATGAGCCTAGTCCTATCTTCTCGTAGAAAAGACGAGGGTGACTCAGAACTCAGATCGATGAGGGTAAGGAGAAAAAGAAGCCTTACGTTGTTCCCTTATACCCAAAGTAACTATATAACTATAGAATGCTAGACTCGACTTCGACCAAGGGTTTGATAATCCTACAGACAGTCCTGCTTTGATACCAAGTCTGTCGGGACCCGGGGTTTGCATATGTAATTCCAGTCACAATGCAATCACATGGAGAGCCGAGAGCCGTACCCACTTGTCTAAGCATACAAGGCCAAGCACATAACACTCTCGGAGAGCATCGAACGTGAGGGGCATCCCATCCAGGCCGGATGATCAACTGAGATGGGTCCGCATCGTCCGCATACAAGTCTAAATGCTTATGGGTGGTGAAATCCCATACTCATAGACAAGTCGCCTCAACCATGTTATCGATTGAATCATAACACTTACATAAACAGACTCCATCCCGATCACTTAGTCGGGGTCTAGGGCGGGCTCGATCATACAACAAAGTATGCACGTGACAGAGTCACGAGCAATCGCACCGCGATGCCCCAAGATGCGCACATCTAAGGGCCACTTGGTGTATAAAAGACCGCCAGCCAGATCACAACTAAGGTCTCTAAAACCCATACTAAGACATGCATGTTATAAACATACACGCAACACACATGCCTAGTATGAACAGCAGGTATCATCACATAACTCTACAAAGTATCTTTATTGACTTACACATAGAGCATACAAAGATCACATGTCTGTGATCAACATTACATCAGACAACGGAAGCAAATTAGGTCTGAGTACAGACAAGTTTAACAAATGGCTTAGAGAAGCCTTGTACAACAAACATACCCCTCCACGAGGGACCAGACTGCTGTCTGGAATTATACTACAGTGGTCAACGTCGAGCTTCGGGGAGGTGACTCCATCGGGGGTCCGGGTTCTCATCCTAAAAACATAAATAAGAAAACGTGAGTACAAAGTCGTACTCAGCAAGACTTACGTAGGAGCTATACTACTCATGCACATGTATCAAGGTAAAGGAGGTGGGGTTCAACATGCAGAAGCACCATCTTTGACTTGGCTAGTCCTGAACTACGAGTACCAGACTTGAGGTAAGAAGCGTACACGAGTCCACTATCAAGTCTCCAATCAATACACCACTATGGCTACTCCCTCGACTCACCCACGAGGAAGCACTCCATAGCACTCACACTTATCTTGCGAGTTTTAGAAGTATCCATTCAAGTTGTGTAATAATCAGGTACAGGTTCCAAGTAGTCCATAACCGCGGACGCGGCTATTCGAATAGTTTTGTTAACCTTGAAAGGGTGTAAGCTACACACACATGACCATCGGTTACTGCCTTTTGCTCGCCACCGTTCAAGAGGTGACAACGAGGATGTTCACCACGACACTTCGCTCACAACCGGTCTATTCCAGGAGTCGACTATCTGAGTTTGGCCCCGCTCGAGAGTCCGGTCGGTTCAATGAAATGGACACAGATAATGCAAGGGACCGAGACGCCACCTCTGCCAGATAGTTTTACTGCCTCACAGGTACTGCCCACGGCGAGGACGACGTGCAGTGCACGGAGATGAGCGCGGGGAGATGGGTTCGATGGAGGAGCTCACCGGGAGATCACTGATGAAGACGGCGGGGCCGGGGAGGAGATGGAGGCGCCGGAATCCGGTGAAGACTCCACGGCGACCGGCGGCGAGTCGAGGTCGATTGCGTCGTCTCTGGTTCGTTCTGGTCCGTGGCCTCCTCCATAGAGATGAAGACGACGGATTCGGAGGTCCTGGAAAAGGTGTCTTGGCTTGGCGAGCTCGATGGCCACGGGTTCTCCTCAGCCGCGAGCCACGGCGGTCCTCGGGCGGCGTCGATTTCGAGCGGGAGAGGGAGGGATAGAGATAGAGAGAGCGGGGAGAAGATTGGAGGTGTCCAGGGCGTCTCCGTGGCGTGCAGAAGAGGCCTGGGGAGGCCTAGGTGGCTCGGGCCACCTTGCTGGCGTCGGCATGCATGCCACAGAGCTGCTTGCCGCGCCTGAGGAAGAGGACAAGCGGGTGGAGGTGGGCTGGGCTGGGCTTCGACTAGTTGGGCCAGTGGCCTGGCAGGGTTGGGCCACTTCCTCTTTTTCCTTTTCTTTCTATTTTTGTTGTTCTGTTATTTTATTTTTCCTTAGTATTTAATACCTAGGCAATTTAATAAAATGCCCAATATATTTATAAAAACCCAAGTGACTAGTAGCAAGCCACTTTTGAGGTTTGAGCATTTTTGAAATTCAAAACATTTGAATTTCAAATCAAATAGGGGTCAACTTTAATTTCCAGAGCATCTTTTGAATTTTAGAAAATTCCATAGGAATGGGAATGAACCCAAACCACTTTTGAAATGATCACCATCATTTATAGGAATTTTCCAAATGTTCAAATGATTTTTGGAAAAATATTTTTATCTGGCCATTTATTTAAATTCTCAGGGCTTTACTTTTCCCCATTTTTGAATTTCTTTTGAAATTTTCACATGATGCAAAGGGGCACTCAAACCCTAGCACTTACCCAAGTTGGGGTTCTGACATCTCTATTCTTCCATCAAGACATTGCTTGTGATATTTGGATTTTCATCTGTTATATAAATTCTAGCTACAAGAACTTGATTTTTGTCTTAGAAGAGTATTCCAACCTTTGCTTTGGTTCATTATCTGTATATTAATCTATCATTATAGATTTCACCGTGTAACGTGTTAGTACTTTGCATAAAAGAAGATTCTTGTAATCTTGCTATTATCTGCCTTATGCTCTATATATATCATAATGCATACATGTATATGAGACGATTCTCCATATATATATACGAGATCATTCTTCACACATATCAATGCATACATGTTTGAGACAATGATCATGCTCCCACTCAAATATATCTATCATATACTAATATATTTGTGGTTCAGCTTTCATCAAGTTAACGTCTTCATTCTTATGTCTTACATAACAATAATTCTCTCAAAGCTCCCACTCAGAAAATTCCCTCTGCATTCCAAGTTTCTTGGAAGTCTTCAAAGCTCTCACTCAGTTTCATGAAAGTGCATGCCCACTCAATATTTTGGTCATTACAAAATCACTTGATCAAATCAAGGTTGAGGGTTTCCTGTTTTGAGGTACTATAGTCCATCCTTTAACGAAATAAAATTTTGTCATGCCTATTGCAATTCACTTTCAAATCCCAAGTTTGAACGAGACGCAATTCTAGGCTATGGCCTAGTTGTAGTGTAAATGAAATATTTTATTGATTAAAGCATTCCTACGTTTCCATAGCCAATCATTATTGAACTTTGATCATAACAGTTTTATGAGCCAAATAATGCCTTATGTCCGTTACATTATTCTCAATAACTTTCCAGTTTATCGGGAATATGAAATAACCAATTTATTTCACAGGAGTAATGCCTTATGTCCGTTACATTATTCTCAATAACTCTCCAGTTTATCGAGAATATGAAATAACCAATTTATTTCACAGGACGTGAGCCATCCTATATGCAACTCAATATTATTTCATTTCTCCTCATGTTCTAGGCTACCATCATTCCTTTGTATCTCAAGCAGTTTTATTTCTTTTGTTTCATCTAGAAGACTCATGATTATTGTTCTGTACAGAACGTATTCATGATAACCTTTTGAATTCAACTAAGTCTTCAACTCATACACCATGATCTTCATCTAAGGCACATTACCTCCTTTTTTCAGTGTTGTTACAATGGAACATCCTTCTGTTGCATCACTCTGATATTATGAAGGCAACTTTCCACAAGTCTCCCATTATGTCAATATTAATACTTATCGCTTAGATCATAGCGTAGTGATTTGTATCCCTGTATTCTACTTCGCGCTGTGATTCCTGAATCTCAGTTTTATAATCTCAATTGAATCCAATGTTCAATTAATCATGCGAACTATTTAATGATAACTCACGTGCCCATATAGTACATCATTTATGTATAATGGTTGGCACAAGTTCTACTTGCTAGAACTTTGTCATGGTCATATTTAAATGCACAAGTTTATAGATTGCTCATCAAATGACTTCATCAATAATGAATTCATCTTATGCAATTAAAACATGACTTACCTGTCAATAGCCATCTTACTAGATAATAAATGCACAAGTTAATAGATTATGTATCTAATGACTTTTCATGCAATAAAATCTAATCATGACTTTTGACTGGTTGTATTCAAGACAACTTTATCATTAAACTTTGAATATCACTTGACAATAATAGCAGTATTATAAATGCTTTCTATCATAATATAAATCAAGACATAATCCAAGTATAAGCACACTTTATTCATTTAACCAGAACAACTGACTTGTCTCATTACATGAATAACTTTGTCTCGCGAGATGCAAGACACTCAACTAAGTGTTCATACTATAATGATTACATAAGATTTATCTAATACTAAAAGTATTTCCTATGATAGATGTCTCGATGGAATCCATGCTGGCCATCAACTGTCTTGGTTGCCATCAATCCGTGATTTCACCTCTTCTCGTCCATGCAACGACAGGTCCTGTTTTGATAAAACAGAATAAGTATCAGATAATCATTAACTGCAAGTGTTGTATAAGGGGAACAAACATTTATAAAGTATATCAAGCATATATCTTCTCCATCCACAACTTCTGCATCCTCAATAGGTGCAATTTCCACGGCCAAGAGATCAGTCATGAAATTCTGGAGACTCATATTAACTCCTCTCCCGACATAGCTATGAACATAATCACCATAACTCGGTGGAAGTGAGTGTAATAACGTGTTTATCGCAAACTCTTCTGTGGTAGATTCGTTCATTGTCAAATATTCATAGTCCTCCACCAGGGTCAGGTACATCTCATGCATCCTGTCTAAGTGGTCACTCAGGATAGTGCCTTCTTCCATCTTTGTAGATAGAAACTTGCTTTCTAACTCAAATCTGGCCACTCTGAATTCATGTATGAACATTGTCTTTAGCGTGTCCATCATGTCATAAGAGTCACTGTCCTGAAACTGAATGCTCAAATCCTCTGACATGCTGAAAATCATGACATTCCTGACTACAGAGCACTTTTGTCGACGAGCATAGTGATCAAGTATCTCCTGGTCGCCAACATCGTTGTCCAGATGTTCTTCCATATGCATTTCTATTGCGAAGAAGATGTTTGATCTCTTGAGCGAAGTCCTAAGGCGTGAGTACCAGTCAGCAAAGTTTGACCCATCTACTCTAAGTCTATCACCCTCCATGAAGAAAGATAGTTCACGTTGCTCTAGTTCATTCATTTTCTACAAACATAATTGCAAGGAACACAATTAAGACTAGTTCACAACAATGAATTCATATAATCACATTATAAATGAGCTCGCACTAAAACAATCATCCCTAAGAAGTTTTAGTGATTACATGATCCAGATTCATTGTCCTCCCTCGAATATCACACGACCGACGGATCAGTTTCAAAGGTAGACAACAACTTGTGCGATCACATTAGGTATGTGACTCGTGCTCGATCTTTCGATCTCTAGTATTCCGAGGCCATATTTGTGTATGCTAGGATCGCCAAATTGACCTCAGTTTTATATGTTGCTCAGCAAGGCCATATCTTCATATGCTAGGCTGATACGTCCCAAACGTATCTATAATTTCTTCTTGCTCCATGCATGTTTTGTGTGACTTTGCCATGTTTTTCTTGAACTTTCATACACTTTTGAGCATATTTGGACTAATCTATTAACCCAGTGCACCCAGCTTCCAGTTGCTGTTTTCTGCTGTTTTTGTATTTCAGGTTTTCCGGCCATTAAAAGTTCTCCAAAAAGCTTCCGGAAACACCAAAGGAGGGAAGGGGGCACCATATTGACTCCAGAAGGGTCCATGGCGCGGCCCACCCTAGGTCGCGCCAGGGAGCCTCCTGGATGCCCTGTGGCCCCTCTCGGTGCCTCCCTTTGCCTATATTTACCCCCCGCGACGGAAACCCCTAATATCGATCCCTCTTTCGCGATCTCGCCTCTGTACCGCCGCCGCCGCCGTTTCAAGATCGGGGCTGCCTGGAGAAGCTGCTTCGGCACCCTGCCGGGAGAAGCTACCTCCTCCGGGAGACCATCCATAGCCATGGACGCCTCCCGTATGTACCGTGAGTAGTTCCCCTTGAACCATGGGTCCGTTACCAGTAGCTATGTGATCTATCTCTCCCCTCTTTGTGCTTCCACTTTCGAGACCTCGTGAGCTGCCTCACATGATCGAGGCACCTTTGTAATTTTCTGCCGTTGCTATGCTGAGTTTGTTGGGATCTGATGGATTATGAGACTATGTTCAGATTGTGATGAGTAATATATTTGGTTCTTCTCTTTTATATTTTGTTCTTGAGTAAATTCTTGCATGTTCTCCGTTGCCGTATTTACTTTGGCCAAGTGATTTGTTGCAACTCCAAGAGGGAGCGTTATGCTTGATTGTGGGTTCAGCCCCTTGATGTCTAGCTTGAGTGACAGAAACATGAGACTAGGGGATGTGCTGTTGCCACCAGGGATAAAACAACGGTGCTTGTATCCTCGGATGCAAGGATTGTTTACTTTACGCAAAGTTCTTTTAATGCAGTTGTCTGTTGCTTTGAGTTTACACTTTGGGTGGGATTCGCAACTTAATACCAGCGAGATGTTCTGGATAGATATCTCAAGGTGGATGATTCGTAGTAGATGCAGTTGGATTTCGGTCTACTTACCTTGGCGTACTGCCCATTGCTTTTGAGCCCTTCCTTTCTTTGCAGCATAGTTAGCATTGCGGTGCCTTCATAATCCTGTCATTTGCCCAACTGTGATTTGTTTACCTTGCTAGCACTTTTATCGTCTTTTGGGAGAGAGACATCACTAGTGAAAATTACGGGACCCAGGTCCATCTTCATATCATTGTTTACACCCTCAATTTACTTTCAGTTGCCACTATTATTATCTCTTGCATTAATCCTTTGTAAACATCAAGGCCGAAGGAATTGACAACTCCTTTGTACTCGTTGGGAGCAAAGTTATCTGTATCTGTGTGCAGGTCCACGTCAAGCGCCATGACACCTTCTTGTATCTCTGCGAGTCCTACGGAAGACAAACCCTATCCTCTACATAGGGGAAATTTTCTGCTACGCTACATCTCACCTTTCACTTGGGGTAACCAACGAGGAGTGAGAGATCCTCACTGCATCATAGGCTTGCCGAACCCAACCTCATGCGAACGCCATTTAGTATGTGTGACACCCGATATGTACGGAATGTCGGCCATATGGGAGAACCTTCCAGGTGGTGCACACTTTGGTAGAATACTTGTGTTTGGTATTTGTTAAGGGATCATCTTATTACATTCTACCGTCGTGTATCCTATACTAGCAATTTTTAAGATGTTTGTCCATGGTGGCAGTAAGTCTACGGTGTCTCTATTTGAGTTTGTTTTATCATGATGAACGTTTACTACTTTCTAGTAACACATAGCAAAGCTATCACTACATCACAATAAAAACAAACGATAGCCCCCACTTAGCAATATAAAGTTTAGACGCTTGTAATTATATATTTCATGTTTTACGTGGCTGCTAGGGCTTTCATAGTTAAACAAGTTTTAACCTACGAGTCAACCAAAATACTGACTATACGATTGTCTCTATTACACCCCGTACCGGGCCCTCCGTTGCAAATGCCACATCCGCTAAAGTAGAGAGATATACACTGATGGTACGAATTCTCGTCCCTCGTTGGTTACCCAAAGTGGAAGGTTGAGATGTAGACAGCAGCAAGTTTCCCTCGGTGAAGATACCAAGGTTTGTCTCCGGTAGGACTCCAACGACGATAAGTAGGTGGTTCGGCAAGTGATGCGCCGTTTGAAGATAATCACTTGCTTCTCATGGACCTGCACACACAACAGCTAGCTTTGCTCCCAACGAGTATAGAGAGGTTGTCAATCCCTCCGGCCTTGTTGTTTACAAAGGATAAAACACACGGGATAATAATGATAGTGATAGCTACGGAAAAGTAAATAAAGCAGTAAATTGATAGTGGGTGTAAACAGTATTGGAAATATGGACCGGGATCCTATAATGTTCACTAGTGATGTCTCTCTCCCAAAAGACGATAAAATAGCCATGCGAGGTAAACAAATTACAGCTGAGCAATTGACAGGATTATGTGCGCAAACCAATGCTAATTATGCTATAAAGAAAGAAAGAGGCTCAAAAGCATGGGCGGTACGCCAAGACAAGTAGACCAAAATCCATCTGCATCTACCTACTAATCATCCACCTTGAGATATCTATCCAGAACATCTCGCTGGTATTAAGTTGTGAATCCCACCCAAAGTGTAAACTCAAAGCAACGGACAACTGCATTAAAGAACTTTGCGTAAAGTAAACAATCCTTGCACCCGCAAGTACACGCATCGTTGTTTTCCCCTTTGTGGCAAAAACACATCCTCTAGACTCATGTTTCTGTCACTCAAGCTAGTCATCGGGGGGCATGAACCCACAATCATGCATAAAGCTCCCTCTTGGAGTCACTACCTACTACTTGGCCAAAGCAATAAACAACAACGGACAACATGCAAGAATTACTCTAGAACATAAATATAAAAGAGGAGAATCAAATATATTACTCAAACACAATCTGAACATAATCACATAATCCATCGGATCCCAACAAACTCAGCATAGCAACAACAGAAATATTACATATGTGCCTCGATCATGTAGGGAAGCTCACGAGGTCTAATCCATGAAGAACAAAGAGGGGAGTAGAACATCACATAGCTACTGATCATAGACCCATGGTCCAAGGTGGACTACTCACGGTTCATCCGGGAAGCATCCATGGTGGTGGAGAAGCTCCTAGAGGTGGTTCCTCCCTCCGACAGGGTGCCGGGAAGAGGTCTCCTGGTGCTCCCGATCTTGGAAGCGTGGCGGCGGTGGAACAGAGAAGAGATCGCGAAAAAGGGTTTCCGTCACGGTGGTATCACGTCACGAGGAATAAATAGGCGAAGGGGGGCAGCCAGGGGGGCACCAGGGGTCCAGGCGACCCCCTAGCGCGGCCCCACCCTAGGGCGCGCCGGGAGGGCGCCTGGGGCCCTGGTGGGTCCCCTCTGGCCCCCCTCGGTGATTCCCGTAGCTTCTTCTGCGCTGATTTTTTATTGGATTTTCCCGAATTTTTGGAGCACTTTTAATATGGGGGAAACCTGAAATAGAAAAACAGCAGAAAACAGGAACTGGCACTGGGGTGCACTGAGTTAATAGGTTAGTACAAACATGATCAAAAGTGCATGGAAGTTCATCAATATCATAGCAATATCACACAAAAGAGGCATGGAGCAAGCAGAAATTATACATACGTTTTGGACGTATCAGACACCCCCCAGAGCCACTTTATACGGTACAAGCCGCATGTCAAACGTGGAACCAGTCTCGCGTAAGAGTACGCGTAAGGTCGGTCGGGGGCCGCTTCATCAAACAATGCCGCGGATGTGAACAAGTACACGTTGGAGGGTAACAATCATAAAATCAACGCCCCCATCCCCAATGTGTTCTATCCATACAGTAATACTAAGCATAGACCTAGCTCATGATACCACTGTAGGGGTTCGCAGCGGAAAACATAATTTTTTCCTAACTAGCGTTTCCCATAACCCAAGATCTAGCTAGTCAAATTAACGTAACGGAAAGGAGTGCGGAATAACATACCTCGGGGTGTAGTCTATTGCGCGGGAAATGTTCCCGCAAACGTGGTTGGTGTAGTCGAACGAAGTTCACAGCCGACTGACTATGTTAGCACCCGGATGGGTGTAGTGCCACACGTGTAGCACCTCGTAGTACTCGCACACGTACAAGACTTGATGACGATCTCCGATCCAGCGAAGGTGGCGGAAGTAGACCTCCGAAAATGGAGTTTTGGCAGCACGACGGCTGATACGTCCTAAACGTATCTACTTTTCCAAACACTTTTGCTATTGTTTTGCCTTCATTCTTGCATGATTTGAACGAAACTAACCCGGACTGACGCTATTTTCAGCAGAGCTACCAGTGCTGTTTTCTTTTGTGCAGGTTTCTGGATATTTAGGTACGCTGGAAAAATCCCAAGAAAATATATAAAAAATCAGCGTTCCGGAAGCTTCCACGAGTCCAAAGGGGGGCCACAGGGAAGCCAGGAGGCAGCCAAGAGGGTGCCTGGCGCGGCCCAGCTCCTGGCCGCGCCACCTGCCCTCCTGGTTGGGTCCCACACCCCCTGGTGACCTACCTTGGCCCCTATTTATTCTCCCGACGCAGAAACCCCGAAACAGAAGTCGCTTTTCCAATCTACGTCGCGAAGCCACCGCAACCCTCTGTTCTTCCTCGGAGAGCTAATCTGGAGGCTGAATTGGCCTCCGGTGAGGGGGAAATCATCGCCATCGTCATCATTATTGCCTCTCCATCACCCCTCCATGACTTCTCCTCTCATGTGTGAGTTATTCCCTGCTGTAGGCAAAGGGGATGGTAGGGATTGGATGAGTTAGATCATGTAATAGTTCAATAAGATTGTTGGGGGCATGTTGCCTATCATCTACTTGGTGTTTATCATCTCTGTTACAACTTGTTGCTCTTAATGCTTGTCACTTTGGGCCCGAGTGCCATGATTTCAGATCTGATCACCCTTTTGTTTCTTGAGTTTGTGGTGTTCTTGATCCTATCTATGAGTTGTATGCACCTATTATAGTCCGGAACCGGCGATCCCAATGGTGACAGCTTGGGACACCAAAGGGGATGGACTATAATTTGAGGATTTCGTGTATCCATGAAGTGTTAATGCTTTGTTCCGGTGCTCTTTGACAGGAGTACCTTAATCTCCCTAAGTTCCTTTTGGCCCCGTTTGTAGCGGAAGTGTAGGACAAAAGATCTTGTGCAAAGTTCTTATTGCAAGCACGTACAACTACCTTGGGATACATGCCTGATGTTTGATATTTTCCTAGATGATCCTTTGTTTTCTGTGAGCCTTTCCCAAGTTAGAATCTGTTACATGTTCGTTCTCATCCAAGCAGTGCCCAACCATCCATCTCCCTAGCCTACAGTGTTTTCCTTTTGCTGGTTACTAGTTGTTTACTTTTGCTGTTCCATTATCACTATCACCACTATTATCATCACCACTACCACCACCATATCACAGTTGCTAATAATACTTTTGTGCAAGCAAGTGTTTATTTCAGGTGCGATTGAATTGACAACTCAATTGTCAAAGCCTGTACGTATTCTTTGTGTCCCCAAGTGTCGAATCAATAAATTGGGTTATCTTGCCCGCGAAAACTATCTCGATCCCCTACAGTTGAGGGTTATCAAGTACTGTTTTCTGGCGCCGTTGCCTGGGACCATAGCTTTATTTACAGGTCTACTCGAAGTATCCTACCTTCTGCACGTTATCCATTATGGGTAAGAAAGGAGACCCTAGAGTTCCGATCCTACCATCCTGTACGAGACGAGGTACTGCTCTTAGCACTAGTGCTAAACTTGATTCACCTTCGGTTATGAGTCAGTTTGATTCACCTCAGTTACTTTCTACTTCTGCCGAGTCTGGCAATATGTCAGATACTTTTGATGATGCTTCTACTACTTTTGAGACTACAGGTTCACTTGGTTCTTTTATAGAAGAACAGATTGCTGCTGCTGCCCGACTCTCGGGAGTTGAAATTCCTGTTATCCAAACTCCTATTGGGAAAATTCATAACTTTGCTAACCTTAAGGAGAAACTCCTTGAGGATGATTATATTACACTTGATGATGATTTTTACAGGGAACTTAATGAATGTGCTGATTCCGACCCTGCTACTATAAAGAAGTTGCTAGCAAAACACTCCCTGAAGAACAAGTTTACTCCTGATCCTACTTTTGCTACGTCTCCTATACGCATCACAGATCCTGATTATGATTTCTCTGTTGACCTTTCACTTATATCTACAGTTGAAGCTAATCCCTTTTATGGTAGAGAAAATGATGATGCTATCGGGCACCTGACCAAACTCACTGAGTTAGGCGGCTTGTTTACCACAGATGAAAGGATCCGGAACTTTTATGTGACCAAGCTTCTTCCTTTTTCCTTGAAAGGAGATGCTAGAGCATGGTACGATGCACTACCATGTGGTTCCATTCAGAGTCCTCAAGATATGGCTATATCTTTCGTTGATAAGTATTTTCCTGCTCATATGCAACATGCTGCTTTACAAAGAATTTATAACTTGAAACTGTAGGAGATATGCCCTAGAGGCAATAATAAATGTTATTATTTATCTCCATGTTTGTAATTATGTTTATATTCCATGCTATAACTGCAATGGTTCTCGAGTCTGCAATAACCACGAGGCTCGGAGGAAGACTCATATGCACGTGTGGAATAATAAACAAATAAAATATATATTCCTAGTCTCGCCTCTAAGACTAGCTCAATTTTTGCATGATGGTTCTGTTTTCCTGATCATGGGCATGACTATGCCGGCAATTTTGAGGGCACAATGTTAGATGAACATTTGTGTTGAAACGACCCAGATTGATGTTATGCTATGAGATACTTTCGTCACCAGTTAATGGATTATAACACAGAGAAAGTTGGGCGTTTGCATAATTTCTTAGACCATGAGAGTATCGAGTTCCTTCGTACTTGCTTCGTGAACTTTGGGGTTTGTTAAACGTCATCTGTAAAAGGGTGGCTATTACGGCGGCTTACGGGTTCACGGAAAAGTATGACAAGGAACTAGGTAGCTCAAGATTGGGATTTGCTCCTCCGTCGATGGAGAGATATTCTTCGGGCCCTCTCGGTGTTACGGTATCCACCATCGTCTGGCCAGACACAGTGTGATTTGATCACAGGGATGCCGGAACGCGGGAACGAGAAAAGAGAACAATACCAGTAACGAGGTAACTGGCATAGTGGACAAGTGTTGATCCACGGGGATGCCGATAAGTCTCACCTCGGGTATTTGTAACATATCGCGAAGCAACAGGAATAGCACACGGCAACTGGAGGTTCACTCGAATATTTATTCGTGTGGGTATAGGGGTCAATATGGGTGTCCACGGCTCCGATGTTGATCATTGATCGGAAAGTGTTCCGGGTCATGTCTATACTTCACCGAACCTATAGGGTCACACGCTTAAGGGTCATCTATCTGTTGAATACTAGACAGGGAGTCTGAGATAAAGTCACCGGAAAGGTTTCGGAGACGGCGGAAAAGTTCCGAGAGAGAAAACCGAAAAGTTGTTTCGGGGTAAACCACTAAGCCGAAAAGGTTTCGGAGAGCACCTGGTAATTTTGGAGAGTGCCAGAATTGTTCTGGTAACTTCTGGAATTTTTCTGGAGAAAAGATTAAAATATTTTTTTCGGAAATATTTCGGAGCTGCCGGAAATGTTCCGGAGCTGCCGGAAATGCTTAGGTTGCTTTTCGCAGATGAAAATCACTAATCCGGAATTGTTTCGGAATGCGCCCAAAATCATTTTAGTGGGTGTTGGAATTATTCTAAGACCCACAGAAATATTTTCGGAATTTTCGGACGCGAAAAAGTGGTGTCATGAATAGTAAAAAGTACTACTTGGGATATTTTTGGAAAGCCTTCTAGAAGGACTTGGGAGCCAAGAAAGCCCCCTTGGGTTTCCTATAAATAGAGGTGTGAGGGCAGCCCCATATGCTTGATCCAAGATCTCCCTTGAGTTCAATACACAAGCCATGCATGATCTGGCATTCTCTCTCCCTCCCCGCGAAATAGTTTCGTAGAGCCGAAAGGCTGTCTGGGTTCCGGCAGGAACTAGTTCTGGACGGCGAAGCCCTGCCGGATAGCTGACACCGTATGTGTGCAACCCCGTAGAGAGGTCATAGTTTCGATCTTTTGCCCGAGGGGCTGTTCGAGGGTCCTCCCGAAGGGCTGTCCAAATTATCGTTCGAGTTTCAAGGGTCCTCCCGAAGGGCTGTCCGAGTTACCGATCGAGTTTCGAGGGGCCTCCCGAAGGGCTGTCCGTGACATCGTCCGAGGGACTGTCCGACCTCCTCCCTGAGCGCTGTCCGAGGAGCAGACGAGGGAATACATTCTCGCGGTTGGGAGGTTGTAAATCCTAGCTGCGGGGATCTGCACCGACGATCTACATCGACTCTACTTCCGCTGCGCTACGAGTCGGTAACGATTAGATCAAAACCTTGTATGCAGTCTCCATAGTGGTCCTGGGCTGTTCGTAGTGCGGAAAATTTTTGTTTTCTGCCGCGTTCCCCTACAGTGGCATCAGAGCCGTGCTATGCGTAGATGCATGTTGCGATCTAGAATACATAGAGATGTATGGGTATTGCATAATATAATTTTGGAGTAGATCAGATCTATTGCTGAAAATTATTTATGCGGGTGGCAGATGAAATCTGTTACCCGATGTTCTTGTTGCTTCCCTGGAATTTGTGTATTTCTGATCTCAATAACAGTATGGTGGAGTTTCAAAGTTCTGGCAATCTGCGATCCTGATTGATCAAAGAAGTGCTAACAGTTCGTTGAATTCCACCATAGTTAGAGAAAGAAGAAATTCTGCAGACTAAAGGCAATGCAGATATGATCTGCACGGGGATCACGCGTATGACGAAGTTCAGTATGGGGCTCGAGATTTTATTATCTCGTGTTTCATACACCCCGCAAAGTTAATCTAGAGACTTGAATAATCATGCTTGATGATAAACGTTGGTAGCTGCGGTTTAAGTCAAAACCTTAGAAGCCACGTAAAATAAAATTTTGCATAAACCGATTAGAGGCGTCTAACTTGGTTGTGCAGGATGTGCATGTGATGTGGTATAGCAAAGCTCATATTAATTTGATTATGTATGAGATGACTATATAATGTAAATTTATTAACATGACCTGCGTGTCATGATTCGGCATGATGGCTGGAGCCATATGATTGTCACTTTAATGACCTGCGAGTCAACCTTATGTAATGCACTTATTTTATTAGCTATAAAGATAGCAATATTATTTGGTGCATCGACAAGGTGGTGGCAAACTTCGCGAAGGTGAACTCCGACGCAAATGCCAAAGACGAAGAAATACTTGACTTCTCCGTCAGAAGGGGCTATACCATATCATGCAATTATGAATTACCTGAGATGTTTATCCCTTAAGTTGCACCCTTCTTGATTGCGCGGTAGTCTCTTTTTATTAGGGTGATCTCTCACTTAAAATATCAAGTAGTTAGTGTTCTCCCAAATGTAGCACCGTCACAGCATCTATCCTTTCGGGGTGCGCCATGGATGCATGGGTACGAACGACTGGAGAAATGTAAGGCGGGTGAGGTCAGACCTCGCAGCAAGATCACTTGGTTGTCTTGACGTTCATGGCAGGATCGTCCTGAGCTCGGAACACACGCATCGAAAGATGAACAAGAGTCACATAGAGATGTGATCGGCAAGTTGGCCTACCAAATCAAAATCCTCGTCATGAGATGATGATTCTATGGCGTTGTATTGATATTTGGATCTTGAATCACTCATAATCAATTTTGAGAGATATTGATTTGAGTGGGAGCGCATTTTAGAATTAACTTGTTTAATTCTGAGTGCAATTAATTATGAACACTGTCTAAGTATAATTTGCTAATAGTTGTAGAATAATGGCTCGCGTTTCCACCTTCCCTATGAAAATTGAATAAGCTGTTAAATATCTGGTTAAAACTTTACGGTTGGTAACGTAATGCGAGGATTGTCCTCAAGAGTGCCGAGAAGGATTTTGTCCTATCGCATGCTTTCGGTGTCCTCCCGCTAATGCTATGGATGATGTGACTCTCGTCCTTCGATCCAAAAGCTAGAATTCCATTGTGGTCAAGTGCAATACGTTTGCTTCCATCAGACCCGAACTTCACAAGTTTGGGATAGTTATGTAATATTCATGGAACTGAAAATTGTTTTCAGATACAGACAAAGGCTAAAAGATATGAGATATCCAAAGCAATATTTGTTTGCAAAGTATTAGTAAAGTGTTTACTGGGCATTTGACTGATAAGAGAGGGATCCAGAAGAACGCCTGTCATATGATGAAGGTGAATAAAACAAACAACTTAAAGAGAAAGGAAATGTCCAAAGGGTGTTAGCATGACTCACACGCCTAGGAAGTCCGGGGCTAACGCCACTCTTAAAGTTGGGTGCTTCTTCTGAGAGTAGGAGAAATATATTGAAAGTTAAACTGTTAAAAGTATAAGGGCAAAAAGAAAGAAGACTGGAATGTCCAGCTCATGTATAAAAGTCATGAAAGTTATTGATGTATGGAAGGCTGGTCAAAAATAAATAGTTCTTGGGAATTGTGATTAAACAGTTAGTCCATAATTCTTGGGTATTATGATTAAAAGTTGATCACAGGAATACCCGCTCGATTGCATTCTGTTGCAACTCGATGCAAGAACCACTACGGCCTAAAAGACTTGCCAGTAATGAGGTTTAGATACGCGCTGGGAACATAGTAAAAGTTACTATACCTTCCATCGGTGTATCACCATCTGTATTTATTTTCATAATTCGTTTTAGAGTTTTATACACTCTAGCCCATTGCATAAAGTATGTTGCAAGAAGGTTGTTCATAAAAGAACAATTGTTGTTCAGTATTATGAATAACATAAAGGGCCATGCTTCCATCGGGGATGGGATGTATGTTACGAATATTGATGGTAATATGATACATCCATAACAATGACGCTAAATGTCGAAAGACTAAAAGAATACCACATATGTGTGGCACTGCATTTGGTCACATTGGAGAAACCCGCATGGAGAAATTCCATAATGATGGATTTTGAAGTCATTTGATTATGAATCATCTCACACTTGCAACTTTCGTCCGAAAAGTTAAGTGACTGAAATACCGTTCACAGGCCATGAGGAACGAACAACAAACTTATTGGTGATCATACATTTGATGTGTGTAGTCCGATAAATGTTGTTAGTAGTGGATTTATCTATCTTCAGAAAAGACTCAAGTAGATATATGGATATTTACTTGATGAGACGTAAGTCTGGATCTTTTGAAATCATTCGAAAGGTTTTCAAAAATGAAGTGAAAGTTATTGTGACAAGAAAATTATGTTTCTACAATTCGATTGCAGAAAGGAATTTTTGAGTTACAAGTTTAGCCAATGTCTGATGAGTTGTGAAAAGAGTTTTCATAACTTACACCTCCCGGAACACCACTGCAAGTGGAAAGTCTATGAAGAATTAATCGAACCATTCATGACATGGTAAGATCAAAGATGACATAAATAAATTTGCCATTATCCCTTTTAATGTAATGCTTTAGAGACTGCGGCTTTTACACTGAAAAGAGCGCCATCAGGTCTGTTGAAATGACGCCATGGTATGGTACGCCAAACCATGTTTTATCTTTTCTTAACATTTGGAATATGGGGCTTGTGTAAACTGTTTACAAACCTATTCCAAATCAGACAAGTGCTACTTCGTCGGTTATCCCAAATTATTGGGAATTCCTCCACCACTATACCGAGGCAAAAGGTTTTTCCACAAAGAACGGTATGCTTTTAAAGAGAATGGTTCTTGCAAAAAGGTGAGTGGGAGGACAGTGCAACTCGACGAGATAACAGTATCTTCGTCATCAGATCAAAGGAAAGGAACCTTGGAAGTGATTCCAGAGTTTCCTACTGCAACTGATACGGAAGCCTCTACATGAGATGTATGGACTTCGGTCAAACTTGCAACTGAGCCACGTAGGCAAAACTCGTGAAAACCTCTCAGGTGCGCAAACGAGATATTGTTGTTAGACAACAGCATACCTACGATAATCAAGGAAGCGATGATGGGCCCTGACTCCGGAATTGGCTAAATGCCAATACAAATCCGAGATAGTTTCCATATACGTAATTCAAGATTGTATCTTGATGGACCATTCGGAAGACTTAGAGTCTAACGAATATTAATGGAACTATAAACTGATACGGATAAAAATCCATAAAGCTCGACTTGTTGCTTATAACAATTTCAAGGAATTAACTACGTCGAGATTGTCTCTCCGTAGCGATGCTTAAAGTCGGTTCGGGTTAAACTAGCAATTAATACATATTTCATTCATGAGATATGAAACATGGATGCCAAAAGGATTTCCATAAGATGGAAATACTACCTCGGACTTGCATATGATACAGTCCAAGGTATTTTGTCAGTCCAGAGGATGCTAGTGAGTATGCAAACTTCAGAGTTCCTGCGATGGACAAAAGAGAGCATAGTGGAGTTGGAATCTTTGTTTTTGATGAAATAGTCAAAATAGTTTGATTTCATCAATGGATAACGAAGATGCTTGTGATTGCAAGAAAGTAAGTGGGAGCATAATAATATTTCTAAAAACCTTGTGTGTGCTTGACACATTGTTAATTAGAAATAATATAAACTTCTTGACACGAATTGGGACTTCATTGAAAATAGTCTTTCGATGAAGTGCTTGGGCTAAGTAGCCTTGATATTAGGCATAATTATCTAAGAGATAGAATTTCCTAATAGGGCTAAGCCAAAATACATACTGACAAGATGCCAAAACAATTTAGCATTAAAAATGACAAGGAGTGATTCTTGCCAAAGTCACATGGAAAGAGTTTTTGCAAGACTCAGTGTCCCAAAACACTGATGAGCAAATTACATGATGGAGATTCCACACACCTTCGTGTTGGGATTAATCATGTATTCCATGGTATGTAAAACAACCAGATATGTCCAATACTCCAAAGTTGTTGCGAGTATAGATACCAAAGTGATCAAAGAACTGATCGTGGGACAACAGTGAAAAATGTCATTGAGTACTAAAGTAGCACTGATGACATGATTTCTCGCAAGAAGAGATTATGAAGTACTTGTTGTAAGTAATTACATCGATACGGTCTTCATCAATGCTCCATGCGATTTTCGATTTGAGTTAAAGTTTTTTTGTGTGTAATACACAATATGGTGGCACAGTAAGTTGGACTTGTTCATAACAGGTTACTGTGGCGAAATTCTATAACAAATGGCTATGTATGTTGCTGCTTTAGAAGCAACAAATAAAATGTTGAATCATATAGTTCATTCATGAACTTAGTATGGTTCCAAGATGGCTTTGGTCAATGGAACACTATTGAAGATAGTTGCTCCATAGCTCAGTCCGAGGAATCAAGGTTCGACCAGTGATTCACATATATACAAAGCCGAGTCCACACAAAATATGAATTTTGTGAAAGCGTGAAAACGCGAGGATATGCAAAGATACACACGGAGCTGAAGTTGTCAGATCCGTTGGACATCAGGCTATACCACAAGCGGAGCATATTTTACACCAGTACGCCATAGGTGTAAAGTGCATTAGCATTGACTAGATTATTGACTCTAGTGCAAGTGGGAGTCTGTAGGAGATATGCCCTAGAGGCAATAATAAATGTTATTATTTATCTCCATGTTTGTAATTATGTTTATATTCCATGCTATAACTGCAATGGTTCTCGAGTCTGCAATAACCACGAGGCTCGGAGGAAGACTCATATGCACGTGTGGAATAATAAACAAATAAAATATATATTCCTAGTCTCGCCTCTAAGACTAGCTCAATTTTTGCATGATGGTTCTGTTTTCCTGATCATGGGCATGACTATGCCGGCAATTTTGAGGGCACAATGTTAGATGAACATTTGTGTTGAAACGACCCAGATTGATGTTATGCTATGAGATACTTTCGTCACCAGTTAATGGATTATAACACAGAGAAAGTTGGGCGTTTGCATAATTTCTTAGACCATGAGAGTATCGAGTTCCTTCGTACTTGCTTCGTGAACTTTGGGGTTTGTTAAACGTCATCTGTAAAAGGGTGGCTATTACGGCGGCTTACGGGTTCACGGAAAAGTATGACAAGGAACTAGGTAGCTCAAGATTGGGATTTGCTCCTCCGTCGATGGAGAGATATTCTTCGGGCCCTCTCGGTGTTACGGTATCCACCATCGTCTGGCCAGACACAGTGTGATTTGATCACAGGGATGCCGGAACGCGGGAACGAGAAAAGAGAACAATACCAGTAACGAGGTAACTGGCATAGTGGACAAGTGTTGATCCACGGGGATGCCGATAAGTCTCACCTCGGGTATTTGTAACATATCGCGAAGCAACAGGAATAGCACACGGCAACTGGAGGTTCACTCGAATATTTATTCGTGTGGGTATAGGGGTCAATATGGGTGTCCACGGCTCCGATGTTGATCATTGATCGGAAAGTGTTCCGGGTCATGTCTATACTTCACCGAACCTATAGGGTCACACGCTTAAGGGTCATCTATCTGTTGAATACTAGACAGGGAGTCTGAGATAAAGTCACCGGAAAGGTTTCGGAGACGGCGGAAAAGTTCCGAGAGAGAAAACCGAAAAGTTGTTTCGGGGTAAACCACTAAGCCGAAAAGGTTTCGGAGAGCACCTGGTAATTTTGGAGAGTGCCAGAATTGTTCTGGTAACTTCTGGAATTTTTCTGGAGAAAAGATTAAAATATTTTTTTCGGAAATATTTCGGAGCTGCCGGAAATGTTCCGGAGCTGCCGGAAATGCTTAGGTTGCTTTTCGCAGATGAAAATCACTAATCCGGAATTGTTTCGGAATGCGCCCAAAATCATTTTAGTGGGTGTTGGAATTATTCTAAGACCCACAGAAATATTTTCGGAATTTTCGGACGCGAAAAAGTGGTGTCATGAATAGTAAAAAGTACTACTTGGGATATTTTTGGAAAGCCTTCTAGAAGGACTTGGGAGCCAAGAAAGCCCCCTTGGGTTTCCTATAAATAGAGGTGTGAGGGCAGCCCCATATGCTTGATCCAAGATCTCCCTTGAGTTCAATACACAAGCCATGCATGATCTGGCATTCTCTCTCCCTCCCCGCGAAATAGTTTCGTAGAGCCGAAAGGCTGTCTGGGTTCCGGCAGGAACTAGTTCTGGACGGCGAAGCCCTGCCGGATAGCTGACACCGTATGTGTGCAACCCCGTAGAGAGGTCATAGTTTCGATCTTTTGCCCGAGGGGCTGTTCGAGGGTCCTCCCGAAGGGCTGTCCAAATTATCGTTCGAGTTTCAAGGGTCCTCCCGAAGGGCTGTCCGAGTTACCGATCGAGTTTCGAGGGGCCTCCCGAAGGGCTGTCCGTGACATCGTCCGAGGGACTGTCCGACCTCCTCCCTGAGCGCTGTCCGAGGAGCAGACGAGGGAATACATTCTCGCGGTTGGGAGGTTGTAAATCCTAGCTGCGGGGATCTGCACCGACGATCTACATCGACTCTACTTCCGCTGCGCTACGAGTCGGTAACGATTAGATCAAAACCTTGTATGCAGTCTCCATAGTGGTCCTGGGCTGTTCGTAGTGCGGAAATTTTTTGTTTTCTGCCGCGTTCCCCTACAGAAACAGTTGCATGATGAGAATCTCCCTAAAGCTTGGGGGAGATTTTGCAGTTTGCTAAAAGCTAGACCGGGACATGAAATCCCTAAAAATGAATTACTTGATATATTTTATGCTGGTCTAACCGATGGGTCTAAATCCTATCTAGATAGTTGTGCTGGTTGTGTTTTCAGGCAAAGAACACCGGACGATGCGGAAGAATTGATGGGCAAAATTGCCAAAAACCATGAAGATTGGTCCGTGCCCGAACCACCTCCACCACCAAAGAAGAGGGGCATGCTAGTCCTAAGCCCGGAAGATATGCAAGAAGCAAAGAAGTCCATAAGAGAGAAAGGTATTAAAGCTAACGGCATGAAGAATCTACCTCCAATTGAGAAGCTGTGTGAGCCTACCACTCACCCACCTATGGTAGAAGTACACTCTCTATTAGATTTCAATGCAAGTGACATCCCTAAAGGTAAACCTCCTGACCAATGTTTAGATGAGCTTGATAATTTTATTATGAAGCAGAATCACTTCAATAAGAAGATACAAGGTCAGTTGCATGATAATACTCTTGCTATCAAAAGTTTGCTTGATGTTCTAGGTAGAGCAGTCAATGATGTTAAATGTCTTGTGAAGCATTTTTATATGGTTCAAACTCAGCTTGAACAAATTTCTAATGTGCAAAAAGATTTGCTTGCTAATAATGCCAAACAGGAAAATTTACAAGCTTACGGTATAAAGACCCGGGGTGGCACACATACCCAGGACCCTCTCTATCCAGAGGGGCATCCAAAGAGGATCGAGCAAGATTCTCAAATGCAGGAAGAAGAAATTGTTAGCTCCCCAAAGAAGAAGAAGAAGAAAAAGAAACACAAGGAATCTGACAATTCCAATGATCCTATAGAAGAACAAGAACAAGCTGTGGATCCAAACAGCACATCTACATCCGATGCTGAGACTGAAGACGGTGCTGAACCTGAAAAAGATACTGAAAAGAATGATCCACCTGAGGTTCGTGAAGAAGAAGCACCCGATAAGCGCAAGAGGTATACTAGAGAAGACTTCCTTGCAAGGAGACACGGGAAGGAACGAGAACCATGGGTACAGAAACCCATGCCTTTCCAAAGCAAGTCCGTCAAATCCAAAGAAGAAGAGCACTATAACAAGTTTTGTGAGTGGATGAAACCTCTTTTTCTTCAAATTCCTTTGACTGATGCTATTAAATTACCTCCTTACTCAAAATACATGAAAGATATTGTTACTAATAAAAGAAAAGGCCCTAATGAGGCAATATCTACTATGCTTGCTAACTACTCTTTAAGTGGCAAGATTCCTGAGAAGCTCGGTGATCCAGGTATACCCACCATTCCTTGCTCCATAAAGAATAATTATGTTAGAGCTGCCTTATGTAATCTTGGTGCAGGAGTGAGTGTTATTCCCTTCTCTCTCTACAAAAGGCTTTGTTTAGAGAAACTAATTCCTACAGATATCTCTCTTCAGATGGCCGACAAGTCCACGGCCGTCCCGATCGGTATTTGTGAGGATGTTCCTGTTGAAGTTGCCAATTGCTTAATACTTACTGATTTTGTTGTGCTTGACATGCCCGATGATGGCTAAGCTTGGGGGAGTTGATACGTCCTAAACGTATCTACTTTTCCAAACACTTTTGCTATTGTTTTGCCTTCATTCTTGCATGATTTGAACGAAACTAACCCGGACTAACGCTGTTTTCAGCAGAGCTACCAGTGCTGTTTTATTTTGTGAAGGTTTCTGGATATTTGTGTATGCTGGAAAAATCCCAAGAAAATATATAAAAAATCAGCGTTCCGGAAGCTTCCACGAGTCCAAAGGGGGGCCACAGGGCAGCCAGGGGGCAGCCAGGAGGGTGCCTGGCGCGGCCCAGCTCCTGGCCGCGCCACCTGCCCTCCTGGTTGGGTCCCACACCCCCTGGTGACCTACCTTAGCCCCTATTTATTCTCCCGACGCAGAAACCCCGAAACAGAAGTCGCTTTTCCAATCTACGTCGCGGAGCCGCCGCAACCCTCTGGTCTTCCTCGGAGAGCTAATCTGGAGGCTGAATTGGCCTCCGGTGAGGGGGAAATCATCGCCATCGTCATCATTATTGCCTCTCCATCACCCCTCCATGACTTCTCCTCTCATGTGTGAGTTATTCCCTGCTGTAGGCAAAGGGGATGGTAAGGATTGGATGAGTTAGATCATGTAATAGTTCAATAAGATTATTGGGGGCATGTTGCCTATCATCTACTTGGTGTTTATCATCTCTGTTACAACTTGTTGCTCTTAATGCTTGTCACTTTGGGCCCGAGTGCCATGATTTCAGATCTGATCACCCTTTTGTTTCTTGAGTTTGTGGTGTTCTTGATCCTATCTATGAGTTGTATGCACCTATTATAGTCCGGAACCGGCGATCCCAATGGTGACAACTTGGGACACCAAAGGGGATGGACTATAATTTGAGGATTTCGTGTATCCATGAAGTGTTAATGCTTTGTTCCGGTGCTCTTTGACAGGAGTACCTTAATCTCCCTAAGTTCCTTTTGGCCCCGTTTGTAGCGGGAGGGTAGGACAAAAGATGTTGTGCAAAGTTCTTATTGCAAGCACGTACAACTACCTTGGGATACATGCCTGATGTTTGATATTTGCCTAGATGATCCTTTGTTTTCTGTGAGCCTTGCCTAAGTTAGAATCTGTTACATGTTCGTTCTCATCCAAGCAGCGCCCAACCATCCATCTCCCTAGCCTACAGTGGTTTCCTTTTGCTGGTTACTAGTTGTTTACTTTTGCTGTTCCATTATCACTATCACCACTATTATCATCACCACTACCACCACCATATCACAGTTGCTAATAATACTTTTGTGCAAGGAACTATTTATTTCAGGTGCGATTGAATTGACAACTCAATTGTCAAAGCATGTACGTATTCTTTGTGTCCCCAAGTGTAGAATCAATAAATTGGTTATCTTGCCCGCGAAGACTATCTCGATCCCCTACAGTTGAGGGTTATCAACGGCCTCCGTATAGCAGAGATGCCTCAATCACAGTATGGGCTCGAAACAAAGGGATCCCACCGTGGAAGAGACGAGGAAGGGGAGAAGACTGAAGAAAACCGATCTCGATTCGGAGATATATTTATTTTCTCACGAATTTCTGTGTGTTTAAAAAGTCCACCCTACATGTCTTTATGTAGGCGGGGGGGGGGGGGGAGGGAGTCAACCCCCCTCCCTTGGCAATGTGGGACTAAAGTCCCTTTTCTATGGGGGTGGCCGGCCAAGGAAGGAGGAGGGGGGGGCGCACCCCTCATGGACCCTAGGGCCCATGGCGCCTCCCCCCCTCTCTCTCTCTCTTTTATTTTTCCCTTTTATTTCCCCTAATGGGCCTTTTTCATAAATAAGGCCCATTGCGCTTTTTCTAATAACTATTTTTTAATTATTAATTCAATTAATTAATAACTAAAACATATTATTCCTTCTCCCGGTGATCTGAAAACACCTTCCGGCTCACTCTGAAACTCCTTCGGGTCAACACGGAACTTTTCCGGTGTTGGTTCCTTTATTCTCTGGTAACTCCGATAGTTCCGAAAAGGTCCCCGATTTCATCGAGCCCTTAAGTGTGTTACCCTACGGTCCGAGAACACTCCAGTCACGACTGATATGGGGCTACGGTCAATGATCATCAGCGGGACCTGGATGCCCATAATGACCTGATACATCCCAAACGTATCTATAATTTCTGCTTGCTCCATGCAT
The DNA here is from genome assembly GCA_950022295.1 of Bromus sterilis. NCBI lineage: Eukaryota > Viridiplantae > Streptophyta > Magnoliopsida > Poales > Poaceae > Bromus > Bromus sterilis. The sequence continues at coordinate 80,294,451 of OX465596.1, read as the reverse complement.
GTTTTGTGTGATATTGCTATGATCTAGATACATTTTAATACACTTTTGATCATATTTGGACTAACTTATTAACTCAGTGCACCCTAGTGCCAGTTCCTGTTTTCTGCTGTTTTTCTATTTCAGGTTTCCCCCATATTAAAAGTGCTCCAAAAATTTGGGAAAAATCAGATAAAAAATCATCGCAGAAGAACCTTCTGGAATCACCTGGCTGGGGCCAGAGGGCCACCACCAGGGGCCCAGGCTCCCTGGTGGCGCGCCCTTAGGCCTGGCCGTGCTAGGGGGCGCCTAGACCCCTGGTGGACCCCCTGGCTTCCCCCTTCTCCTATTTATTCTCCGTGATGGGATTCTTTCGAAGACAGAACCCCTTTTTCGCGATCTCGCCTCTGTTCCTCCGCCGTCGCGCTTCCAAGATCGGGAGCGCCAGCAGACCTCTTCCCGGCACCTTGCCGGAGGGAGGATTGACCTCCAGGAGCTTCCCCTCCACCATGGATGCTTCCCGGATGATCCGTGGGTAGTCTACCTTGGACCATGGATCCGTGATCAGTAGCTATGTGATGTTCTCCTCCCCTCTTTGTTCTTCATGGATTAGACCTTGTGAGCTTCCCTACATGATCAAGGCACATATGTAATTCTTTCTGCTGTTGCTATGCTGAGTTTGCTGGGATCTGATGGATTATGAGACTATGTTCAGTTTGTGATAGAGTAATATATTTGGTTCTTATATTTTATATTTTTGTTCCTAAGTAATTCTTGCATGTTCTCCGCTGTTGTTTATTGCTTTCGCCAAGTAGTAGGTAGTGACCCCAAGAGGGAACGTTATGCTCAATTGTGGGTTTATGCCCCCTGATGACACGCTTGAGTAACAGAAACATGAGTCTAGGGGATGTGTTGTTGCCACAAGGGGGGAAACAACAGTGCTTGTAACCGCGGTTGCAAGGATTGTTTACTTTACGCAAAGTGCTTTTAATGCAGTTGTTTGTTGCTTTGGGTTTACGCTTTGGGTGGGGCTCGCAACTTAATACCAACGAGATGTTCTGGATAGATATCTTAAGGTGGATGATTAGTAGTAGATGCAGTTGGATTTCGGTCTACTTATTTTGGCGTACCGCCCATGCTTTCTTTGTAGTATAGTTAGCATTGTGGTGCGTTTTTAATCATGTCAATTGCCTAGCTGTGATTTTTTTACCTCGCATAGCAGTCTTATCGTCTTTTAGGAGATATACATCACTAGTGAACATCATGGGACCCCGGTCCATATTCTCATCACTGTTTTCACGCTCAATTACTTCCTGCTTTTACTTTCAAGTTGAAATTATCATTATCCTTTATCCCTTCCGTTTGATCCTTTGTAAACTACAAGGCCGGAGAGATTGACAACCTCTCTGAACTTTGTTGGGAGCAAAGTTATTTGTGTCTGTGTGCAGGTCCACATCAACCGCCTAATTTCTAGCGCCGTTGTCACCTACTTGTCGCTTTCGGAGTCCTACGGGAGACAAACCCTATCCTCTACATAGGGGAAATTTGTTGCTATCCTACATCTCACCTTCCACTTGGGGTAACCAACGAAGGGAGAGAAACCATTATCATCTCTCGCACATCAAGCAAATTTCTGGCGCCGTTGCCGGGGACTCCAATCTACAAGATAGGGGAGTTGCACACTATCTTTTACCTTTGCTTTTTAGTCTTGTTAGTTTATCTTCCAGTTTATATCTTAGTGTCCTTTATCAAAAATCACAAAAAAATCATGTAATTTTTGCTACTATGGGTTCCATTGAAAACACCAAGTTGTGCGACTTCACTAGTCACAACAACAATGATTTTATCCGCACTCCTATTGCCACACCTTACACTTCAACTACCTCTTATGAAATTAAACCTGCTTTGTTAAACCTTGTTATGATAGATCAATTCTCTGGTGCTGGAGATGATGATACTTTACACTTGAATAATTTTGTTGAGCTCTATGATATGCAAAAGTATAAAGAAGTAGAAGGTGATGTTGTTAAGCTTAAGCTTTTTCCTTTCTCTTTGAGGGAAGGAGCTAAAATCTGGTTTCAATCCTTGCCTAGGAATAGCATAGATTCTTGGGATAAGTGCAAGGATGCTTTTATTAGGAAGTACTACCCGCCTGCTAAAATAATCCAATTGAGGAGTAACATTATGAATTTTAAGCAATTGGATAATGAACACGTTGCCCAAGCTTTGGAACGAATGAAATCTCTTGTTAAGAAATGCCCTACACATGGTTTGACTACTTGGATGGTTATCCAGACTTTTTATGCAGGATTGAACTTTACCTCGCGGAACCTGTTAGATTCGACCGCGGGAGGAAACTTTATGTCAAAAACACTTGGTGCTGCCACAAAACTCCTAGATGAGATTATGACCAACTATCCCCAATGGCACACTGAACGCGCTCCAAAAGGTAGGAAGGTAAACTCTGTCGAGGAGATTACCTCCCTAAATGAAAAAGTTGACTTGATTATGTCTATACTTACCAAGCAACCCTCTATTGATCCTCATGATGTTCCTTTAAATTCTTTGGTTGCTCAGGAACAAGTAGATGTGAACTTTATTGCTAGAAACAACTTCAACAATAATGCTTATAGGGGTAGTTTTACTAGCAATCCTAGACCATTTCCACCCAACTATGGGAACAACAACACTTATCCTAGCAACAAGAACCCCACTTCCGAATTAGAAAGCATGCTTAGAGACTTCATCACTACCCAAAAAGCCTTCAACAAGAGTGTAGAAGAGAAACTAGGCAAATTAGGTAATCTCTCTTTGAAGGTAGACAGCTCAGCCCTTCATGTTTAGATGCTTAAAATTAGAACTTCTCCCCTTGAGGAGAGGAAGGCCAATCCTATTAATGTTATCCAATTGCAAATTAATGAAAACATTAGGATGATGGCTAAACTTAAAGAAAGATGGGCTAGATAAAAGGAGGAAGAGGATAGAATTAAGAGCCTTCCTACACACCACACTGTTGGTACTACCGAAAATTTTTAGGACACCCAAACTATTAGCACCCAACACACTCCTAGACCCATTGGACCTATTAATGGTGATTCTACCACCTCAACCATAGAAGGAAAACTCCTATGAACAAAGAGTGTTTCAAACAAGTGAGCATAGATGACACCACTACCACCTTTGATAGTAGTGATATTGATTTTGATAGTCATACCCTTTCAGAAGTTAGTAGGTTACTACACAAAATGTCTAGAGAACCCCACACTAGCACACTAAATCTTGCCTTCACGGAGCATATCAGTAATGCTCTCATAAAATCTAGGGAGGAGAAGCTTAGATTAGAAGCCTCCATACCTAGGAAGCTAGATGATGGTTGGGATCCTATGATAAAAATCAAATTGAATAACTTATCTTGCTATGCTTTATGTGATGTTGGAGCTAGTACCTCCGTTATGCCCAAAATAATGTATGATATGTTTGAATTGATTCATTCTTCCGTAAATAAACCTTTGGGGAAGATCGACGATGTTCTTATCATTGTCAATGAAAAATATGTTCCCGTTGATTTTACTATTATGGATATAGAGTGTGAACCTTTATGTCCAATTACAATTATTTTGGGACGTCCTTTTCTTCGCACCGTTGGTGTTATTGACATGAAAGAGGGGAATATAAAATTTCAATTCCCTATCAAAAAGGGGATAGAACACTTCTCTAGAAAGAATATTAAGTTATCTTTCGAGTCCGTCACACGGGCTAGCTATTCTCTCTCTCTTGATAAAACTTGATCTTTTTGCTTTATGCCTAGCTTAAAGGCGTAAAAGAAAGCGCTTGTTGGGAGGCAACCCAAGATATTTTTACTTCTGGTTTTAGTGGTCTTGATGATTGTTAGTACTGTATCAACATCATTGTATCTTTATTTTTAAGCTTTGTGCCAAGTTTAGCCTCTGGTTGCAAGAAAGTTCAAAAGTTGTGATATGCTGTCCAGAAAACAGATTCTGTCCTTGGACGAAAAAATTAGCCAAAAATCACCAGATCATCTTTTTGATCTGAATTTATTTGACAACATGCTCTATACAATTGAATTTCGAGCGCATGTTCTGAGTTTTTCTATTTGAGTTGCAGAAGTACCCCGAAAAAATTATTTACTACCTGTTGTCCTGTTTTCATAGATTCTGCCACGTTTTGCCTTTCCTCACTTTTGCAAACCTTAAGCTTGCTTTTTCTTTGCAAAAACTTGTTGGAAAACTTGAGAAACAGTAGCTCTTCAAGAATATCTTTATTTCCAGTGGGGAAAAAATTATTTTATTAAGGGTACTAACCTCTCTAATCAGCTTATGATGAGTTATGTATGAAGGGAGTTTTCAAGTGTGCGAGGGAAGATGATAAAAGAAGATCCGGGAGTGTCGAACGCTCAAGCTTGGGGATGCCTCCATGCATCCCCAATAAAAAATCTAGGAGAATCTAGCGTCTAAGCTTGGGGATGCCCCCGTGCATCCCCTTCCCCATCAACAATCATCAGTAAGTCCCTCGTCTCACTATATTTTTATCACTTCATGCATTATGTGTTATGCTTGGAGCGTCTCGCTCTTAGGTTTCCTTTTTAGTTTTCATTAGATTTTCTTGCTGTTCATAACAAGTTAGAACCCATCTTACTTTGTGTGGGAGAGAAACACACTCCACTTCAATCTAGAACACATCATATGATTTTTCATGCTTATCTTTCTTCTGTTGTGTGTTCTTTATCTTTTCGTAGCTGCTGCCATGTTTAGTTTTAGTTTTCATGTTTGTATTTAGCAAGATATTTAGCTTTTGTTTAGTTTGTTGCTGTAACTATCTTTAGTTTGCATGTTTATCTTGTTGAGGGAGTTGGTTGTTGCACTGAGTTGTGTCTTGTCTTGAAGTAGATAATTGAGGTTGCTATTCAATTGTAGTAGTAACTTGCAATAGTTTTGAGGTATTTATGTGAGTAATGTTTGAACTTGTGGTGTCAAGAGATCTAGCCTATTAGTGATAGGTGTCGTAGTTTGGGCAATCCGTACTTATTTTCAAAACCTACAAAAACTAGTTGAGAACTCTAGCTACTAGATGGATCACTAATTTGGGAGGAATCGGATATTAGAGTAGACTCACATACCATGAGTCGAGGATGCGCAAGGATAACCAAACCCCCATACACTCCTATTCGGGGTACTTGTCTCTGTGTGAACCTCCTTATTAGATTGAGAGTTACCGATAATAAGTGCATGAGTTCTTCAGACTAATGTAAGTATTGAAAGTTGACACTTCCACCTCCTCATATTTGCTAGCCTCTTCGGTACCGCGCGTTGCCCTCTTCTCACTCCGAGAGTTGGCGTCCACCTCGCCGGTGCATCCAAACCCTTGGCATGATATGCTCTGTCATCATAAACCTCCTTATATATTTCCTCAAAACAGCCACCATACCTACCTATCAAGGCATTTCCATAGCCTTTCCGAGATATATTCCCATGCAACATCCACCTCCTCATAACTTGATCTTCATGACATACATGTTCCTGCTACACTGGCAGAGGCATACATTTGTATACATCATGATAACTACATCTTCTTGATGTTGAGTACCTTATAAAGTGTGAAGATCTTCTATACCTTCTTGTAAAATAGAGTGTTGCCCTTAAGTGAGGAAAAGATCCCAAAGAGGAAAAATGAGAGTTAAATAGAAAGAGCCACTCAGGCCACCAAAAAATACAAAAAAATACAAAAAAGAGAAAAAGAAATAAAAAGAGAGAAAGGGGCAACACTACTACTATTTTGAAAGATCCACACTCGTACTCTCTCTTATCCTTGTACTCCATAGAGATGATCATTTATGCATATTCCAAGGATGAGCCTCCTCAAACGAGCGCTAGGTCTTCATGAGCAAGCAAATTGGATGCACCGCCACTAGTCCCATTGATGAGATTTTCTTAGCTCATATGTTCATCCGTTGCATGGCAATCCCTACTCCTCACATCATATCTATCATTTGGCCTTCTCTCGCCTATGATTGTCCTCATTGATGTGAGCCTTTCACACCCTTTTTTTCTTCCTCCTCCACCATATCTCTCTCTTTTCCGTCCTAAGTGTCAACTCTCGTGCTTACTGATACTCTCTCCTCATTGGTTACCCCAAGTGGAAGGTGAGATGTAGGATAGCGGCAAATTTCCCTCGGTGAAGATACCAAGGTTTGTCTCCAGTAGGACTCCGGAGATGATAAGTAGGTGTCAATGGGACAACTGACGTGGACCTGCACACAACATAAATAACTTTGCTTCCCAACGAGTACAGAGAGGTTGTCAATCTCTCCGGCCTTGCTGTCCACAACGGATCAACGCAACAGATAATAATGATAGCAGCTGCAAAGTAAAAGCAAGAAAATAAAGAGCGTGTAAACAGTGATGAGAATATGGACCGGGGTCCCGTGATATTCACTAGAGATGTCTCTCCCAAAAGACGATAAAAATGCTATGTGAGGTAAACAAATTACACCTGGGCAATTGACAGGATTAAAAACGCACCGCAATGCTAACTATGCTACAAATAAAGGACGAGACTCAAAAGCATGGGCGGTACGCCAAAATAAGTAGACCGAAATCCAACTGCATCTACTACTAATCATCCACCTTGAGATATATATCCAGAACATCTCGCTGGTATTAAGTTGCGAGCCCCATCCAAAGTGTAAACCTAAAGTAACAGACAACTGCATTAAAAATCACTTTGCATAATCTAAACAATCCTTGCAACCGAGGTTACAAGCACCGTTGCTTTCCCCTTGTGGCAACATCACATCCCCTAGACTCATGTTTCTGTCACTCAAGCGTGTCATCGGAGGGCATGAACCCACAATCGAGCATAATGTTCCCTCTTGTAGTCACTACCTACTACTTGGCCAAAGCAATAAACAACAACGGAGAACATGCAAAAATTACTTAGGAACAAAAATATAAAAGATAAGAACCAAATATATTACTCAATCACAATCTGAACATAGTCTCATAATCCATCAGATCCCAGCAAACTCAGCATAGCAACAACAGAAAATTACATATGTGCCTCGCTCATGTAGGGAAGCTCACGAGGTCTAAACCATGAAGAACAAAGAGGGGAGGAGAACATCACATAGCTACTGATCACGGACCCATGGTCCAAGGAAGACTACTCATAGCACATTCGAGAAGCGTCCTTGGTGGAGGGAAAGCTCCCGGAGGTCAATCCTCCCTCCGGCAGGGTGCCGGGAAGAGGGATGCTGGCGCTCCCGATCTTGGAAGCGCGGCGGCGGCGGAACGGAGGCGAGATTGCGATAAAGGGTTCTATCTTCGGAGGTTGCCCATCACAGGGAATAAATAGGTGAAGGGGGGCAGCCAGGGGGGCCCACCAGGGGTCCAAGCACCCCCCCACGCGGCCAGACCCTAGGCCGCGCCAGGTGGCCGCCTGGTCCCTAGTGGTGGACCTCTCGCCCCAGTTTGGCGATTCCGAAAGATTCCGTTGCGCTGATTTTTTATCCGATTTTTACCGAATTTTTGGAGCATTTTTAATATGGGGGAAACCTGGAATAGAAAAACTGCAGAAAACAGGAACTGGCACTATGGTGCACTGAGTTAATAAGTTAGTCCAAATATGATCAAAAGTGTATCAAAGTGTATCTAGATCATAGAAATATCACAAAAAACATGCATGAAGCAAGAAGAAATTATAGATACGTTTGGGACGTATCAACATCCCCAAGCTTAATTCCTGCTCGTTCTCGAGTAGGTAAATGATAATAAGCATAATTTCTGTGGTGACATGCTAGCAACCATATAAGGACTTTTAAAGTAAATCAATCAAGGTATGTGATTCAATTCAAGTCATAACATGCAAGAGTCTATATTAGCATTGAAACAAGCAATGAAAGAACATTAGGTGCAAGAGCTCTCGCTGTCCGTGACTCGAATGTCTCCAAATGATGTTTGCGTGCAAGAAGGGGGATATGGGAATACGAGAGAAAGTAATTTTTTTGAGAACTCAATGTACTAAAGTTTCACACTTGGTCTTCTTTGGAATCTTATCTTGACTCATCCCCAGACCACTAGCCAGATACAAGTCAATTTGATCCACTCCTTTTCGATATTTTGAGCACTGATGCAATGGATGAGCGTAAGCACGGAAGTTGACACTTAGGATGGCAAAGAGATAAATAAGGTGGAGGAGGAAGACAAAAAGATGAGAAAGGCTCACATCAATGAGGACAATCATAGGCAAGAGAAGGCCAAATGATAGATATGATGTGAGGAGTAGGAATTTCCATGCAACGGATGCACATATGAGCTAAAAAAGCTCTCCAATTGAACTAGTGGGGGTGCATCCAACTTGCTCGCTCATGAAGACCTAGAGCTCGTTTGAGGAGGCTCATCCTTGGAATATGAAAGCCAAGTTCTATAGTGTGAAGGTCCCCACATAGCTATATGCATAAATCAACCTGGGAATGGGGTGAAATCCACACCGAAACCACCCCACTCCATGTGTAAAGTTACGTCACCGCCAAACCAATCCAAACCACTAATTAATCACCGGCAACCAACCCGCACCAGCCCGCAATGCTTTTTCCTCCAAACCGCACCAATCCATTTGCTACTTGCGGTTTAAAACCATTTCCGAGTCCACCTAGTAGGCACGGGGCAAACCAAAGTAGTACTGTACAATGAGAGCATTCAGGTATTAATATAGCAGCAGCATACACCATGGCAGTTTAAATATGTATAATCGTCAGCACACAACGACCAATAGTAGCACACAGTAGATGGTCGCAAAAATATAAATATGCATAATGACTAGCACACAAACAACCAACGACAGCATGAATGTATTTTCCAAAAAATATGCATAAATATAACTGCAACATATTTAATCTAACCAACTCTACCAACTCTCATACAATATAATATTACATAAATTCTTCCAAAAGAGAAATTTGATAGATCACAATTTTTTCAGAAAGAAAGGAAAAAGACGGCGATGGCGGTGTAGCGAAGAGCAACGATGATGGTTGTGTAGCGGAGAGTAACGACGAAAATCATCTTCAATATTGGCCATGTCAACTTGCAAAACTTTATAGCCTAACCAAGCAAAAAAGAAGAGCAAGTGAAAATTATTATACAGGTTAGTGGAACTGCCCAGAATAAGAGAATATTGAAGATTGCTAGTGCTAGTGCTCAGCTTGGAAAGCAACAAAAATAACAGTAAATATTACTAGTGCGGGTTTACTTGGAACTAGTGATGGCTTCTCACTTCTCGTTGGTTACCCAAAGTGGAAGGTTGAGATGTAGACAGCAGAAAATTTCCCTCGGTGAAGATACCAATGTTTGTCTCCATTAAGACTCCAACAACGACAGGAAGGTGACAACGGCGCCAGCAATTAGGCGGTTGACGTGGACCTGCACACACAACAGATAACTTTGCTCCCAATGAGTACAAAGAGGTTGCCAATCCCTCCGTCCTTGTTGTTTACAAAGGATCAAACGCACGGGATAATAATGATAGCGATAGCAAAAGAAAAGGAAATAAGGCAGAAAATAAATAGCGGGTGTAAACAGTGGTGGAAATATGGACCGGGGTCCCATCATTTTCACTAGTGATGTCTCTCTCCTAAAAGACGATAAAATAGCCATGCAAGGTAAACAAATTACAACTGGGAAATTGACAGGATTATGTGCGCAAACCAATGCTAACTATGCTACAAAGAAAGGAAGAGGCTCAAAAGCTTGGGCGGTACGCCAAGACAAGTAGACTGAAATCCATCTGCACATACCTACTAATCATCCACCTTGAGATATCTATCCAGAACATCTCGCTGGTATTAAGTTGCGAATCCCACCCAAAGTGTAAACTCAAAGCAACAGAAAACTTCATTAAAGAACTTTGCGTAAAGTAAACAATCCTTGCACCCGCAAGTACAAGCACTATTGTTTTCTCCCTTGTGGCAACAGCACATCCCCTAGACTCATGTTTCTGTCACTCAAGCTAGTCATCAGGGGGAATGAACCCACAATCATGCATAATGCTCCCTCTTGGAGTCACTACCTACTACTTGGCCAAAGCAATAAACAACAATGGAGAACATGCAAGAATTACTCAAGAAAATAAATATAAAAGAGGAGAATCAAATATATTACTCAAACACAATCTAAACATAGTCTCATAATCCATCGGATCCCAGCAAACTCAGCATAGCAACAGCAGAAAGATTACATAAGTGCCTCGATCATGTAGGGAAGCTCACGAGGTCTAATCCATGAAGAACAAAGAGGGGAGGAGAACATCACATAGCTACTAATCATGGACCCATGGTCCAAGGTGGACTACTCACGGTTCATCCGGGAAGCATCCATGGTGGTGGAGAAGCTCCCGGAGGGCTCCGGGTGCCGGGAAGAGGGCTCCTGGTGCTCCCGATCTTGGAAGCGCTGCGGCGGCGGAACAGAGGAGAGATCGCAGAAAAGGGTTCTGTCCTCGAGGGTTTTGGGACGAGAGAGATATATAGGCGAAGGGGGGCAGCCAGAGGTGGACCAGGGGCCCCAGGCGCCCCCCTGGCGCGGCCTTGGGGTGGCCGCGCCAGGTGGCCGCCTGGGCCACCCCTGGCTCCCTCTGGCCCCACTTTGGCTCTTCCCGAAGCTTCTTGTACGCTGATTTTTCCTATATTTTTTCCGGAATTTTTCTGGTACTTTAGGTAATGGGAAAACCTAAAATACAAAAACAACAGAAAACATGAACTGGCACTGGGTTGCACTGATTTAATAGGTTAGTCCAAATATGATCAATATTGTATGGAAGTGCATCAATATTAGCAATATCACACAAAAGATGCATGGAGCAAGCATAAATTATAGATACGTTTTGGACGTATCAACATCCCCAAGCTTAATTCCTGCTCGTCCTCGAGTAGGTAAATGATAACAAGCATAATTTCTTTAGTGACATGCTACCAATCATATAAGAACTTTTAAGTAAAGCAATCAGGCATGTAATTCAATTCAAGTCATAACAGGCAGGAGTCTATATTAGCATTGAAAGAAGCAACATAATAACATAAAGGTGCAAGAGCTCTCGCTGTCCGTGACTCGAATGTCTCCAAATGGTGTTTGCGTGCAAGAAAGGGGATAGGGATATACGAGAGAGTAAAATATAGTTTTTATTGTTGAGAACTTAATCTACTAAAGTTTCACACTTGGTCTTCTTTTGAATCTTATCTTGACTCATCCCCAGACCACTAGCCAGGTACAAGTCAAAATGATCCACTCCCTTTCGATATTTTGAGCACTCATGCAATGGATGAGCGTAAGCAAGAAAGTTGACACTTAGGATGGCGAAGAGAGAAAAATGATGGGGGAGGAAGACAAAAAAAGGTGTGAAAGGCTCACATCAATGAGGACAATCATAGGCGAGAGAAAGCCAAATGATAGATATGATGTGAGGAGTAGGGATTTCCATGCAACGGATGCACATATGAGCTGAGGTAAGCTCTCCAATGGAACTAGTGGGGGTGCATCCAACTTGCTTGCTCAAGAAGACCTAGAGCTCATTTGAGGAGGTTCATCATTGGAATATACAAGCCAAGTTCTATAGTGTGAAGGTCCCCACATAGCTATATGCATGAATGATAATCTCTATGGAGTACAAGATATAAGATGGAGTACGAGTGTGGATCTCTCAAAAGTAATAGTAGTGTGCCCCCTTCTCTCTTTTTATTTATTTTTCTCTTTTTTTGTATTTTTTTGGTGGCCTCACACTAGTAGGAAATAGCCTACTGCTGGCGTACGGTATTTTACTACCGCTGGCGGGCAGGCGTACGCCAGCGTTGTCCCGCCAGTGGTAACAGGTACCGCTTGCGTACAGTTTGTACGCCAGCGATAGCTTCAGTTACCGCTGGCGTACGAAACCTTTGCCCGGGAGCGATATAGTCCAGTGCCTCTAGCGTACTGGTTTTCCCGCCAGTGGCTAGGTACCTGTCCGCCAGTAGTATTTTTTCTGGACTAGGTCCTGTCCGCCAGCAAAAACTTATCTGTACGCCAGCAATATGTTTTCTGGTATTATATTTTTTGTTGAAACTTGTTATATTCCAGCAATACAAAAATCAAATATTTTCAGTAACATGCCAATAGTACAAATACATAGAATACATAGGTTCAAATATAGAAGAGTGATGAAATATTGTTACATCACATTACTAACCAAAATAGACAAGTTTTGTATCACACATAGATCACAAAGACGAGTTGGGAGTTTCATCACATATTGTATCACACATAGATCACCTACATTGTATCACACACAACTACATCTCAATCGAATTGATAGTGTCATCTAATAACTACAATCACATACAAGAGAATGGTAAATATGATGAGCAAGAAGGGGATCACGAGGAAGTTGGACTTCATCCGGTGGTGCTTCCTCTCTTTCCCTTGCCGGTAGTTCAAGTACCGAGCTTCCGCCTCCGCTTTACTCTTGGAGCTCTTGTAGTTGTTGCCCTTGTACTTGTTCACTTGCTTAAAACAATCTTCCCAGTGCTCATAGACTCCTGGAACGCTACCTTCGTACACCACATACCACTTCTTCATCTATAAAAGACATATATAAATATTAACCAAGATAGTTAAAATGAAGATGTGTGTACATTCATGCATTATAAAAGAAGACTTAGTTCAATGTAAAACTAGCTACATGTCCATCATGCATAAAAGAAGACTTAGTTCATGCATCATGTAATACGTACACAAGTTCAACATGAGATAAAGTTTACAACACATGTTCATCGATTGTTCGAAAAAAACTAGCTACATGCATAGAGAACACACCCTCTCACTTCTTGCTTGGCTTCGGCTTCGACTTCGACTTCGTCTTCAATGGAGGAAACGGGAGACAACCTTGCAATGAGTTGAACGGTCTGTCATCGCCATGTTGATGTAAGCGGGCTTCTATTTCAGCGTTAGGTGGTGGACGATGACTGTAGAAGAACACCCCATCGCTATGTATGACATCCATGGTGATCGTCCGCGCGATCATTTGCTGAATCCGGCCGAACTCTTGTCTTATTTAGGCATCGGAGGACTCCGCCAAGGTATCGCACCATTTTGCGAGAGACGACGAATATTGTAGTCATTGTTCATCCTTTATATACTCTCGCATATGATAGAGGACGTACCAGGCCTCCCTCGTACTGCCTGGCGCCTGCTTGATGCAGGCGAACTCAGTTTTATGTATGAATGTGTACTTTCCTCGCCTTTGATTTTTTCTTTTTATGATGCCCTCCCTATAAGAGTAGTCAGTGAGAGCATCATCTAGAACATCTTTGATTAGCTTGTAGTCTTTGTAATTCTGATGACTCCCCGAGTCGAGATATATGGCAAGCGAGTCTTTCGGCTCCAGAGTGATGAGGGTGCCGTATTGGTTGCTACACAAAATAGTTCGTGGTTCAAAGAGATTATCAGCCTCAGATTAGTTTAACGATAGGAAATCTACTAAAGCATGTTACGGCTGCAAGCGAGAATGACTTACTCAGGAAAGTAAGGCATGAGAAATATGTTCTTGGAGGGATGATCCACGAAGAAATCTTCGATGTACTTCGTTGCCGCTACCTTACCCTTAGGTTTGTTCAAGAACATTTCTTGCATGTAGAAGGGGTCCATTATAGCGACATTCGGGGTATTCTCTTTGATGAGCTGGTGAGCCAAGCTGAGCACAACCAGGCGGACCATGGATGGGTGGAGCACATTCATGTGGAACATGTCAAAGATGTCATTAAACCTCAAGAAGAACAAGTCCCCTGGGTATTGATCCACAAAGCCCAAGCCCTCCGGTACCTTTCCTATGAAAAGCGGGTATGTTGGATTGTCATCATTGGCAAGATTCGACTCCACATAGAGAACAGAATTATGGAGGCTCCTCATATCCGAAGTGACGATTTCTAAAAAAATTGGTGGCAACATAGGTTTACCCAACTCATGGATCGGATGCCAGTTTATGATGGGTACCTTGTCCTGGACCCGTACCGGCTTCCTACACCCCTCCACCGACTGGCTGCTGGAGTCAAAGGCACGTTTCTTAATTCTTTTCCGCCCCGTCGTCTTCCTGCTACGCTGAACAAATGAATCTTGGAGCGCCTCTTTGAGTGTGTCTTGGCTGAGACCAGCTGGATCACCAGGGCTGAAGGGGGCTGCTTCTGGCGCTCCTTGAGAAGAGAATAGACGCCTCGAGCAAAATTTCTCTGTCTGATCTGCGCGGCAGGAGGGAGGACCCTGGCTCGAACCGGCGACTTGTGTATCATCAAGAGGACCCTCGCTGGCAGCAGGTAATACTTCCTCGTAATCAACGAGGAAGTCTTCGACGCGAGCATCATTGTCGTCGTGATCAAGATCCGCAGGTTGAGCAGCAAAGGGCTCGTTTTGCTGTGGGGTGGTGAAACAAGAGTCCACACGAATCAGTTCTTTAGGCCATAGCATGGGCCAAGACAAGCATTGTTCGAGGTTCAACTCGCTATCGGCTTCGGGGGGTTGGGTCGGAGAATCCAAATTGGAGCAACCCGAAAACACCCGGTCCAATGCAACCCTAAACATGGTATCGGCCATAGGCACTGTGTGGAACACACGGTTAAGTGGTGCCACGATACGTGCCTTTGCCACGTCCTTCAGCTCATTGTTAACTTGTAATAGAAATGTGCATCCCACCTCATCGGCCTGCGAAAACATGTAAGGCGTTAGAGAGGGGCAAGCAAGCGCAAATTAAACTAGTCGAGACTTTTGTGGCGCTTATTTACCGTCAAGGCGTTGAGCTCGTCTAATGAGGAAGCACCGCGGACGGCCGCCGGCGTGTAAGAGATGGAAGGGCTGCTACGAGGCGCTGTGCCGGCCGGCGATTCATCCCTCACACCTTGTTGTGTGTTGCCGGTCGCCGTCGTATTCTCCACAATAGGCGGCTCATTATTCGAGCCGCTGGCACCTAAGGTGATCACTGGGAGAGGCCCTTGTCGGCCTCCGTCGATCCATTTCGCAATCGACTTCATCATGGTAGGAAGGAGGTCGTTGACCGTCTGTGTCACTTGCGCCGAGATTATGTTGGGCATCTCAGCTTTCACAGTCTCCAATTCTTCCCTCACATTCTTCTCTTCGTTCTTCTTCCTCTCCTTTCATGCCTCCTTGGTCTCGGGGTAGTAAAATGAATGTTTGTGACTGAGTCCGGCTCCCACCACACGGCCACGATGCGGCGGCGCTGACACCGGCAAGTCCTTTACCCTGTTTAGCGCCCTTTCAAAAGAGTTGTCAAACGGCACCTGGGTTGAGGATCCTTGAG
Organism: Bromus sterilis; assembly: GCA_950022295.1. Taxonomy (NCBI): domain Eukaryota; kingdom Viridiplantae; phylum Streptophyta; class Magnoliopsida; order Poales; family Poaceae; genus Bromus; species Bromus sterilis. The sequence continues at coordinate 80,279,130 of OX465596.1, read as the reverse complement.
ATTGAGCTAATGATTCTTCCTCCCGAATTTTGTTCTCAAGGTCCTTGACCTTCGCGTTCGTGACTAGCTCCTTGGTTTTTGGATTTACCCTGTATCGAGCCCGCACAAATCGATTTCCGAGCGGGTTATTAAACTTCGGGTAGGGGTCCGTCCCTTTCCTTTCCGCGTCCTCCTTATCCCAAACTGGCTGCTTTCTGGGGTAACCACGGCTTCCGAGATTGTGGAGAGCTACGTTCTTCTTATGCATATCTTTCCCCCACTTCCTAAGCGCCTTAGTTGCAGGTAGGTCATGTTTGGCCTTGAAAACATTGAAGTCCTCTTCCGAAATTGAGGGCCAGTGGCCCTTGATCTTATCAAAATCGGAACCCGCATCAAGCTCCTGCCTCACATACCCTTTCCAAGTGGACAAGGCTTTGCTGAACTTGCCTAGGGCGAATGTGTTCGCTAGATTTTTCTTGATATCAAGGTTATCATAGGGTTCCGGGAACTTGTATCGCGCGTGCAACCGCTGAATGAGGAGGGTGGCCAAAGGTTCGTTGCTTTTTGACCTTAAGTCCTCTTCATTGAGGTTGACAAGTTCTCGAAGGATGCATCCAATGTTGTTGCCGTACCCTCTTGCAACATGAACAGGAAGTGTAGGCAAACCGCTAGCGGGGTCCACCTCCGTAAATTCTTCCCGGATGGTGCGGAGCTTGTTTGGGCCCCTTTCCTTACGCTGCCGCTTGGCTTCGCTACCAGATGTCGCGTTGCCATCCCCGGCATCACTAGTAGTGGTATCGTTGCCATCCCCGGCACCACTAGTAGTAGTCTCATTGCCTGCATCCCCGTCTTCATCATGTTGATCAGCGTCAAAGTGTTCACCCGCAAGCATTGAGAAATAAGGATGATGCTCCTCAGGATCGACAGGTACCCGAGAACCACCGGCTTCATCGTGGTTTGACATCTATTATAACCATTTAAAAATACTACTAGTAAGTGGGATAGGTTAGTGCAAAATGAGTTATAAAAATGTAGCATGTGTGTATACTAGGTCATTTAAAAAGTAGAAATATGAGTTAAATTTATCATAATTAGTATGCACTAAAAATATATATTACTTCTGCTATGTCCTATTTTTAGCATAAGTCATGCAAAAATTCACGGAAAATTTTGGCATGACCTTTGCTGAAAATAGGACATATGGAGTACCCGAATTTGCCGGAACGGGAGTTAATCAACATTCCGGCAATCTCAAGGCCTCATGGGTACCTGCAAACTAGACTAGAGCATATATAGCTACAAGGCAGCAGCACAACCAGAACACACAGACTCATATAGACCACAACCAGCACATGTATATATAATTAGAGCAGCACTCAGCAATCAACTCACACCCAGCAGCACACAGATCAGCAAACTAGATATAGCAGCACATGTATGAACCAAAACCAGAGCTAGCTAGCAAACTCCTATGGAAAATGAAGCAATAGAGCAGCACCCAGCTATAAGGAGCATCACAGGAGGCTAGGAGACGAAGAGATGACCTCAAAGGTAGTAGCACAAGGGGGTTGTGGTATGGCGTCCTCGCTGTCGCGGCGGCTCGGCTTGCTTTTCTACAATATAATAAGAAGATATATACTGGTAAGAATAGATGCTACACTTGTTTGCTTATTGCACTGATCTTTGCCCCAAGTTCAGTGAAGATATAATAAGATATAATAAGGTAATTTTGTTATAAAAAAACAAGTACATTTATATTCCAATGAAGGCAAGCACTAGAACTGATTACACAAGGCAAAACTAGACTGGTTGCACCAGGTTGAAAGTAAAGATTACACAAAGCATAAATAGAACTGATTATGTAGCACATCACTAAAATTCTCTACAACTTAATACTGAAATTCTTTAGCACTTGTCATTCAAATTATGTGGCAACAAGTTAGGCCATTTCACTTATGCACTTAGGCCACAAAAGAATATAAGCATTTATCCCCCAAAATAGCATGTATGTAACCAACATCTAGAACAGATCTCCACCATAAAGACTATCATCATCACAAGTAGGATGAGCTGATAGGAGCTGAGTAAAACTCTCAATAGCATTTGCAAAGGAGCTGCAAAGTCACTGAATCTTCATCCCAAATTGAGCACATTTTTACCAATGACGCGTCAAGCAGAAGCCACACTTTAACCTCTTTTTAAACTACTTATAAAGAATGGTAATTTGTAGATATGTTCATTCTTCCATCAATAAAACTAAAAATACTTACAAAACCCTACATTGAAAAAACAGTGAGCAATTTTTTCTGTGAACACAATTTGCACAATTTTTACAGAGTGAGCATTTCACAAGAAATTTGGAGCAGGTGCATTTCACAAGCATTGCACATTGGGGAGAGGGGATAGGCAGGGGATGAACCTGAGGTGGAGCAGGTTCTCCTAGTGCAGGCGCTCCTGGTGGTCTCCTTCTCCTCCTGGTGCAGATTGTGGTCGAGGTGGCCTCCTACTCCCCTCAGGTGGCGGTGCTCGTCCTACTGCCCCTCCTTCTACCTGCGGACGGGTGAGCGGCGGGTTAGGGTTCATCAGGGAGAGGGATGGGGAGGGGAGGGGAGAGAGATGGGAGAGGGCGGCGGCGTACCTGCAGACGGGAGAGGTCAGGAGGCGGTGGCGGCCGTTTCGGAGAGCGGTGATGGGAGGCGACGATGGGAGGCGGCGGCGACGAAGAGAGAAGCAGCGGAGAGGAGTGGAGGAGAGATGCGGGCCGGGTTGGTGGGCGTGCAATACTCAATAGGTACACAAGTACCGCTGGCGGACAGACACTGGCGTCCGCCAGAGGTACTTTTTTTCTCTGGCGGTCGTCGGGCAGGCGTACGCCAGTGGTACTTTGTCTCTCTGGCGGACGTATGTAGATGTCCGCCAGAGGTGATACTACCACTGGCGTACTGGATAGGTGGCCGCCAGAGGTAATCGTCTTTCTTTTGTATTTTCTTTTTTTGTATTTGCTTTTTTTATTCTTGATGATATTTTCTTTTCTCTTTATTTTATTAAAAAGGTTGTTTTCATATAAAAATGGTCAAAAAATTTATGACTTAATAACAGAATTGCAAGTATAGTCAAAGATATATGTTACAAAAGAGAGGTACATATAATAAGAGTGTCATCGGATATTAGTTCATCGATACAACAAGTTTGTAGTCTCATACAAAAGATAAATCAATACTAGCTGCTAGTTTCTTCGCACACATTGCGCGTCTTTCTCAGCGTTTGGTAATTTTCTTTCCTTTTTTTGTCGCAGTTGCATAATTTAGCGCGACATCATGACTACTTCTTTTGAACGGACGACCTGACCTAGGTAGCGTCGTTCTGCTCCTTCTTGTGGTGTATTTTGTCCTATCATCGTCATCTTCATCATCTTCGATATTTGGGTCGCCGAACATATCAAAGTCGTCTTCGTCAGCCATTCCTATGATGTTTCTTTTGCCTCTCCTCACGACCATACGGCTAGGCCTACAGGGGTCTGTTATGAAGAAGCATTGCGACACGTGCTTAGCCAATACCCATGGCTCATTTTGCGCAGTGACGTTCACGCTTGATGAAGTGCTGCCGGCTTCGGGTATAACCATGGTGGTGAAGTATTTGTTTTCTTTCATGACAGTTGATCTCCTAGACCATCTGACACAAAACATCGGCACCTTCTCTCCAGAGTAGTCAAGCTCCCATATCTCCTCGATCCTTCCGTAGTATCTTAATTTTTCATTACCGATTGAGGATACCATCGTAACTCCTGAGTTTTGATAAACGGAACTTTCATCCTTTTCTTCCGTGTAGAATGTGAACCCATTTATATCATATGCCTGAAACGTCGCAACGTTGGGGGAGGGACCATGTGCCAAAGCATATAAGAGTCTGCCTTCTGGACAATCCATTGGTGGATCAGCGATAAGGCGTTCTTTGAACCAACGCAAGAAAGTGGAGTTGTGCTCTCTGATTACTTCCCCATCTGTCCTTTCCCTACCTTGGTCAATGTAATTCTTCCTAATGATGTTTTCGTGCTCTTTGCACCAGGGATCGACCATTTCAAGGTGTTGTAGAGCTACCAAGTTTGCCCTGTTAAAGTCGACGCGTCGTTTTTCAAAGTCCACATGCAATTCCCTCCGGCCATTCTTGTGGCCTACTCCGTCGAGCCTGCCAAGGTGCCTGTTTCTGGGTAGGCCAATAGGGTCATCGACTTCGCCCAAGAGATTTGTGCAGAAGGAGATGCACTCTTCGGTGAGATAGCCCTGAACGATGCTTTCTTCCGGACGGGCCCTGTTACGAACGAATCCTTTGATGACTCCATTCATCCTTTCGAACGGCATCATGTTGTGCAGGAACGCCGGTCCGAGGTGGATGATATCATCCACGATATGGACCAACAGATGCACACAAATATCAAAGAATGCGGGTGGAAAGTAAATCTCAAGTTCGCCTAATATCACAATGATCTCTTCCTGCAACCTTGAGAGTTTCTTCCATGTAATCGACTTTCGAGAGATCACGTCGAAAAAGTTACAGAAACTGAAAAGTGTTTCACGTACGTGCTTGTCCATTATCCCTCGAATCGCAACCGGAAATATTTGCGTCATCATCACATGACAGCCATGAGACTTCATCCCGCTGAACCTTTGTTTCTGTTGGTCTAGATATCTGCTTATCAGCCCACAATAACTGAAAGGGGTTTTGACTCCTAGAAGGCACTTGATCAATTGTTGGAGCTCGTTCTCACTTAGAGTGAAACAGGATGGGGGGCGATGGTAGTCATTTTTCTTAACCCTTTTTCCCTTGTGTCGGTTCGTCTCCTCATCATCCGATGACTCGATTCCCCCGTGAAGCTCTTCCCTAATACCTAGATGTATCAGGTCATTTCTTGCTTTCGGACCATCTTTGGTTTTTTCCGGCATGTTGAGCAGAGTGGCAAACAAACTCTCGAACACATTCTTCGTGATATGCATTAGATCAAGGCAATGAGGCGTATCGAGAAAATGCCAGTACTTCAAGTCCCAAAACACAGACCTCGTCTTCCATACATTGAGGAGCGGTTTTGGTGCCTTTTGCTTCTTTCCTGGCTTAGGGCACTGATCCCAATCATTCAGCAACTCATATATTTCTTCACCGCACCTCTTACGTGGAGGTCCCCGGAGCTCATCTTCACCATTGAAAAGGTCTCCACGCCTTCTCCACGGGTCATCCTTGTGTAACCACCTTCGATGCCCCGTGTAGACAGTTTTTGAAGACCCGGGATCTTTCTTAAGCTGCATAAACGTTGGATCATCCATGCACCTCATACATCCCCAATGTCCGTGGCAAACCTGGCCTGCAACATATCCGTGGCCGAGATAGTCGTGCACTGTACAAAGCAAGGCAGCTCTCATAGGGAAATATTCTTCTGCGACGGCATCCCATGTGTTCACACCTTCCCATAACGTGTCTAGCTCATCTTTCAGTAGCTTTAGATACAGATTGATGTCGTTGCCTGGTTGTTTTGGCCCTTGAATTAGCATGCACATGTGTATGTACTTACTCTTCATGCATAACCAGGGGGGAAGGTTTTATATCCATACAAACACGGACCAAGTGCTATGTGTGCTGCTCTGGTTGCTGTACGGATTCACTCCATCGGTGCTCACACCCAACTTGAGGTTCCTCGGATCTGCCGCGAAACTTGCATCGACGCCGTCTAATTCTCTCCATTGGCTTGCGTCCGAAGGGTGTGTCAGAACTGCCTTTTCACACCGTTTTGGATCTTTCAGCACTACATTTTTTCTGTCTGCGTGCCACCGCATGAGCTTTGCTTCCTTGTAGTCCGTGAAATACCGCTGCAAACGGGGAATGAGGGGAAAGTACCACACAACTTTCTGAGGTTCTTTCTTCCCTTTCTTGTATCGAGCGGCATTGCACACCGGACATGTGATCATGTCTGCGTCCTCTTTCCGATAAATGTAGCAATCATTGATGCACACGTGGTATTTTTCATGCGGTAAATCAAAGGGGCACACGACTTTCTTGGCCTCATCACAACTTGTAGGACACGAGTTGCCCTCCGGAAGCTTACTCTGCCAGTATTGCAGGCTAGCGTCGACGCTTACGTCAGTCCATTTGTGTTTTGCCTTCATTTTGAGAACATCGAGCGCTACTTTCAAGAGAGAGTCTTCCGATCCACAACCTGGATACAACAGAGTATTCGAGTCTACCTCCAGTTGTGCTAGCTTAGCTTGCTCTATACTAGCAGATCTGCAGTTAGTCGTCTTCTTTAGAAGCAGCTCTTTGAGATGAGGGTCCCGCACGGCTGAAGCTAGCAGTGTTTGCATGTCATCGTCTTCGGTTACGTGTTGTTCAGCATCTTCTAGATCTCCAACATCATGTGCGGGAGGATCATCAGGCAGCTCTTCGTCTTCTTGCTCGTGATCGTTATTATTGTCATGCTGATCATGATCATCCGCCGCACCATCATGGACTTCATCATCATCATCTTCATCAAGCCACTGAGTGTGGCCATCCATGAAACCATGTATTAGCAGATGCTCCAGCAACTCTCCCGAAAAGGGGTTCAGCAAGCCCACTCTTTTTCATTTGCGACACGGACATCTTATCTCCGTGCGGTTATTTTGTATCATGTCGTCTGTAGCGTATCTTAAATATTTGTTCACGACACGTTCACTCATACGGCCGGGCGCCATATCGCCTGCACGTGATATAGAATCACAAGACAAGTAAAACAATCATTTTTCATGAAATTTTTTGGCATGACCTTCCTACAAATAGGACTAAGAGAGTGTCAAAATTTGCCGAAACGGAAATGAATCAACATTCCGACATAATATTGACATCATTTCCTGCACAATACAAGAATAGCACATATATGAATCATCACATATCCGGCAAAATTTCATCATCTACTATATGCATGCATCATCATCATCAAGAGAATAGCACATACATATATACATCATCACATATCCGGGCACAATACAAGAATAACACAATTATGTTGATCCCTCACCTTAAGTGAGACAATGTAGGAGAGGAAGAGATATGTAGATTGATCTAGCTAGACCTAGGAGATGATATATTTGGATCCACACCAAAAGGAGCTAAATTTGGTTATTTTTTGGCCATTTCTTTTGGTAGAGAGGAAATTAGAAGGGTAATGGGGCTAGATCTATCACCTAAACTAGTTTTAATTGGTTAGAAAGTGTGGTGGAGATGGGGGGAAGGGGAGGAACTTTGAGCTAGTGAGAAGAACAATAATGGTGTTGCAATAATGGAGGGACATGGTGGCAGCCGAAGCATCAATAATTGGCACAGTATTACCGCTGGCGTATAGTTCTTCTGGCCGCCATAGCTACATACGTTAGCACTGGCGTACGAAATATAGTGCCCGCCAGCAATAGAACCCTCAGCTAAAATTAATTTCGGGGCAAATTACTTCTGGCGTACAAACAAATATGTACGCCAGCGGTGACTGCACTAGCGCTGGCGGGCACGACAACCGTACGCCAGTGGTAGTTAGCCCCGCTGCCTAGCCCGGGGCAAGTCGTGCCTCTGGCGTGCACAAACATTTGTACGCCAGCGATACCACCTACTTCCCTGGCGTGCACACATTTCCGTATGCCAGCGCTACTATCACTGGCATACAACTTTATGCGGCCGCCAGCAATAAGCTGGCGGCTATAGCCTATTTCCTACTAGTGTCAATGTCTCTTTCTATTTAACTCTCACTTGTCCTCTTTGGGATCTTTTGATTTTGTCCTCTTTGGGATCTTTTCCTCACTTTAGGGGAAACACTCTATATATTACAAGAAGTATAAAAGATCTTTCACACTTTACAAAAGTACTCAACATAAAGAAAATGAAACTATCATGAAGTATGAAAATGTATGCCTCTGCCAGTGTAGCAGGATATGCAATGATACTAGTGCATCATGTAGCAATGATTAGGGCAAGGCCCAACTAGTATGCGGCTCATCGATCAAGCAAAAGCATGTATGACATGAAGATCAAGTCATGAGAAGATGGATGTTGCATGGCAATGTATCTCGGAAAGGCTATGGAAATGCCTTGATAGGTAGGTATGGTGGCTGTTTTGAGGAAGGATATAATGAGGCTTATGATGACAGAGCGTATCGTGCCAAGTATTTGGATGCACCGGCGAAGTATGCGCCAACTCTCGAGGTCAGAAATGGCAATGCACGGTACCGAAGAGGCTAGAAAAATATGGCTAGGTGGAAGTGTCAACTTTCGAATACACACATTAGTCCGAAGAACTCATGCAATTATTATCGATAACTCTCAATCTAATTAGAAGGTTCACAAAGAGACAAGTACCCCGAGGAGGAGTGTATGGGGGTTTAGTTATCCTTGCGCATCCTCGACTCATGGTACGTGACTGTACTCTAATATTCGATCCCTCCAAAGATTAGTGATCCATCTAGTAGCTAAAGTTCTCAACTAATTTTGCAGGCTTTTCGAAAATAAACACGGATTGCCCAAAATACGACATCTATCACTAATAGGCTAAAGCTCTTGACACCAAAAGTTCAAACATTACTCATGGCAATACCTCAAAACAATTGCAAGTTACTACTACAATTGAATAGCAACCTCAATTACCTACTTCAAGTCAAGACACACAACCCAGTGCAACAGGCAAACTCTCTAAGCAAGATAAACATGAAAACTCAAGAGAGTTCCAGCAAAAAACTAAACAAAAGATCTTAAAAAGATAAGCATGAAAACTAAGAGCTAAACATGACAGCAGCTACGAAAAAGATAAAGAACACACACAGCAAAGATAAGCATGAAAATCCTATGTTGAGTTCTAGGGTGAAATGGAGCGTGTTTCTCTCCCACACAAAGAAAGTTGGGTTCTAACTTGTTATGAACAGAAAGCAAAGCTAAAGAAAACTAAAAAGGAAATAAAGAGCAAGACGCTCCAAGCATAGCACATAACGCATGAAGTGATAAAAATATAGTGGAACGAAAGACGAACTGATAATGTTTGATGGAGAAGGGGATGCTTGGGGGCATCCCCAAGCTTAGATGCTTCAGTCTTCTTGAATATTTCTTGGGTATGCACGGGGGAATCCCCAAGCTTGAGCGTTTGACCCTCCTGAATCTTCTTTTATCATCTTCCCTCGCGCACTTGAAAACTCCCTTCCTAACTGCTGGAGCTCTTTCGGTGTGCCATTGGGAATAGTTGGTCATCATCTCATCGAGTAGTTTTGTGGCAGCACCAAGCGTTGTTGACATAAAGGTTCCTCCCTCGGACGAATCTAGCAAGTTTCGCGAGGTAAAGTTCAAGCCTGCATAAAAAGTTTGGATAACCATCCAAGTAGTCAAACCATGCGTAGGGAAATTCTTAACAAGAGATTTCATGCGTTCCCAAGCTTGGGAAACATGCTCATTATCCAATTGCTTAAAATTCATAATATTACTCCTCAATTGGATAATCTTAGCTGGGGGTGAGTATTTCCCAATAAAATCATCCTTGCACTTATCCCAAGAATCTATGCTATTCCTAGGCAAGGATTGAAACCAGATTTTAGCTCCTCCTCTCAAAGAGAAAGGAAAAAGCTTAAGATTAACGATATCACCCTCTACTTCTTTGTACTTTTGCATATCACAGAGCTCAACAAAATTATATAAGTGCAAAGCAGCATCATCTCCAGCACCGGAGAATTGATCATATCAAGGTTCAGCAAAGCAGGTTTAATCTCATAAGAAGGTGCTGAAGTGGCAGGTGGAGCAATAGGAGTGCAGATAAAGTCACTGTTGTTATCACTAGTGAAATCACACAACTAGGTGTTCTCGGTGGAACCCATAGCAGCAACAAGCAAGGTAACTATTTTTGTGATTTTTTATAAGGGACACTAAAGAAAAAAACTAAAAGGTAAACTAAAAAGACTAAAAAGCAAAGATAAAAGATAGTGTGCAACTCCCCTATCTTGAAGAGTGGAGTCCCCGGCAACTGCGCCAGAAATTAGCTTTGATGGCTTCTCGCCCCTCGTTGGTTACCCAAAGTGGAAGGTTGAGATGTAGACAGCAGCAAATTTCCCTCGGTGAAGATACCAAGGTTTGTCTCCAGTAGGACTCCAACAACGACAGGAAGGTGACAACAGCGCCAGCAATTAGGCGGTTGACGTGGACCTGCACACACAACAGATAACTTTGCTCCCAACGAGTACAGAGAGGTTGTCAATCCCTCCGCCTTGTTGTTTACAAAGGATCAAACGCACGGGATAATAATGATAGCGATAGCAACAGAAAAGGAAATAAAGCAGAAAATAAATAGCGGGTGTAAACAGTGGTAGAAATATGGACCGGGGTCCCATGATGTTCACTAGTGATGTATCTCTCCCAAAAGACGATAAATTAGCCATGCAAGGTAAACAAATTACAGTTGGGCAATTGACACGATTATGTGCGCAAACCAATGCTAACTATGCTACAAAGAAAGGAAGAGGCTAAAAAGCTTGGGCGGTACGCCAAGACAAGTATACCGAAATCCATCTCCATCTACCTACTAATCATCCACCTTGAGATATCTATCCAGAACATCTCGCTGGTATTAAGTTGCGAATCCCACCCAAACTGTAAACTCAAAGAAACATACAACTGCATTAAAGAACTTTGTGTAAAGTAAACAATCCTTGCACCCGCAAGTACAAGCACCGTTGTTTTCTCCCTTGTGGCAACAGCACATCCTCAAGACTCATGTTTCTGTCACTCAAGCTAGTCATCAGGGGGCATCAACCCACAATCATGCATAACGCTCCCTCTTGGAGTCACTACCTACTACTTGGCCGAAGCAATAAACAGCAACGGAGAACATGCAAGAATTACTCATGAACATAAATATAAAAGAGGAGAATCAAATATATTACTCAAACACAATCTGAACATAGTCTCATAATCCATCAGATCCCAGCAAACTCAGCATAGCAACAGCAGAAAGATTACATATGTGCCTCGATCATGTAGGGCAGCTCACGAGGTCTAAACCATGAAGAACAAAGAGGGGAGGAGAACATCACATAGCTACTGATCATGGACCCATGGTCCAAGGTGGACTACTCACGGTTCATCCGGTAAGCATCCATGGTGGTGGAGAAGCTCCCGGAGGTGGTTCCTCCCTCCGGCAGGGTGCCGGGAAGAGGGCTCCTGGTGCTCCCGATCTTGGAAGCGCTGCGGCGGCGGAACAGAGGAGAGATCACAGAAAAGGGTTCTGTCCTCGAGGGTTTCGGGACGAGAGAGATATATAGGCAAAGGGGGGCAGCCAGAGGTGTACCAAGGGCCCCAGGCGCCCCCCTGGCGCGGCCTAGGTGGTGGTCACGCCAGGTGGCCGCCTGGGCCATCCCTGGCTCCCCTCTGGCCCCACTTTGGCTCTTACCGAAGCTTCCTGTACGCTGATTTTTCCTATATTTTTCCTAGAATTTTTCTGGCACTTTAGGTAATGGGAAAACCTGAAATACAAAAACAGCAGAAAACAGGAACTGGCACTGGGGTGCACTGAGGTAATAGGTTAGTCCAAATATGATCAAAAGTGTATGGAAGTGCATCTATATTATAGCAATATCACACAAAATATGCATGGAGCAAGCAAAAATTATAGATACGTTTTGGACGTATCAACTAGTCACATGGTTCAGGAAGAATAATGAAAAACTAAGAAGGTACAGCTTACGAGGATGAAATTGCTTCTTGGTGTTGTAGAGACATGATAGATCATCAGACAACAGAGCTTGGGCCTGCACAGACAGATACATGTTATGATGATGACACCATTCTTTTATGATGCACTTGTATAATTTATTTACAAATATTGATACCTTAATTATTTGGGACTTTGGTAAGCAAGTCCTTTGCGCAAACCAGAGCTTCCAACATTTGGCGTGTCAATGAAGTTCGTGTGTCTCCAAGTGCTCTTCCTCCGCTGCTGAATACTGACTCGGACGACATGGTACTAAGAGGTACAACAAGAAAGTCGTGTGCCATCGCCGAGAGAACGGGGTATTTCTCAGCATTTGCTTTGCACCACAACAACAAATCAAATTTTTTTGTTGGGGTTTGTGAAGCATTCCTCTTTCAAATAGGCATCCAACTCCGCCCTTGGCTGTGTGTATGCCCTTCTTCGTGACTTGTATTGAGAAAACTCCTCCTCAAGCTTTCTTTTGCCAAGAACGGGAGAACCAACATTAAACACTGCTGTATGAGGCATCGGTTGACTGTCACTTCTCTTGAAATGTTCGCGGTACTTCTCAAAGTATAGTCTCATCGACTTTGTGTTCTCATCCAGACATGTCTGAATGTCATCCATATGTTCATAGTACTTGTCATAAAATAAATCCAAGTAGTCTAATTTGTTTCTGGGATCAAGTACCGTGGCAATGACAAGTATCACATTCAATTTGGATTCTTTCCAATACTTGTCAAACTTATTCCACATAGAAAAACCTAGTACGTCCATTGTCGCATTGACTCTCCATTGAGGATCCCTTAATGCGTTGCGGATGCACAAAATCATCTTCAAGAACAGATGTGTTGTAGGGGTTCTATTAGTCGAGACTACTTTTCTAGCTTCTTCAAAAGCTTTGAGGAATTTGCAGATCACTTCAGCATCTATCCACTCATCCCCATCCGGTGCCAGATCACCGTTGTCTCTCGCATAACTATTCAAGACCGCCTTGTACTTGATAGCTTGCTGGAGCATTTCATAAGTAGAGTTCCTGCGGGATGGAATATCAAGAAATAGACCAGCCTTCTCTGGTAGTTCCTTACTAGTGGCTATCTCGTTGAATGCTTGGATCCTTGAGGGTGAAGAATCGATATGCGTCACAAGCTCACGTATCTTCCCTATTGAATTTTTGATGTGTTTTATTCCATCCTGAACAAAGAGATTTAGAATGCGTGCGCAGCATCTCACGTGGAAATCTGCTCCATCAAAAAGCAAGGCATGGTCCTTATTTTCAAAAAAGGCTTTGACTGCCTTTGTGTTGTTCTCAGCATTGTCCAATGTCAAGGTAAGTAATTTGCGCTTGATACACCATTCAGTCAGACACCTGCTAAGAGTCTCCTCGATGGCTACATTTGTGTGTGGTTACTTCACAGCCTTCAAAGATATAACCTTCTTCCTCACGAAGTCGGCATCAATGTAGTGAGCAGTGATACAAAGATAGCCCAACTTTTGAACCGACGTCCACATATCTGAGGTGAGGCATAAACGAGAATTAAGACCCTGGAATTCATTGCACAAATGTCCCTTCATTTCCTCATATGTAAGGAGACAATCATTCCGAATTGTTTGGCGACCAACTACTTTGAAGGTTGGTTGCATTGATTCCATCCACTCATCAAAATATGGGCCCTCAAATTTTCGAAATGGGACTTCAGCACTGATACAGAACTTGGTCATGAGTCTTCGACTTCTCTGAGGTTCAAAGAAAAAACCAACATCTGATCGTTTCTTCTTAAGTATCGCAAGAAACCTATCCCTATCCACAGCATCAATCTTTGGGCATGACTCTGAAATGTGGTTTAACAAGCTACTAGTTCCAGATTTTTTAGTGCTTGTTAGATTTATCTTGCAATACTTGCAGACAACCTTAGCTATACCATCTAAAATGACTAATTCTTGCTCAAAGTGTTCCCAAACATTTGATCTTCTACCATGTGGCATTTCTAAAGCTGAACCAGATGAATCACCTGTGCCAGAACTCTCAGACATATTCTCAGACATGTTAACAAGCCTACTGTTAGCAAAAGCATAGAATTTTTTTCATTTTAGAAAGTACATTGGAGTTTTCTGTTTTCAGAAGAAAAAAAAGATAATAAGCCTGAAGATAATAAGCTTCAGATTACAGTATTTCTGGATTCTAAACTAATCAGCTTCTGATTACAGAATTACTAGTGTCCATGGTTACCATCATGTCCATGAGAGAGTTTGCAGAAAACATTTTGCTAAATATTCTGCACACTAGTGCACTGCTAGGCAAGTTTCTGCTAAATATTCTGCACACTATTGATATATTATAGAACAAACAAGAATGTTTCCTCTGTATATATGCAGTTAAAATCTGAGAGGAGAATAACATTGAAGATTATAGAATATGATTTCCTTTGAAGATTAATAGTGTAGATGCCTCTATATTATATATGCAGTCAAAATCATATTACTAGTGCAGAAATAACAATGTGGCGTACAAGGAAGGAGGGAAGGGGATATCTTACGGGGCTGAACTTGCTTCTTGCTGCTGGTGTTGATGGCGAGATGGGGGGAAGGCAACGACGAGGAAGCGGGAGAGGACGTCAGCGAGCTTTCGAGTGGAGGGAGGCGGATGACCGGCGATGCGGAGGTCGACGGTGGATGTCCGGTGAGGAAGATGAGGAGGACGGCGTGAGGAAGATGAGGAGGACGGTGGCGAGCTTCAGAGGGGAGGGATTTGGTTGGCTAGAAGCAGATGGAAGAACGCGGCGGAGCATGGCAAAGCATGGCGGCGGCCATGGAACCCTAGGCAGGTGCTGTTCTTGTGAGGTTTGAGAGCCTCAAGAGAGGGTGGAGGGCTAGAGCGTGAAACCGAACCCCCCGTGCGGGTTGAGCCCGCGGGTTCAAACCGTTTTGTTTCATGTCGTGCTCAACCCAAACCGCTCCGCCCTAGTCCGTTGTACGCCTCAGCCCGCACCGCTCCAATCCAATACGTAATTAGCAGCCGTTTCAGTCCAAACCAAAGGAAACCAATATATATATGATCCAAAAAAACCATATGAACCCGCCGCAATCCGGGAAGCTACTGAGCTTTCCCGGCACCCTGCCGGAGGGAGGATTGACCTCCGGGAGCTTTCCCTCCACCACGGACGCTTACCGGATGTGCCGTGAGTAGTATTCCTTGGACCATGGGTCCGTGATCAGTATCTATGTGATGTTCTCCTCCCCTCTTTGTTCTTCATGGTTTGGACCTCGTGAGCTGCCCTACATGATCGAGGCACATATGTAATTTTCTGCTGTTGCTATGCTGATTTTTCTAGGATCTAATGGATTATCAGACTATGTTCAGTTTGTGATAGAGTAATATATTTGGTTATTATCTTTTATATTTTTGTTCCTAAGTAATTCTTGCATGTTCTCCGTTGTTGTTTATTGCCTTGGCCAAGTAGTAGGTAGTGACTCCAAGAGGGAACGTTATGCTCGATTGTGGGTTCATGCCCCCTGATGACTAGCTTGAGTGACAGAAACATGAGTCTAGGGAATGTGTTGTTGCCACAAGGGGGAAAACAACAGTTCTTGTAACCACGGTTGCAAGGATTGTTTACTTTACACAAAGTTCTTTTAATGTAGTTTTCTGTTGCTTTGGGTTTACACTTTGGGTGGGGCTCGCAACTTAATTTCAGCGAGATGACTAGATATATCAAGGTGGATGATTAGTAGTAGATGAAGTTGGATTTCAGTGTACTTATTTTGGTGTACCGCCCATGATTTTGAGCCTCTTCCTTTCTTTGTAGCATAGTTAGCATTGCGGTGCATTTTTAATCCTGTCAATTGCCCAGTTGTGATTTGTTTACCTCACATAGCAGTCTTATTGTCTTTTGGGAGAGAGACATCACTGGTGAACATCACGTGACCCCGGTCCATATTCTCATCATTGTTTACACGCTCAATTACTTCCATTTTTTACTTTCCAGTTGCAATTATCATTATCCTTTATCCCTTGCGTTTGATCCTTTGTAAACAACAAGGCCGGAGAGATTGACAACCTCTCTGAACTTCATTGGGAGCAAAGTTGTTTGTGTCTGTGTGCAGGTACACGTCAACCGCCTAATTTCTAGCGCCGTTGTCACCTACTTGTCTCTTTCGGAGTACTACGGGAGACAAACCCTATCCTCTACATAGGAGAAATTTGTTGCTATCCTACATCTCACTTTCCACTTGGGGTAACCAACGAAGGGCGAGAAACCATTATCATCTCTCGCACATAATGACCCCTGTGCATTCCGGATATCAAAATCGATTGGACCTGACATCGTATAGCATTCCCTTTTGTCATCGATACTAGATTAGTCCGAGATTCGATCAATGGAATCCTATGTCTGGTTCAACCTTGTTACCGACAAATCCTTATTCACTCGTTCCGTGATATTCATCCCCGTGACCTAGTCACATGCTGCGCAGCTTTATGGATGGAATCTCACCGAGTAGGCCCTGAGTATCTATCCATCACATGGATTGACAAATCCCGCTCTTGTAACACTACTCCTCAACATATCTCAACGTAATTCCCAAGATACAACCATTATCGCAAGCATATTTCAGTCAGGCGGTGGGATGTATGTCAAAGCATCCGAGAAGATAGCAATTATGCAAGTACTCATGGTCAAAGGAATGGTCTACTACGTTCTGTAATTAAAACACTGAACCTTCATAAGTTTGATCATGTTGTAATGCTTACGTTGGGTAATGTTCATCACGTCATTCATCCAATGAGGTGACCTCACACTCAATTGACTTAATTGTCCATGATCGCGAAACAACAATCATCATGTTGACCATGAACTAGTTATTGATATAGAGGCTAACTAGGAATGTTGGGTGTTTCTATACCACACCTGTACCATTGTTTCACTGATACAGTTCTAGCACGGTATGAAACTGGTTATGAACTTGCTTAGATATATTGGAATAATCATATATTATTTGCCTCTAGAGCATATATTCAAAAGATGGACACATGGAGCATAGAGTTGGAGTTGAGTTTGTGTAACTCCAATCCTAGGAGAAGAGCATCCCAAGAAAAAAGTTATACACAAATTGCGAGAGGCCTCAGAAGATGACGGTGGTGGAGAAGAACACCTCATCGAAATGAGGTGCCAAGAAAGTAATGCCCAGCCTGGTGCACCGTATGACTAGAGCTGATGGTGGTGGCAGAATACCCTCCGCTTGGAGGAGGTATTGGTGATAATTACTCACGTTCAACTCCATGAAGTTGGACGCCATGAAGTCGATGATGTTGAGTGCCTCCCATGGGATTGTCTCCTTGTCGTCCAAGAGTAGAACCTCCTCAATGTCGCACTCAAATCTCTCCTCTCTTGGCCCACTATGCGTCGAGCATAGCTTGAACTTGTGGTGGTGGAGAGCAGGGAATGAGATTTGGTGAAAGCAAGAGCTCGAAGCACGGGAATGGCATAACATAGGGTGAGGAATATGAAGGCAACGAAGCAGGTAATAATGAAAATACCCTTTGGGTTATCTTATAACTACATGCATCAAGCTGATTGCTCGTCACATATCCCACCTTTGCTTCAAAGAGTCACATGACACACAGAAATCGAGGAGACAAATGGAAAAGTGCAGTAATGGTGATGTCACGCACATCTAGTCCATATCTTCATACCCCCTTTGACCAATTTTAATTCATTTCAACTGGATCCAATGACTCTTTGAGATCCTGTTCTCTTGGTACGTGCTTAAACCGGTTCAATCCATCTGCATTGAACCCCGAGCCATCACGTGTACTTGGTAAATTTGATCACAGCGAGTTCAAAAGACCTCCAACGGTTTCAAAATTAACAAACAACATGTCTTGCAAGACCACGAATGCTAGTGCATCACCTTGATGGAAAATCTTCCATCATAATGACAACTCTGATGAAAGTAGCCTATATAATCACAATTCTAATATGATATACGAGTATGGGGGCATCACCAAGAAGACCATGGTTTATCTGAACACAGTTTTGATGGAACACAAACTTAAGAGTTGGGCTCTGATAGCTCTAGGAACAATGAAGCGTCACCATGACGGTGATTAAATCATCGAAGCCCCGCTCTGATGGTGTTGAACTTTCAGAGCATAATTCTGAAGGCATTTGAACAATTATATCTAGTCAACATCATAGGTAGGCATACATGCTCTATGGAAATCCCGGAGAACTCAGATGCGAAGGGAAACCTTTGTTTGAGCTCCCCTGTGGGCGAAGATATCATATCCTAATAACAAAATTAATGAAGAAGCTCTTCAGGTTTAGTTTTGGTTCAAAACGAACCTCCTAGGGTATCCCTCCGACGATCTCTGGCAAGTAAGAATATCAAATAATATACTAGATACTTCTCGAGAGTTATGAACGAATTTATGACATGCCCCTAAGTGGCCGCGATCGGCAAAATGTCGGATGTCACCAGGAATTCACCCATACTCACATTATGGTCACGATCCATACATCTAGTGGGTCATAGGTCATTCAAATCTTAAAGCATTTCAGTTATTTATTTCAGGAACCTTTGGAGCTCATTAAGACTAGTATGCCGGTTGACGGCGTGGCACACTCAGTGCGGTTATATGTTTTGAACTACACTTCAGTTGAAGAAAGAAATTGAAGACCATCATTCAAGACTTGAAGAGCTCGGGGGACACTGATGATGCCATGCTCCCGGGGTATAACCACATAGGTAAGAAGAGGACCAACAATCTTGGGGTGGCCCAGGCCCGCTCCTAAGAGTCCTCTCATAGTACAGGGTGCATCACCGCCTTAGGGAACAAGAAAATGACTCCATCACGTATCTAGCTAGATCTTCAAATAAGTCATGTACAAATATATATTGTCTCTCCTACCACACGTAGACTAGGACACCTCTAACCAACTCGGATAATGCAACCTTAGTCTCACCCACCTATACAAGGCACCTCAAGGAGCCCAAGATCGGTACCTCACAACCTATGAACCAACACCTCTCAATATACGCATTATAGGCAACACAAGTCCTAGCCCTTAGCGATCTTAGGGCAATCAAATCTAAACAAGTAGGATGTAGGGAATTACCCATTGGATTGTACCAGTGATGAAAATCATTTTGCAATTGTCTAGGGTCCTCCTTGTTGGGATACTGGGCAGAAAACATAAAAAAATTCATACCTACGATACCCGAACCCAAGATCTATGCTATGGCGATGTAAAGTAACGGAGGGAATCGGAGTTCATAACTTTGAAGACCGAAGAGGGAAATGTTCTTGCGAATGTGGCTGGTGTAGACTCAAAACTACAACCTCCCTGTCATGTAAAAGACCACCGGCGATGGAGACTCTCGGTTGACCTCCAGCGATGAAGTAGCACCACAGGCGTAGTGCCTCGAAGAGATTATACACGTACGGTACAATCGATGTTCCCTCCGGGCCCCGAACCAAGCGAGCAGCGGAAGAATGACAGATTCGGATCCCGATTCCGGCAGAGCGACGGGCTGCTATGGTGGAGAACTCCACACTAGGTATAGCCTCCAAACAAGGGGAGTCCACTCACTAGATAGGAGAAGGAGAGGGAGAGAGATTTTGTTGTGTTGGAAAAAGGGGGGTGTACCCCTCCTTATATAGGGCAAGGGGGGCTGCCATCCTCCTCCCCTCCCCCATGTGGGACTAAACCCCAAGGGGGGAGGTGCGCCGGCTAAGGGAGGGGGGATGGGCCCTACACTTGGCGCAAAGCCCAAGGGGGGAAACCCCCTCCTCCCTAATGGGCCCATATGTCCCAATAAGCCTTTTCCACTTTTTAAATTGATTTAAATATATTTTAATATTTAATTCAGATAATTAAATAATAAAACATTATTAAGTACAATTAATTTTTATTTTGAACCTTTCAAAATGTCCGGAACAACTTCCGCTCTCCTCCGGAACTATTCCGGTGATTTCTCCTATTTCACCGATGATCCCGAATCTATCCCCATGCATCGATTGCCCTTAAGTGTAACACCCTAACGGTCCGGGAAACATCAGACATGATCGAGACACTCTCATTGATCAATGACTAGTCAGTTGGACCTGGTTAAAATCCTTGACAGCCCCTGCGCTTCCATCGAATGAACTTCAATCGCTTTTGGAAACCGTTAAGGATACGACATAATCCCTTTGTGTTGCGGTACTTTGTTTTTCTGAGGTTTGATCGTCGGTATCCAACATACTGTGTTCACATCTCGTTCACAACAAACAAGTTTACTCGTCCGTGCCTATTGCATATCCTGTGACCTAGTCACTTGCTTGCAAGCTATTGATGCAATATCACCGAGTGGGCCCAGAGTACATGTCCATTACTTGGACTGACAAATCCCGCTCTGATCTATTAACATACTCATCAACCATCTATTTCGGAATACCCAAAGTGCACCATTATAGCCAGCATATTTCAGTCAGGTGGTGGGATACAAATCAAAGTCTCCTCATAGATGACAATTACGTATGATCATTACGGTCGAAGGACTAAGCCATACATTACAAAGTCATCGCAATGCTGAACTATGTGACCAATCACATTACAATTCTTTACGTGGGTGTGCGTCCATCACATCATTCTCCCAATGACATGACCTCATTGTCAATGGACTTAAGTGTCGCCATGATCAGGAAAGCTTGATCAATCAATTGCCCAATGAGATAGTTTACCCGAGTTAAACTACGGACTTGTGTTTTATACCACACGTGTATTAGTATTTCCAAGTAATACAGTTATAGGATAGTATAAAACGTATTATGAACAAAATGAATATGTGACAAATATCTTTATTAATTTGCCTCTAGGGCACATATCCAACAGTCTCCCACTTGCACTAGAGTACAAATTACACTAATTTACATCTGGTATGTATCTAACATCGATAGTCTCGCGGTGTTCCTCAAACTTGCCTTGTGGAAGAGGTTTAGTCATCGAGACTGTTGCGTTCAGATCCGTATGTATTTTGTGAATCTTAGTGTGTCCATCCCTGACGTAACCCCGCGTCACATGGAACTTCCGAAGTATGTGCTTGACTGTAGAGTGAGTTATTGGTTCCTTCGCATTAGCAATGGCACCCATGTTGTCGCAGAAGAGACCCACGGGGTCAGTGCAGTTGGGAAAGACGCCAAGCTCGATCACGAACTTCTTCAGCCACAGCGCTTTATTTGAACATGAATAGCAATGGCACCCGTGTTTGCCGCTCCTCCAGCTAATAGCGCCACCGTTCAACATGAATACATATCCCGTCTAGGACTTCGAGTCATCTAGGTCTGAGCCGAGGCTTGCGTCATGATGACCCTCAACGTAAAGTGATCTATTGTAGCGTTTAGATAAGTAAGAGTGTCGAACCCAACGAGGAGCGAAAGGTATTGATAGGTGATGGTGGACAAGGAATAACTACAAACACTGAAAGATAACTTTTTAGGGGTTTTCGATATAAGCAGCGATAAGATAAAAGAAAGAAAAGTAAATAGAACTGACGAGCAGCAAGTGGCCCAATTCTTTTGTGCAAAGGATAAGCCTGACAACTGAACTTATAAAGACTAAAGAGTTCTTGAGGACACATGGAGAGGTAGTCACGTGCTTTCGCCATACTCCGTATTGATAACAAGTGTTGT
The DNA here is from genome assembly GCA_950022295.1 of Bromus sterilis. NCBI lineage: Eukaryota > Viridiplantae > Streptophyta > Magnoliopsida > Poales > Poaceae > Bromus > Bromus sterilis. The sequence goes on along the minus strand of OX465596.1, from coordinate 80,257,750 downwards.
GCTGATAAGTGTTGAGTGGGTGGATATATGCTAGCACACCTTCTAGACTAAGATAAGTGCACTCTTATGATTAAACATCTTTCAAGCATCCGCAAATACAAGATAGAAATTAAGGCAAAGCCTAACCACAACAATAAGATCAAGGATCCATTACTCCCTTGTGCAAAAGTGTGCAAAGTGGGGTTCAGGTTTCTGTCACTCCGGCAACCCACCGTAAGCATTCTTAATACACAATGCATTCCCCTAGGTCCTTAAGAAGGCGAAGTGTTGAGTGTTCAACTCACAAAACACCACTAGGAAAATAACAACACAACTTAACTATCAAACAACACAGATTACTTCAACATCATATGACTACTAACAACCAGACTTCTCCCATGTCCTAAAGAACTAAAGTAACTACTCACAAGACATAAAAGAGATCATGATCAGAGGTGATAAATATATGATAAACAATCTGGACATAATGGTATTTCTCCAACAAAACTCAATAGCATTCACCACAAAGTAGTAATCAACACCGGTAGAGTAGAGAGGATAGATAGTACGGATTACAACACAAGATAAACTTGTGAGGTGAGATTGGATGGTGGTGGAGATGGTGCTGATGTTGGGGATGCTGTTGATGATGATCTCGATGATGCCCGTGACGATGGTGATGATGATGGCGATGATATCCCCTTCCGGGAGGTGATCTCCTCGGCGGAATTTGCCCGCCGGAGAGCCCTTTTCTTCTCTGTAGGTTTCCGCCACGGAGCGGCGGCAGAACTCCGTGAAAGCTTCTCTTTTTAGGGTTTTCGTGTAACGAGGAGTATATAGGCCAGAGGGGGGAGCCGGGAGTGGCCCCAGGCGCCCTCCCGGCGCGGCCAGGGGTGGGGCCGCGCCAGGTGGCCGCCTGGGGCCCCTGTGGCCGCCTGGGGCCCCTGTGGCCCCCCTCTGGCCTCTCTTCGGTGAGTCTTCGTGAATCTCCTGGAAAATGCCCCCCGTCGATTTTCAGGTAGTTTGGAGGTATTCTCCTTCAGCAACTCAGCATCCAGTTTTTACCGTTGAATCCTGCGTCTGCTGCTTTGGCACCGAAAATTTGCAAACTGTGTAAAACAAGCCAAAACAACATAAGAACATCATCGTAATGTGAAATATATCAATGAATAAGGATGAATTACGATATAAAATAGATGCATTTTGGACGTATCAACTCCCCCAAGCTTAGACCTCGCTTGTCCCCAAGAAAAAACTGAGCTCGGTAAACTTGTCCACAAGCTTAGAGAGTGAAGTGTCGATAAATAAAATACGGACAATAAGCATCATGATCTTTTCACCGAACTCAAACATCCTAAACAGAATCTCCAACTTATAAATCCCTTATGAAAGAGTAACAACAATTATAATCAAAAGTAGGGCTAAGGAAACTCATCAAATCATGGCAAACATGTACTTTGGTCAAGAACAACTAAAAGCTTTTACCTTTGCTCTTTCTCTTTATATTTTGAAGAGACAATTTGGAACTTTGTGAAAGAACAAGCTATTAGTCATGGAGTGCAAATGTTAACACAAAGGAAGATGTTTTCTTGGCAAAGGCTTTTGCAAACAACTTACTTATCAAGAGATAATGTCAACAATGATATGGCATGGCAAAACTTTAATGCAGCGTTATATGGATGAATCTTCATCAGCATCAAGTGTCTGTTCTCTTTGGGAAAGGAGGAAGTAGGGAAAACTGACTCAACACAAAATTAAAGAAACTAACAGCCTTGTTAAAGTCAAGCAGGGAGAAGTCAAGTGCTATCCTTAGATCAAATAGAATGAAAGAAAGTTTTGAGAGGTGCATGATTTGTCAACGAATGCTAATAGATAACTCAATTTCTTCTCAGATTGGACAAGTTTCGAGGAACGGCTCCCAAACGGGGACGATCACATCCCCGCAATCTCCTTTGTTTATCACTGCCAAAGTTTTCTGATTTCTCATGAACAAAGCGTGAAGGAGGGTTGTTGGTTGTGATTATCTTTTGTGAGCTGGGCGCACTCATGCCAGTTCCTCCTCGTATTAGGGGTTTGCAGATTAGACATGTAATCCTGGGGTAAAACTTGTCCAACTTAAGAAGGTCATGAATTAACTACTACTTCCTCATGAGCTAAAATAGGGGCACAAAACAGAAGATTTTGAACATCTAAGGATAACACAAAAATTATATGATTTAGGAGTGGTAGTGGAATACCACGAATAGGAAGGTATGGTGGACTCATATGGAAGATACTGGTTTCAGGGTATGGATGTACAAGCAGAATTCCGCTTAGTACAGAGGTTTGGCTAGCAAAGCCTTTGAGAGAATAGACAATTGATGATGACTTGGATGCAAAGCAATATAAAGCATAAACATTAAAACAAGCATAGCACATCAAGTTGTCTTCCTTGTCAACATAACACTACAAGCATAATAACAAAGAGGGTTTGGCTATGTCGCTACTTTGAGAAAAATAACATGCTTGTTGTTATGACCAAAGCTATGTTTGCCAAGATTAAATAAAGTTTTCAAAGCCATACCTGATGTAAGGTCAATACTCCCCCTAAGAATCATCACGAGGTCGATTGCGTGAAGAGAATACCGAGTGCAGCGAAGGGATCAATAGACTTCTTATTAATATTCCATCATAGACGACTCCACATTCACAGATACATAACTCTCCAACAAGGAGTGATAGACCTCAATGCAAAAACCTATTTTATAAGATAACTTCCCTAGACATGATACGACTCTACTTGACTCTAAAAAGACATAGATAAAGATAAAGATACCGGGCACTCCCCTAAGCTTGGAACAAGCTAAGGGGATTCCATTACCCAGGGAGATTTACTCCTCATCCTTGTTCTTTTCGGTCACGTACTCCTTGGCGAAGCGCTTCTATGGCAGCTGTTCTCCAGTCTCAAAGGACATTCCCGTCTCCAGGATCTTGCACTCAGCACCCAAACCCATGCGCAGAAACTTTAGTTCATACTCACAGTTCTGGTTCTGCGGATCATAGATCTGTGCTTGGAGCCCATAAACTTTTTCTTCTAGTGCGGCCAAACTTGACCACATCTCCTTCATCTCTTTCTTGTGGGAAGCCTCGATCTCGTTCATGATGTCGAAGTTAGCTTCAACACCACGCTCCACCATCTTCTTAAACTTGAAGACCTCATGTTCCATCTCCTTCAGCTGCTCCTCGGTGCTCCCCTCCTTGACTAGTCCCTTCAGATTCTCCTTGTGGAGGTAACCTACCTCCACACGAAAGATCCGGGGGTGCTTCTTCACCTCAGCGAGGTAAGGGTTGATGACGTTGACGACGAACTTGTCCTTCGGGGAACTTGGGGAAGCCATGGCACCTAGGTCTAACTGAAGGTTTTCCTGGCAGAAACTGCTCGAAAAGAAAACACAGGAAATCGCGAGATACGTTGCCGGAATGACCCGGGCAAATATATAGCAAAAATTTCTGCACAGAAAGGAAGGTAACGGGTCAAAGCGGAGTCGGAGATGGGCTCCGGGGTGCCCAGGCGGCCTCCCGGCGTGGCCAGGAGTGGGGCCGTGCCAGGGGGCGCCTGGGCCCCCTGGAGCTGGTCTCCGGCTCCAGTTAGGCCTCAAATTTTCTATATTTGCAAAAACTCATAATCTGGAACTTTCATGGCGGTTTCGCGATGTTTCCTTACCGTAATACATACCTTTCCTTATTCTGCTCCTGCTGGTGTCTGGAACAGGGCTGCAACATGTTCTTCATGAGACTTTGTGTATACCACATCCACATCAACATTGATAGGATCTCCTGCTATGTAATGCTTAAGTCTTTGCCCATTCACCACTTGAGGTTTGGTGCCTTCAAAATTGTTATTCTTGATTGCACCTGAGCGGTAGACTTCCTCAATATGAAATGGCCCTTCCCACCTGGAAAGTAGTTTACCTGGAGAAAACCTGAAACGGGATCTAAACAACAAAACTTTATCACCAACATTAAATTCACGTTTCAGAATCCTCCTATCATGCCACTTCCTTACCTTTTCCTTGAACATTTTAGCGCTCTCGTAAGCTTCACTTCTCCACTCATCTAGAGAAGTCAAGTTCATGAGACGCTTTTCACCAGCTAACTTCGGGTCAGCATTAAGCTCTCTAATAGCCCAGAAAGCTTTGTGCTCTAATTCTAATGGCAAATGACAAGCCTTGCCATATACCATCTTATAGGGAGACATGCCCATGGGGTTTTTGTAAGAAGTTCTTTACGCCCACAAAGCATCTCCTAACTTATTTGACCAATCCTTTCTATTTCTATTGACTGTCTTCTGTAAGATCAACTTGATCTCTCTATTGGTGAGCTCAACTTGCCCACTAGTTTGAGGGTGGTACGGTGAAGCAATTCTATGATTGACATCGTACTTGGCTAAAGCTTTTCTAAAAGCTCCATGTGTAAAGTGTGAACCCCCATCAGTCATGAGGTACCTGGGTACTCCAAACCTGAGAAAAATTACATCCTTGAGCATTTTCAAAGATGTCTTGTGATCAGCACTTTCAGTGGGGATTGCTTCTACCCACTTGGTTACATAATCAACAGCAACTAAAATGTGAGTGTACTTGTGTGAGGAAGGAAAAGGACCCATAAAATCAAAACCCCAGCAATCGAAAGGCTCAATCACTAGAGAGTAATTCATAGGCATCTCATTCCTTCTACTAATATTACCAACTCTCTGACACTTATCACAAGATAAAATACAATTTCTAGCATCTTTAAAGAGAGTAGGCCAATAAAAACCTGATTGAAGAACCTTATGTGCGGTCCTCTCACCAGCATGATGTCCTCCATATGGACTGTCATGACATTGTTTGAGAATGTCCTTCTGTTCGTGTTCCGGTACGCATCTTCTCACGATCCCGTCTGGACCTTCTTTGAAAAGATGTGGGTCATCCCAAAAGTAATGCCTCAAATCATGAAAGAACTTCTTCCTTTGCTGAAATGTTAAACCTGGAGGAAAAACTTTGCAATGATAAAGTTAGCATAATCTGCAAACCAAGGATCGGAGAGAGATTGTACTTTAACAACATCTAATTGTTCGTCTGAAAAAATTGTCGTTGACTGGAATGGGATCATGCGGTATATCTTCCATCCTTGAAAGATTATCCGCCACCGGATTGTCTGCTCCTTTCCTATCGAAAATCTGCAAATCAAATTCTTGAAGAAGGAGTACCCATCGGATGAGCCTTGGTTTGGCATCCTTCTTCTCCATAAGATACTTAATGGCAGCATGGTCAGTATGAACAATAATCTTAGAATCAACAATATACTGCCTAAACTTATCACAAGCAAACACTACTGCTAAGAATTCCTTCTCAGTAGTAGCATAATTCTTTTGAGCACTATCAAGGGTTTTGCTAGCATAAGATATAACATTCAACTTCTTATCAACCCTTTGCCCTAAAACAGCTCCAACAGCAAAATAACTAGCATCACACATAATTTCAAAAGGTAAATTCCAATCAGGTGGTTGCACTATAGGAGCAGTTATTAAAGCTTTCTTAAGAACTTCGAAGGCTTCCTTACAATCTTCATCAAAAACAAAAGGAACATCCTTCTGGAGAAGATTAGTGAGGGGTCTCGAAGTCTTGGAAAAGTCTTTAATAAATCTTCTATAGAAACCAGCATGACCGAGAAAACTACGAATACCTTTGATGTCCCTAGGATAGGGCATCCTTTCAATTGCTTCGATCTTGGCTCTGTCCACTTCAATTACCCTCTCGGAAATCTTGTGGCCAAGAACAATTCCCTCATTGACCATAAAGTGGCACTTCTCCCAGTTAAGCACCAGATTTGTCTCCTCACATCTCTGCAAAAACTTTATTAAAGTTGTGGAGACAATGGTCAAAAGAGGTTCCATAGACGCAGAAATCGTCCATGAATACCTCCACAATTTCTTCACAAAAACCATGAAAGATAGCAGACATACACCTTTGAAAAGTAGCAGGGGCATTACATAAACCAAAAGGCATGCGTCTGTAAGCATAAGTACCATAGGGACAAGTAAAAGTGGTCTTCTCTTGATCAGCAGTGTTAACATGAATTTGAGAGAAGCCAGAATAACCATCAAGATAACAAAAGTGAGTATTTTTGGATAACCTTTCAAGCATTTGGTCGATGAAAGGCAATGGGTAGTGGTCCTTCCTGGTTTCCTTGTTCAGCTTCCTGTAATCAATACACATTCGATATCCAATCATAATTCTCTGAGGTATTAGTTCATTTTTATCATTAGGAACCACAGTTGTTCCTCCTTTCTTTGGAACACAATGAACTGGGATTACCCACTTACTATCAGCTATGGGGTAGATAATACCTGCGGCTAGAAGCTTGAGAATCTCAGTCCATACAACATCCATCATTTTCGGATTCAACCGTCGTTGATGATCAACAACTGATTTAGCATCAGGTTCAAGGTTGATGGTATGCTGACAAATAGATGGACTAATCCCCTTGAGGTCATCAAGGGTATATCTAATTGCACCTCGATGTTTATGAAGTACTTCCAATAGACGCTCCTCTTCATACCCTGCAGGTTAGAATTGATAATAACAGGATATACTTTCTTTTCATGTAAATAAGCATATTTGAGCGTATCGGGAAGAGGTTTAAGGTCAAACACTGGATCTTCTTTTGGTTGAGACAAAATTCCCAAAGGCTCAACTGGAAGGTTGTGCTTTAGGATAGCAGGTTATCTTAAGAATATTTCGTCCAGCTCATTCCTCTCCTGCATATGCAAATCATTCTCGTGGTCCTCCATATATTGCTGCAAAGGATCATTAGGGGGAATAGCAATGGAAGCAATATCTTCAATAATCTTATCATTACTAGGTAAATCAATACCACGAGGCTGCTTAGAGAACTTTGAAAAGTTAAATTCATATGGCTCACCATTGAATTCAACAGAAACTTTACCTTTCTTGCAATCTATTATAGCTCCACAGGTTCTGAGAAAAGGTCTATCGAAAATAATAGGAAAAAAATTATCCCTTACTGAAGCAAGTACTAGAAAGTCAGTACGATACTGTACCTTTCCGCATAAGACTTCAACATCTCTCACACTTCCGATATGAGAGATAGTTGCTCTGTTTGCAAGATGAATAGTAACATCAACTTCTTCAAGTTCACAAGGTGAAATTTCACCCATGATCTCTTGATAAAGTGAATACGAGATAGCACTAGCACTCGATCCCAAATCGCATAGCCCATAATAATTATGATCTCCTATTTTAACAGATACTACTGGAGTACCTGAAATTGGGCCTTTATTCTTGGCTGTGACAAGATTAGTAGAAACAACACAAAAATTTATATTGGAATCTAAAGCATCATTAGTAATAAGATCCTTAACCAATGCAACTCGAGGATCGACCTTGATCTGGTCCTCAGGTTCATCAATTCTTCTCTCACTCTTATTCATTATGCCTGTCACAAAAGAGTGCTCCCTTATTCTTACGGGAAAAGGGGGCTTTTCATATATAACTGCAGGCACAATAGGGTCAGCAACATGAATAACAATAGGTAATTATTTGAAGGGTTTATGATGCTGATTCTTCTTCTTCTTGGAAGAGTCGATATGAGAGGCAAAATCCTTACAAAAATCAATCATTAGATGGGAATCAAGACCAACCTTAGAGCAAAAGGCATTAAAGGAATCAGTTTTCACATAGCTCTCTATATAATCATGCTCATAATTTATAGTAGGTTCAATACCTTTATCTATTTCCCAATCTTCGGTATTCTTCTGGATCCTTTCAAGGAGATCCCATCTTTGTTCAACGCTTTTCGTCTGATATACCCCACTAGAGGAGGCATCCAACATCTCCTTATCCTTACGAGAAAGTCTAGCATAAAAATTTGTAAGTATAGTTTCCTTGGGGAGCTCATGAATAGGACATTTGAGCATTAGAGATTTCAATCTCCCCCAAGCTTGAGCGATGCTTTCTCCTTCACGAGACCAAAATTTATAGATATAATTCCTGTCTCGACAAATTTCATGAAGAGGATAAAATTTGGTATAAAAGAGAGACATAAGCTCATGCCAATAAAGCAAATGAGAGTTATCGAGAAGCTTATACCAATCTGAAGCTTTATCTATAAGCGATACGGAGAACAATTTCTTCATGACAAACTCCTTTGATACACCTGCAAGCTTAAATAATGAACATAGTTGTGATAAATATAGCAAGTGTTCACTGGGGTGTCTATCTCCTGCATAACGATTAGCCAAGACACAATCGATAATACCAGCTGGTATTTTATAAGGAACAATTTCAGTAGGAGAAGGTACAACCACCACAGATGTGGGGCGTTTCCCCATAAGCAACGATCCAATAGCTAGGTTTTCCATACATAAAAAGAGAAGCAACAGCAAAATAAAAACAACGATATAAAAAATTCCTTACCAGCTTCACTTACCAATAGCGCTATCCTCCCCGGCAACGGCGCCAGAAAACGTAGCTTGATAACCCTCAACGTAAAGGGATCTATTGTAGCGTTTTCGATAAGTAAGAGTGTCGAACCCAACGAGGAGCGAAATGTATTGATAGGTGATGGTGGACAAGGAATAACTGCAAACACTGAAAGATAATTTTTTAGGGGTTTTCGATATAAGCAGCGATAAGATAAAAGCAAGCAAAGTAAATAGCACTGAGGAGCAGCAAGTGGCCCAATCCTTTTGTGCAAAGGATAAGCCTGACAACTGAACTTATAAATACTAAAGTGTTCTTGAGGACACATGGAGAGGTTGTCACATGCTTTCGCCATACTCCGTATCGATAACAAGTGTTGTGCTGATAAGTGTTGAGTGGGTGGATCTATGCTAGCACACCTTCTAGACTAAGATAAGTGCACTCTTATGATTAAACATCTTGCAAGCATCCGCAAATACAAGATAGAAATTAAGGCAAAGCCTAACCACAGCAATAAGATCAAGGATCCATTACTCCCTTGTGCAAAAGTGTGCAAACTGGGGTTCAGGTTTCTGTCACTCCGGCAACCCACCGTAAGCATTCTTAATACACAATGTATTCCCCTGGGTCCTTAAGAAGGCGAAGTGTTGAGTGTTCGACTCACACAACACCACTAGGAAAATAACAACACAACTTAAATATCAAACAACACAGATTACTTCAACATCATATGACTACTAACAACCAGACTTCTCCCATGTCCTCAAGAACTAAAGTAACTACTCACAAGACATAAAAGAGATCATGATCAGAGGTGATAAATATATGATAAACAATCTGGACATAATGGTATTTCTCCAACAAAACTCAATAGCATTCACCACAAATTAGTAATCAACACCAGTAGAGTAGAGAGGATAGATAGTACGGATTACAACACAAGATAAACTTGTGAGGTGAGATTGGATGGTGGTGGAGATGGTGCTGATGTTGGGGATGATGTTGATGATGATCTCGATGATGCCTGTGACGATGGTGATGATGATGGCGATGATCTCCCCTTCCGGGAGGTGATCTCCTCGGCGGAATCTGCCCGCCGGAGAGCCCTTTTCTTCTCTGTAGGTTTCCGCCACGGAGCGGCGGCAGAACTCCATGAAAGCTTCTATTTTTAGGCTTTTTCGCGTAACGATGAGTATATAGGCTAGAGGGGGGAGCCGGGAGTGGCCCCAGGGCTCCAGGCGCCCTCCCAGCGTGGCCAGGGGTGGGGGCGCGCCAGGTGGCCGCCTGCGGCCTCTCTTCGGCGAGTCTTCGTGAATCTCGTGGAAAATGCCCCCCCCCGGTCGATTTTCAGGTAGTTTGAAGGTATTCTCCTTCAGCAACTCAGCATCCACTTTTTACCGCTGAATCCTGCGTCTGCTGCTTCGGCACTGGAAAGTTGCAAACTATGTAAAACAAGCCAAAACAACATAAGAGCATCATCGTAATGTGAAATATATATCAATGAATAAGGATGAATTACGATATAAAATAGTGATGCATTTTGGACGTATCACGTCAACGTAACCCTTTATGGCGAGCTCCTCATCAACTCCTCCATAAACAAGAAAGAGATCATTTGTTCTTCTCAAGTACTTTAGTGTCAGAACCCTCTGTTAGGTAATGTGCTAGGATCAAAGTCATCTTGCATCATGTTAAAAATTTCAAAAGAAATTATTTGAATCAAATTCAAAAGCAAAATGGGAGAAGGAACCCCCCCCCCCCGAGATGAATTAATTCAAAAGGCCAGAAATAAAGTTGCTCCAAGAATTCATGTTTGATTTTTTAAAAGTCTTATAAATGAGTGTGATCACATATCAAGTGATGTGGGACCCACCCCATGCTCATGGATTTTTCAAATATTCAAACAAGACCTTGGAATTAATCAAAAACCCCTATTTGATTTAAAGTTCAAATAATTTGAATTTTAAAAATGTTCAAACTTTGCAAGTGGCTAGCCTAGTATATTGTGATGCCACATAAAAAGTTTTAGCATTTAATAAAATGGTTTGCTATTTTTTTAAGCTAGCCAAAACAAATGTCAGAAAAAGAAATAAGAAAAAGAAAACAGAAGAACTTACCAGACGCCCGGGGCGAAGCCCACCTCTTCCAGCCCAGCCGGCCCACCAGGGGCACGGGGGTCTTCTTCCCCGTCCCGCGCACCCAAGCTGCTCGGTGGAAAGCCACCGAGCCAGCCGTGGACGCCACGTCGACGACGAGGGCCTTCCAGGCCTCCCCGTGCCTTCTCCCTTCGCCTGGAGACGCCCTGGAGCACGCCTCCTCCATTCCCCCCCCCATCGCAGCTTCGTCTCGCGGTCTCTCCCCGTTTTCCCCTTTTCCACCGAGAGCAGACGCCGCTCGCCGTCGCAAGATCTCGCGGGCAACGACGGAGAGGAGCCCGGAGACCTTTTCCATCCTGCGCAGCACCGTCGACTACCCCGATCTGGAGAAGATGGCCCCTTAATCGAGCCCGTGGACGACGCACGCTTCATCGAGGACTCGCCGGACCCGCAAGTCGCCATCAAAGAATTCGCCGCCACCACGACCTCCCCGACCTCCCTGACCCCTCTGCTAGCATCAAGGTGAGCTTCTTCATCCTCCCCGACCAACCCCGAAGTTTCTCTCCATCTCCTTTGCGTTTCGCCATGAGAGCAGGAGCTCGCCGCCGCCATGGTCGCCGGTGGGGCTGCTCTTTTGCTCGTCTGTCCTCGCCGTGCTGTCGATCGCATAGCTGGCGTTCCCAAGAGGCCGTCTAGCTAGCGCATGGCCAAGCACGGGCAGCGCAGCGTCGACTGCGTCAGGGCCGTGGCTCCGCCGCCGCTAGGGCTCGTCGCCGATGTGCCTCCGATGCCTTCCGGTGGCGCTGCTCTGCACCATTCAGCGCGCGCAAGGGAGGGCTTCAAGATGGAGGTCGCAGCGCTTCAAATGGACGCCGGAATCGTCCTCCCGTGCAGCGCCGCCACGTCTGGTGACGCCGGCGTTTAGCCGCCGGCCATGCGGGCCTAAACCCCCTCGCTAATCACCCCTAACCCCACTGACAAGTGGGCCCTAACCGCTAATTAACCACCTGGTTAGTTAAAACTAACCGGGTTAATTAACCCAGAGACTGACACCCCTGGCCCACCAGCCAGCCCCCCCTAACGTCACTGTGACATCAGGCTGACGCAGTAAATCAAATAAGTGAATTATATAAATCCAGAAAATCCAGAAAAAGGCTGAAACTTTGGAAATTCATAGAAAATTCATATTAACTCCAAATTTAACAAATAATATATGAAAAATGATCAGGAGAAAATAATCTATCCAAATATCCAACTTTCAACCATTTTTGAGTTGAATTTAAAATGTGACCAGTAGCATTTGCTATTTGGTTTAAATGGAATTAAATCAAATTCATTTCAAATGCTTTTGCAATTTGAACCATAGCAACATACCACATTATACTTGAACTTCAGAGGCATATCATACACATTTCAAAATGGGTTAACTTGATCAAACAATGTCATATGCAACTTGGCTAAATTGGAAATCATATGTGGAGTTTAAATTTGCAAATTCAATTGCAAATACCCCATTTAAGTGGAATTGCTTCACACATCAAAGAATATACATCAAGTTTCAACCTTCAACCATGTGATTGTGCATTGTATTTACTTTGCTACCTTGTTTGTTGTTTGTCGAGTAGAGGTGGAACCGGAACAGGAGGCAGCCCCCTTCGTTGAAGACCCCGAACCCGAACCTCGTCAGCAAGGCAAGCAAACCCCCATTGATCATGTCGATAAAATCCCACTTCCCTCTCATGTCTCGCTTATGCATTGTATAGGATGATTACCATGCTACGTTTCTACCGCATAGAGGAACCCATTCCTTTGCATGACCTATCATTTGTCACAGTAGTAAGCAAACCACAATCCTAGCAAATGTAGGAGTTGGTTGATATCGTGTGGCCCCTGCAATTGTTACTGCTTACTGCATGCTTAGAGTGATACAATGATGTTATTGTTATGTGAGTCGGGATGGTAGTGATCATGTTGATGATGGTGGAAATGTGTTGGTGCATCTACCCTAATACAAGGTGAACGATGAGAGGCTGTGTAGGAGTACACAGTGGGTTGTCTTGTTGAACACCTCCCTAAGTCCGAGTTCTTGTGTGGTGATCCAAGATGAAGAGTACAACCACACATTGGTCTCACTGACCCCTCTCAACCTATTAACTCATCCCTTTCGATGTCCAGATGTTGCAATAGTTCAGAGTTCTGGTAGGTTTGTGGCCTGGCTGCTAAGTGAGAGAACGGCTCATCCGAGACCGGCTTACGCACCACGCACACATCATCTGGGTCCACTTCGGTAAACCGGCCGGGTTCACGATAGTGGTAGCCAACCCAGGTAGGCGGCTTTCTTGGACTAGATCGGCTATGAGGTAACAGTTGTGGTGAGCATCCTCGCTGACACCCCTTGAATGGTGTCGAGATCAAAGGCGGTAACTGATGATCATGTGTGTGTAGCGGTACACCCCTGCAGGGTTAACAAAACTATTCGAATAGCCGCGTCCGCGGTTAAGGACTGCTTGGAAAGCTTAGCTTGATTATTAGACAACTTGAACTGGATACTTTTAAAACTCGCCAAGATAAGTGTGAGTGCTATGGCGTGCTTTCTCGTGGGGAAGTCGAGGAAGGCACCATAGTGGTGTAATTGGTTGGAGAAAGTAGTGGACTCGTGTACGCTTGTTACCTCAAGTCTGGTACTCGTAGTTCAGGACTAGCCAAGTCAAAGCTGGCACTTCTGCAATTGAACCCCACCTCCCTTTACCTTGATACATGTGCATGAGTAGTATAGCTCCTATGTAAGTCTTGCTGAGTACGACTTTGTACTCATGTTTGCTTATTCTATGTTTTAGATGAACCCACTGACCCCGAAGGTGGCTTCTTCATCGAGCTCGATGACTGAAGACCAAGCTAGTATAGTCCCAGTCAGACGACTGGTTCCCTCGTGGAGGGCTTGTGTTTAAATAAGGCTTCTTAAGCCATTTGTTAAACTTGTCTGTACCCAGACCTACTTTGCTTCCGCTTGTCTGTTGTAATGTTGGATCACATGCTTGTGATCTCTGTGTGCACTCTGTGAGAGTTATCAATAAAATGTATACTTTGTAGAGAATTGCAATGATACCTTCTGTTCATACAAGGCATGTGTGTTGTGTGTATGTTTATAACATGCATGTCTTTGTATGGGTTTTCGAGACCTTAGTTGTGATCTGGCTGGCGGTCTTTCATACACCAAGTGGCCCTTAGATGTGCGCAGCTTGGGGCATCGCGATGCGATTGTTCAAGACTCTGTCTCGTGCACACTTTGTGGTATGATCGAGCCCGCCCTAGACCCCGACTAAGTGATCGGGCTGGAGTAAGTCTATGTAAGAGTTATGAGATAGTCGATAGTATGATTGAGGCGACTTGTCTTTGAATATGGGAGTTCATCACCCATATCATTAGACTTGTGTGCGGACGATGAGGACCCATCTCAGTTGATCATCCGGCCTGGATGGGAGGCCCCTCACGTACCATGCTTTCCGAGAACGTTCTATGCTTGGCCTTGTCTGCTTAGACAAGTGGGTACGGTTCTCGGCTCTCCATATGACTATGTCGTAGCGGGACTTGCATACGCTAACCCCGGGTCCCGACAGACTTGGTATCGGAGCAGGACTGCCTGTAGGACTAGCAGCCTTGGCCGAAGTCGAGTCTAGCTTGCTATAGTTATGTAGTTACTCTGGGTATATAAGGGAACAACGTAAGGCTTCTTTTTTCTCCTTACCCCCTTCGTTCTGAGTTCTGAGTCACCCTCATCTTATTCTACTGGAAGATAGGACTAGGCTCACCTCTGTCTGATTAGAACATCTCGTTGTTTGCTTCCTTGTAGCCGTAGGAAAGTTGTGTCCGGTTTCCTAGCATTGTTGTAATGCTGATTTCTTACATCGTATTATGTGAGTGTTGTTTCTACATTGCAAGAAAAGACATTTCTTACAATTACAGCCGTTACATTGCCCGAGTCATTCCAAGTTTCTTCATAATCTGATGCATTTGCAAACTCCTTTCTGTTTCATATCGCGGATCTTCCCCCTCGGCAGATTGTTCGTCTGACCCGGTGCCTCGATGTGCGTGGGCATCCAGCCATGCTAATCGATATGATCTCCTTCATTGGATACCGATGGTACCCTGAGTACATAGTTGAGGAGCAGTTCCTTGACTTCAACCAGACTCAGTACCACTGCATTGTCAGGATCTACCCGCACCACAATGGAGTCACTCAGCCTATCCACTTTGGACATGGCATTGGCATGACTGAGAACATGGTTGTGCAGGATGCTGCATACTCATGTATTACACTGCTGAGAGAGGAGCACACTATGCTGAGAGAGACCTCGTTCCGCTATATCCCCGCTGCACTTCCAGGAGAAGAGGGATATTACACCGGACTGTACACAGATCACTCTTTGGAGGACCCTTTGCTTCAGATGACTGCTAGGTTTGCTTGTGATCGAGATCGTGATGCACGCGCTCTCAGTTTCGAGCTTCACGCCACCCGTGTTCATCTGTATCGAGCACTGACACTCTTGGCACCCTTTGTGAGTGTTGGATCAGTCGAGTATGATGCTATCTACCCTGTCAGGACGCAGATGCCTTCTCGAGTTGCTTGGCCCGAGATTGGAGGCATTTTTCCACCCCGTGGTCCTCTGCTTCCACCCTATGCTGGACCTAGGCCCCATCCTTGCCCAAATGGATATCAGGGTCCACAGGCCTCCGTGTTTTCCGATGGTCACCTTCAGCTACCGGGTTACGTGGGTAACTTTTACGAGGACTACTATGGAGATGGAGATGAGTGAGACCGCCTGTGGTCTTACTTAGTGAGGATGTAGTAGTATCTTAGTATATTGTACGCAAGGTGTTCTAAGTTCCAGAGGCTTAGATAAATAATGTATAGGAAGTCAGAGTGCCTCTGAAGGATGTATCATCTTCATCACGTTTGTATTAGCTTGGCGCTTGTACTAAAACGATGTATGGTTTGTATGACAACTTGTGAATATATGGCTTGTATGCTTTTATCACCATGTTGTCAAGATGATTACTTCCTTTGCTCTGTAATCCTTCCAGTACTTCAATACCTTGTTTAGACTCTTCCAATCAATTCTGTTTGACTTTGGTTTTCACCTTCAGGATGTCTCAAGGAACCCGTGGCCAGCTTGGTCATGCCCAGGGTCGTGGGAATGAACAGGAGGAAGGCAACCTTCCACCCCCACCCACAATGGCTCAGGTTCTAATGGAGGTTGAGAGGAACCGCCGAGACTCTCACCATTTGCTGGAGGTCATTGCCCGCAACACCACTCAGCAGCGCAACGATTGGTGTCTTTGAACGACTTCATCCGGCTTCATCCCCCGGTTTTCAGCTACTCCACCGAGCCCCTTGACGCCGATGACTGGCTTCGCAGCATCGAGAGGAAGCTCCAGGCAGGCCATGTTGCAGATGGCGACAAGGTCAGCTATGCCACTTACCACCTCGAGGGTGCAGCTAGCTCTTGGTGGGAGAATTTCCTGAACATGCGTCCCGTTGGACCACCCACCACTTGGGATGAGTTCTACACTTCCTTCCGCGAGCACCACATTCCAAAGGGTCTTATGGACCGCAAGCGTGAGGAGTTCTGCAACCTCACCCAAGGCAGAAGGACTGTTGATGAGTTTAGTCGTGAGTTCAACCGACTGGCTCGTTATGCTACTGAAGAAGTCTCCACCGACGCCAAGAAGCAAGAGAGGTTCCGTCGTGGACTCAATTCCGGACTCCGTCGTGAGCTCAACCTGCATGACTTTGCCACCTTCCAGGTCCTTGTCAACAAGGCCATCAAGGAAGAGGACATGAACACTCCCAATGACTTCCGCAAACACCCTAGGGATGATGGTTCATCCAGCTCAGGTTCTCAGAAGCGCAAGATCTGGATTCCCAACAGTATGTTTCGCCAGAACAACCCACCGAGGCCATCCTATGTGGCGCCTCGTCCACCAGCTCAGTTCCACCCAGCTTCACCGAACAACCCAGCTCCATGGACTGTCTTTGGAGCCTGTTACAAGTGTGGTCAGGCAGGCCACTACTCCCGCGAGTGTCCCCAGAACCAGCTCCAAAATCAAAATGTTCCACCCCGTGCCGGAGGCAACAACAATGGTCGTGGCAAGCCACCCCAGAAGGTCTACACCACCAAACCCGCTCCTCCCGCCACTCGTGGACGTGTGAATCAGATTGCCGCCGAAGAGACTAACGACACCACTGATGTCATTCTTGGTACGCTCCCAGTCAATTATGTTCCTACTTCCGTTCTTTTCGACCCAGGAGCATCTCATTCATTAATGTCGGAAAGTTATGCACTTCGTCATGAGTTATCTTTTGTTGAATTGTCCACCCCCATGATTATTCAAACTCCAGGGTCAAGATGGCAAACTAATAGAGTAAGCCATGGTAATCAAATTGCAATTGAGGGTTTAGTATTCCTTGCTTCACTCATAGCCCTCAAGTCTTCATACATTGATGTCATCCTTGGCATGGATTGGCTATCAAGGCAGAATGCCTACCTTGAATGCAAAGGCAAATCAGTGAAACTCACCCACCCTTCAGGCAAGACCGTCAACTACACCTCACCCAGAACAAGAACCCAAGTGCATTCTATGAATGTACTTCCCCTTCCCGACCTTGAAGATGTTCTGGTGGTTCGTGACTTCCTGGATGTCTTTCCTGAAGAGCTGTCGGGCTGCCACCCGACAGATGTGTAGAGTTCATAGTAGATCTTATGCCAGGAACCGCACCAATTTCTAAACGCCCATACAAAATGGCCCCACGTGAGTTAGCTGAGCTTAAAACCCAACTGGAAGCTTTGTTGGAAAAAGGCTTCATCCGCCCTAGCTCATCGCCATGGGGTTGCCCCGTTCTGTTCGTAACGAAGAAAGATGGAACAGAAAGGATGTGCGTAGACTATCGCCCGCTAAATTTAGCGACGATAAAGAACAAGTACCCACTGCCCAGGATCAATGATCTTTATGATCAACTTGCAGGATCCTCTGTCTTCTCCAAGATGGATTTGAGATTAGGTTATCATCAAATCAAGATCCGAAATGAGGACATTCCCAAAACGGCTTTTACTACTCGTTATGGTCTTTGCGAGTACACCGTCATGTCCTTTGGTTTAACCAATGCCCCCGCCACTTTCTCGCGCATGATGAATTCGATCTTCATGGAGTACTTAGATAAGTTTGTTGTGGTTTATCTCGATAACATTCTCATCTACTCGAAGAACGAAGAAGAACATGCTGAACACCTAAGGCTAGTATTGGTAAAACTTAGAGAGCATCGCCTGTATGCTAAATTCTCCAAGTGCGAATTTTGGCTACCAGAAGTGACCTACTTAGGCCACGTGATTTCTGCAAAAGGCGTTGCTGTGAATCCCGAGAGAGTTTAGGCCGTCCTTGATTGGACTCCCCCTGAATCGGTTAAGCAAGTTAGGAGTTTTCTTGGCCTAGCCAGCTATTGCCGCCGCTTCGTCGAGAACTTTTCTAAAGTTGCAAAGCCTCTAACTGAACTCCTCAAGAAAGATAAGAAATTCCTATGGACTCCCAAGTGCGAGGAAAGCTTTCAAGAGCTAAAAAGAAGATTGACTTCTGCACCTGTACTTGCACCTCCAGACACCAAAAAGGATTTCGAGATCTTTTGTGACGCATCACGGCAAGGGTTAGGATGCATACTTTTGCAAGATAGACATGTGGTAGCTTATGCTTCACGCCAGTTGCGTCCATATGAAGAGAACTATCCTACCCATGATCTTGAACTCGCTGCCGTAGTTCATGCCCTAACAACTTGGCGACATTACCTCCTTGGTAATCGTTGTGAGATCTATTCCGACCACCAAAGCCTCAAATACATTTTCACCCAGCCAGATCTTAATCTCAGGAAAAGACGCTGGATTGAGTTGATAAAAGATTACGACGTAGGAATTTCTTACACCCCAGGCAAAGCCAATGTCATGGCTGATGCACTATGTCGTAAGTCGTATTGTAACAACCTCATGTTACAACAGTATCAACCACTTCTTCATGAGGAATTTTGCAAACTCAATCTTGAGGTTGTTCCTCATGGCTATCTTTCTACCTTGGTGGCGAAACCAACTCTTGAGGATCAAATCATAGTTGCCCAAAGGCGTGCACGAGGTGTTTGCCGGATCAAGGAGAACATTGCTAGCGGAGTTGCTAAATGTTTCTCCACAGATAGTAAAGGAACGGTATTATTTGGAAATCGTTTGGTAGTACCTAAGAATAGGGAACTAAGGCAACTCATCATCAAGGAAGCCCATGACACAACCCTCTCGATTCATCCCGGTAGCACAAAAATGTACCGAGATCTACGCCAGAGATTTTGGTGGACTAGGATGAAGAGAGACATTGCTCAATTTGTTGCCGAATGTGATGTTTGTCGTCGCATTAAGGCAGAACATCAAAGACCTGCTGGTACGCTTCAACCTTTGTCAATTCCCGAGTGGAAATGGGACAAAGTCGGTATGGACTTCATCACCGGCTTTCCAAAAACCCAGAAAGGAAACAATGCCATCTTCGTTGTCATAGATAGGCTTTCCAAAGTTGCTCACTTCCTGCCAGTTCGCGAGTCTATAACTGCTAGCCAGTTAGCGGACTTGTACGTCTCTAGAATTATATCCCTTCACGGTCTTCCTTTGGAAATCAATTCTGATCGTGGTAGCCTTTTCACCTCTAGATTCTGGGGAAGCTTTCAGAATGCTATGGGAACTCATTTCTCCTTTAGTACAGCTTTCCATCCTCGGTCTAGCGGCCAAGTCGAAAGGGTTAACCAAATTCTTGAAGACATGCTCAGAGCTTGTGTTGTCTCATTCGAAAAGAATTGGGAGAAGTCTCTGCCATTCGCCGAATTTGCTTATAACAATAGTTTTCAATCTAGTCTGAACATGGCACCTTTTGAACTCCTATATGGACGACGATGTCGAACACCACTAAACTGGTCAGAAACCGGTGAAAGACAATTCTTTGGACCGGATATGATCAAGGAAGCAGAAGAGCAAGTTCGAATTGTTCGTGATCCATTGAAAGCAGCCCAGTCTCATCAGAAAAGCTACTATGAACGTCATCATAGGCAAGAGAGCTACAATCTGGATGAGAAGGCTTACCTTCGGGTTACTCCTCTGAAGGGAACCCAACGTTTCGATATCAAAGGCAAGTTGGCCCCACGTTACATCGGACCTTTCCGCATTCTTGCTAAACGTGGAGAAGTTGCCTACCAACTTGAACTACCCCCGCACCATTCCCGAGTACATGATGTATTCCATGTATCACAACTCAGGCGTTGCTTCAAGGACCCCATCCGCAAAGTCGACCATGAAACGCTTGATCTCCAAGATGACCTTTCTTATCGAGAATACCCCGTTCGTATTCTTGATTCCGCAGAGCGTGTCACTCGTCGTCAGAAGATTAAGTTTCTGAAAGTGCAATGGTCACACCACTCTGAGAGAGAAGCTACGTGGGAAAGAGAAGACCGTCTCAGTGCCGAGTACCCCACCTTCCTCCCGCAAACTTCTGAATCTCGGGACAAGATTCTGTTGAGTGGGGGCGAGTTGTTAGAACCCTCTGTTAGGTAATGTGCTAGGATCAAAGTCATCTTGCATCATGTTAAAAATTTCAAAAGAAATTATTTGAAATCAAATTAAAAAGCAAAATGGGAGAAGGAACCCCCCCAGATGAATTAATTCAAAAGGCCAGAAATAAAGTTGCTCCAAAAATTCATGTTTGATTTTTGAAAAGTCTTATAAATGAGTGTGATCACATATCAAGTGATGTGGGACCCACCCCATGCTCATGGATTTTTCAAATATTCAAACATGACCTTGGAATTAATCAAAAACCCCTATTTGATTTAAAGTTCAAATAAACTGAATTTTAAAAATGTTCAAGCTTTACAAGTGGCTAGCCTAGTATATTGTGATGCCACATAAAATGTTTTAGCATTTAATAAAAATGGTTTGCTATTTTTTTAGCTAGCCAAAACAAATGTTAGAAAAAGAAATAAGAAAAAGAAAACAGAAGAACTTACCAGACGCCCGAGGCGAAGCCCACCTCTTCCAGCACAGCCGGCCCACCAGGGGCACGAGGGTCTTCATCCCCGTCCCGCGCACCCAAGCTGCTCGGTGGAAAGCCACCGAGCCAGCCGTGGACGCCACGTCGACGCCGAGGGCCTTCCAGGCCTCCCCGTGCCTTCTCCCTTCGCCTGGAGACGCCCTGGAACACGCCTCCTCCATTCCCCCCCCCCCCTCGCAGCTTCGTCTCGCGGTCTCTCCCCGTTTTCCCCTTTTCCACCGAGAGCAGACGCCGCTCGCCGTCGCAAGATCTCGCGGCCAACGACGGAGAGGAGCCCGGAGACCTTGTCCATCCTGCGCAGCACCGTCGACTACCCCGATCTGGAGAAGATGGCCCCTTAATCGAGCCCGTGGACGACGCACGCCTCATCGAGGACTCGCCGGACCCGCAAGTCGCCATCGTCGAATTCGCCGCACCACGACCTCCCCGACCTCCCTGACCCCTCTGCTAGCATCAGGGTGAGCTTCTTCATCCTCCCCGACCAACCCCAGAGTTTCTCTCCATCTCTTTTGCGATTCGCCATGAGAACAGTGTAACACCCTCACTGTCAGTGAACAGTAATCACTGTTACTGTTCATCTGTACTGTTCAAAACTTTTGTTTGGTCAACTGGTTCAGTTCAAATTCAAATTCTCCTTTGATATTGTTGCAAGCAATATGAACCATGGACCTTGATCATCATTGGCCAACTAAAGACCAAGCCATTTGAAATAAAATTCAAACAAACCCTAAAATGCCTTTTGATGAATATTAAAAATAGGGTGACAATAAATCTTTTCCAAAAATCTTGGAACCACTTTTATAAAATCCCAAATAATCACTGGACCAAATCCATATGAGTTTGGGTATTTATTGTGCTATGGAAAATTCCAAATAAATAATAGCAGTAGAAATTCCAGGCCAATTACTCATTTTATAATAAAATAAAATATCAAATGAGTTTGGAAAATTACCAAACTTTTTGTGGCATCTCAGTATGGTGTCACACTTATTATAGAACCTACTACATATTTTACAAAAAGGCTAAAGCAACTAAAATAAATATAAACAGAAAAGAACAGAAAGCAGAAAAGAATTAAAATTGAATAAAAGCAAAAGGAGCCCAAACCCCCTCTCCCACTGGGCCTACCGGCCCAGCAAACCCCCACCACACCCGAATCTAGCCCAGCTAGCCCACCCCGACTCATCTCCCTCCCCTGTTCACCTCACCCCCCCCCCCCCCCCCCCCGTGGAGGCCATCCATGGTGCCACGGCTCCCGCCGTCGCCGTGTCGCAAATCCGGCGGCTCCTCGGCGACAACAAGTCACGGCCGTGCCCCCCCCCCCCCGTGCCCTGGACGAACCCTAAACCTAGCGCCTCCCTCCGTTCCCCTTTCGCTAGCCTTTGTGCGACTTCCCCCTTTGGACTCGAGCTCCGCCATGGACGCCGCTCGCGCGCCACCGTGGCCATCGTCGTCTCCAGGCTCCGGGAGCATGTCCAGGAGGTAGCCCGCCCTCGCCTTCGTCTCCCTCGGCAAGCAATCGAGCTCCCGCACCCTCACCGCGACGCCGGCCTCCTCTTCCTCAACCACGGCCACGGCGACCTCGTCGTCAAATTCGCCCTCACCGGCGCCCCCACGAGCAGCTTGCCCTCCCCTACGCCACCCCGGTGAGCCGCAACTAGGATTGCTCCGTTTCCCCCATCGATTCCGCCGTCTGGCCACGCTGCCATGGGCGTCGGGCTTCTGTCGCCGCTACTTTGGTCGTCGTCGTCGCCTTGTCCCTCCCCGTGGGCGCGCGCTTGCAACACCGGGTGCGGGAGGGCAGGGGCTATCCCCTGGTACCTCCGCCGTACCGAATGTTCGCCGGGGCTGGCCGGCAGCCTCGCCGCCGTGCCACGGCCACCGCCGGTGTGCCTTGGTTGTGGCCTCGTGCCACTGTCCAGTGGGCCCGGCTGGATAACCCCCCCCCTTTATTAAGCTAAATAAAATTGCTAATAAAAATTGAGCCCATGACATGTGGGCCCAGACCTTTTAGTTAATAAAATGATTAGTTAATGTGTGATTAGCCCAGTGTGTATGACAGATGGACCCCACTGTTGTTTAATTAAATAAAATGCTTTTTATAAAATGTGAATATGACATGTGGGACCCACTGGTCAGGTTTGACCAGTCAAACCCCCTTTGTATGACAGGTGGGTCCCCTCTGTCAGTTGACCAGTCAACCTTACAGGTGGGTCCCCTCTGTCAGGTTGACCAGTCAAACCACTGTTCTGGATAATGTTGGAATTTAATATTAAAATAAATTCCAAAAATCATTTAAATTGATTTAAAACTTTGAAATTCAATAAGTTTTAAACCGTAGCTCAGATTCAAAAACTTTATACATGAAAGTTGATCAGAAAAATATAACGAATACGAATACGCTATCCATATGTCTACCCCACCCCCCTAACACACCGATCATCGACATTCCCCCCCTCCGGGCTGCCTGTCGATAATTCCCGGTACCGATAAAAAGTACCCGGATGAATTTATTCAGAACACGAAAGTTGTCCGGAATGGTTCGACTAACACGGATACACCCCCCTTATGTTTGTCGGATGTCCACGACACCTCCGGCTTGATCCTTCCCCTCCGGACACCCTGTCCGGTAATCACCCGGAGCTGGCAGTTCATCCCCGGATGAATTCCCGCTCCGAGCAAAGTGTGTTGCACTGCGTTAGAACACCGTTAACATTTCATCTGTCATGTCATGCATATATTTGTTTATTATTGCCGTGTATTTACTGTTTCCTCCCCCCTTAATCTACGGTAGACCCGCCTGCTACCGCCGACTACACTGCTGCCGGGTACGACTACTTCGTCGACGACCCTGCCCCTACCGTCGAGCTTCCAGGCAAGCAGAGCCATTCTCTTCCCCAGATATCGCCTATCTTTCCGTACATTTCTTGCACTAGGCATTGTTACTGCTGCTGCTACGTTACAATCCTATTCAATTGCATAGCCTGTTTTTGTCGCCCCTTGATGTACCTCTTTTATCCTATGCTGCCTATTATTATTATTTATTATTCAGCAGTGAGCCCTGCGCATTGTTAGCTAGGATTAGATATAGGGCCGTGATCACTCAGGGGAGTGAACGCGGATACAAATATTATAACTGCACAGGTACGGTACAAAGCAGACACCGCCAAAGGCCCCTATCTGGGTTATGCCTAGTCACCTCAAGTGTGAGCCATCCAGGAGTAATCCTTGTACTCCACTCGAGGCTGACTTTGTCTTGCCGCCATAGGGTCCTGAACAACGGTTGTCCTTAAAGGTAAGAAGTCGGGCGACCCAACGGTGCCCGCGAGCGGTATATCGTCGGGAACGACAGGGAGGGTACGACCGACGTTACTGGCGTGCTTAGCCCCTGCTCGTATCTCGCGAGAGTTACCAAACCACGAAAATCGAGCTCTACCAAGAGCACACGCGAGACAAGGTAAGGAGACGTTTCACCTTGTTGGTAACCGCAGTGACTTGGTGGGACGACAGGGCAGGCACCGATGTACTAGTGGTCCTGGTTGCTGTCGTTGACCGCGGGTCGGTTAAGTCGAGGCAACGATAACGGTTGTCACGCAGGTTAATTAAAATGCTAAATGGTTCGGCGGATGTCTTGAGTAGCCTTTTGGCTTGTACGCACTACCTACACGTGGGACGAGGAGTGTGGGCTCCCCTGCATCGTAGTCTCATTCGAGGGTCTTCAGACGTCAGCAGTACCGCGGGCTGATTGCCGGGAAGTGGTGTTGTCTTCTCTTGCTCGAGCGGTGTATTTGTATTTGCTTTGATTTTGCTTCACCGGCCAGTCACGCACCGTGCAGGAGTACGTTCGGGTTAGGGTCCAAAGCCCGGAGTACATAGGATATAGTTCGGCGGATGACCTCTCTGTTGATTGCCGAAGGATGGGCTACTTTGTGTCGGATAGCTTTGGTGGAGCGTTCCCTAACAAGGTTCCCGCCACCCTGGAGATCCGAGCGTCGTAGAGTCACGCCAGTGCACCCCTGCAGGGAAGATTAATCTATTCGAATAGCCGTGTCCACGGTAACAGGACGCTTTATGCTGAAGCTGGATCTTACCACTAGAAACTATTACTATTAAACTGTATGGTTCCGGGTCTTCTTCCTCGCAGAGAGTCGAGGAAGGGAACTCGGAGGCATTATTATTATTGTTAATCATTACAACTTATATTATACAATGTTGCAGCAACTTCTGCTTCGTTGTTACTTTATGCTTTATATGAACTGTTGGCTGATTCTTACCTCATGCTGCAAGACATCGTCGGAAGATGCTAGTCTTCGATAGGCCTAGCTTCTTATCCTTATTCTGATTTCTATCTTGCAGTCCACTATATAGAGCCTCTTCTTTCCGTTGATACAATGCATATTGCTTAGTAGCGGACGTAAGACTCGCGGGTATACTAGATACTCACCTGCTTTATTTCCTTTACTGTTTTGCCTGATCGGCCGCTGCAGTCGACGTTGGAGCCCAGGAGCAGGAGTACCCCGGAGGCGGATACTACTACGTCGAGAACCCCGCTGACCAGGACCAGGAGTAGTTTCGGAGGCTCCCAGGCAGGAGGCCTTGCCTTTTCGATCTGTATCTCTGATGTTATTTGTGCTAGCCTTCTTAAGGCAAAACTTGACTTAACTATGTCTGTACTCAGATATTATGGCTTGTATAACTTATGTATTCGGGTCCGCGTGACCCCCTTTATTGTAACATATTGGTTTATCCTTTTGTGTTTAGTGTTGTGCTGTGATATTCTCACCGTGGCACCCTAATCTCAGTCGTGTACCCTGCGTGTATGATTACTGTACACGGATTGATTTTGGGGGCGTCACAAGTTGGTATCAGAGCCGACTGCCTGTAGGAAGCCACCCCACCACTACCTGGTCGAAGTTGAGTCTAGACTTTGAAAAACTATTTTCCTAACTTAATATTTGGCTTACGGGCCCACATCGATGTCACTACGTGTGATATCTATGGTATTAGGATCCTTTTCTCCTTACCTATGCTCTGGGACTCTGCTCTCTTATCCTTGCTGGTAAGTTTTACAAAATCTGACATTAGGATCACGTTCTCTTGATTCCACCCGGCGTTTTTGGTGCTTCCCCCATTGATTGAGTCGTGTCGCAGGAGTCGTACCCCAGATCCCGGACCGCGGATCCCATTCTCATTCTGGGCAGGCCGCGCGTTCTCTGGCATCAACTCCTGTGGCCAACAGTTTTCTTGCGGCGTGATTGACATAGTGGAATCTATGTCGCGTCGTGTAATCCTTACCGCGGTCTGCGCGCCGCCTAGTGTGTCCTTTTTCCTTAATTTCTACGACGTTACGCTGCCCGATTTTCGATTGATTCTATGTGTGGATGTGTATGTCTTATATGACTACTCCTATATATCCGCGCCTCCTCTTTGTTGTCGCTTTACCTCTTACTCGTTTCCGGCATTTCGTTAAAAATGTTCATCGCTGAAATACCCCTGTTAAATTCTAGCAGGATGGTTGGTCGTGGTGGTCGTGGTCGTGGTCGTGGTGCCAACGATCCACCTCCGCCGCCGGACTACATGGCCGCGATGATGCAGCAGTTTCAGATGAACCAGGTGTTTATGCAAGGAGTCATAGATCAGCTCCAGAATCAGAACCAGAACCAGCACCAGCATCAGCCGCCTGTGGTTACTCTGCGGGATTTCATGCGTCTCAATCCCCCTCTCTTCCACCAGCCTGAACAGCCGCTCGATGCTGATGATTGGCTTCGTGACATCACTCGACAGCTGGAGTTCGCTAATGTGAGCGCTGCTGATTACGTCAACTTTGCGTCCTATTTCCTGCGTGGCCCCGCTGCTCAGTGGTGGGACACTCACAAGGGCTCGCTAGTTGAAGGGACTGTCGTCGCCTGGAATGACTTCAAGGCTACCTTCCGTGCTCGTTATGTCCCCCAGGAGATTATGAACCGTATGAAGGCCGAGTTCCGCAACCTCGTTCAGGGCAACAAAACTATCGAGGCATATCAGAGGGAATTCCTTCGCCTCTCCCGCTATGCTGCAAGTGACCTCCCCAATGATGCAAGTAGGCAAGAGAAGTTCCCTGATGGACTCAACGCAGATCTCCAGCTTGCACTGGCTTTGCACGTCTTCCCCGACTTCGCCACCATGGTGAATCAGACTATCACCCTTGAGACCGCTCAGCTTAAGTTCGGTGGTTCGGCGAAGCGCCCCCGTGATGCTGGCTCATCTTCGGGCACAGCACAGAAGCAACGCGTTTGGCTTCCACACAGTGTGTATCGTCCAAATGCCCCTGTACCAAGGCCGTCGTATGTTGCACCTCGTCTGCCTCCGCCCCCGCCGAGACAGCCGAAGACTGAGACTGCACCCCTCCGTCCTCAGGATGGCCTGTGCTTCAAGTGCCATCAGCCAGGTCACTTTTCCAGAGACTGCCCCCAGCGACAGAGTCAACTGGTAGTTCACCCTGCTGGCCGTGGAAATGGCCGTGGAAACAACAGAACCCCCAACTATAACACTGGGTCTTCTTCTCACACTCGCGGACATGCTTACAACATTAATGTCGAAGAAGCTCAGGAGCAACCTGCTACCGTGATGGGTACCCTTCTTGTTAATTCAGTACCTGCTACTGTTTTATTTGATACAGGAGCATCACATTCATTCATGTCGGAAGCATTTGCATTGTCGCATAACTTCATGGTGGAAAATATGGATCCACCGATGGTTGTCCGCACTCCGATAGGTCATTGCCACACCTCCAAGATAGTGCCCAAAACCATCGTCGAAATTGAAGGAGTTGAGTTCCTTGCTTCTCCCATCCTCTTGAAGTCTTCCACCATAGACCTCATTCTGGGCATGGATTGATTGAAAGTCCACGATGCCGCACTTTATTGTGGCACCAGTTCTGTCCAACTTTTTCACCCCTCCGGCGAGATTGTTAACCACACCACCCGGATTACCCGTGATGCTAAAACGCATATCTATATGATGAATGCTCTTAATGTCTCACCTCTCGACGGGATTGAGAACGTTCCAGTCGTTCGTGATTTTCCCGACGTCTTCCCAGAAGAACTCCCGGGAATACCCCCGATCCGAGAGGTTGAATTTGTCATCGACTTGAAACCTGCTACCGTCCATATTGCCAAGCATCCCTATAAGATGCCACCTCACCACCTCCTTGAACTGAAGAAGGAGATCGACGAAGCACTTCACAAAGGATTCATTCGCCCAAGTTCCTCTTCTTGGGGAGCCCCTTCGCTCTTTGTCAAGAAGAGCGATGGAACTAATCGTTTGGTCCAAGATTACCGACCCATCAACCAAGCCACCATCCAGAACAAGTACCCCCTCCCCCGGATCAATGATCTTTATGATCAACTTGCTGGATCCACGGTGTTTTCAAAACTCGACTTAAGGTTGGGTTACCATCAGATCCGAGTCCGTGAAGAGGACATTCCGAAGACCGCTTTCATTACTCGCTATGGTTCATACGAGTACACTGTCATGTCCTTTGGCTTGACGAATGCTCCAGCCACTTTCTCCCGATTGATGAACTATATATTCATGGAATACCTTGACAAGTTTGTCGTGGTTTATCTGGATGATATCTTAATATACTCCAAGAATAAAGAGGAGCATGCTGAACATCTTCGCCTTATACTGAAAAAACTTCGAGAACACAAACTCTACGCTAAGTACTCTAAGTGTGAGTTCTGGCTTCCTGAAGTGACCTACCTTGGTCACGTGATTTCCAAGGATGGCATTGCCGTCAACCCAGAACGTATCCAGGCTATTCTTGACTGGACTCCTCCCAAGACTGTCAAGCAAGTCAGAAGTTTCCTCGGACTCGCCAGCTATTGCCGCCGTTTCGTCGAGAACTTTTCCAAGATTGCCAGGCCTCTGACTAACCTGCTTCACAAAGGCGTCAAGTTTGAGTGGACAGATAAACGTCAGGAAAGTTTCCAAGCCCTCAAGGACAAGCTCACTTCTCCCCCAGTGCTTGCTCCGCCTGATACTCAAAAGGACTTCGTGATATATTGTGACGCATCTCGTCAAGGATTAGGCTGTGTCCTAATTCAAGAGCGCAAAGTGATTGCTTATGGCTCTCGTCAATTGCGTGCTCACGAAGATAAGTACCCAACACATGATCTTGAATTGGCAGCGGTAATTTATGCATTGAAGCTGTGGCGACATTACCTCGTCGGTAATCGTTGCGAGATCTACACCGACCACCAAAGCCTGAAGTACCTGTTTACTCAACCAGATCTGAATCTCCGCCAGCAGAGATGGCTCGAGACAATAGCCGACTACAACATGGGAATTTCTTACACCCCGGGCAAAGCTAATGTGGTGGCCGATGCCTTAAGCCGCAAAGCCTATTGTAGTGAACTTGAAGTTCAAGTGCAACAACCACGCCTGTATGCAGAACTCCGCAAGCTGAACATCGAAATTGTTCCACAGGGATATGTGAACTCCCTGGTGGTCAAACCAGACCTCGACACCCGCATCAAGACGGTGCAACATTATGACTCTGAAATTTGGAAGATTAAGCGGCGTGTCGCCAGCGGAGAGCCCTCATTCTTCACTATTGATGCAAATGATGATAATGCGGTGTACTACAAGGGTCGTTTAGTGGTTCCGGTAGCGAAGGCAAACCTGAATTACGCCCCTGATGTCATGAAAGAAGCTCATGATACACCTTTGTCGATCCACCCTGGTAGTACCAAGATGTACCAAGACATTCGTCCGCGGTACTGGTGGTCTAACATGAAACAAGACATTGCTCGATATGTTTCTGAATGTGACGTTTGCCGTCGCGTCAAGGCAGAACATCAAAGACCTGCTGGAACTCTACAACCACTCTCTATTCCTGAATGGAAGTGGGACAAGATTGAGATGGACTTCGTCACCGGATTTCCCCGATCGCAGAAAGGCCACGATGCTATCTTTGTCGTCATCGACCGTTTCTCCAAGGTTGCCCACTTTCTGCCAGTCAAGGAGACGATCTCTGCTAGTCAGTTGGCAGACTTGTATGTTTCCAGAATCGTGTCGCTCCACGGTATTCCGTTGGAGATCAGTTCCGACCGAGGCAGTATTTTCACCTCAAGATTTTGGGATAGTTTCCAAGAAGCTATGGGCACTCACCTGAATTTCAGCACCGCTTATCACCCCCAGTCGCAAGGACAAGTCGAACGAGTTAATCAAGTGCTTGAAGATATGCTGCGAGCTTGTGTCATCTCATTCGGTAAGAAATGGGAGGAATCTCTTCCATTTGCTGAATTCTCGTACAACAATAGCTATCAGGCTAGTCTGCAGATGGCTCCCTTCGAAGTTCTCTATGGACGTAAGTGTCGAACCCCTCTGAATTGGTCGGAAACTGGAGAACGAACTCTCATTGGTCCGGACATCATACAGCATGCTGAAGATCAGGTTCGCGTTATTCGTGAACACTTGAAAGCTGCTCAGTCCCGCCAGAAAAGCAACTATGATCGTAAGCACAAGGAAATGGTCTATCAACCTGGTGAATACGCGTACCTCCGTGTCACTCACATGAGAGGCACCCATCGCTTCGGAATCAAAGGCAAATTAGCTCCTCGCTACATTGGCCCATTCCGTATTCTTTCCAGAAGTGGACCAGTGGCATACCGTTTGGAATTGCCTCCGAACCTCTCTCAAGTCCACGACGTATTCCACGTGTCGCAACTCCGACGCTGCTTCAAGGACCCTATTCGTGAAGTGGAACATGATATGATCGAGCTGCAACAGGACTTGACTTATCAAGAACATCCGAGCCGCATTCTCGATCAGTCTGAACGCAAGACCCGCAACAAGACGACGAAGTTTCTCAAAGTTCAGTGGTCAAATCATTCTGAGGATGAGGCCACTTGGGAACGCGAAGATCGTCTTCGTGAAGAATACCCTGATCTTTTTCCCGCTACCACTTAAATTCTCGAGACGATAATTCTTGTAGTGGGGGAGATTTGTAACACCCTCACTGTCAGTGAACAGTAATCACTGTTACTGTTCATCTGTACTGTTCAAAACTTTTGTTTGGTCAACTGGTTCAGTTCAAATTCAAATTCTCCTTTGATATTGTTGCAAGCAATATGAACCATGGACCTTGATCATCATTGGACAACTAAAGACCAAGCCATTTGAAATAAAATTCAAACAAACCCTAAAATGCCTTTTGATGAATATTAAAAATAGGGTGACAATAAATCTTTTCCAAAAATCTTGGAACCACTTTTATAAAATCCCAAATAATCACTGGACCAAATCCATATGAGTTTGGGTATTTATTGTGCTATGGAAAATTCCAAATAAATAATAGCAGTAGCAATTCCAGGCCAATTACTCATTTTATAATAAAATAAAATATCAAATGAGTTTGCAAAACTACCAAACTTTTTGTGGCATCTCAGTATGGTGTCACACTTATTATAGAACCTACTACATATTTTACAAAAAGGCTAAAGCAACTAAAATAAATATAAACAGAAAAGAACAGAAAGCAGAAAAGAATTAAAATTGAATAAAAGCAAAAGGAGCCCAAACCCCCTCTCCCACTGGGCCTACCGGCCCAGCAAACCCCCACCACACCCGAATCTAGCCCAGCTAGCCCACCCTGACTCATCTCCCTCCCCTGTTCACCTCCCCCCCCCCCCCCCCCCCGTGGAGGCCATCCATGGTGCCACGGCTCCCGTCGTCGCCGTGTCGCAAATCCGGCGGCTCCCCGGCGACTACAAGTCGCGGCCGTGCCCCCCCCCCCCGTGCCCTGGACGAACCCTAAACCTAGCGCCTCCCTCCGTTCCCCTTTCGCTAGCCTCTGTGCGACTTCCCCCTTTCGACTCGAGCTCCGCCGTGGACGCCGCTCGCGCGCCGTCGTGGCCATCGTCGTCTCCAGGCTCCGGGAGCATGTCCAGGAGGTAGCCCGCCCTTGCCTTCGTCTCCCTCGGCAAGCAATCGAGCTCCCGCGCCCTCACCGCGACGCCGGCCTCCTCTTCCTCAACCACGGCCACGGCGACCTCGTCGTCAAATTCGCCCTCACCGGCGCCCCCACGAGCAGCTTGCCCTCCCCTACGCCACCCCAGTGAGCCGCAGCTAGGATTGCTCCGTTTCCCCCATCGATTCCGCCGTCTGGCCACGCTGCCATGGGCGTCGGGCTTCTGTCACCGCTACTTTGGTCGCCGTCGTCGCCTTGTCCTCCCCGTGGGCGCGCGCTTGCAACACCGGGTGCGGGAGGGCAGGGGCTATCCCCTGGTACCTCCGCCGTACCGAATGGTCGCCGGGGCTGGCCGGCAGCCTCGCCGCCGTGCCACGGCCACCGCCGGCGTGCCTTGGCTGTGGCCTCGTGCCACTGTCCAGTGGGCCCGGCTGGATAACCCCCCCCCCTTTATTAAGCTAAATAAAATTGCTAATAAAAATTGAGCCTATGACATGTGGGCCCAGACTTTTTAGTTAATAAAATGATTAGTTAATGTGTGATTAGCCCAGTGTGTATGACAGATGGACCCCAGTGTTGTTTAATTAAATAAAATGCTTTTTATAAAATGTGAATATGACATGTGGGACCCACTGGTCAGGTTTGACCAGTCAAACCCCCTTTGTATGACAGGTGGGTCCCCTCTATCAGTTGACCAGTCAACCTTACAGGTGGGTCCCCTCTGTCAGGTTGACCAGTCAAACCACTGTTCTGGATAATGTTGGAATTTAATATTAAAATAAATTCCAAAAATCATTTAAATTGATTTAAAACTTTGAAATTCAATAAGTTTTAAACCGTAGCTCAGATTCAAAAACTTTATACATGAAAGTTGATCAGAAAAATATAACGAATACGAATACGCTATTCGTATGTCTACCCCACCCCCCTAACACACCAATCATCGACATTCCCCCCCCTCCGGGCTGCCTGTCGATAATTCCCAGTACCGATAAAAAGTACCCGGATGAATTTATTTCGAACACGAAAGTTGTCCGGAATGGTTCGACTAACATGGATACACCCCCCTTATGTTTGTCGGATGTCCACGACACCTCCGGCTTGATCCTTCCCCCTCCGGACACCCTGTCCGGTAATCACCCGGAGCTGGCAGTTCATCCCCGGATGAATTCCCGCTCCGAGCAAAGTGTGTTGCACTGCGTTAGAACACCGTTAACATTTCATCTGTCATGTCATGCATACGTTTGTTTATTATTGCCGTGTATTTACTGTTTCCTCCCCCCTTAATCTTCGGTAGACCCCGCTGCTACCGCCGACTACACTGCTGCCGGGTACGACTACTTCGTCGACGACCCTGCCCCTACCGTCGAGCTTCCAGGCAAGCAGAGCCATTCTCTTCCCCAGATATCGCCTATCTTTCCGTACATTTCTTGCACTAGGCATTGTTACTGCTGCTGCTACGTTACAATCCTATTCAATTGCATAGCCTGTTTTTGTCGCCCCTTGATGTACCTCTTTTATCCTATGCTGCCTATTATTATTATGCATTATTCAGCAGTGAGCCCTGCTCATTGTTAGCTAGGATTAGATATAGGGCCGTGATCACTCAGGGGAGTGAACGCGGATACAAATATTATAACTGCACAGGTACGGTACAAAGAAGACACCGCCAAAGGCCCCTATCTGGGTTATGCCTAGTCACCTCAAGTGTGAGCCATCCAGGAGTAATCCTTGTACTCCACTCGAGGCTGACTTTGTCTTGCCGCCATAGGGTCCTGAACAACGGTTGTCCTTAAAGGTAAGAAGTCGGGCAACCCAACGGTGCCCGCGAGCGGTATATCGTCGGGAACGACAGGGAGGGTACGACCGACGTTACTGGCGTGCTTAGCCCCTGCTCGTATCTCGCGAGAGTTACCAAACCACGAAAATCGAGCTCTACCAAGAGCACACGCGAGACAAGGTAAGGAGACGTTTCACCTTGTTGGTAACCGCAGTGACTTGGTGGGACGACAGGGCAGGCACCGATGTACTAGTGGTCCTGGTTGCTGTCGTTGACCGCGGGTCGGTTAAGTCGAGGCAACGATAACGGTTGTCACGCAGGTTAATTAAAATGCTAAATGGTTCGGCGGATGTCTTGAGTAGCCTTTTGGCTTGTACGCACTACCTACACGTGGGACGAGGAGTGTGGGCTCCCCTGCATCGTAGTCTCATTCGAGGGTCTTCAGACGTCAGCAGTACCGCGGGCTGATTGCCGGGAAGTGGTGTTGTCTTCTCTTGCTCGAGCGGTGTATTTGTATTTGCTTTGATTTTGCTTCACCGGCCAGTCACGCACCGTGCAGGAGTACGTTCGGGTTAGGGTCCAAAGCTCGGAGTACATAGGATATAGTCCGGCGGATGACCTCTCTGTTGATTGCCGAAGGATGGGCTACTTTGTGTCGGATAGCTTTGGTGGAGCGTTCCCTAACAAGGTTCCCGCCACCCTGGAGATCCGAGCGTCGTAGAGTCACGCCAGTGCACCCCTGCAGGGAAGATTAATCTATTCGAATAGCCGTGTCCACGGTAACAGGACGCTTTATGCTGAAGCTGGATCTTACCACTAGAAACTATTACTATTAAACTGTATGGTTCCGGGTCTTCTTCCTCGCAGAGAGTCGAGGAAGGGAACTCGGAGGCATTATTATTATTGTTAATCATTACAACTTATATTATACAATGTTGCAGCAACTTCTGCTTCGTTGTTACTTTATGCTTTATATGAACTGTTGGCTGATTCTTACCTCATGCTGCAAGACATCGTCGGAAGATGCTAGTCTTCGATAGGCCTAGCTTCTTATCCTTATTCTGATTTCTATCTTGCAGTCCACTATATAGAGCCTCTTCTTTCCGTTGATACAATGCATATTGCTTAGTAGCGGACGTAAGACTCGCGGGTATACTAGATACTCACCTGCTTTATTTCCTTTACTGTTTTGCCTGATCGGCCGCTGCAGTCGACGTTGGAGCCCAGGAGCAGGAGTACCCCGGAGGCGGATACTACTACGTCGAGAACCCCGCTGACCAGGACCAGGAGTAGTTTCGGAGGCTCCCAGGCAGGAGGCCTTGCCTTTTCGATCTGTATCTCTGATGTTATTTGTGCTAGCCTTCTTAAGGCAAAACTTGACTAACTATGTATGTACTCAGATATTATGGCTTGTATAACTTATGTATTCGGGTCCGCGTGACCCCCTTTATTGTAACATATTGGTTTATCCTTTTGTGTTTAGTGTTGTGCTGTGATATTCTCACCGTGGCACCCTAATCTCAGTCGTGTACCCTGCGTGTATGATTACTGTACACGGATTGATTTTGGGGGCGTCACAAACAGGAGCTCGCTGCCGCCATGGTCGCCGGTGGGGCTGCTTTTTTGCTCGTCTGTCCTCGCCGTGCTGTCCATCGCATAGTTGGCGTTCCCAGGAGGCCGTCTAGCTTGCGCATGGCCAAGCATGGGCAGCGCGGCGTCGACTGCGTCAGGGCCGTGGCTCCGCCGCCGCTAGGGCTCGTCGCCGACGTGCCTCCGATGCCTTCCGGTGGCGCTGCTCTGCACTATTCGACGCGCGCAAGGGAGGGCTTCAAGATGGAGGTCGCAGCGCTTCAAATGGACGCCAGAATCGTCCTCCCGTGCAGCCCCGCCGCGTCTGGTGATGCCGGCGTTTAGCCGCCGGCCACCCGGGCCTAAACCCCCTCGCTAATCACCCCTAACCCCACTGACAAGTGGGCCCTAACCGCTAATTAACCACCTGGTTAGTTAAAACTAACCGGGTTAATTAACCCAGAGACTGACACCCCTGGCCCACCAGCCATCCCCCCCCCCCTGACGTCACTGTGACATCAGGCTGACGCAGTAAATCGAATAAGTGAATTATATAAATCCAGAAAATCCAGAAAAAGGCTGAAACTTTGGAAATTCATAGAAAATTCATATTAACTCCAAATTTAACAAATAATGTATGAAAAATGATCAGGAGAAAATAATCTATCCAAATATCCAACTTTCAACCATTTTTGAGTTGAATTTAAAATGTGACCAGTAGCATTTGCTATTTGGTTTAAATGGAATTAAATCAAATTCATTTCAAATGCTTTTGCAATTTGAACCATAGCAACATACCACATTATACTTGAACTTCAGAGGCATATCATACACATTTCAAAATGGGTTAACTTGATCAAACAATGTCATATGCAACTTGGCTAAATTGGAAATCATATGTGGAGTTTAAATTTGCAAATGCAATTGCAAATACCCCATTTAAGTGGAATTGCTTCACACATCAAAGAATATACATCAAGTTTCAACCTTCAACCATGTGATTGTGCATTGTATTTACTTTGCTACCTTGTTTGTTGTTTGTCGAGTAGAGGTGGAACCGGAACAGGAGGCAGCCCCCTTCGTTGAAGACCCCGAACCCGAACCTCGTCAGCAAGGCAAGCAAACCCCCATTGATCATGTCGATAAAATCCCACTTCCCTCTCATGTCTCGCTTATGCATTGTATAGGATGATTACCATGCTACGTTTCTACCGCATAGATGAACTCATTCCTTTGCATGACCTATCATTTTTCACAGTAGTAAGCAAACCACAATCCTAGAAAATGTAGGAGTTGGTTGATATCATGTGGCCCCTGCAATTGTTACTTCTTATTGCATGCTTAGAGTGATACAATGATGTTATTGTTATGTGAGTCGGGATGGTAGTGATCATGTTGATGATGGTGGAAATGTGTTGGTGAATCTACCCTAATACAAGGTGAACGATGAGAGGCTGTGTAGGAGTACACAGTGGGTTGTCTCGTTGAACACCGCCCTAAGTCTGAGTTCTTGTGTGGTGATCCAAGATGAAGAGTACAACCACACATTGGTCTCACTGACCCCTCTCAACCTATTAACTCATCCCTTTCGATGTCCAGATG
Organism: Bromus sterilis; assembly: GCA_950022295.1. Lineage (NCBI taxonomy): Eukaryota > Viridiplantae > Streptophyta > Magnoliopsida > Poales > Poaceae > Bromus > Bromus sterilis. The sequence goes on along the minus strand of OX465596.1, from coordinate 80,221,186 downwards.
TCTCAATAGTTCGGAGTTCTGGTAGGTTTGTGGCCTGGCTGCTAAGTGAGAGAACGGCTCATCCGAGACCGGCTTACGCACCACGCACACATCATCTGGGTCCACTTCGGTAAACCGGCCGGGTTCACGATAGTGGTAGCCAACCCAGGTAGGCGGCTTTCTTGGACTAGATCGGCTATGAGGTAACAGTTGTGGTGAGCATCCTCGCTGACACCCCTTGAATGGTGTCGAGATCAAAGGCGGTAACTGATGATCATGTGTGTGTAGCGGTACACCCCTGCAGGGTTAACAAAACTATTCGAATAGCCGCGTCCGCGGTTAAGGACTGCTTGGAAAGCTTAGCTTGATTATTAGACAACTTGAACTGGATACTTTCAAAAATCGCCAAGATAAGTGTGAGTGCTATGGAGTGCTTTCTCGTGGGGAAGTCGAGGAAGGCACCATAGTGGTGTAAACTGTTGGAGAAAGTAGTGGACTCGTGTACGCTTCTTACCTCAAGTCTGGTACTCGTAGTTCAGGACTAGCCAAGTCAAAGCTGACACTTCTGCAATTGAACCCCACCTCCCTTTACCTTGATACATGTGCATGAGTAGTATAGCTCCTATGTAAGTCTTGCTGAGTACGACTTTGTACTCACGTTTGCTTATTCTATGTTTTAGATGAACCCACTGACCCCGAAGGTGGCTTCTTCATCGAGCTCGACGACTGAAGACCAAGTTAGTATAGTCCCAGTCAGACGACTGGTTCCCTCGTGGAGGGCTTGTGTTTAAATAAGGCTTCTTAAGCCATTTGTTAAACTTGTCTGTACTCAGACCTACTTTGCTTCTGCTTGTCTGTTGTAATGTTGGATCACATGCTTGTGATCTCTGTGTGCACTCTGTGAGAGTTATCAATAAAATGTATACTTTGTAGAGAATTGCAATGATACCTGTTGTTCATACAAGGCATGTGTGCTGCGTGTATGTTTATAACATGCATGTCTTTTTATGGGTTTTCGAGACCTTAGTTGTGCTCTGGCTGGCGGTCTTTCATACACCAAGTGTCCCTTAGATGTGCGCAGCTTGGGGCATCGCGATGCGATTGTTCGAGACTCTGTCTCGTGCACACTTTGTGGTATGATCGAGCCCGCCCTAGACCCCGACTAAGTGATCGGGCTGGAGTAAGTCTATGTAAGAGTTATGAGATAGTCGATAGTATGATTGAGGCGACTTGTCTTTGAATATGGGATTTCATCACCCATATCATTAGACTTGTGTGCGGACGATGAGGACCCATCTCAGTTGATCATCCGGGCTGGATGGGATGCCCCTCACGTACGATGCTTTTCGAGAACGTTCTGTGCTTGGCCTTGTCTGCTTAGACAAGTGGGTACGGTTCTCGGCTCTCCATATGACTATGTCGTAGCGGGACTTGCATACGCTAACCCCGGGTCCTGACATTTAGGATGTTCTTTAATGCGGTCCAATGGGTCATTCCCGGATTACTTTGGTAGCGATTAGTCATACTAATAGCCAGCGCTAAATCCGGCCGGGTACATAACATAGCATACATGAGAGAACCTATGGCTGAGGCATAGGGCTTTGAGGACATTTCCTCCTTCTCTTTTGTTGTAGTTGGGCATTGAGTCACACTTAATTTGATACCTTTTATAACCAGCAAGAGGCCTCTCTTGGAGTTATCCATACTGAACCTTTTCAATATCTTATCAATGTAAGCGCTCTGACTCAAAGCCAATAGGTGATTCGGTCTATCTCTATAGATCTTAATCCCTAATATGTACGCTGCTTCACCTAGGTCCTTCATGGAAAATTGTCCATTCAGATATTCCTTCACTTCTTCTAAGAATTTTCTATCGTTCCCTATTAGTAATATGTCATCTACATATAACACAAGGAATGCTACAGAGCTCCCACTCAGTTTCTTATAGACGCAGAACTCTTCGACGATTTGGGCAAATCCAAAAGCTTTAATGACCTCATCAAATCGAAGATTCCAGCTCTGAGATGCTTGCCTCAACCCATAGATGGACCGTTGAAGCTTGCACACCTTACCAGCATTCCTTGGATCAATGAAACCCTCCGGTTGCATCATATACAACTCTTCCTCAATGTTGTCATTAAGGAACGCAGTTTTCACATCCATCTGCCATATCTCGTAATCATGATATGCAGCTATTGCTAGTAGGATCCGAATAAACTTTATCATTGCTACAGGAGAGAATGTCTCCTCGTAGTCAACTCCTTGAATTTGTCGGAACCCCATCGCGACAAGTTGAGCTTTATAGACAGATACATTTCCATCTGCGTCAGTCTTTTTCTTGAATATCCACTTATTCTCGACGGCCTTGCGGTCCTCGGGAATATCCACCAAAGTCCAAACTTTGTTGGTGTACATGGAGTCTATTTTGGATTTCATGGCTTCTAGCCATTTCTCGGACTCGGGTCCCTCCATTGCTTCTTTGTAACTCGTAGGTTCATCTGACTCAATAGCCGATATTGCATTCACAAGTTGTCCGTAAAACTCAGGAGATTGACGGACTCTTGATGACGTACGTGGCAAAATAGGTTCCTCTTCATTCTCATCATGATCATCATGTGTGTCATGATCGTTATGAATGTCGTTCTGGCCGTTCTCTTCAGCTCCCACTGTGGAAGAAGGTTCCAGAACAATTTCTGTTGCCGGTTCTTCCATTTGGAGTGATTGGTCAGTCACTTCATCGAGGTCTATTTTCCTCCCACTTAACTCTTTCAAGAGAAACTCTTTCTCGAGAAAGTGTCAAGTCTTGGCGACAAACGTTTTGCCCTCAGACTGATTATAGAACGTGTATCCACAAGTTTCCTTTGGATAGCCTACAAAGATGCACTTATCCGCCTTTGATTCGAGCTTGTCAGGCTGTAGTTTCCTAACATACACCTCACAACCCCAAATCTTTAGGTGAGACAACTTTGGTTTCGTGCCATGCCATTCCTCAAATGGTGTTGTCTTTTGGATGGTGCCCTATTAAGAACGTAAGCGGCAGTTTCTAACGCATACCCCTAGAATGACACAGGTAAGTCGGTATGAGACATCATCGATCGCACAATATCCAATAGGGTTCGATTACGTCGTTCGGCTACACCATTCCTTTGAGGTGTGCCTGTCGGCGTAAGTTGTGGTACAATGCCACAAGACTTCAGATGATCGCCAAACTCGTGACTTAAATACTCGCCACCTCGATCGGATCGAAGGTGCTTGATTTTATTCCCGAGTTGATTCTCGACCTCATTCTGAAATTCCTTGAAGCTTTCAAAGGTTTCAGACTTATGCTTCATTAAGTAAATATACCCATATCTACTCAAGTCATCAGTAAAGGTCACGAAGTAACGAAGACCATTGCGTGTGGGGACGTTCATGGGTCCACATACATCTGTATGTATGATCCCCAATAAGTCATCTGCACGCTCCATTACACCATTGAATGGAGTCCTTGTCATTTTGCCCATGAAGCATGGTTCACATGTATCAAGGGATCCAAAATCCAATGAATCAAGAAGTCCATCCTTATGAAGCTTCTCCATGCGCTTTATACCAATATGACCAAGTCGACAATGCCACATCGCCATGTGCTCTTCGCTACTATACTTTAATCTTTTGGCCTCTATATTGTTAATGTGACACACGTCACCATCGAGATCAAGTACGAATAAACCACGTTGCTCCGACGCGTGAACATAAAACACTTCATTCTTATAAATCGAACAACCAATTGTATCAGACTTAAAAGAATAGTGGTCTCGCTTCAAGCAAGAGCGACTAACGATGTTCACACTCAATGCGGGTACATAGTAGCATTTATTCAGAATCAAAACTAATCCCGAAGGGAGACTAAGATGCATCGTGCCGACCGCCAGTACTTCAACTTGACAGTCGTTGCCCACGCGCATCGTCACTTCATCTCTCAGCAAGCGTCTCTTATTCCTTAGTCCCTTAGTGGAATTAGAAATATGAGCGACAGATCCTGTATCAAGTATCCAGGATGTGTTCCCGGCGCTTGTCAAGAAAAGATCAACAATATGTATATCAAATATACCTTCGTCTCTCTTGGCGACCTTGCCAACCTTCTTGTCCTTTAGGTACTTGGGGTAGTTGCGTTTCCAGTGACCTTCACCCTTGCAGTAGAAGCACTCAACTCCGGGCTTGTGTTTAGGTGCCTTGGGAGGAACGACAACTGACTTGCCATCCTTCTTAGAGCTGCCTTTCTTTCCCTTGTCCCGTCTGCTTGACCTCTTGAATTCAGTGGTCTTCTTGACCATGAATACAACATGCTCCTTCTTGATCTCAACCTCGGCACTTTTCAGCATGGCGAACAACTCAGAAGGGGTATTAGTCATCCCCTGCATGTTGTAGTTCAGCACGAAGCCTTTGTAGCTAGGGGGAAGCGACTGCAACACCCTATCAACTGCAAGTTCATCTGGAATCTGACATTCCAGAGAATTCAAGCGTTGAACGTAGCCAGACATTTTGACCACGTGCTCACTCACGCTGCCGTGCTCGTCCATCTTAGCCGATAAGAAGGCTTCAGAAGCCTCGTACCGTTCAACCCTGGCTTGAGGTGCAAAGACGGCCTTGAGGTCGGTGATAATCTCATATGTACGCATCCTCTCAAAGCGCTTCTGCAGCTCAACCTCCATGGAGTAGAGCATGGCACTCTGGACAAGGTTGTAATCATCAGTTTTGGAGAGATAGACATTCTTCTCATCCTGACTGGCATCATCTGCTGGTGCGTCACCTAACGCGCCCTCTAGTACGTATGCCATTTTGAGGGGAACGGGGAGAATCCTCAGGGTACGGAACCAGTTGGTGAAGTTGGACCCATCAGTTTTCAGTTTGTCTTTCTCTAGGAATGAGCCTAAGTTGAACGAGGGGCTTGGTGCTGCCATCTACAATGGTGATTCACAAAGATACATATTTAGACTTTTGTTCATAATGTGGACTTTTCAATTTAATCTTCAAAATTATAGAAAGCTCCCACTTAGATAAACACCTCTCAATTTAACTAAGTGATTACACAATCCCAGACCCCATACCTCCCCCGATCGTCACGGCCATCAGTATGCGACCCAGGTAGGCCTCTAAGCCAATCACATCAGGTATGTGACTCTTGCTCGATATTTCGATCTACTGTGTTCCAGGCCCGCATCTACATACGTCAAGCCTGCCAATCCAACCTTGATGTTAGCTGTTCAGCAAGGCCATATCTGCATATGCCAGGCTCGCTGAACCCAACCTCATGCGAACGCCATTTAATATGTGTGACACCCGGTATGTACGGAATGTCGGCCATATGGTAGGTCCTTCCAGGCGGTGCCCACCAAGGGAGAACACAATGTTGGTATTGTAAGAGATGGTCCTATTTGTGCTACCGTCGTCATATCTAGCATACTAGCATAAACAGGAAGTAAAACTGTAAATCATACAGGCTATGATCCCCCTTCATGCAAAGCAAAGTTAAACGCCTTTCTACTTTAGCTTGTGCAAGTTTTACGTGGCTGCTAGGGGTTTCGAGAGAGAGAACCGATTTCTATCCTGCGAAAAAACATGCCCCAACACCAATCCCCAATCGTCTCTATTACACCCCTGACGGGGCCCTCCGTTGCAAACATCTTCGCATCGTTAATGCAAAGAGACAGACACCCCCCAGCCACTTATATGGTACAAGCCATATGTCAAGCGTGGAACCAGTCTCGCGTAAACACGTAAGGTCGGTCGGGGGCTGCTTCATGAGATATTGCCGCAACGCTAAATGAGTACACGTGGGAGGGTAACGAATGAAGATTCGACGCCCACATCCTAGATGTGTTCTACCCATACAACACATCTACGCATAGCTAGCTCATGATACCACTGTTGGGATACCGGGCAGAAAACACAATTTTTTTCATGCCTACGATACCCGAACCCAAGATCTATGCTATGCGATGTAAAGTAACGGAGGGAATCAGAGTTCATACCTTTGAAGACCGAAAGAGGGAAACGTTCTTGCGAACGTGGCTGGTGTAGACTCAGAACTACGACCTCCCTGTCGTGTTGAATACCACCGGCGATGGAGACTCCCAGTTGACCTCCAGCAATGAAGTAGCACCACAGGTGTAGTGCCTCGAAGAGATTATACACGTACGGTACAATCGATGTTCCGTCTGGGCCCCGAACTAGGCGAGCAACGGAAGAAAGACGGATTCGGATCACGACTCCGGCAGAGCGACGACCTGTTGTGGTGGAGAACTCCACACTAGGTGTAGCCTCCAAACAAGGGGAGTCCACTCAATAGATAGGAGAAGGAGAGGGAGAGAGATTTTCTTGTGTTGGAAAAAGGGGGGTGTACCCCTCCTTATATAGGCCAAGGGGGGGGGTGACATCCTCCGCCCCTCCCCCATGTGGGACTAAACCCCAAGGGGGGGAGGTGCGCCGGCCAAGGGAGGGGGGATGGGCCCCACCCTTGGCGCAAAGCCCAAGGGGGGAAACCCCCTCCTCCCTAATGGGCCCATATGGCCCAATAAGCCTTTTTCCACTTTTTAAATTGATTTAAATATATTTTAATATTTAATTCAGATAATTAAATAATAAAAATATATTAAATACAATTAATCTTTATTTTGAACCTTTCAAAATGTCCGGAACAACTTCCGCTCTCCTCCAGAACTATTCCGGTGATTTCTCCTAATTCACCGATGATCCCGAATCTATCCCCATGCATCGATTGCCCTTAAGTGTAACACCCTAACGGTCCGAGAAACAACAGACATGATCGAGACACTCTCATTGATCAATGACTAGTCAGTTGGACCTGGTTACAATCCTTGACAGCCCATGCGCTTCCATCGAATGAACTTCAATCGCTTTTGGAAACCGTTAACGATACGACGTAATCCCTTTGTGCTGCGGTACTTTGTTTGTCCGAGGTTTGATCGTCGGTATCCAACATACTGTGTTCACATCTCGTTCACAACAAACAAGTTTACTCGCCCGTGCCTATTGCATCTCCTGTGACCTAGTCACTTGCTTGCAAGCTATTGATGTAATATCACCGAGTGGGCCCAGAGTACCTGTCCATTACTTGGACTGACAAATCCCGCTCTGATCTATTAACATACTCATCAACCATCTATTTCTAAATACCCAAAGTGCACCGTTATAGCCAGCATATTTCAGTCAGGCGGTGGGATACAAATCAAAGTCTCCTCATAGATGACAATTACGTATGATCATTACGGTCGAAGGACTAAGTCATACATTACAAAGTCATCGCAATGATGAACTATGTGACCGATCACATTACAATGCTTTAGGTGGGTGTGCGTCCATCACATCATTCTCCCAATGAATGACCTCATTGTCAATGGACTTAAGTGTCGCCATGATCAGGAAAGCTTGATCAATCAATTGCCCAATGAGATAGTTTACCCGAGTTAAACTACGAACTTGTGTTTTATACCACACGTGTATTAGTATTTCCAAGTAATACAATTATAGCATAGTATAAAACGCATTTGAACAAAACGGATATATGACAAATATCTTTATTAATTTGACTCTAGGGCACATATCCAACACTCCTCGCCTTTGGAACAAGAATAGTTGGAAAAGATCACAATGACTTGTGTGATCTTGCACAATATGACCACCAATGATGAGGGGTGCCCCGATGGATTACAACTGTGACTATGTTTCTCATACCATGAGACTTCGTAGGAATCAATACTGATTTTATACTTATCTTGAAGTGTACCGATGGATTGAAGAGCACAATCACATGAGTAGCTTTGTGAGGATACCAAGAAGCAGTTGTGGCAACTATACCAATGATAGTGCATTTACATTTGTTTGCCCACGATTAATTTGAATCATTTATTGCATTCAAATCCATATTCTTTGTTTAAATTTGCATTTGTTGATTTGAGATGAAAAATGTTTGATTTTGGAAGAAAAAAAGTTTAAACTATGCTAATATGAAATTTACTTTGGAATACAGTTCCTATGTAGATCGTTGAAAAATAGTTTTTTTATTAAGGCTAAAATTGTAAGGAATCTGATTTTGATGCTACATTTGCAGCCTCTAAAACATTTTAGGGCTTGTTCGATTAAACCTCTCACATAGAAATTTCGAGGGGATCGAGGAGGCATTTTAATTTGTTGAACATTTAATCCTTTCCAATTCAGTGTAATGTGCTAGATGCATCAACTTAAGCGATTTAATGTTAAATACATGTATGTAAGCATTTTTTTAATGAATCTATAATACCTAAATAGTTCATCCCCACTAACCTATTTATCTTGACATACAAGCTATCCACATCATCAAGTAGGTCCATCATGTAAAAATTATTTTTCATTAACTTTTCATGAACATGCCCCCATTAACTCCGCATGCGCATGCAAACTATCACAAATAAATATTTAAAAAATGCAAGCAATCTCATGATTTATAAGTGATTTTTTATTAAAAATTCAAATTATGAGTTAATTTATATTTTATTTTTATATGGGACATTTTTTATGAATGTACATATGTAGTAGGTATCATTGTTTTAGGATTAGTCAAGGGTGATGTCTTCATTGTCTTTACGCAACGTTGTTTTTGTCTCACCAATATATTATCAAGGTAATAAATTTAGAAAACAAAAATCACACTAAAATTTAGATTTTATATCAAGTTTCCTTAGATTTTTACACTAATCAATATTTCATTCAAAAAGTATTTATATTTACATTGTACTATGTTTCATAAATTTCTTATATTTTAAAATATTGAATTATTTGTTAAAAATTTCCGGAGCAACCAGGGGCGGACCTAGACTAAAAGTAACCCGGTGTCACACTATTCATTCAAATAAGTTTTTCATCAAATTTAGGGGTGTCACACACTATATGTGGATATAATATACAAAGGAAAACGATTTTGACCCGGTGTCCTGTGCACCCCCAAGCACAACGTAGGTCCGCCCCTTGGAGCAACGCGTGGGATATCATCTAGTATATCTAATGTTAAGTACTTTTTAATGCTAAATACATCTATTTGAACAATACTCCGTACTTAATTTCGCCCAGAGGAAATGCTAAAAATCTTCGTAAGTACCTTGTGTTGTACTCCTAGAGCCAAACCGGGTTTTAGATGATTGTACCGCAGTACCGCTTGCAATCTTCCGATACTACGCCTTCCCAGAAACGAATTAGCGTGTAAAGCCCATAGGCTCAAAGTGTAGATCGTCTTTCTTCACGCTCTCTTCGCTCCCCCTTTCTCCGTCCTCAGGTTCGCCGTGCCTTCGACAGACACCCTTCTCCGTTCTCCCCAGCCCCAAGCCACTCCACCGACTCTTCCTCCCCAGCCCAGCCGCGTCCATGGACCCGGCGGCACTCTCGTCGCTGCAGGAGGAAGGGGAACCCGACGAATCCTCCTCCTCCTCCTCCGCCTTCTCCGCCGCCGCGGTGCCGCCTCGCCCCGCCACGCAGTAAGCCACCACCGACCCCATCCGTCTCCCCGCTGTCTCTACCCCGCGAGAAACCCTAACCCGCGTCCCTTCGCAGCCACTCGCTCCACAAGTACGCGCCGCTGGACTGGTCGGCCTACTTCGACGAGGAGCGCCCCGTCGCCATCCCGGAAACCGAGGACGTACGTGCGTTGGAGAGCAGGGGAATTTCTCGGATTGCTCTTTTGTGATGTGATCTGACTGTCGGAAGCGTTCCTTTTTGGGTTTTGTGTGTGTAGGTTTTCAATGTGTACATGGCCGGATCGGAAGGGCCGGTCGTGTTCTGTCTGCACGGAGGCGGCTACTCTGGGTAAGTGTGGACGCACAATGATCTCGGTGACAATGCAGAATAATTTGCATAAAACACACAGATAACCTCTAGTTTCTGCGATTTCCAAAATCATTGATTAAGCCTGAAAAGCTTATGTTGTAAAATGCAGATGTTAAGGTGTGTTTAGCTAAATTTCTAAAGCATCGCCTCCTGGGTATTATGCCCTTATGGAAAATGTACCCAACACAACTTCTGTTGTATTAGTGGAGTGTTGGCTAATTTTAGTGTGGGCTAATAGATAAATACTAATATTGCAATTTATTATAGTAGTTTATGTTTTAGGTGTACTGAACAGTGTTTAAAGACAGCATTATCTTTTAATTCCAATAATCATGCAAATCCTTCTCCTTGTGAAATGTTGCCTCCGAAACTTGCTTATTTAGCAAATGTGTGCTTAGTGCTTACATTGCTGTGTTTATTCCTCAATCTTCCTCAGGCTTTCATTCGCGCTAGCAGCTAATCAGATAAAGGGAAAGGCTCGTGTTGTTGCCATGGATTTACGAGGACATGGGAAATCTTCCACAAGTGATGATTTGGATTTGTCCATCGAAGTATGTGGTTCACTGTTTCCAGAATTTACTAATTTGATATATAGGCATATAGCTATGCGTTTCATACTTATAAGGTACTCTGTGCTTCTTGACCTTTGTCTATGTTCTTGTTATTTGTAACTGCAGACTCTTACCAATGATGTAATTGTTGTTATACATACGTTTTATGGAGCTCTGCCACCAGCGATTATACTTGTTGGTCATAGGTAAGTCAGCATCGTGTATTCTTTTCTTTTGTGCACGCCTCCTTTGTCTGAAGGCATCTGACTTGACTGAAGTTCTAGTTCATAATTAATGTAATTTACAGTGGACATATTAGCGTGATATATTCCTTGGTGCATGTAACCAAAAACCATGAACATACCATGTAAATTAACTTAATAGTCCTTGGAAGCTAATTTGACGGCTTTAACTAGCACCAAAATATCATTTTGCTAGTCACTCTTACTTGGCTGCTTTGTACTATGTGTATTCTTGGCTCAGCAAGCTTGTTCATTCTGATTAGTATTCTTGGTAGCTTCTAGTGAACAGTGATCCATTCTTCAACCTTTTTTTTAGCATGGGTGGTTCAGTGGCTGTACATGTGGCTGCAAGAAGAGCAGTTCGCAATCTTCATGGTCTTGTTGTTGTTGATGTAGTTGAGGTTAGTTCAGTAACAGTTTCCTTACGTAAGATCTTACATTATGGTTGCACATGAAACGATCTGGATCATTGTTGAACTTCTCCCTTCATATACAGGGAACAGCAATTGCTTCATTGATTCATATGCAGAAAATCTTAGTAAATCGAGCACAGCACTTCCCAAGCATTGAGAAAGCAGTATGTTGATTCAGAACTATATTCTGTGTGCTCCTGTTATTTCAGCTTTACATATGTTTGTTGCCTATAGTATCTAAATTTTCATCTTCATTATGCTGTCCTTCATCACTTGATATTCGGATGTATGGATGTGATGTTGTACACATCATGGCCACAAAATATAACATAAAGAAATAAAATAGAACAAACATAAAACACTTCCAAGTGATAATAGCGTGTTAAAAAATATATATCCTTCACCCAATTTTTGTATTATTGAACTTATCATCACATAGATTGAATGGAGCGTCAAAGGCGGACCGCTACGAAACATTGAGTCTGCGCGTGTTTCCATTCCATCTACCTTAAAGTATGATGAATCAAAGGAATGGTAAGCGACATCTTACATAATGCATGCCTGTAGCTTTCAGCTCAACGTGGTTAGAGATAAATTTGTGCATCTACTTGATATTAACCATTATTTGGTAGGCTAATGATATTGTGGTACTTTGTTTCAGCTATACATACCGTACTCCTCTCGAGAAAACAGAAAAGTACTGGAAAGGATGGTATGCTTTCAACCTGATTATGGTTTTTATGCTATTCTTACCACCACTTTTACCAAAACCATGTTAGTTTTCACATAATTTTTACATGTGCTATCTGTTATATGCAAGAAGTTTACCCATTTAATCTGATAAGGATCCAACTCTTATTATTGTTGGAAGTTGAGCTAGTTGAATTGATTAAAACAAACAGAAAAGGCCTTCATGAATTACTGTAATGCCAAACATAGTGGGACCAAACACAGAAGTATTTCATGAGCTATACATACTTTGAGGAATGCTCTTGTTGCCTTTAGCAATACTTTCGAGTTATTTTCTTGTTTTTTCCTGTGATTGGTTGACATTTAAGCACATAAATGTTTCTGTTTTAGGTACGAAGGTCTTTCAGACAAGTTCTTATCTTGTCCTGTACAAAAGATACTGTTATTAGCTGGCACTGATAGACTGGACAGGTTTGCAACATCCTTCCAGTCCGAGACACACTATTTTCATTCATACTGTTGTGCTCTTGGCTTGTGCTAAAACCTTCATCAGTCAACTCTGTGCTATTCATTTTTGACCGATTGTTATTTTTCTCATTGTGTGTCAGTCGCAACGGCATATAGTGTGTACTTTGTTTTTCTAAGGGCAGTCAATATATTTTTAAGAGTTTCTTTATACTCGTTTAAACTCACACTAATAATCAGACTATCAAGATTAATGCTGACAAGAAACTGAACTTCTTGCTAGCGTTTTTCATTAGCATTTGTTCTTTGAAGTGCAACGCATATTATAGTGATCCATTATCAAACCTTATATTTTAGCGGATGGTTCATTTTCTGAACACGCATGCTTATTGTTCTCTTAATAGTGTTCTGGAATGTGAACACCTTGTATCACTTCATAGCCCATGTAGGAAAATACGTGTAATGTATTGGTTAACATGTTTTGCAGAGCTTTAACAATTGGTCAAATGCAAGGGAAGTTTCAAATGATAGTAGTTCGACACACTGGACATGCCATACAGGTTTGATCCTAATGTACTTTGTTGAGTCACATTTTATTCTAATGTCTTTACTCCAAGACTGCGATGTTTTCGCTTTATATCTGCTTCTAGCCTGAATGACCACAACATGCCTAGATGGGTAGATGCTCAAGGGCTAATTTGAAATTGTCATAGGATTTACTGACATGCACCACATGGATTAGCAACCAAAGTTTCATCTACTGAGTGTTGTTCGTTATGATGCTAGTGACACACATATTTCTTCAAAGCATGATTATGAAGCTTTATAACTATTGAGTTACAAATCTTACCAATTTTTAGTGCATCACTGAAAACTTCATTTCAGGAAGATGTACCTGAAGAATTTGCATCACACATACTGCATTTCATATCTCGCAACAAAATAGGGCCCAATGGTGTTGAGGTCAGTAACTAATCTCCTTATTTCCCTTTCCCAGTATTTGCTTCTCACGGTTCCCAACCTAATGCCTGGCACTTATATGTTCCCAGATACCCGGCCTCGTTAAAAAATGGGGGAATTAAACAGACTGCCTAAGGGACAAGGCTTACTGCCAACATCGACACTATTTAGGGAAAAAAAAATGATGCCTCTTATCTGTGGCCTGTTCCTTGTATTTCTCTTGGAAGAGAAAGTTTGCGCCAAAAAGCTCGACGGAGCAATAGTACGGATGAGATTTACCACTCAGTTCCCTACCATCCATGTCGTGAATGGTTTTTCGAGCAACTATTGTGCCATCTTGTAAATAAAATTTTGCACGAGTGTTACCCCATGAACTAGATCCATGCTCTCTAGGTGTACTGATACATCTTCGCTTGGTTTGTTGTCCCAATTGTATACACCTTCAGGGCAGGCTTCAATTTTTGCTGCCCCAGTTCTAACATAAGATTGTACTTAGTACTGAAGGCCATCTTATACCCAGTTGCACACATAGGCTGTAAATACAAGATTTTTCTTTTGTTGAAGCTAAGACTAAGAAAGCAAAATGTGTGGTTAGGATCCCAGCACAAAGACAATGATGTTACTAGTTTCTTTTAACATTGCTGTGATTAGCTTCAGTCCATCCCTTATATCTGTGCAATTTACCGAGAGAGGATATAACCACCTAGTAAAAATAAATCTGGCGATCTAAAATAATAGAGATAGTAGTATATACAACTGCCTGATTAATCTGGCCATCTCAAAAGATATTATACAGCAGAGGTGCAGGTTCCAAGATTCTGAAAATCTTTTCCATACCCAACACAGCTTGCGACTCTAAAAAGTCCTGCTATTAATACAACACTTCTCATCATACACATATCCGACCAGGAAGCATCGAACAAACTGGTTTATAGAAGGTACATTAGTTTGTGCCTTCTATCTGGAGACACAACCTTCAGAAAAATAAATATTGAACTACCAAAATGTTGGAGACATCACCCACATGATATAATCCCCTTTGGAGAGGTGAAACTGTATAATCTTTTCTTCAATGTACAGAAGACAGCAAGGAAATCATGTCTGATTTTCACTACTCTACAGAAGCTATTTTACAGAAATTTTCTTCACATCAGCATGTGAAAAGAAAAGGATAAAAGAATTAGAGAAAATGAGAATGTTGTCCCTATTTAATCTATTCTACGTTTACAAAATCTCTAAGATCATATGCAGGTCAGGGAAGAAACCAATGTAATGACCCATCATTTGTCCTTCAACAATCAGCTACAAAAATCAGTCAAAACAACAAAGCCTGAGTCATAGGATAGTTTCCCGATTCGCTTGCATCTCAACGTTCCCTTGATCAACTATAGCAAAGGCATCAGCAACCGGAAAATACACCAAAATCACAATGCCAACCATGGCAGCAAGCATCAGCACCAGGAAGGAGATAAATACGAGAGATTCATGGACTATTTCACCTGGCCATGCAACAATGGAGAGACCAAGAAGTGTAGCTCGGGGAACTAATATTATAGTGGCAAATATTAGCATGTATATCCTCCGTCGGAGCCCCTTGTTGATCACCAAAGACAGCATCTGACCTCCAACAAACACCACATAAATGGCTAATATAATGTAGAATGCCCCAAGAAACACGCTGCTCAACAACGGGTATGTGCATGTGACATTGCCATTGTGGACTGCTGAGGCTGAATACCAGAACTTTCCAAGCTTTGATGTTTGGCCATCGTCTGAAGCAACACGAGGACCAATGAAAACAACACAAGCTTCCCAGACAAACGAAGGAAAGCAGATAATAAGCATGGCACGTATGGTCTTTCGATTCCATTTCCGGTTTAAGGTGCCATGCTCTTGCTTCTGTAAGGCTGCACTGAGAAGGAAAGCGAGCAACAAGAACAATCCTGGCTCTGCAAACCCCAAATTTGAGATGATATAGAATTTGCAAACATTTGCCTGCCACGTCCTGTCAGAAGTGAACCTCCCCTCTCCATTCACAAAAGTGAGCCGAAGTATTTCTCCGATACCCCACCAGAAGGCAACCGATAATAATGTTATCCGTGTCAGCCACGGCCCGTTGAAGTAGTTAAGTCGCTGGTAGCCTCTTCTGTTGACCCACAGCTGAAAATACACCGATCGGCTAAGGCAGATCAGGCCCAAGATGGAAACTATGGAGATGAGAACAATGGTCACCACACCAATGATATTGGTGAACAAAGTAATCAAGTGCATTACAAAAACCGTAACAGCTCAAGACCTCCACGCATTCTCACTTTATTACCAGCAGAGGCACAACTCTCACATACTACAGACCAAAATCCTGCAAGGAGAGAAGAGCAGAAAGATTATCAACACTGGAAGACATATGTAGGAAGTATTTATGATAACAGGTAAAAGTGTTTGACTTGTCAATGTAAGACACCCATGCTTAACAGATAAGCTTCTGATCTAGTCAGTGCTCATTGTTGACATGGCTTTATTCACCAAACCCACACATAAGCTTCTGATCTAGTCAGTGCTCATTGTTGA
Source organism: Bromus sterilis (assembly GCA_950022295.1). NCBI lineage: Eukaryota > Viridiplantae > Streptophyta > Magnoliopsida > Poales > Poaceae > Bromus > Bromus sterilis. The sequence goes on along the minus strand of OX465596.1, from coordinate 80,205,463 downwards.
CATGGCCTTATTGACCAAACCCTTGACCTCTTCAGAGTCACCTGCTTCTTTCCAACGCATATTTGAATTGCATCATAGAATTCATCAACAGTTTTCTCTACACCTACCTCCATGATTTATTTACCTACCGTTTCATTATGATTAGGTGACCATCACACGTCGTCTAACGACTGCAACTCAACACAACAGGGGTAAAATAGTTTAGGACATAAACTCGCATACGCAATTTCCCCCAAACAAACGCAGGGGCAAACGAAAAATCCAGCAAATTGATCTACAAATACAATCTCAAATACCCCTAAAGCTTCTAAAAGGAAAGAAACAAGAACCAACAAGATCACCACAGCTCTCTGGCCATGGGCGGGATTACAAAATCCTCATACCTCAGAAAACAATGAGCGAAATTTGCGGATGGGTTGAGGGTCAGCATCGACGGAATGGGGTAGAACGGGGGCGGCGATGGCGGCGACGCGCTGAGAGGATTGGGGGAGGGGGTGCCGAGGCTACGGTGCTGATGCTGAGCGACGGCACGGCGGCAGCTCTAGGGCACGGAGACGGACGAGGAGAGGAAAGAAAGGCGCCGGTACGGGACGGTGGAGAGGAAACCGTGGAGGAGATCGATTTTGACTCCGGACAGACAGCACGCATATATTCGATTTAAAGGAAAACAATATTACCAGGTTTTCCTCTTTTAGATTATTTAGGTAGACGATTTTGGAGTTTGTAATTAATGTAGATATACATAGATGCACAAATATTTATCTCTTGCACATGTTTCCGTCCTTTGGATCTCCATCTTACGAACGAGAGGACGCAGGGGTATATAGCAAACCGTGTGTGTCTATATGCATGGATGGATCCAGAAAGAATATGATCTGATGACGTACTGTAAAACAGGGTGTCACACACTATATCATACGTAAAATAAAAATAATTTTACATCCGGTGTTCTGTGTATTTAGAAAGCTGCTCTTTTGTCTACAAGTACAATGTTTTTACATCAAAAATGACTTGTGACCCAATTCTACCTCACACAAAGGGCCCAAATGTCATTTGACATATATTTATTAAAGAGAAACACCCATCAAAATAGGCAAATTATTCATGCGTCGTAAGCACCATTGTATCTACAAAGAAAACGAATGACCACCATCGACGACGAATCGAGAGCGAAGTGCATATATGGAGACAAGATGGCAACAATACCAACTCTATAATGGTGTTGGTCATCCATGATCCAAGACAAATCTCCTTGCCACCATGTATTGCATGATGTCATGGATGATGGTCGTGCGCGCGAGAGGAGAGTCGTCATATTACCTTCTCGATGGCCTCGTGGATGTAACTGTCAGCGTGATTTCCTTGCACCATCGTAGTTTGACGATGTCGTTCTTGAGGTATTTACGCATTAGCTCCACATCCCATGGTTGATCTCCATTTATGTAATGGGTTCAATTTCTTGAACTGTCGAATTCAACTTCATAGAAATTGAAGGGTTCGTTGCATAGAAAACAAAAATTTTCCTACGGTTGTAACAGCCAAGATCACATCTAGAAGATCACTTGTAACGGTTTGAGAAGGACTCACCCTCGAAGACCAAAAGCTTTAACGAGAACTATTCTCGTGGGTGATGTAGTCGAACACTCGCCGACCTCAAGGTCGTGATGAAGACTTGACGCCACGAACGGGCAGCGTCTCCGTAGTCGGTCACACGTACAGATCAGTGACGACCTCCGCCCCTTGCTCCAGCTGGGCAGCGGAAGTAGTGGATTTCTCGGGAACTCCAGCAGCACTACGACATAGTGGTGGTGGTGGTAGAGAAGATCTTGAGCAGGGCTTCGCCTAAGCACCGTACTCGTGAAACTGGATCAGCTAGCAAGGGGAGGAAGATGACAACCAAAGGGCATATGAGAGATGGAGGAATGAGTGAGTTGTGTGAGGACCTCCACCCATCTATATATAGGAGGGGGAGGCATCCCCCAAGGGGTAGCACCCCCCAAGAGGTGCCCCCACCTCTCCCCTCATCATGTGGGTGGACTCTCCACTCACAAAAACAAAGGGTCACACATTATTCCCATAACTTCCATAATTCTCCACTCAAAATTCCAAGAGTTTATCACATTAAAACACTTTTAATTATCTTGTTTAATGTCACTCAAATTAATGAACACTTCATTCAATGAGTACTTCATTGATGAACACTTCATTCAATGAACACATTAACAATTATCCCCTTGCACTATTTTGATATACCGAAACTATTCCAGCAGTTTTATCAAAACAGTCCATGTGCTGTCCAGTATATTCTCCGGCGTTCCGTATCCACTCAAACGCGTCAACGAATCCTTAAGTGTGTCACCCTACGGTTCGTGAATAAAATGGACATGACAGAGACTCTTCGCTGATCAATAATCATCAGCGGGATCTGGAGATCCATGATGACTCCCACTTACTCAACGATGAACTAGTGATCGTGTGAACCAAAACTCTGTAACCAATTCCTTTTGTCTCGCGATATTTTACTTGTCCGAGATCCGATCATTTGGTATCATCCATACCTAGTTCGATCTCGTTACCGACAAGTACTCTTTACTCGTTCCGTGATATAACATCCTCGTGAGCCAGTCACGTGCTTGCAAGCGATGTCAATGTGATATCACCGAGAGGGCCCAGAGTATATCTCTCCGTCATCTGGATGGACAAATCCCACTCTTGATCCACGAGCCTCAACTAACACTTTCCAAGTACCCAACGACACCTTTATAATCACCCTGTTACGGTGTGACGTTTGATGGAATCAAAGTACTCTTCCGGTGTCAGTGATTGACGTGATCTCATGGTCTAAGGATTAGGGTTACTTCGTGAAAGTTTGATACAGCAATAGAAACTTTGATGACATGATCGTATTGCTATAACTATTGTGGGTGTATGTTCATCACATCATTCTCCAATGATATGACCTTGTTATTAACGACATCCAATGTCAATGATCAGGAAACCTTGATCATCCGTTAATCAACAAGCTAGTATAAAGAGAGGCAATACTAGGAACCTTTTCTTTGTTTATCCAACACACATGCATTAACGTTTCCGGTTAACACAATTATAGCATGAGAAATAAACATCCATTATAAACTTGGAATAACATAATGACAACTTTATTATTGCCTCTCAGGGCATATTCCTTTCAGTCTCCCACTTGCACTAGAGTCAATAATCTAGTTTACATAGTAATGAACCTAACACCCATGGACTTCTGGTGCAGATCATGTTTTGCCCTTGGGAGAGCTTTAGTCAACGGGTCTGCAACATTCAGATCCGTGTGTATTTTGCAAATCTCCACATCGCCATCCCCGACAAGCTCGCGGATGGAGTTGAAGCGACGCTTGATATGCTTGGAATTCTTGTGGGACCTTGGTTCCTTGGCATTGGCTATGGCACCATTGTTGTCACAATAGATGACCATTGGATCCGCAGCATTTGGAACCACACCTAGTTCGGAAATGAACTCCTTCATCCAAACCGCTTCCGCCGTTGCTTCTGAAGCAGCAATATATTCCGCCTCCGTTGAAGATCTTGCCACTACGGGCTGCTTGGAACTCCTCCAACTCACCGCTGCGCCATTCATGAGAAACACGTATCCGGATTGTGACTTAGAGTCATCCGTATCGGTGTCGAAGCTAGCATCGACGTAAGACTTTGCGACGAGCTCTTCTTCACCGCCATACACGAGAAACATATCCTTAGTTCTTTTCAAGTACCTAAAGATATTCTTGACCGCCGTCCAGTGTTCCAAACCTGGATCAGATTGGTATCTACTAGTCATACTAATAGCATATGCCACATCCGGTCTTGTACACAGCATTGCATACATGATAGAGCCTATGGCTGAGGCATAGGGGATCTTATCCATTATTTATCTATCTTCTGCTGTAGCTGGACTCTGAGTCTTACTCAATTTCGTACCTTGAAACATAGGTAAGAACCCTTTCTTACTTCCATCCATTCTGAACTTCTTCAGAATCTTGTCAAGGTATGTACTCTGTGATAGCCCGATCAAACGTCTCGATCTATCTCTATAGATCTTGATACCTAAAATATAGGCAGCTTCACCAAGGTCCTTCATTGAAAACTTACTATTTAAGTAATCTTTTACACTTTTCAAAAGATCTACATCATTTCCAATCAACAATATGTCGTCCACATAAAGTACCAGAAATGCTATAGAGCTCCCACTCATTTTCTTGTAAATACAAGCTTCTCCATAAGTTTGGACAAATCCAAACCCTTTGATCACCTCATCAAAGCGGAGATTCCAACTTCGTGATGCTTGCTTCAGTCCATAAATGGATCGCTGAAGTTTGCATACCTTGTCAGCATCCTTAGGATCGACAAAACCTTCGGGTTGCATCATATACAACTCTTCCTCAATGTTTCCATTAAGGAACGCCGTTTTGACATCCATCTGCCAGATTTCATAATCGAAAAATGCAGCAACTGCTAACATAATCCTAACAGACTTCAGCATCGCTACGGGTGAGAAAGTCTCATCGTAGTTAACTCCTTGAATTTGTCGGAACCCTTTCGCGACAAGTCGAGCTTTATAGACGGTCACGTTACCATCAGCGTCTGTCTTTTTCTTGAAAATCCACTTGTTCTCAACGGCCTTATGGTCATTGGGTAAGTCCACCAAAGTCCATACTTGGTTTTCGTACATGGATCCCATTTCGGATTTCATGGCTTCAAGCCATTTGTCTGAATCAGGGCTCATCATCGCTTCATCATACGTCGCGGGGTCATCACCTTCAACCACCATGACACTCATGGTTGAAACATAAAAGTCAGGAGCATTACGCGTCCTGGATGACCTGCGAGGTGCGGTAGTGTTCTCATTCGGAGCTTCATGATCCTCATCATTTGCTCCCACTTCACTTGGTGAGGTTGACACTGGAACAGTTTCCGGTGCTGCGCTACTCTCCGTCTCAGGAAGAGAAGGTTCAACAACCTCGTCGAGTTCTACCTTCCTACTACTCACACCTTTCGAGAGAAACTCTTTCTCGAGAAAGGATCCAGTCTTGGCAACAAAAACCTTGCCTTCAGATCGGTGATAGAAGGTGTACCCAATTGTTTCTTTGGGATATCCTATGAAGACGCATTTTCCGCTTTGGGTTCGAGCTTATCAGGCTGAAGCTTCTTCACATAAGCATCGCAACCCCAAACTTTTAGAAATGACAGCTTAGGTTTGTTTCCAAACCATAATTCATACGGTGTCGTTTCAACGGATTTTGATGGTGCCCTATTTAAAGTGAATGCAGCGGTTTCTAGTGCATGACCCCAAAAAGACAGTGGCAAATCGGTAAGGGACATCATAGATCGTACCATATCCAATAGAGTTCGATTACGACGTTCGGACACACCATTACGTTGTGGTGTTCCGGCGGGAGTGAGTTGTGAAACTATTCCACATTGTCTCATGTGTGTGCCAAACTCGTAACTAAGATACTCTCCTCCACGATCGGATCGTAGAAATTTAATCTTTCTGTTACGATGATTTTCCACTTCACTCTGAAATTCTTTGAACTTTTCAAATGTTTCAGACTTATGCTTCATCAAATAGATATACCCATATCTACTCAAATCATCCGTGAAAGTCACAAAATAACGATATCCACCGCGTGCTGACACACTCATTGGACCGCATACATCAGTATGTATTATTTCCAACAAGTCGGTCGCCCGTTCCATTGAACCGGAAAACGGGGTTCTAGTCATCTTGCCCATAAGGCATGGTTCACATGTCTCAAATGATTCATAATCAAGTGATTCCAGTAGTCCATCAGAATGGAGCTTCTTCATGCGCTTAACACCAATATGACCCAAACGGCAATGCCACATATATGCAGCAATATCATCATTCGGTTTAATTCTTTTGGCAATCACATTATGAACATGTGTACTAGTACTATCAAGATCCAACAGAAATAAACCATTTTTCTCAGGTGCATGACCATAAAAGATATTATTCATATAAAAGGAACAACCATTGTTCTCAGACACAAATGAATAACCGTCTTGCATTAAACAAGATCCAGATATAATGTTCATGCTCAACGCAGGCACCAAATAACATTTATTTAGGTTCATCACTAATCCTGATGGCAGATGAAGAGGTAGCGTCCCGACGGCGATCACATCAACCTTTGATCCATTGCCGACTCGCATCGTCACCTCATCCTTCGCCAGTAGTCGACTATTCCTTAGCTCCTGTTTCGAGTTACATATATTAGCAACTGAACCGGTATCAAATACCCAGGCGCTACTACGACTACTAGTAAGGTACACATCAATAACATGTATATCACATATACCTGTGTTCACCTTCCCGTCCTTCTTATCAGCCAGATATTTTGGGCAATTGCGCTTCCAGTGCCCAGAGCCCTTGCAATAATAGCACTCAGTATCAGGCTTAGGGCCAGCCTTGGTCTTCTTCTCAGAACCGGCAACAGACTTGCCGTTCTTCTTGAAGTTACCCTTGCCTTTGCCTTTCTTGCCTTTTTTCTTGAAACTGGTGGTCTTATTGACCATCAACACTTGATGTTCCTTTTTGATCTCCACTTCAGCAGTCTTAAGCATTGACAGAAGCTCGGGGAGAGACTTCTTCATGCCCTGCATATTATAGTTCATCACGAAGCTCTTGTAGCTTGGTGGCAGAGACTGGAGAACACGATGAATTCCTAGCTCAATGGGAATCGTTATTCCCAGAGCTATGAGTTTATCAGCGTACCCAGACATTTTGAGTACGTGCTCGCTAACGGAGTTGTGTTCCTCCATCATGCAGCTAAAGAACTTTTCTGAAGCTTCATAACTCTCTACAGCGGCATGAGTGTCGAAAATCATTTTCAACTCTCTCATTGTATCGAAGGCGTTGCTGTTCTCGAAACGCTTTCGCAGCTCCGGCTCCAAGCCATACAATATGCCGCATTGAACAAAAATGTGGTCCTCCTTACGAGTCAAGAAAACATTTTTCTCATCCTCGGGAGCATCATCAGCGGGCGGGGCACCCAGTGGCGCTTCAAGCACATAGCTGTTTTGAGCAGCATTGAGGAGAATCCTCAAGTTCATGGCCCAGTTGGTAAAATTGCTACCGTTGGTGGCTAGTTTATCTTTCTCCATGAAAGCATTGAAATTGAACGCAGGGGGTGCCATGATCTACAACATATTTGCAAAAACTATTTAGACGAAGTTTATAATAGATTGAGTTCAAACTAATTCAAAATTACTATGTGAACTCCCACTCAAAATGACATCCCTCTAGTCATTTTTAGTGATTACACGAACCAAATTCACTACACCACGACCGATCATCACGTGAGGTGGTGCAGCTACAATGGCGAGCATCATATGGTCATCATATCATCTATATGACTCGTGCTTAACCTTTCGGTCTATGTTCCGAGGCCATGTCTGTACATGCTAGGCTCGCCAAGTAGAACCTTAGTATTTGCATGTGTTTCAAGGCCATGTCTGTACATGCTAGGCTTGAAAAACACCCGTTGTATGCGAACGTAGAGTCTATCACACCCGATCATCACGTGGTGTCTCGAAACGACGAACTTTCTTAACGGTGCATACTAAGGAAGAACAAATAATTATCTTGATATTAAGTGAGAGGGATCATCTTATAATGCTACCGCAGCGATCATGATCGTAACTAAGCAAAATAAGATGCATAAAAGGATAAACATCACATGCATGGATAATGTGATATGATATGGTCCTTCTTGCAATAGATCTCCATCTTTGTGCGTCTTGGTATGATCTCCAGCATGCCACCGGCGCGGCACCAAGGTCCATGGCGCCACCACCATGGTCGTCCTTCTCCATTACAATATATCTCATGGATATATATACAGCACGCAGGCCTTAAAAAGGAAAAACCACAACCATATGGCTCCTGCCGGTTGTTTACAATAAATCTCATTTCATACAACAATTTTGTAACAATGACCATATCACATCACATGCCCTGCAAAAACAAGTTAGACGCTTCTAAATTATCTTTGCAAATTTTACGTGGTTTTGGGCTTCCTAGGAAAGAACCGATCTTACCTACGGACAAGAACCACAACGTTGATTCGCTAGTTGTTTCTTTTCATCCCTTTCCAGGGCCCTCCGTTGCAAATGCCATATCACTAATGTTAGAGAAACTGACACCCCCAAAGCCACTTTATACGGTACAAGCCGTATGTCAAGCGTGACACGCAATCTGCGCTTAGGGCCGCTTCAATCCAACATTGCCGCAATATGAACAAGTGCACGAAAGAGGGTAACAACTAGAGGATCAACGCCCACATCTCTATGTGTTCTAACCGTACAAAGCATCTACGCATAGACGAGGCTCTGATACCACTAAAGGGTTCGTTGCATAGAAAACAAAATTTTTCCTACGGTTGTAACAACCAAGATCACATCTAGAAGATCACTTGTAACGGTTTGAGAAGGACTCACCCTCGAAGACCAAAAGCTTTAATGAGAACTATTCTCGTGGGTGATGTAGTCGAACACTCGCCGACCTCAAGGTCGTGATGAAGACTTGACGCCACGAACGGGCAGCGTCTCCGTAGTCGGTCACACGTACAGATCAGTGACGACCTCCGCCCCTTGCTCCAGTTGGGCAGCGGAAGTAGTGGATTTCTCGGGAACTCCAGCAGCACTACGACATAGTGGTGGTGGTGGTAGAGAAGATCTTGAGCAGGGCTTCGCCTAAGCACCGTACTCGTGAAACTGGATCAGCTAGCAAGGGGAGGAAGATGCCAACCAAAGGGCATATGAGAGATGGAGGAATGAGTGAGTTGTGTGAGGACCTCCACCCATCTATATATAGGAGGGGGAGGCAGCCCCCAAGGGGTAGCACGCCCCAAAAGGTGCCCCCACCTCTCCCCTCATCATGTGGGTGGACTCTCCACTCACAAAAACAAAGGGTCACACATTATTCCCATAACTTCCATAATTCTCCACTCAAAATTCCAAGAGTTTATCACATTAAAACACTTTTAATTATCTTGTTTAATGTCACTCAAATTAATGAACACTTCATTCAATGAGTACTTCATTGATGAACACTTCATTCAATGAACACATTAACAATTATCCCCTTGCACTATTTTGATATACCGAAACTATTCCAGCAGTTTTATCAAAACAGTCCATGTGCTGTCCAGTATATTCTCCGGCGTTCCGTATCCACTCAAACGCGTCAAAGAATCCTTAAGTGTGTCACCCTACGGTTCGTGAATAAAATGGACATGACAGAGACTCTTCTCTGATCAATAATCATCAGCGGGATCTGGAGATCCATGATGACTCTCACTTACTCAACGATGAACTAGTGATCGTGTGAACCAAAACTCCGTAACCAATTCCTTTTGTCTCGCGATATTTTACTTGTCTGAGATCCGATCATTTGGTATCATCCATACCTAGTTCGATCTCGTTACCGACAAGTACTCTTTACTCGTTCCGTGATATAACATCCTCGTGAGCTAGTCACGTGCTTGCAAGCGATGTCAATGTGATATCACCGAGAGGGCCCAGAGTATATCTCTCCGTCATCTGGATGGACAAATCCCACTCTTGATCCACGAGCCTGAACTAACACTTTCCAAGTACCCAACAACACCTTTATAATCACCCTGTTACGGTGTGACGTTTGATGGAATCAAAGTACTCTTCCGGTGTCAGTGATTGACGTGATCTCATGGTCTAAGGATTAGGGTTACTTCGTGAAAGTTTGATACAGCAATAGAAACTTTGATGACATGACCGTATTGCTATAACTACTGTGGGTGTATGTTCATCACATCATTCTCTAATGATATGACCTTGTTATTAACGACATCCAATGTCAATGATCAGGAAACCTTGATCATCCGTTAATCAACAAGCTAGTAAAAAGAGAGGCAATACTAGGAACCTTTTCTTTGTTTATCAAACACACATGTATTAACGTTTCCGGTTAACACAATTATAGCATGAGAAATAAACATCCATTATAAACTTGGAATAACATAATAACAACTTTATTATTGCCTCTCAGGGCATATTCCTTTAAGAAATGAGATTCAATGAAATGTAGAAAATTTTGAGAGAATTGAGAATTCTAGATCTGGCGATTTCAGATATGCCCCTGGTCAAACGGAACATGATGGCTTAGAGTGATGAGGACATCGCTACTAATGTTACACCCACATCCCCAACAACTACAGATATTGGACCATTTACTAGAGCACACACACAACAACTAAATTATCAGGTACTTTCGTTTCTTGAAAATCCTTCTAATGTTCATAAACATATGATGTTGTCTAAATTAAATACTTTTATTTTACTTATAAATGAAGGACCTAGCATGGACAAGAAGGATGACCGTTGGAGTGGGATCAAGAGTGGAGAAGAAGGTGATCGCGCGGGCAAGGACAATGGTCTTCCAGTGGTGACTTTCGCACTTCGAAGCCATCATAAGAAGTACATGAAGGCTTTGACGAAATATACAAGATGACACTTCATTAATTTCGTCCAAGGGCTATTATAGGTTCTACCTCACCTTATTATTGGGCCAGACCCATGTAATTTTTGAATTACTGCTCATATGCTGTTTTAGAGTCCGTATGTGTGGGAAACCGAGTTAGAGTATGATTGGGATCCCTCCTCCAAGGGATCATGAAATACCCCTATGTTTCCACATATATACAGCCTTTAGGGCGTCGTTTAGACTTGAGTTTTGATTAGATTTAAGTTAGCCATTGCAACAACTTTGTGTCCTTCGTTTGTGTCAACCGACCAGGACAAGACCGCATCAGAACCCCAAACTTTCATCAATCTTTCATCATATATTCACAATATCCATATTGCAATTTCTTAGTTCTTTATTTTTTCTTTGATTGCTTGCAGGGATTAGACTTTCATGGTCAGGTTGATTGTGCTCATGCGGGATCAATAACCTCTCGAAGTTGGTTTAGCGATCTCTAAGGCGTAACGTCTTCGCACGTTTGTAGTCGGGTCGTCAAAGTCGTCTCCACCATAATCGATATCCACCATCTCATCGAAACATCGGGACACCTTCGCCTCTATCATAGAGTTGAACTCATTACATGATAATTATTCTACTCGTCTTGAGAATAGTGCGTTCATAGGCTTACAAATCGACCAAAAAGCAAGAAAGGAGAAGATTTGGTAGTGCAGTGGGAAAATGGACACTTACCCGTTAAAGTCATGGTAGTTTTCCAATTGAGGATCAATGCCTTCCCATTATGAGAGCATACAGGAAGCTGTAACTGGTCTGGTTGTTGTATAAAGGAGGGACAACGAGGAGATCTTAGCGCTGAAACGCTAAGTTTGCATTGCATTGAACTTGATCAAGTGTCGGAACAAATAACTGGACTAAGGCCTGATACACCCCCACACGGATTAAAATCAGACATGTATGTAGGGTAAAATTGGGGGAAAACTTTCTGGATGAACGTAGAGTCTTCCCAAGTCGCTTCTTTGGTAGTTAAATTCCTCCATTTGATGCACCACTACACAAAGGGGATACAAATGTCTCGTTGAGTGCTATTAGTTAACTTCCTTCCCAGTACGGCTCAGATTCTAGGAGTATGACACCTTTTGGATTCAAGAGGCGATTTTGAAGGTTTGGAATGGCAGTAGATCCCGAATTCTTCTTCAATGGATTAGTACGAAAAATTTAGTCGGCAAGGAAGCAAGATTTCCTTTGAGACATTGCCAACCTTTTCAAGAATTTTGAATGGCACATAATATTTTGAGTGGAGATTGAGGCACTGGTGGACTCTTAGTGTGGTATGTCTATATTTACCCTTGATCGCAAAACCCCGAAGATACAAAGAACTTTTCCAAAAGCGATTCCGATCTCCACCATTGTCGAAACCTAGCTTCGAGGGTCACTAGGATCCTATTCCGGCACCCTGCCGAAGAGGTCCTTGGCTCCCTGGGCAATCTTCATCAACCCTCTTTCCTCCATGATGCTTCTTGAGTAATTTCTCCTTGGAATACGGGTTCATGGCAGTAGATTGTTAGTATTCTCTCCCCTATGATCTTCATTACAATTCTCTCATGAGATGCCCTACATAATTGAGATCCATATGATGTAATTGGTGTTCTGTTTGTTGGGATCCGATGAATTGTCACATTATGATCAATCGTAAGAGGCTTATGAATTATTGTTGCTGAAATTTGTTGTTCTTAATGCTTGTTACTTGTGCACGAGTAGCATGGTCTCAGATCTGAACTCTTTATGTTTGCATGAATATAATTGTTATTCTAGATCTTATCTACGGTTGTATGCACTTATTAATTGTCCCGAATCGGAGACCCCAATGGTGACAACTTGGGATATTAAAGGGAAAGGCTTTTGACCTGAGGATTACATGGTTCATAGAGTGTTAATGATTTTTCCGGTGCTCTTTGACAAGGAGCACCTTAATCTCCATAAGTTCCATTATTGGTCCCGGGACAACGGGATGGTAGGACAAAAGATATTGTGCAAGTTCTTATGGCAAGCACGTACAACTATATATGGAATAAGCTTAAAAAAACTATATATGGAATACATGCCTACATACGGTTCATCCTAGTCTATAATATGATGAGACTATTGTGGGTATGATATAGACACACAATAGTCTCATCATATTATGGGTATACAAATCTCATCATATCATACACATACAATATTCTAATAGATCATTGATACGTCCCAAACGTATCTATAATTTCTGCTTGCTCCATGCATGTTTTGTGTGACTTTTCCATGATTTGCTTGAACTTTCATACACTTTTGAGCATATTTGGACTAATCTATTAACCCAGTGCACCCAGCTGCCAGTTGTTGTTTTCTGTTGTTTTTGTATTTCAGGTTTTCCGGCCATTAAAAGTGCTTCAAAAAAATCCGGAAAAATCATATAAAAAATCAGCGTCACGGAAGCTTCCGGAATAACCAAGGCAGCGGAGGGGGCCCACCACCAGGCAGCCAGGAGGGAAGGTGGCGCGGCCCCACCCTAGGCCGCGCCAAGAGGCCTCCTGGCTGCCTGGTGGGTCCCCTCGACACCCCCTCCGCCTATATTTAGCCCTCGGGGTGGAAAACCCTAAGACGGACCCCTCTTTCGCTGTCTCGCCTCTGTACCGCCGCCACCGCCGTTTCAAGATCGGGGCTGCCTGGAGAAGCTGCTCCGGCACCCTGCCGGGAGAAGCTACCCCCTCCGGGAGACCATCCATAGCCATGGACGCCTCCCGTATGTACCGTGAGTAGTTCCCCTTGGACCATGGGTCCGTGACCAGTAGCTATGTGATCTATCTCTCCCCTCTTTGTGCCTCCACTTTCGAGACCTCGTGAGCTGCCTCACATGATCGAGGTACCTTTGTAATTTTCTGCCGTTGCTATGCTGATTTTGTTGGGATCTGATGGATTATGAGACTATGTTCAGATTGTGATGAGTAATATATTTGGTTCTTCTCTTTTATATTTTGTTCTTGAGTAAATTCTTGCATGTTCTCCGTTGCCGTATTTTACTTTGGCCAAGTGATTTGTTGCAACTCCAAGAGGGAGCGTTATGCTTGATTGTGGGTTCATCCCCTTGATGTCTAGCTTGAGTGACAGAAACATGAGACTAGGGGATGTGCTGTTGCCACCAGGGATAAAACAACAGTGCTTGTATCCGCGGATGCAAGGATTGTTTACTTTACGCAAAGTTCTTTTAATGCAGTTGTCTGTTGCTTTGGATTTACACTTTCGGTGGGATTCACAACTTAATACCAGCGAGATGTTCTGGATAGATATCTCAAGGTGGATGATTCATAGTAGACGCATATGGATTTCGGTCTACTTACCTTGGCGTATTGCCCATTGCTTTTGAGCCCTTCCTTTCTTTGCAGCATAGTTAGCATTGCGGTGCCTTCATAATCCTTTCAATTGCCCAACTGTGATTTGTTTACCTCGCTAGAACTTTTATCATCTTTTGGGAGAGAGACATCACTAGTGAAAATCACGGGACCCCGGTCCATCTTCATATCACTGTTTACATCTTTAGTTTACTTTTCAGTTGCTATCACTATCATTATCCCGTGCGTTTTATCCTTTGTAAACAGCAAGGCCGGAGGAATTGACAACTCCTCTGTACTCGTTGGGAGTAAAGTTATTTGTATCTGTGTGCAGGGCCAGGTGAAGTTAGCAACCCTTGGTTGAGAACAACGCCATTGTTCACTTTACCACCTTCTTGTGTCTCTGCGAGTCCTCCTGGACGATACTCAACCTTTGCATTTTTGCTAAGGGAAATTTGCTGCTACGCTACATCTCACCTTCCACTTGGGGTAACCAACGAGGAGTGAGAGATCCTCACCGTATCAATCATCATATATATCATCATGATCATGATCCAACACAAATGTTTTTTTCCTAGTAGTGCAAGTAACAAAATATGTCATGATAACAACAAGAGACTTCCGAGCACAGTATAACACCTAATTGTTCACATCCTCTACTACTAGCTAGGACCTACTCCGAGCACATGACTAGTAGGACCTACTCCTCATGCAAAGGTAAAAGAAAAAGAAAAGAAAAAACACCTCCTTCTCCATTATGTAGAATAGAGAACAACTTGTCTCTAGCTTTTGGTTTCCTTTGAACCACCATCTTTCTCCATCCTTTGTGTCATACGAAGCCATTTCTTCCACTTTCAATTGAGTAGTTGATGGGTGCGGATAACACCTCCTTGTTGGTTATCCCAAGTGGAAGGTTATGATGCAGATAGTAACAATTTTTCCTCGATGAATATATCAAGGTTTATGTCTCCACTAGGATTCCAAAGAAAACAGGAAGGTGGAAAACAACGGCGCTAGAAATTAGCTTGTTGATGGGGATAGTAGTGCTTCTCTGCAACGCCACCGAAAATTATTTTCCTGGACCTGCACACAAAAACACAAATAACTTTGCTTCCAACGAGTAAAGAGAGGTTGTGAATCTCTCCATCCTTTCTACTTACAAAGGTTAAAACGCAAGAGATAGTAAAAGTGCAACTGAAAGGAAAAGTAAAGCAGTAAATTATAGCGGTGGAAACTTATGATGAAAATATGGACCGGGGCGTCATAGCGCTCACTAGTGATGTCTCTCTCCCAAAAGACGGTAAAAGATATGCTGGGTGAACAAATGACAGCTGGGCAATTGACAGAATTATGAACGCACTGCAATGCTAATTATGCTAACAGAGAGTGCAAGGTTCAATTGTATGGGCATTACACCAATTCAAGTAGATCATTTATTCATCGACATCTACTTACTAATCATCCACCTTGAGATATCTATCTAGAACATCTTGTTCGTATTAAGTTCGAGCCACAACTATATGTTGGAAACGTAAAGCAACAGACAACTGCATTAACACTCTATGTGTAATGTAAGCAATCCTTGTGACACGCAGTCACAACTCACAAGCATCGCTGTTTTACCCCTAATGGAAACACCATATTCAAGTCCCATGTTTTTGTCACTCAAGCCGGACATCAGAAGCATGAAACCCATTATCTAGCATAGCGCTCCCTCTTGGAGTTACAACCTATTACTTGGCCAAAGCAATAAATTACAATGAACATGCATGACTACTCAAGAACACAATATAAAAGAGATCAAAATATATTACTTCGATAATCTGAACATAATCTCATAATCCACCAGATCCCAGCAAACACAACATAACAACATAGAAACTATAACATATATGTCTTGATCATGATAGGCAACTAGATTGGAGAGAATACATCAACTAGCTTGCTGCCATGAACCCTAGGTCCAAGGTGGAACTACTCACGAAGCATCTCGGAGGAAAGCATGGTGGTGGAGGAGCCTCCGGAGATCAATCCTCCCTCCATCATTGTGTCGGGACAGGAACTTCTGGTGATCCCGATCTCGGGATCACATTAGCGGTGGAATAGTGGCGTAGATGAAAAAATAGAGTCCTCCCTGAGGGTTTTCGGAACAAGGAGTAAATATAGGCGAGAGAGGGGCACCAGGTGGTGACCCACTTGACCAGGTGACTAGGGGTCGTGGCCATCCCCTAGCCGCGCCAGGTGGCCGCCTGGCCAGGGGGTGGCTCCCCTCTTGCCCCCTTCAGGCTTCTGGAATCTTCCAACGTATAAGAATTTCTCGATTTTTTCTGGAATTTTCTGGCAATACTGTTTTTTCACCCTTTTTTGCAATGCACCGACAATAATAGACAAAAACTGCCACTGGGACTAGGTTAATAGGTTAGTCCCAAATATGTTGCAAATGGTATGAAAGTGCATCAAAACATGTAGCAAAGTCACCAAAACAAGCATGGAACAAGCAAATATTATAGATACATTTGGGATGTATCAATATCATCCCCAAGCTTAATTCCTTCTCGTCCTCGAGTAGGTAAATGAAAACAAAGATAACTTTTGTAGTGACATGCTACCAACACAAGTAGAACATTTAAGTAACAAGCAAGATGTATAAATCGAGGCAAGATAATAACAAGCAAGAGTCTATATCTAGTAGTGAAACTAGAAAAATAAGAACATAAAGGTGTAAGAGCTCTCGCTGTCCATGAATCGAATTTCTCCAATCGGTGTTCCTATGCAGAATGGGAGATGGGTTTAGAGCATAAAATACTGAATAGTTGTTGAGAACCGAATGTACTAATTTTACACATGGTCTTATTGTAATCTTCTTATGACTCATCCCGAGACCGTCGGTGAGGTATAAGACAATATGACCCTCTCCCTTTCGAGTTTGAGCACTCATGCAATGAATTAGCGCCACCAAGATTAGTTGGTACTTAGGATGGCGAATAGAATACATGATGGGTAAGGAAATAAAAAAAGAGAAAGTCTCACACCAATGAGGACAACCTTAGGCGAGGGTAAGCCTAGCTCTGATACCACTATTGGGGAACGGCGTAGAAAACAAATTTTTTCCTACCTACGTGTCGTGAACCCAAGACCTATGCTATGCTGATGTATGTAACGGAGGGAATCAGTGTTCATACCTTTGAAGAACGAAAGAGAGAAACGTTCCTCGAATGTGGTTGGCGTAGACTCTGATCCTATGACCTCCCTGTCGTGTCGAAGACCTCCGGTGATGAAGTAGCACCACAAGTGTAGTGCCTCGCGTGATTACACATGTACGATGCAATCAATGTCCCTCTGGTCTCCGAACAAAAAGAGCAGTGGAAAGAAGAAAGATTCGGATCCCGATTCCGGCAGTGCAATTCCGTGTGTATGGTGGAGAAATCCCCAACGAAGTGCAGACTCCAAACAAGTGGAATCCGCTCAAGGTAGGAGAAAGAGAGAGATAGAACTCAATGGATGTAAGAAAAGGGCACCCCATCCCCTCCTTATATAGGCCATGGGGGGTGGGAACCTCCTCCCCTCCCCATGTGGGACTATACTCCCAAGGGTGGAGGTGTGCTGGCCAAGGGGGGGTTGGGCCCCTCCCTTGGCGCATGGCCCAAGGGGGGAACCCCCTCCTCCCCCTCATGGGACTTTTTAGGCTCATGTGCCTTTTATTCCTTTTATTTTAATAATTAATTATATTTTAATATTTAATTCTATTAATTAAATAATAAAACATTATTAAACATTATTTTTTACCTTTCAAAATATCCAGAACAGCTTCCGGCACCTCCCGGAGCAATTCTGGTGTTCTTTCTTATTTCACCGATGATACCGAATCAATCCTTAATGCATCGATTTCTCTTAAGCGTGTCACGCTACGGTCCGGGAAGCAACACACATGATCGAGACACTCTCTGACCAATGACCATCATGTAGGATCTGGTTACAATCCTTGATGTGCCCCTGCGCTTCCATCGAATAAAATTTATCGCTGTTGAACCGTTAACAATATGACTGGACCCCTTTGTGCTCCGGTACTATGTTTGCCCGAGATATGATCGTCGGTATCCAATACCTAGTTCTCCCTTGTCTCTGACAAAACATGTTTACTCGTCTGTGCATATTACATCTCTTGTGACCTAGTCACTTGCTTGCAAGCTATTGATGCAATATCATCGAGTGGGCCCAAAGTACCTATCCGTCACTTAGATGGACAAATCCCGCTTTGATCTATTTCATACTCCTCAACATATCTACTTAGGATTACCCAAATACACCTTTATGGTTACAATATTTCAGTGTAACGGTGAATGCACTCATAGCATCCTGATATATAGCAATTTTGTATGATCATCCCGGTCTAAGGATTAGTCACTATGTTATTAAGTCATCGCAGTGCTGAACTATGTGACTTGATCACACTGCAATGCTATAGGTGTGTGTGTGTGTCCATCACATCATTCTCCTAATGATATGACCTCATTGTCAATAGACTGTTCACATCTCATGATCAGGAAACCTTGATCATCGATTGCCCAATGAGCTAGTATTCCTGAGTTAACTAGGGACCAAGTTATTATATACCACACGTGTATTAATGTTTCCACTTTAATACAGTTATAGCACAATATACAACTTATTATGAACAAATAGACATGTTACAAATATCTTTATTAATTTGCCTCTAGGGCACATATCCAATAGTCTCCCACCTACACTAGAGTACAAATTACACTAGTTTACATCAGGTATGTATCTAAAACCAATAGTTTCTCGGTGTTGCTCAAACTTGCCATGTGAAAGAGGTTTAGTCATTGGGTCTGAAGGGTTCATATCTGTATGTATTTTGCAAATCCTAGTATGACCATCCTTGACGTAGTCTTGCATCACATGGAAACGTCGGAGAATATGCTATGCTGTAGAGTGAGTCCTCGGCTCCCTTGCATTAGCAATGGCACCCGTATTGTCGCAATAAATGCTAATGGGGTCAGTTCAACTGGGGAATTGATACGTCCCAAACGTATCTATAGTTTATGCTTGTTCCATGATCATTTGGGTGACATTGCTTTGTGTTTTGCTACACTTTTATACCTTTTTTCACATATTTGGACTAACCTACTAACTCAGTGCACCTAGTGCCAGTTTCTGTCTGCTGATGTTTGTGAATTGCAGGTTTTTACCCATATTTACAGTTGATGGCTTCTCGCCCCTCGCTGGTTACCCCAAGTGGAAGGTTTGATGTAGCACAACGGCAAGTTTCCCTTAGCGAAGATGCTAAGGTTTAGATTGTCTCCAGTAGGACTCAAGAGATACAAGTAGGTGGTAAAGTGAACAATGGCGCCGTTCACAACCTAGGTTGCTAACTTCACCTGGACCTGCACACAGATACAAATAACTTTGCTCCCAACGAGTTCAAAGGAGTTGTCAATTCCTCCGGCCTTGCTGTTTACAAAGGATTACCGAAAGAGATAATAATGATAGTGATAGCAACTGAAAAGTAAATACTGAAAGTAAATTGGTAGTGTGAACGATAATGTGAAGATGGACCGGGGTCCCGTGATTTTCACTAGTGATGTCTCTCTCCCAAAAGACGATAAAAGTGCTAGCGAGGTAAACAAATCACAGTTGGGCAATTGAGAGGATTATGAAGGCACCGCAATGCTAACTATGCTGCAAAGAAAGGAAGGGCTCAAAAGAAATGGGAAGTACGCCAAGGTAAGTAGACCGAAATCCATCTGCATCTACTACGAATCATCCACCTTGAGATATCTATCCAGAACATCTCGCTTGTATTAAGTTGCGAATCCCACCCAAAGTGTAAACTCAAAGCAACAGACAACTGCATTAAAAGAACTTTGCGTAAAGTAAACAATCCTTGCACTCGCAAGTACAAGCACCGTTGTTTTATCCCTGGTGGAAACAACACATCCCCTAGTCTCATGTTTCTGTCACTCAAGCTAGACATCAAGGGGCTGAACCCACAATCGAGCATAACGCTCTCTCTTGGAGTTGCAAATAAAATACTTGGCCAAAGCAAATACTGCAACGGAGAACAGGCAAGAATTTACTCAAGAACAAAATATAAAAGAGAAGAACCAAATATATTACTCATCACAATCTGAACATAGTCTCATAATCCATCAGATCCCAACAAACTCAGCATAGCAACAATAGAAATTACATAGATGCCTCGATCATGTGAGGCAGCTCACGAGGACTCGAAAGTGGAAGCACAAAAGAGGGAGGGATAGATCACATAGCTACTGGTCACGGACCCATGGTCCAAGGGGAACTACTCACGGTACATACGGGAGGCGTCCATGGCTATGGATGGTCTCCCGGAGGGGGTAGCTTCTCCCGGCAGGGTGCCGGAGCAGCTTCTCCAGGAAGCCCCGATCTTGAAACGGCGGCTGCGCAGGAACAGAGGCGAGATCGCGAAAAAGGAGTTCGTCCTAGGGGTTTCCGTCACGGGGGGTAAATATAGGCGAAGGGGGCGTCGAGGGGACCCACCAGGCAGCCAGGAGGCCTCCTGGTGCGGCCTAGGGTGGGGCCGCGCCAGGGACCCTCCTGGCTCCCTGGTGGTGGCCCCCCTTCGCTGCTTTGGTGTTTCTGGAAGCTTCCGCGACGCTGATTTTTTATCTGATTTTCCTGGATTTTTTGGAGCACTTTTAATGGCCGGAAAACCTGAAATACAAAAACAGCAGAAAACAGCAACTGGCAGCTGGGTGCACTGGGTTAATAGATTAGTCCAAATATGTTGAAAAGTGTATGAAAGTTCAAGCAAAACATGGCAAAGTCACACAAAACATGCATGGAGCAAGCATAAATTATAGATACGTTTGGGACGTATCAACATCCCCAAGCTTAATTCCTGCTCGTCCTCGAGTAGGTGATACGTCTTAAACGTATCTACTTTTCCAAACAATTTTGCTATTGTGTTGCCCTCATTCTTGCATGATTTGGACGAAACTAACCCGGACTAACGTTGTTTTCAGCAGAGCTGCCTGTATGGTTTTATTGTGTGCAGGAAAATGGATTTTTAGACGTTCCAGAAAATTCCAAAAAAAATACCAGAAAATCCACGCACCCAATGGAGCCAGAAGCCAGAAGTGGGACCAGAGGGGAGGCCTGGGGGCCCCAGGCGCCCCCCTGGCGCGGCCAGGTGTGGGGCCGCGCCCTCTTGCCGCCTGGGCGCCTCCCCCCTCCTCTGGTGCCCTACCGAGACTCCTATTTATCCCGGTGACGATAAAACCCCAGAACAGAAGTCGTTTTCCCAGTTTCCGTCGCGGAGCCGCCGCCACCCTCTGTTCTTCTTCGGGAGGGCTAATCTGGAGGCTGATTTGGCCTCCGGAGAGGGGAGATCGTCGCCATCGTCATCACCACTCCATCCATCCTCCATGATTTCTCTTCACATGTGTGTGTAATTCCCTGCTGTAGGAAAAGGGGATGGTAGGCATTGGATGAGTTTGATCATGTAATAGTTCGTCAGATTTTTGGGGGCATGTTGCCTATCATCTAGATTGGTGTTTATCTTCTTTTCTTCAACTTGTTGCTCTTAATGCTTGTCACTTTGGGCCTGAGTGCCATGTTTTCAGATCTGAACCCTACGTGTTTTCATGAATATATTTGTGTTCTAGATCCTATCTATGAGTTGTATGCACCTATTATGGTCCGGAACCGGCGATCCCAAAGGTGACAGCTTGGGACACCAAAGGGGATGGTCCATAATTTGAGGATTCCATGTATCCTTTGAGTTTATTGCTTTGTTCCGGTGCTCTTTGACAGGAGCACCTTAATCTCCATAAGTTCCTTTTGGCCCCGTTCGTAGCGGGATGGTAGGACAAAAGATGCTGTGCAAGTTCTTATTGCAAGCACGCACAACTACCTACGGGATACATGCCTAATGTTTGATATATGCCTAGATGATCATTGCTTTTATGTGTGCCTTGCCCCGTGTTAGAATCTATTATATGTTCACTCTCATCCATGCAGCGCCCAACCATCCATCTCCCTAGCCTACAGTGTTTTCTATCCTGCTGGTCATTAGTTGTTGCTTTTGTTGTTACTTTTGCTGTTGCCACTATCACTCTCATATTACCATTACCACTTATCTATTGTTGCAAGCAAGTATATTTCAGGTGCGGTTGAATTGACAACTCAAATGTCAAAGCTTATAAATACTCTTTGGCTCCCCGTGTGTCGAATCAATAAATTGGGTTAACTTACCCGCGAAGACTATCTCGATCCCTTACGCCTGTGGGGCATCAAGCAGCGTTCTCTGGCTCCGTTGCCGGGGAGCATAGAAATATTTACAAGTCTACTTGAAGTATCCTTCTTGCTGCACATCATCCTCTATGGGTTAGAAAGGAGACCCCAAGGTTCCAATCTTACCATCCCGTACAAGAAAAGGTACTGTTCTGAACACTAGTGCTACACTTGATTCACCTTCTGTTATGAGTAAGTTTACTTCACCACCACTACATGATGCTTCTATTGAGTCAGTCACTATGTCCGATACTTTTGATGATGCTTCCACTACTCTTGATGATGCTACTTTTCTTGGTCACTATATTGAAACTCAGACTGCTAAGGCTGCAGCAGAATCCAAGACCGAGACCCCTGCCACCTATATTCCTATCTGCAAAACCTTTGGTTACCCGTGCTTAGATGACCTCAAGGAGAGAATCCTTGATGATGATTATGTTACTCTTGATGATGATTTTTGCAGGGAACTCATAGAGTGTGTCGACTCTGACCCTGGTGCTGTTAAGGAGTTGCTCAAAAAGCACTCCATGAAGAACAAAGTTATTCCTGATCCTCAATTTGCCACGCGGCCTATATGCATCACTGATCCTGATTACGATTTCTCTGTTGATCTTTCACTTATATCTACAGTCGAGGCTGACCCCTTTTATGGCAGAGAAAATGATGATGCTATAGCACACTTGACCAAACTCGCTGAGCTAGGTAACCTATTCACTACTGATGAGAAGATACGAAACTTCTATGTGGCCAAGATTTTTCCTTTTTCTTTGAAGGAAGACGCTAAATCATGGTATGATGCACTACCCTATGGTTCCATTAAGAGTACTTAGGACTTAGTCCAATTATTTGTTGATAAATATTTCCCAGCTCATCTGCAACATGCTGCTTTGCAAAGAATCTATAACTTTAAACAATTGCAGGATGAGCACCTCCCTAAAGCTTGGGGGAGGTTTTGTGATTTACTTAAGGTTATGCCGGGACATGGAGTCCCCAAGAATGAACCGCTTGATATATTTTATGCTGGTTTAACCGATGAATCCATATCTTATCTGGATAGTTGTGCTAGTTGTGTTTTCAGGGAAAGAACACCGGACGATGCAGAAGAATTAATGTGCAAAATTGCCAAGAACTATGAAGACTGGTCCGTTCCTGAACCACTTCTACCACCTAAAAAGAGGGGCATGCTTGTTCTGAACCCTGAAGATATGCAAGAAGCAAAGAAGTCTATAAAGGAGAAAGGTATTAAAGCCGAATAAGTGAAGAATTTACCGCCTATCGAGAAGTTGTGTGAGCCTATTACTCGCCCTCCTTTGGTAGAGGTACACTCTCTATTAGACTTTACTGAAAGTGACATCCCTAAAGGTAAGCCTCCCGACCAATGCTTAGATGAGCTTGATAATTTTATTGTTAAGCAAGACCATTTTAATAGGAGGTTACAAAGTCAGTTACATGATAACCCTCTTGCTATCAAAAGTTTGTGTGATGTTCTAGAAAGAACAGTTAATGATGTTAAATGTCTTGTTAAGCATTTTCATATGGTTCAAACTCAGCTTGAACAAATTTCTAATGTGCAAAAAGATTTGCTTGCTAATAATGCCAAACAGGACATACAAGCTTATGGCATCAAAACTAGGGGTGG
Organism: Bromus sterilis; assembly: GCA_950022295.1. NCBI lineage: Eukaryota > Viridiplantae > Streptophyta > Magnoliopsida > Poales > Poaceae > Bromus > Bromus sterilis. The sequence continues at coordinate 80,181,636 of OX465596.1, read as the reverse complement.
AACACACACCCAGGACCCGCTCTATCCTGAGGGGCATCCAAAGAGGATTGAGCAAGATTCTCAAGCAAGAAGAAGATGAGACTATTAGCTCTCCGAAGAAAAAGAAGAATAAACACAAGGAGGCTGACAATCCCGATGATCCTATCACAAGTGAAAAGCCAGATGTTGATCCTAACAGCATATCTACCTCCGATGCTGAAACAGAAGACGGTGCCGAGCCCGAAGAAAAGGACGCGGAGAAGAACGATTCTCCCAAGGTAAGAGAAGAAGAAGCACCCGATAAGCGCAAGAGGTACTCTAGAGAAGACTTCATCACAAGAAGACCTGGGAAGGAAAGAGAACCATGGATACAGAAACCGATGCCCTTTCCAGGTAAGTCCTCAAATCTAAAGAAGAAGAGCACTATAATAAATTTTGTGAATGGATGAAGCCTCTTTTTCTTCAAATTCCTTTGACTGATGCTATTAAGTTACCTCCCTATTCGAAATATATGAAAGATATTGTCACAAATAAAAGAAAAGTTCCTAATGAGGAAATATCTACTATGCTTGCTAACTACTCTTTCAGTGGCAAGATTCCTAAGAAGCTCGGTGATCCAGGTATACCCACCATTCCTTGCTCCATAAAGAATAATTACGTCCGAACTGCTTTGTGTGATCTTGGTGTAGGAGTGAGTGTTATGCCTTTCTCTCTTTACAAGAGGCTTTGTTTAGAGAAACTAATCCCTACAGATATCTCTCTTCAGATGGATGACAAGTCAACAGCTGTCCCCATTGGTATTTGTGAGGATGTACCCGTTGAAGTTGCTAACCGTTTGATCCTTACAGATTTTGTTGTGCTTGACATGCCCGAGGATGGGAGCATGTCCATTATTCTTAGTAGACCTTTCCTTAACACCGAGGTGCTACTATTGATTGCAATAAAGGAAAGGTCACTTTCAACGTTGATGATAAAGAACACACGGTGTATTTTCCAAAGAAGATCGACAAAAGGCATGGCCTTAACTCTATAGAGAATATCGAGACCGTGAAGATTGGAGAATGGGACTGTCCACTACATGTGCACCACAAATACAAAACCATTATGGTGGGGACAATGTCCATTAAAGTAAAGGTGCAATGATCACTTCATAAGAGGGGAGACTTCTTGTCCTATATATCTCCGGTTTGTTGGTAAGACTTGATCAACCTTGCTAGTGAGCTTGTTCTATATAGGTAAAAAGTTAAGCTTGTTATGTTTTCATTTGCTTTAGCTTTCATTCTCTTTGCTGTACCAAGTTTTTTTTTGTGTTTTTGAAGCTTCACAATACTAATCACTGCTTTAAGTTTTCAGAAAGTTTTGCAGCTTTTTGAACTCCGAGAAATTTTCAACAGTGAAGTTTTCAGAAAAATTCCAGAAAAATAAAAATAAAAATTTCCATGCCGGGAGTGACCCAGAGGCACCTGGGGCTGACCAGGGGGGGCCACCAGTGGCCTAGGCGGCCAGCTGGCGCGGCCTGCCCCCTAGCCGCACCCACAGGGCGCCTGGGGCCCACAGGCCCCACTTCCAGGTATGTCTTCTTCTTCCTCCTCCTTCTTCTCTCTCCAAAAACACGAGTTCTGCACTTTGTTCTTGCGTTCTTGCTGTTCTTGTAGGCGATTTTTGATCTCTCTCTACAGCCCACCATTCGAGTTGAAATTTTGAGCAAATACTCCCTGGTATGTAACTCCTTCACCCCTCCAATTAGATTTTTGATTGGTGGCCTCATTTGTGAGTATTCAGTAGTTCTTGGTGCTGTTTTTATGAGCTTGCATGCATGTGTAGAATTTTATTTTCCAAGTTTTGATGCAAGTTTATGCCTTAGGTAAGTGAGTTGAGTAGTTTGCCTTAACTCACTTTGTTTAAATCCTTGTTTTTGTAGTTTGTCAAAAATTTCGGAAATGAGATTGCTAGGAAGAGCAAAGGGGTGGCTTGGGAAGAAAAGGCCCGAGCCCTCTGATCGAGTTACAAGAGCCGCGCTTCACCCTCGACTGCTAGGGTGAGCTACAACGAAGATCATGTGCCCTTAGAGTTGTTTGAGGACACAAATCCAGCACGTGCAATGACTTTCCCGTGCGATGAATTCCTTGAAGCTGCAGGAATTAAGGAGAAGTTCTATAATCTTTTTGCTAATGCAGGTCTGATGCGGCTCGCAACGTGCCTTGTTAACCAGTATCAAAAACTCACCTCCTGTTTCATTAACAGTTTTAGATATAACCTTGATGCTGGTTCTGTTGAATTTAAAATTTACAATGATCTTTTGACTAGGCCTTTGGAAAAGTTTTGTGAAATAATAGGTGTGCCGAACATTGGACTGACGGCGAAGATGAGCTCTCAGCCCTCCGAGCTGAGAACCGTCTTCAACTCTCTCTGTAGCATGGATACAAGGGATATTCATGTCAAAGATCTCCAGCATCTTATTCCCACACCTCAGCTATTTTGTGTATTTTATTGCTAGAGGGGTGTTAGCTCGTGACAACACGAGCAACATATTTGCGCCGGATATTGCTATCCTGGCAACCGCCCTATCAGGGAGGTTTGATTATAATGTGGGTGCCTTAATTGCTCGACGCCTTGCTATGAACGGTAACAAGGGAGATTTATTTGGTGGCGTTTACGCCACACTTATCCTAGAGTCTCTTAATGGCACACCACACCCCGATGATAAGCCTTTTAATTATTTAAGTTTTGATCTTGCTGCTATGAAAAGGCATAAGTTTGTTACCATGACTTCCGAGTTTGGTAACCTTGATTATATCTTGCGTTTCGGAGCTACCACGGAACGCAAGATCCGTCTACCTGCACCTCTTTTGTTTGATTTTTCTCGCAGGAACAGATGGTCCTTTGATGTTATCCAGTTCGATGAGTTTGTGGTCCAGCATCAGTTTCATAACCCCATGGAGGGGGTTGTGCCCGACGAGGAGGAGCATGGTGAGTTCCCACCTTTCCAGGAAGAGACCGTCACCCAGTTTGGTGAAGGGTCTTCCTCTGCTTGGAGCGCGGATCCTTCTTCGTGGGAGGATCCGAGGACTTCGGTGTACGCGCCGGAAGCCTCATACGACCCTTGGACTCACCGGTACTACCCTGGAGCAGGAGGCTCCTGGGGACATTAGCTACTACCAACTTAGGCCAAAAGCCTAAGCTTGGGGGAGTACGTGCCCTTCTCACTTTTCCATTTTATTATCCATTTTATTCGCTTTGATCTTTTCGAAGCTTTTGCCCGTTTTTTCTTTCTTTCTTTCTTTGCAAAAACAACAAAAAGGTTTTCCCTTTTCTCTTGCTCTCTTTTAACCTTTAAAAACCCAAAAATATTTCCTTTCTCTCTTTAGTTTGCTTTGTTTTCAGAGTTCAGCTCGAGTCCGTGATGGCATTTGATTATATTTCCTACGTTCGATCGTGAAAGTGACCAGGCAGTAATGACGAAGATCTACAGAAGGGAAGCAACAAGGAAAACCGGTATGAACACTTTTTGTTTCTACTTTTGTACATATGCCTATGCTTATGATCTAGAGACCAGCTTGTAGTGACATAGTGCTATGTTTACAATGCTTTCCCAGTGTTCATGCTTTCCTTGTGGCTAGTCTTAAATAGCTAGAGTGCATAATGTGTTGTTGAAATGATTTACATACATTGCATTGTTCATGGTTTGGCATACTGAAGTGGTATTTCCCTTCGGAGAATTTTTGGATTGACTTGGCACATGTTCACACATGTTTATGACTAAAAAGTCTATTATGCCTTGATGATCTTTTTGTTTCAGAATAGTTATATCACTTTCATGCCAGATTCAATGTTACTTTGTTGCTATGCATGATTATGACAGTTATTGCTCTCTAGTTGGTCGCTTCACAGTCTTTTGCTAGCCTTCGCTCGCACTAAGCGGAATTCTGCTTGTGCTTCCAAACTCCTTTTCAAACCCAGTTGTTCCATTTGAGTCCACCATACCTACCTATATGTGGTATTTACCGACCACTCCTAACTTAGACTTTCTTGTGCCATCTCGAAATTTATTCAAAAGTTTCCCTTTTGTAACCGTACAAGCTCATGGTGCGGTGAGGGGAAATCAGTATCTTTCATGCCAAAAATATTTTGACAGAAGTTTTAACTAGTCAAACGCAAAAAATATATATACGAGAGTTACACCTCCCCCATACTTGATGATGGAGTGAAATGGACCAAATGCTGCTTATGATAGGTGGAACGATACCCTCCTTCCATCCTTGAGGCAAAATAAAAGTTTCCGTAGACCATCAAAGGATTTATGGATAAGGGAATATGTGTAAGCAAAAGACATTATATATGGTTGGCGTGGGAGATATTGAGAGACCTTTACCGTTCACCGTTGACTGGAAAGTTACACCTCTCAAAAGAGTTTTATCTCTGTTTTCAAAACCAAGAGCTCTGGTACATGTTTAGTCTTTGCTTCCTTTCACGGGTTTTCAACTTTGCCATCAAAAGCCACGGTTCGAGAGTCTCCCCTTCTTTCTTCAAAGCATCGACTATGAGAGCATAATTGTCATTCTTAGTGTAACATGCATTGTCCCAAAGTATTACATTGTCTTCTGCATGCTTGTGTTATTGCTAGTCTGAAACACTGAGTTCTAGTCACCTTTAAATCTCCGGAGGAGTTTCTGCATTTATGTTTTGCTTCACTCATGGAGGCTAGCGAAATTCCACTCAAGTATGTTCAAGCTATGTGCATTGTGATCCTGTCTTGATTTTCAGTAGCTTATTATTTACTTTTAGTTGTTTGTGACTGATCACATGAAAGAAGAATTGCTTCGTGCATTGTCCTTATAGCATTGTTTCAATACCTGCTAAACTCTTTTCGTAGTACATGCTTATATACATCTATTGAAGCAAAAGAGTTTGTCAACGTTTTCTTTGTCGCGTCCAGTTCGTTGAACTGAATTGCTTGAGGACAAGCAACATGCTAAGCTTGGGGGAGTTGATACGTCTTAAACGTATCTACTTTTCCAAACACTTTTTCTATTGTTTTGCCCTCATTCTTGCATGATTTGGACGAAACTAACCCGGACTAACGCTATTTTCAGCAGAGCAGCCTGTATGGTTTTATTGTGTGCAGGAAAATGAATTTTTAGACGTTCCAAAAAATTCCCAGAAAAATACCAGAAAATCCACGCACCCGATGGAGCCAGAAGCCAGAAGTGGGACCAGAGGGGAGGCCTGGGGGCCCCAGGCGCCCCCTGGCGCGGCCAGGGGTGGGGCCGCGCCCTCTGGCCGCCTGGGCGCCTCCCCCCTCCTCTGGTGCCCTACCGAGACTCCTATTTATCCCCGTGACGAGAAAACCTAAGAACAGAAGTCGTTTCCCAGTTTTCATCGCGGAGCCGCCGCCACCCTCTGTTCTTCTTCGGGAGGGCTAATCTGGAGGCTGATTTGGCCTCCGGAGAGGGGAGATCGTCGCCATCGTCATCGCCATCACCACTCCATCCATCCTCCATGATTTCTCTTCACATGTGTGAGTAATTCCCTGCTGTAGGCAAAGGGGATGGTAGGTATTGGATGAGTTTGATCATGTAATAGTTCGTCAAATTGTTGGGGGCATGTTGCCTATCATCTAGATTGGTGTTTATCATCTTTGCTTCAACTTGTTGCTCTTAATGCTTGTCACTTTGGGCCCGAGTGCCATGTTTTCAAATCTGAACCCTATGTGTTTTCATGAATATATTTGTGTTCTAGATCCTATCTATGAGTTGTATGCACCTATTATGGTCCGGAACCGGCGATCCCAAAGGTGACAGCTTGGGACACCAAAGGGGATGGTCCATAATTTGAGGATTCCATGTATCCTTTGAGTTTATTGCTTTGTTCCGGTGCTCTTTGACAGGAGCACCTTAATCTCCATAAGTTCCTTTTGGCCCCGTTGATACGTCCAAAATGCATCACTATTTTATATAGTAATTCTTTCTTATTCATTGATATATTTCATGATATGATGCTATTCTTATGTTGTTTTGGCTTATTTTTCACAGTTTGAAACTTTCCGGTGCCGAAGCAGCAGAGACGCAGGATTCAGCGGTAAAAAGTGGAAGCTGAGTTGCTAAAGAAGAACACCTCCAAATTACCTGAAAATCGACGGAGGCTGTTTTCCAGAAGGATCACGAAGACACGCAAAACAGCAACCAGAGGGGGGCCACAGGGTGCCCAGGCGGCCACCTGGCGCAGCCCCACCCCTGGCCGCGCCGGGAGGGCGCCTGGACCCCTGGGGCCACTCCCGGCTCCCCCCTCTGGCCTATATACTCCTCCTCGTCCAAAAACCCTAAAAGAGAGAGAGAGTTTCCGGAGTTCCGCCGCCGCTCCGTGGAGGAAACCTACAGAGAAGAAAAGCCATCTCTAGCGGGCAAATTCCGCCGGGGAGATCACCTCCCGGAAGGGGAGATCGTCGCCATCGTCATCACCATCGTCACGGGCATCATCGAGATCATCATCAACATCATCCCCATCACCAGCACCATCTCCATCTTCATCCAATCTTGTCTCACAATTGCAACTCATGTTGTAATCCGTACTATCTATCCCCTCTACTCTATCGGTGTTGATTACTACTTTGTGGTGAATGCTATTGAGTTTTGTTGGAGAAATATTATTGTGTTCAGATTGTTTATCATCTATTTATCCCCACTTATCATGATCTCTTTTATGTCTTGTGAGTAGTTACTTTAGTTCTTGAGGACATGGGAGAAGTCTAGTTGCTAGTAGTCATATGATGTTGAAGTAATATGTGTTGGTTGATATTTAAGTTGTGTTGTTATTTTCCTAGTGGTGTTGTGTGAGTCGAACACTCAACACTTCGCCTTATCAAGGACCTAGGGGAGTACATTGTGTATAAAAAATGCTTACGGTGGGTTGCCGGAGTGACAGAAACCTGAACCCCAGTTTGCACGCTTTTGCACAAGGGAACAATGGATCACCGATCGTATTGCTATGGTTAGGCTTTTGCCTTAATTACTATCTTGTATTTGCGGATGCTTGCAATATGTTTAATCATAATAGTACACTTATCTTAGTCTAGAGGGTGTACTAGCATAGATCCACACACTCAACACTTATCAACACAACACGTAGTACCAACACTGAGTATGGCGAAAGCACATGACTACCTCTCCCGTGTGTCCTCAAGAACACTTTAGCTTTTATAAGTTCAGTTGCTAGGCCTCTCCTTTGCTCACAAAGGATTGGGCCACTCTTTACTATCCAGTATCTTTTACTTTGCTCGTTTTTACTATCCTGTCGCTTATACCAAGAAAACCCCTAAAAAGTTATCTTTCAGTGCTTGCAGTTATCTCCTTACCAAAGTCACTTGCTATTACCTTCTGATCCTCGTTGGGTTCGACACTCTTACTTATCGAAAACACTGCAATAGATCCCTCTACGTTGAGGGTAATCAAGCTACGTTTTCTGGCGCCGTTGCCGGGGAGTGTAGCGCTATTAGTAAGTGAAGCTGGTAAGGAAGTTTTTATATTTCTGTTGCTGATTTTGTCCTTATGGACACCCCTACTATTGGATCATTGTTCTTGGGGAGCCGCCCCACAACTAAGGTGGTTACTCCTGACCTGCTGAAATTGTGCTTTATAAGATACCATCTGGTATTATAGATTATGTCTTAGCTAATCGCTATGCAGGAGACAGACATCCAGGTGAACACTTGCTATATTTATCACAACTATGCTCATTATTCAAGCTGGCAGGTGTGTCACTGGAGTTCGTTATGAAGAAATTATTCTCTGTATCGCTTACAGACAAAGCTTCAGATTGGTATAAGCTCCTTGATAACTCACATTCTCTTAATTGGGAAGAGCTTATGTCTATCTTTTATACAAAGTTTTACCCTCTTCATGAAGTTTATCGAGACAGGAATTACATCTATAACTTTAGGTCTCGCAACGGAGAGAGCATCGCTCAAGCTTGGGGGAGACTTAAATCCCTAATGTTCAAATGTCCTATCCATAAGCTTCCCAAAGATATTATACTTACAAATTTTTATGCCATGCTTTCTCGTCAGGATAAGGAAAGGCTGGATACCTCCTCTAGCGGGGTATTTCAGACAAAGAGCGTTGAAGAAAGATGGGATCTCATCGAAAGGATCCAGAAGAATACATAAGATTGGGAAATCGATAAAGGTATTGAACCTGCTATAAATTATGAGCATGATTATATTGAGAGCTATGTGAAAACTGATTATTTTAATACCTTTTGCTCTAAGATTGGTCTGGATTCCCATCTAATGATTGATTTTTGTAAGAATTTTGCCTCTCATATTGATTCTTCTAAGACGAAGAAGGATCAGTACCATAAGCCTTTCTAAGAAGTGCCTATTGATATTCACGTTGCTGATCCTATTTTTCCTGCAGTTATATATGAACAGCCCCCTTTTCCTTCAAGAATAAGGGAGCACTCTTTTGTGACACGCATCATAAATAAAAGTGAGAGAAGAACAGGCGAACCTGAGGACCAGATCGGATTCGATCCTCAAGTTGCTATGGTTAAAGATTTAGTTAATAATGATGTTTCAGATTCTATTATAAATTTTTGTGCTGTTTCAACTAACATTGTCACAACCAAGAATAAAAGCCCAATTTCAGGTACACCAGTTGTATCTGTTAAGATAGGAGATCACAATTATTACGGGCTATGCGATCTGGGATCAAGTGCTAGCGCGACTCCTTATTCGCTTTATCAAGAGATCATGAGTGAGATTTCACCCTGTGAACTCGAAGAGATTGATGTTACTATTCATCTTGCAAACAAAGCTACTATCTCTCCTATTGGAATTGTGAGAGATGTTGAAGTCCTATGCGGAAAGGTAAAGTATCCTACCGACTTTCTCATACTTGGTTCAGTACAAGATAGTTTTTGTCCTATTATTTTTGGTAGACCTTTTCTCAGAACTTGTGGAGCTATTATAGATTGCAAGAAAGGTAAGGTTTCTTTTGAATTCAATGGTGAGCCATATGAATTTAACTTTTCTAAGATTTCCATGCAGCCTCGTGGTAATGAATTACCTAGTGATGATAAAATTATTGAAAGTATTGCATCTATTGCTATTCCCCCTAATGATCCTTTGCAGCAATACATGGAGGACCACGATAATGATACTCATATGCAGGAAAGAAATGAAATTGATGAAATCTTCTTGAGACAACCCGCTATCCTGAAGCACAACCTTCCGGTTGAACCTTTAGGAATTCTATCCAAACCAAAAGAAGACCCGGTGTTTGATCTCAAACCTCTTCCCGATACGCTCAAGTATGCTTATTTAGATGAAAAGAAAGTATATCCTGTTATTATCAACTCTAACCTTTCAGGATATGAAGAAGAGCGACTATTGGAAACACTCCGTAAACACCATGGTGCAATTGGCTATACCCTTGATGACCTTAAGGGAATTAGTCCATCTATCTGTCAACATACTATTAACCTCGAGCCCGATGCTAAACCTGTTGTTGACCATCAACAACGGTTGAAACCAAAGATGATGGATGTTGTGAGGACCGAAATCCTCAAGCTACTAGCCGCAGGTATTATCTACCCTATAGATGATAGTAAGTGGGTAAGTCCAGTTCATTGTGTTCCTAAGAAAGGAGGGACAACTGTAGTCCCTAATGATAAGAATGAACTAATACCTCAGAGAATTATTATTGGATATAGAATGTGTATTGATTACAGGAAGTTGAACAAGGCAACCAGGAAGGACCACTACCCGCTGCCCTTTATTGATCAGATGCTTGAGAGGCTGTCCAAAAACACCCACTTCTGCTATCTTGACGGGTACTCTGGCTTCTCTCAAATTCATGTGAACACTGCCGATCAAGAGAAGACCACTTTCACTTGTCCTTATGGTACTTATGCTTATAGGCGTATGCCTTTTGGTTTATGCAATGCACCTGCTACTTTTCAGAGATGTATGTCTGCAATATTTCATGGTTTCTGTGAGGAGATTGTGGAAGTCTTCATGGACGATTTCTCCGTCTATGGAACTTCCTTTGACCACTGTCTCCACAATCTTAATAAAGTTTTGCAGAGATGCGAGGATACGAACTTAGTTCTAAACTGGGAAAAGTGCCACTTCATGGTTAACGAAGGGATCGTGCTTGGCCACAAGATTTCCGAGAGGGGAATTGAAGTGGACAAGGCGAAGATTGAAGCTATCGAAAGGATGCCCTACCCAAGGGACATTAAAGGTATTCGTAGTTTTCTCGGTCATGCTGGTTTCTATAGAAGATTTATTAAAAACTTTTCTAAAACCTCAAGACCCCTCACTAATCTTCTCCAGAAGGATGTTCCTTTTGTATTTGATGAAGATTGTAAGGAGGCTTTCGAAGTTCTTAAGAAATCTTTAATAACCGCTCCTATAGTACAACCGCCTGACTGGAATTTTCCCTTTGAAATTATGTGTGATGCTAGTGATTTTGCTGTTGGAGCTGTTTTAGGACAAAGGGTTGACAAAAAGTTGAATGTTATTTATTATGCTAGTAAGACCCTTGATAGTGCTCAAAAGAATTATGCTACTACTGAGAAGGAATTCTTAGCAGTAGTGTTTGCTTGTGATAAGTTTAGGCAGTATATTGTTGATTCTAAAGTTATTATTCATACTGACCATGCTGCCATTAAGTATCTTATGACGAAGAAGGATGCCAAACCAAGTCTCATCAGATGGGTACTCCTTCTTCAAGAATTTGATTTGCAGATTGTTGATAGAAAAGGAGCAGACAACCCTGTAGCGGACAATCTTTCAAGGATGGAAGATATACCGCATGATCCCATCCCAGTCAACGACAGTTTTCCAGACGAACAACTTGCCGTTGTTAAAGTACAATCTCTTTCCGATCCTTGGTTTGCAGATTATGCTAATTTTATCGTTGCAAAGTATTTGCCTCCAGGTTTAACATTTCAGCAAAGGAAGAAGTTCTTCCATGATTTGAGGCATTACTTTTGGGATGAACCTCATATTTTCAAAGAAGGTCCAGACGGGATCGTGAGAAGATGCATATCGGAACACGAGCAGAAGGACATTCTCAAGCAATTTCACGATAGTCCCTATGGAGGACATCACGCCGGTGAGAGGACCGCACATAAGGTTCTCCAATCAGGTTTTTATTGGCCCACTCTCTTTAAAGATGCTAGAAATTATGTTTTAGCCTGTGATAAATGTCAGAGAGTTGGTAATATTAGTAGGAGGAATGAGATGCCTATGAATTACTCACTAGTGATTGAGCCTTTTGATTGCTGGGGTTTTGATTTTATGGGTCCTTTTCCTTCTTCGCACAAGTACACTCACATTTTAGTTGCTGTTGATTATGTAACCAAGTGGGTTGAAGCAATCCCCACTGAGAGTGATGATCACAAAACATCTTTGAAAATGCTCAAAGATGTAATTTTCCCTAGGTTTGGTGTACCTAGGTATCTCATGACTGATGGAGGATCACACTTCACGCATGGAGATTTTAGAAAAGCTTTAGCCAAGTACGATGTCAATCATAGGATTGCGTCACCGTAACATCCTCAAACTAGTGGGCAACTTGAGCTCACCAATAGAGAGATCAAGTTGATCTTGCAAAAAACAGTTAACAAAAATAGGAAGGACTGGTCGAGCAAGTTAGGAGATGCTTTGTGGGCGTATATAACTGCTTACAAAAACCCCATGGGCATGTCCCCCTATAAAATGGTCTATGGCAAGGCTTGCCATTTGCCATTAGAGTTAGAGCACAAAGCTTTCTAGGCTGTTAGAGAGCTTAATGCTGACCCAAAGTTAGCTGGTGAAAAGCGTCTCATGAACTTGACTTCTCTAGATGAGTGGAGAAGTGAAGCTTACGAGAGCGCTAAAATGTTCAAGGAAAAGGTAAAGAAGTGGCATGACAGGAGGATTCTGAAACGTGAATTTAATGTTGGTGATAAAGTTTTATTGTTTAGATCCCGTTTCAGGTTTTCTCCAGGTAAACTACTTTCCAGGTGGGAAGGGCCATTTCATATCGAAGAAGTCTACCGGTCTGGTGCAATCAAGATTAACAATTTTGAAGGCACGAAGCCTCAAGTTGTGAATGGGCAAAGACTCAAGCATTACATGGCGGGAGACCCCGTCAATGTTGATGTAAATATAATACGCACAACAACTCATGAAGAACATGTTGCAGCCCTGTTTCAGACACCGACAGAAGCATAATAAGAAAATGTATGTATTACGGTAAGGAAACATCGCGAACCGCCATAAAAATTCCATATTATCAGTTTTTGCAAAATTAGGAAAATTCGAGGGCTAAGTGGAGCCGGAGAGGAGCTCCAGGGGGCCCAGGCGCGCCCTACCTCCTGGCCGCGCCGGGAGGCCGCCTAGGCACCCAGGAGTCCGTCTCCGACCCCACTTTGGCTCGTAACCTTCCTTTTGTTGCAGAAATTTTTGCTATATATTTGCCCGGATCGTTCCGGCAACGTATCTCACGATTTCGTGTCTTTTCTTTTCGATCTGTTTCTGCCAGGAAATCTTTTAGCTAGACCTAGGTGCCATGGCTTCCCCAAGTTCCCCCAAGGACAAGTTCTGTTGGGGTTCGCAGCAGAAAACACAAAATTTTCTAACTAGCGTTCCCATAACCCAAGATCTAGCTAGCCGTATTACCGTAACGGAAAGTAGTGCGGAAATAACATACCTCGGGGTGTAGTCCGTTGCGCGGGAAACGTTCTCGCAAACGTTGTTGATGTAGCCGATCAAATTTCATAGCCCCCTGGATGTGTTGAGCACCCGGATGGGTGTAGTGCCACACGTGTACCACCTCGTAGTACTCGCACACGTACGAGACTCGATAACGACCTCCGTTCTCCGATCCAGCAAAGGTGGCGGAAGCAGACCTCCGGACGGAGCTTCGGCAGCACGACGGCCTCCGATTCTAGCAGAGAAGCCTCAATTCCACTATAGGCTCACACTAGGGAGCCCACCGTGAAAGAGACAAGGGAGGGGAGAAGACCGAAGAAAACCGATCTCAATTCGGAGTAATATTTAATTTCTCACGAATTTGTGTGTATTAAATATGTGCACCCTGCCCATCTATATATAGGCAGAGGGGAGGGAGTCAACCCCTCTCCCTTAGCAATGTGGGACTAAAGTCCCTTTGCTAAGGGGGGTGGCCGGCCAAGGGGGGGAGGGGGCGCACCCCTCATGGGCCCTAGGGCCGATGGCGCCTCCCCCTCTTTCCTTTTTTCTTTTTTCCCTTTTATTTCCCCTAATGGGACTTTTTCTCCACTAAGGTCCATTGCACATATTAATTAGAAATAAAATGATTTTAATTATTAATTCAATTAATTAATAACTAAAACATAATATTCCATCTCCCGGTGCTCCGGAACACCTTCCGGTTCACTCCGAACTTGTTCGGTTTAACACGGTACTTCTCCTATGTTGTTTCCTTTATTCTCTGGTTACTCCGATGGTTCCGAAAAGGTCTCCGATTTCATCGAGCCCTTAAGTGTGTTACCCTACGGTCCGAGAACACTCCAGTCATGACCGAGATGAGGCTACGGTCAATGATCATCAGCGGGACCTGGATGCCCATAATGACCCCTGTGCATTCCGGATATCAAACACCGATTGGACCTTTCGCCGTATAGCATTCCAGTTGTCAGCGATACTGGATTGTTCCGAGATTCGATCAATGACATCCTATGTATGGTTCAACCTCGTTCTGAACGAATCCTCATTCACTCGTTCCCGTGATATTCATCCCCGTGACCTAGTCACACGCTGCAGCTTTATGGATGGAATCTCACCGATTGGGCCCCGAGTATCTATCCATTATATGGATTGAAAAATCCTGCTCTTGTAACAATACTCCTCAACATATCTCCACGGAATACCCAAGATACAACCGTTATGACCCACATATTTCAGTCAGGTGGTGGGATGTAGGTCAAAGCATCCGGGAAGATAGCAATTATGCACGTACTCACGGTCAAAGGAACGGTCTACCACGTTCTGTAATTACAGCACTGAAGCTTCACCAGATTTGATCATGCTGTAATGCTTACTTTGGGTAATGGTCATCACGTCACTTAACCAGTGAGGTGACCTCATAGTCAAGAGACTTAATTGTCCATGATCGCGAAACGACGACCATCATGTTGACCATGAACTAGTTATCGATGTAGAGGCTAACTAGGAACTCTGGGGGTTTCTATACCACACCTGTATCATTGTTTCACTGACATAGTTCTAGCACGGTATGAAACGTGTTATGAACTTGCTTAGATATATTGGAATAATCATATATTATTTGCCTCTAGAGCATATATCCAACAGTCTCCCACTTGCACTAGAGTGCGAATAATTTAGCCGCATTTTTTTCGATCATAATCATCTTATCACATAAGTGTTCATTGATCATGCATGCTCATGGAAGAGGGTTCGTCAACGAACTGCACCAATTCAGATTCATATGTTTCCTTTGCAACTGGTACAGGTCAAAAGCTCTTTTGACATACCACTCATTATCATATAATGGTTGGATTTAAGTTTCACGGGAGAGTGAGACTATTATTTCACAGTATCCTCCAATGATCTCTTGGTTCAGTCTTTAGAAGACTCATCCATAGTCATATATACTGGGAAATACACTCAACCAGAAGTCCAATACTTCTAACGCTAAACTTTTATCCATACGTCTACTTTCATAAGTAGTATTATGTTTGTAGTACCGTGAATTTTTCTCTCATTTCTTTCATGTCTTTGGTGATGTCTGTAATTCCATATAGACCCATAATATGGCTTGCAATTGTAATCTTGCATTACATTCAAGTCTATTATCCTTTCTATATTTTAGAGTATAGTCCTCAGTATTCCTCATATACTGAAATCATGGACTTTATTCAGATTCTGTGTTTTACTCTTAAAGCACATCGGAATCTGTTCTTCTTCCAAGAACATTTGAGTCATTCTGTTTTTGGATTCACAATGCATGTTATATGGTAGAATCATATGTCAAGAACATATAAGATCACATGTCCAGTACATGGTGCATCTTTATTCTTCCATCAAGACATTGCTTGTGATATTTGGATTTCATCCATTATATAATTTCTAGCCACAAGAACCTGTTTCTTGTCTTAGAAGATTATTCCAACCTTCACTTCGTTTCATTATCCGTATCTTAATCTACTCATATAGATTTCAACGTGTAATGTGTTGGTATTTCTCATAAAAGAAGATTCTTGCAATCTTGTATTTTATTTGCCTTATGCTCTATATATATCATAATGCACATATGTATATAAGACGATTCTCTATATACACAATCAATGCATATCCATATATATATACATGAGATCATTCTTCACACATATCAATGCATATATGTTTGAAACAATGATCATGCTCCTACTCAAATATATCCATCATATACTCATATATTTCAGCTTTCATCAAGTCATTTTATTGTTTCACTATGTCTCACATAATGACAAAACTTCCAAAACTCCCACTCAGAAAATGCCCTCTGCATTCCAAGTTTCCGGGAAGTCTTCAAAGCTCCCACTCAGTTTCATGAAACTGCAGGCCCACTCAATATTTTGGTCATCACAAAATCACTTGATCAAATCAAGGTTGAGGGTTCCTGTCTTGAGTTACTATAGTCCATCCTTTTAACGAAATAACCTTCGTCATGCCCATTGCAATTCTCTTTCAAATCACAAATTTGACTGAGTTGAAATTTCAGGCTATGGTCTATCGTAGTGTAAATGAAATATTTTATTGATTAAAGCATTCCTACGTTTCCGTAGTCAATCACCATTGAACTTTGGTCATAACCAAATAATGCCTTATGCCCATTACATTATTCTCAATAACTCTCCAGTTTGTCGAGAATTTGAAATAACCGATTTATTTCACAGGACGTGAGCCATCGTATATGTAACTCAATATTATTTCATTTCTCCTCGTGTTCTAGGCTACCATCATTCCTTTGTGTTTCAAGCAATGTTATTCCCTATTGTTTTATTAAGAAGACTCATGATTATTGTTCTGTACAGAACGTATTCATGACAACCTTCTAATTTCAACAATGGCTTCAACTCATATACCAAGATCAATCATCTATGGCATATCCTTCCTTATACAGTGTCATTATAGAGGAACATGCTTCCGTTGCAATACTCTGATATTCTGAAGGCAAGGTCCAATACCCTGGTCAAAGTTTCCATTATCTCCCATTGGATCCATGCCGAGAGACTTTTCTCGCATTACTGATCAAGCAATACACAATTTTGCTATTCGGGGAGAATATGTAATTTCATTTGCTTGTAGTTTTATTACAAAGAAATTCTTTCCTTTAAGAAACCTAATAACACCATCAGTTATGGAGCTATCATGTCTCGTTAGATTCAGGATGGTTTCCTATTCATGAAGTGGGTGTTTTAACTTAATGAATTAAACAACCTTATTCGACAATAACTATAGTGCTAGGGGAAAGAACGTTTAGACCATACTACGGTTTAGTATGACTACAAATGGTTTAAGTAGTCTAGCACTTTCAACTTCCATCATAGTTTGTGGTACAACTTCCACATGTCTCCCATTATGTCAATATCAATACTTATCACTTCGGATCGTAGCGTAGTGATATGTATCCTTGTATTCTCACTTCTCACTGTGATTCCTGAATCTCAGTTTTATGATCTCAATTGAATACAACTTTCAATTAATCATATGAAGTCTTTAATGATAACTCACGTGCCCATTTAGTACATCATTTATGTATAATGATTGGCACAAGTTCTACTTGCTAGAACCTTGTCATGGTTATATTTATTGCAGAGGTTCATAGATCGTGTATCTAATCCATCTCATGCAATCAAGTTATGATTTGCATTCGATAATGAACTCACAAGTTAATAGATCATACATTTAATGAATTCATCAGTTATGAAGTCACCTCATGCAATCAAATCTTTGACTTGTTATAATCAAGACAACTTTATCATTAAACATTGAATATTTCTTGACAATAATAGCAGTATTATAAATGCTTTCTATCATATCATAAATCAAGACGTAATCAAAGTATAAGCACACTTTTATTCATAAAGATGGAACAACTGACTTGTCTCATTACATGAATAACTTTGTCTCGCGAGATGCAAGACACACAAATAAGTGTTCATACTATAATGATTACATAAGATTTATCTAATACTCTAAGTATCTCCTATGATAGATGTCTCGGCGGAATCCATGCTGGCCATCAACTGACTTGATATCCATCAATCCTCGATTTCACCTCTTCCTGTCCATGCAACGGCAGGTCCTGTTTTCATAAAACAGAATAAGTATCAGATACTCATTTACTGCAAATGTTGTATAAGGGAATACACATTTATAAAGTATATCAAGTATATACCTTCTCCATCCACGACTTCTGCATCCTCGATAGGAGCAATGTCCGCGGCCAAGAGATCAGTCATAAAGTTCTGGAGACTCATATTAGCTCCTCTTCCGACATAGCTATGAACATAATCACCATAACTCGGAGGGAGTGAGTGCAATAACGTGTTTATTGCAAACTCTTTTGTGGTGCTTTCGTTCATTGTCCAATATTCATAGTCCTCCACCAGGGTCAGGTACATCTCATGCATCCTGTCCAAGTGATCACCAAGGCTTGTGCGTTCTTCCATCTTTCTAGATAGAAACTTGCTTTCTAACTCAAAACTGGCAACTCTGAACTCACGTACGAACATTGTCTTTAGCGTTTCCATCATGTCATATGAGCCAGTGTCCTGAAACTGTATGCCCAAAACCTCTGACATGCTGAAGATCATGACATTCCTGACTACGGAGCATTTCTGTCGGCGAGCATAATGATCAAGTATCTCTTGATCACCAACATGATCGTCCGGATGTTCTTCCACATGCACTTCTATTGTAAACAAGATGTCTGCTCTCTTGAGCAACGTCCTAAGGCGTGAGTACCAGTCAGCAAAGTTTGACCCATTTTCTCTAAGTCTTTCACCTTCCATGAAGAAAGATAGTTCACGTTGCTCTAGTGCATTCATTTTCTACAAACATAATTGCAAGGAACACAATTAAGACTAGTTCACAACAATGAGTTCATATAATCATATTATAAATGAGCTCGCACTAAAACAATTCATCCCTAGGAAGTTTCAGTGATTACATGATCCAGATTCACTGCTCGACCTCGAATATCACACGGCCGACGGGTCAGTTTCAAAGGTAGACAACAACTTGTGCAATCACATTATCTTATATGTACTGTGACTCATGCTCGATCTTTCGATCTCTAGTATTCCGAGGCCATATCTGCATATGCTAGGCTCGCCAAATTAACCTCCATGTTATATGCTTCTCAGCAAGGCCATATCTGCATATGCCAGGCTTGCCGAACCCAACCTCATGCGAACTCCATTGAATATGTAGGACAACTCCGGTATGTACGGAGCATCAAGCCATATGGGAGAACCTTGCAGGCGGTGCACACTTCGGTAGAATATTTGTGTTTGGATTTGTTAAGGGATCATCTTATCACATGCTACCGTCGTGTATCCTATACTAGCAAGTTTTAAGATGTCTGAGCTATGGCAACACTAAGTCTACAGTGTCTCCATTTTAGTTTGTTTTATGATGACGAATACTACTTACTAGTAACACATAGCAAAGCTATCACTACATCACAAACAAACGAATGATAGCCCCCTCTTAGCAATACAAGGTTTAGACGGTCTAGTTGTATATTGCAAGTTTTACGTGGCTGCTAGGGCTTTCATAGTTAAACAGGTTTTAACCTACGAGTCAACCACGACGTCAACCATAAGATTGTCTCTATTACACCCCGCACGGGGGCCTCCGTTGCAAATTCCACATCCGCTAAAGTAGAGAGACAGACACCCCCAGCCACTTTATACGGTACAAGCCGTATGTCAAGCGTGGAACCAGTCTCGCGTAAGCGTACGCGTAAGGTCGGTCGGGGGCTGCTTCATCAAACAATGCCGCAGATGTGAACAAGTACACGTGGGAGGGTAACAATCATACAATCAACGCCCACATCCCCGATGTGTTCTATTCGTACAGTAATACTAAGCATAGACCTAGCTCTGATACCACTGTTGGGGTTCGCAGCAGAAAACACAAATTTTTCTAACTAGCGTTCCCATACCCCAAGATCTAGCTAGCCGTATTACCGTAACGGAAAGTAGTGCGGAAATAACATACCTCGGGGTGTAGTCCGTTGCGCGGGAAACGTTCCCGCAAACGTGGTTGATGTAGCCGATCAAGTTTCACATCCCCCTGGCTGTGTTGAGCACCCGGATGGGTGTAGTGCCACACGTGTAGCACCTCGTAGTACTCGCACACATACGAGACTCGATGACGACCTCCGTTCTCCGATCCAGCGAAGGTGGCGGAAGCAGACCTCCGGACGGAGCTTCGGCAGCACGACGGCCTCCGATTCTAGCAGAGAAGCCTCAATTCCACTATAGGCTCACACTAGGGAGCCCACCGTGAAAGAGACAAGGGAGGGGAGAAGACCGAAGAAAACCGATCTCAATTCGGAGTAATATTTAATTTCTCACGAATTTGTGTGTATTAAATATGTGCACCCTGCCCATCTATATATAGGCAGAGGGGAGGGAGTCAACCCCTCTCCCTTAGCAATGTGGGACTAAAGTCCCTTTGCTAAGGGGAGTGTCCGGCCAAGGGGGGGAGGGGGCGCACCCCTCATGGGCCCTAGGGCCGATGGCGCCTCCCCCTCTTTCCTTTTTTCTTTTTTCCCTTTTATTTCCCCTAATGGGCCTTTTTCTCCACTAAGGCCCATTGCACATATTAATTAGAAATGAAATGATTTTAATTATTAATTCAATTAATTAATACCTAAAACATAATATCCCATCTCCCGGTGCTCCGGAACACCTTCCGGTTCACTCCGAACTTGTTCGGTTTAACACGGTACTTCTCCTATGTTGTTTCCTTTATTCTCTGGTTACTCCGATGGTTCCGAAAAGGTCCGATTTCATCGAGCCATTAAGTGTGTTACCCTACGGTCCGAGAACACTCCAGTCATGACCGAGATGAGGCTACGGTCAATGATCATCAGCGGGACCTGGATGCCCATAATGACCCCTGTGCATTCCGGATATCAAACACCGATTGGACCTTTCGCCGTATAGCATTCCAGTTGTCAGCGATACTGGATTGTTCCGATATTCGATCAATGACATCCTATGTCTGGTTCAACCTCGTTCTGAACTAATCCTCATTCACTCGTTCCCATGATATTCATCCCCGTGACCTAGTCACACGCTGCAGCTTTATGGATGGAATCTCACCGAGTGGGCCCCGAGTATCTATCCATTATATGGATTGACAAATCCCGCTCTTGTAACAATACTACTCAACATATCTCCACGGAATACCCAAGATACAACCGTTATGACCCGCATATTTCAGTCATGTGGTGGGATGTAGGTCAAAGCATCCGTGAAGATAGCAATTATGCACGTACTCACGGTCAAAGGAACGGTCTACCACGTTATGTAATTACAGCACTGAACCTTCACAAGATTTGATCATGCTGTAATGCTTACTTTGGGTAATGTTCATCACGTCACTTAACCAGTGAGGTGACCTCATAGTCAAGAGACTTAATTGTCCATGATCGCAAAACCACGACCATCATGTTGACCATGAACTAGTTATCGATGTAGAGGCTAACTAGGAACTCTGGGGGTTTCTATACCACACCTGTATCATTGTTTCACTGACACAGTTCTAGCACGGTATGAAACTGGTTATGAACTTGCTTAGATATATTGGAATAATCATATATTATTTGCCTCTAGAGCATATATCCAACAAGTTCGTCGTCAACGTCATCAACCCTTACCTCGCTGAGGTGAACAAGCACCCCCAGGTCCTTCGTGTGGAGGAAGGTGTCCTCCACAAGGAAGATCTGAAGGGACCAGTCGTGGAGGGGAGCACCGAGGAGCGGCTGAAGGAGATGGAACATGAGGTCTTCAAATTCAAGAAGATGGTGGAGCGTGGTGTTGAAGCCAACTTCGACATCAGGAACGAGATCGAGGCTTCCCATAGGAAAGAGATGAAGGAGATGTGGTCAAGTTTGTCCGCACTAGAAGAAAAAAATTATCAACTCCAAGCACAAATCTATGATCTGCACAACCAGAACTGTGAGTATGAACTAAAGTTTCTGCGCATGGGTTTAGGTGCTAAGTGCAGAATCCTGGAGACGGGAATGTCCTTCGAGACTGGAAGAGGAGCTACCATGGAAGCGCTTCGCCAAGGAGTACCTTATTGAGAAGAACAAGAATGAGGAGTAAATCTCCTCGGGTAATGGCATCCCCTCAGCTTGTTCCAAGCTTGGGGGAGTGCCCGGTATCTTTATCTTTATCATAGTCTTTTAGAGTCAAGTAGAGTCGTATCATGTCTAGGGAGTTTATTATATGAAATAGGTGTTTGCATTGAGGTCTATCACTCCGTCTGTGGAGAGATTGTATCCGTGAGTGTGGAGTCGTCTATTATGGAATATTAATGAGAAGTCTATTGGTTCCTTCGCTGCACTTGGTATTCTCTTCACGCAATCGGCATCATATGACGATTCTTATGGGGAGTATTGACCTTATATCAGGTATGGCTTTGAAAACTTTATTTAATTTTGGCAAACATAGCTTTGGTCTTGACAACATGCATGTTTTCTCAAGTAGCGACATAGCCAAAACCTTTATGTTATTATGCTTGAAGTGTTATGTTGACAAGGAAGACAACTTGATGTGTTATGCTTACCTTAATGTTTATGATTTATATGTTTTGCATCTAATTTAGCATCAATTGTCTGTTCTCTCAAAGCCTTTGCTAGCCAAACTCTTTGCCAAGTAGATTTCTGCTTGTGCATCCTTACCCTGAAACCTTTACCTTCCATTTGAGTCCACCATACCTTCCTATTCGTGGTATTCCCCTACCACTCCTATAAGTATAGAATTTATGTGTTATCCTTAAATGTTCAAAATCTTCTGTTTTGTGCCTCTTGTTTAGCTCATGAGGAAGTAGTAGGTAATTCATGATCTTCTTAAGTTGGACAAGTTTTACCCCGGGATTGCATGTCTAATCTGCAAACCCATAATACGAGGAGGAACTGGCATGGGTGCGCCCAGCTCGAAAGATATTATAACAAACAAACCCTCCTTCACGCTTGGTCTATGAGAAATCACAAACTTTGGCAGTGATAAACAAAGGAGATTAAGGGGATGTGATCGTCCCCACTTGGGAGCCGTTCCTCAAAACTTGTCCATCTTAAGAAGTAATTGAGCTATCTATTAGCATTCGTTGACAAACTATGCACCGCCTCAAAATCTATTTTTATTCTATTTGATTTAAGGATAGCACATAAATTTTCCCTGCTTGCCCTTAAACAAGGCCTTTCTTTCACCTTCATGTTGAGTCAGTTTTCCCACTTCCTTCTTTCCCCTAAGAGAACAGACATTTGATGTTGATGAGGATTCATCCATATAAAGGTGCATTAACTTTTGCCATGCCATATCCTTGTTGACATTATCTTTTGATAAGTAAGTTGTTTGCGAAAGCTTTTGCCTAGCGAGCATCTTCCTTTGTGTTAGCATTTGCACTTCATGACTATTAACATGTCTTTTCAAAAGCTTCAAAAAAATTTTAGTTGTCCTTTGACCAAGGTTATGTTTGCCATAATTTGATGAGTTTCCTCAGCCTTACTTTTGATTATAATTGTTATTACTTTCCCATGAGGGCCTTATGAGTTGAGGTTGCTGTTGAGGATGCTTGAGTATGACGAAGGAATCTTGATGCGTCTTGTCCGTATTTTATTTATCGACACTTCACTCTCTAAACTTGTGGACAGGTTTACCGAGCTCAGTATTCGCTTGGGGACAAGCGAGGTCTAAGCTTGGGGGAGTTGATACATCCAAAATGCATCACTATTTTATATAGTAATTCTTTCTTTTTCATTGATATATTTCATGATATGATGCTATTCTTATGTTGTTTTGGCTTATTTTTCACAGTTTGCAACTTTCCGGTGCCGAAGCAGCAGACGCAGGATTCAGCGGTAAAAAGTGGACGCTGAGTTGCTGAAGAAGAACACCTCCAAATTACCTGAAAATCGACGGAGGCTGTTTTCCAGAAGGATCACGAAGACACGCAAAAGAGCAACCAGAGGGGGCCACAGGGTGCCCAGGCGGCCACCTGGCGCGGCCCCACCCCTGGCCGCGCCGGGAGGGCGCCTGGGCCCCCGGGGCCACTCCCGGCTCCCCCCTCTGGCCTATATACTCCTCGTCGTCCAAAAACCCTAAAAGAGAGAGAGTTTATGGAGTTCCGCCGCCGCTCCATGGCGGAAACCTACAGAGAAGAAAAGCCATCTCTGGAGGGCATATTCCGCCGGGGAGATCACCTCCCGGAAGGGGAGATCGTCTCCATCGTCATCACCATCGTCACGGGCATCATCGAGATCATCATCAACATCACCCCCATCATCAGCACCATCTCCATCTTCATCCAATCTTGTCTCACAATTGCAACTTATGTTGTAATCCGTACTATCTATCCCCTCTACTCTATCGGTGTTGATTACTACTTTGTGGTGAATGCTATTGAGTTTTGTTGGAGAAATATTATTGTGTTCAGATTGTTTACCATCTATTTATCCCCACTGATCATGATCTCTTTTATGTCTTGTGAGTAGTTACTTTAGTTCTTGAGGACATGGGAGAAGTCTAGTTGCTAGTAGTCATATGATGTTGAAGTAATATGTGTTGGTTGATATTTAAGTTGTGTTGTTATTTTCCTAGTGGTGTTGTGTGAGTCGAACACTCAACACTTCGCCTTATCAAGGACCTAAGGGAGTACATTGTGTATAAAGAATGCTTGCGGTGGGTTGCCGGAGTGATAGAAATCTGAACCCCAGTTTGCACGCTTTTGCACAAGGGAACAATGGATCACCGATCGTATTGCTATGGTTAGGCTTTTTCCTTAATTACTATCTTGTATTTGCGGATTCTTGCAAGATGTTTAATCATAAGAGTACACTTATCTTAGTCTAGAGGGTGTACTAGCATAGATCCACCCACTCAACACTTATCAACACAGCACGTAGTACCGACACTGAGTATGGCGAAAGCACATGACTACCTCTCCCGTGTGTCCTCAAGAACACTTTAGCTTTTATAAGTTCAGTTGCTAGGCCTCTCCTTTGCTCACAAAGGATTGCGCCACTCTTTACTATCCAGTATCTTTTACTTTTCTCGTTTTTACTATCTTGTCGCTTATACCAAGAAAACCCCTAAAAAGTTATCTTTCAGTGCTTGCAGTTATCTCCTTACCAATGTCACTTGCTACTACCTTCTGCTCCTCGTTGGGTTCGACACTCTTACTTATCGAAAACACTGCAATAGATCCCTCTACGTTGAGGGTCATCACCCGTTCGTAGCGGGATGGTAGGACAAAAGATGTTGTGCAAGTTCTTATTGCAAGCACGCACAACTACCTACGGGATACATGCCTAATGTTTGATATATGCCTAGATGATCATTGCTTTTCTGTGTGCCTTGACCCGTGTTAGAATCTATTATATGTTCACTCTCATCCATGCAGCGCCCAACCATCCATCTCCCTAGCCTACAGTGTTTTCAATCCTGCTGGTCATTAGTTGTTGCTTTTGTTGTTACTTTTGCTGTTGCCACTATCACTCTCATATTACCATTACCACTTATCTATTGTTGCAAGCAAGTATATTTCAGGTGCGGTTGAATTGACAACTCAACTGTCAAAGCTTATAAATACTCTTTGGCTCCCCGTGTGTCGAATCAATAAATTGGGTTAACTTACCCGCGAAGACTATCTCGATCCCTTACGCCTGTGGGGCATCAGTAGGTAAATGATAACAAGCATAATTTCTCTGGTGACATGCCACACAACCAAATAAGGACTTTTAAGTAAATCAATCAAAGCATGCAATTCAATTCAAGTCTTAACAAGCAAGAGTCTATATTAGCATTGACACAAGCAACAAAAGAACAAAAGGTGCAAGAGCTCTTGCTGTCCGTGACTCGAATGTCTCCAAATGGTGTTTGCGTGCAAGCAAGGGACTAGGAAGAAAGAGAAAAAGGTTGTTGAGAACAAATATCTACTAAAAGTTTCACACTTGGTCTCCTTTGGATTCTTATCTGGACTCGTCCCCAGACCACTGGTCAGGTACAAGTCAAACTGATCCACTCCCTTTCGATATTTTGAGAACTCATGCAATGGATGAGCGTGAGCAAGAAAGTTGACACCTAAAAGGCGAAACAGAAAGAAGGTGGAGTAGGAAGACAAAAAGGTGTGAAAGGCTCACATCAATGAGGACAATCATAGGTGAAAGAAATCCATATGATAGATATGATGTGATGAGTAGGGATTGCCATACAACGGATGCACATGTGAGCTAAGGTAAGCTCTCCAATGGAACTAGTGGGGGTGCATCCAACTTGCTTTCTCAAGAATACCTAGAGCTCATTTGAGGAGGCTCATCATTGGAATATACAAGCCAAGTTCTGTAGTGTGAAGGTCCCCACATAGCTATATGCATGATGATGATCTCTATGGAGTACAAGGGATAGAAGATGAAGTACTAGTGTGGATCTCTCAAAAGAAATAGTAGTATGCCCCTTCTCTCTTTTTATTTTTCTTTTCTCTTTTTTATTTATTTTTTATTTTTTTGGTGGCCTCAATGGCTCTTTCTATTTAACTCTCATTTGTCCTCTTTGGGATCTTTTGATTTTGTCCTCTTTGGGATCTTTTGATTTTGTCCTCTTTGGGATCTTTTGATTTTGTCCTCTTTGGGATCTTTTCCTCACTTTAGGGGCAATACTCTATATTTTACAAGAATATAGGAGATCTTTCACACTTTACAAAGGTACTCACATAAAGAAAATGTAACTATCATGAAGTATGCAAATGTATGCCTCTGCCAGTGTAGATGGATATGAAATGATACTAGCGCGTCATGTAGCAATGTTTAGGGAAAGGCCCAACTAGCATGCGGCTCATCGATCAAGCAAGTAGCATGTATGACATGAAGATCAAGTCATGAGAAGGTGGATGTTGCATGGCAATGTATCTCGGAAAGGCTATGGAAATGCCTTGTAGGTAGGTATGGTGGCTGTTTTGAGGAAAGATATAAGGAGGCTTATGATGACAGATCGTATCGTGCCAAGGGTTTGGATGCACCGGCGAAGTATGCGCCAACTCTCGAGGTGAGAAAGGGCAATGCACGGTACTGAAGAGGCTAGAAAAAGTATAGGTGGGTGGAAGTGTCAACTTTCGAATACTCACATTAGTCCGAAGAACTGATGCACTTATTATCGGTAACTCTCAATCTAATCACGAGGTTCACAAAGAGACAGGTACCCCTAGGAGGAGTGTATGGGGGTTTGGTTATCCTTGCGCATCCTCGACTCATGGTACGTGAGTGTACTCTAATATTCGAACCCTCCAGAGGTTAGTGATCCATCTAGTAGCTAGAGTTCTCAACAGGGGTTAATGGTTTTCGAAAAACACACGGATTGCCCAAAATATGACATCTATCACTAATAGGCAAGAGCTCTTGACACCATAAGTTCAACCATTACTCTAGTCAATACCTCAAAACTATTGCAAGTTACTACTACAAAGAGAACATCAACTTTAACTACCTACTTTCAGTCAATACACAGAACTCAGTGCAACAGGCAAACTCTCTAACAAGATAAAACATGCAACCTATAAAAAGTTCAACCTAAGACAAAAGAAGAGCTCTAGAAAAAAAAACTAAAGCACTACAACTAAACAGAACAACAGCTAAGAAAAGAAAAAGAACAGCTCACAGATAAAAGAATAAGCATGCAAATCCTATGAGGAGTTCTAGTTCACGCGGAGCGTGAATCCCTCCCACACAAAAGAGTAAGTAAGCTGGGATCTAACTTGTTACGACAGCAAACAAAGCTAAATAAAACTAAAAACGAAACAAAACCTAAGAGCGAGGCGCTCCAAGAAAAGCACATAACGCATGAAGTGATAAAAATATAGTGCAACGAGGGACAAACTGATGATTGTTGATGGAGAAGGGGATGCACGGGGGCATCCCCAAGCTTAGACGCTTGAGTCTCCTTGAACATTTTTTGGGGATGCATGGGGGTATCCCCAAGCTTGAGCGCTTGACACTACCGAATCTTCTTTCATCATCTTCCATCGCGCACTTGAAAACTCCCTTCATACATAACTCATTGTAGACTGATTAGAGAGGTTAGTACCCTAATAAAATAATTTTTCCTCTACTTCAAATAAGGATTTACAGGAAGAGCTACTGTTTTTCAAGATCGCCAAAAAGTTTTTGCAAATAAAAATAAAGCTTAAGGTTTGCAAAAGTACGGAGAGACAAAACATGGTGGAATCTGTGAAAAACAGAACAGAAGATAGAAACGAATTTTTTAGGAGTACTTCTGCAACTCAAATCAAAAAATTCAGAACATACAGAAGTTTCGTAATTGTATAGAGCACTCTGTGTAAAAAGTTCAGCTCAAAAAGATGAACTGGGAATTTTCTGTAATTTTTCTAGTCACGGGGACAGAATCTGTTTTCTGGACAGCATGCCACAACTTTTACTTCCCTTGACGTATGA
This sequence comes from Bromus sterilis, assembly GCA_950022295.1. Lineage (NCBI taxonomy): Eukaryota > Viridiplantae > Streptophyta > Magnoliopsida > Poales > Poaceae > Bromus > Bromus sterilis. The sequence continues at coordinate 80,153,935 of OX465596.1, read as the reverse complement.
GGCTAAACTTGGCACAAAGCTTGAAAAATAAAGATACAATGATGTTGCTACAGTAGTAACAACCATCAAGACCAATAAAATCAGAACAAAAGCAAAAAGAAAAACCTAAATTCGTTGCGGGCTGCCTCCCGAAAGCGCTTCTTTAGAGCCATTAGCTAGGCTTAAAGCAGAAGATCAAGTCTTTTCAAGAGAGTAACTAGCCCGTGTGACGGACTCAAAAGGTAACTTAGTCTTTTTCCTAGGTAAATGTTCCATCCCTTTCTTGAGAGGGAATTGGAATTTGATAGTTCCCTCTTTCATGTCAATGATAGCACCAACTGTGCGAAGAAAAGGACGTCCCAAAATAATTGGACAAGAAGGTTCACACTCAATGTCCATAATAGTGAAATCAACGGGAACATAATTTTCATTGACAATGATAAGAACATCGTCGATCTTCCCCAAAGGTTTCTTTAGGAAGAATCAACAAGACGAACACCAAAAGAACAAGAATTAAAAGGTTTCAATTCAAGCATATCATACATTCTTTTGGGCATAACAGAGGTACTTGCTCCAACATCACAAAGAGCATAGCAAGAGAAGTTATTCAATTTAATTTTTATCATAGGATCCCAACCATCTTCTAGCTTCCTAGGTATGGAGGCTTCTAGTCTAAGCTTCTCCTCCCTAACTTTGATTAGAGCATTGGTGATATGCTCTGTGAAGGCAAGATTGAGTGTGCTAGTGTGGGGGTCTCTAGACATCTTGTGTAGGAAACCAATAACTTCTGGTAAAGTGCAGTTGTCAAAGTCTAAATCACTGCTATCTACCAAGGAAGTAGTGATATTAATTAAGCTCACTTGTTTGAAAGCCTCTATGTTCATAGAGTTTTTCTCTTCTAAGGTTGAGGTGGTAGCATCACCATTGATAGGTCCAGTGGGACTAGGGGTGTGATGGGTGCTAACAGTTGGACATCCTCAACTACTTGGATAGTGGCTACTGTGTGGTAGGTAGGAAGGCTCTTAGTTCTCTCTTCTTCCTCCTTTTCTCTAGCCCATCTCTCTTTAAGTTTAGCCATCATCCTAATATTTTCATTGATTTGTAACTGGATAGCATTAATAGGAGTGACCTTACTCTCCTCAAGGGGAGAGGTTCTAATTTTTAACATCTCAACATCAAGGGCTAAGTTGTCTACCTTCAAACAAAGATTATCTAATTTAGCTAGTTTTTCTTCCACATTCTTGTTGAAGGCCTTTTGGGTAGTGATAAAGTCTCTAAGCATACTCTCTAGTTCTGAAGTGGAGTTTCTGGTGGTAGGATAAGTGTTGTTCCCATAGTTGTTGGATGGGAAAGGCCTAGGATTGTTGCTACCAAAGTTACTCCTATAAGCATTATTATTGAAGTTGTTTCTAGAGACAAAATTGACATCTACTTGCTCCTGAGCAACCAAAGAATTTAAAGGAACATCTTGAGGATCAATAGAAGGTTGCTTGGTAAGTAGAGACATGATAAGGTCAACCTTTTCATTTAAAGAGGAGATCTCCTCGACAGAATTTACCTTCTTACAAGTTGGAGATCTGTCGGTGTGCCGCTGAGAGTAGTTCAGCATCATCTCATCTAGTAGCTTTGTGGCAGCACCAAGCGTGGTTGACATAAAAGTTCCTCCTGCGGACGAATCTAACAGGTTCCGCGAGGTGAAGTTCAAGCCTGCATAAAAAGTCTGGATAACCATCCAGGTAGTTAGTCCATGTGTGGGGCAGTTCTTGACAAGCGTCTTCATACGTTCCCAATCCTGGGCAACGTGTTCATTATCCAATTGCCTGAAATTCATAATGTTACTCCGTAATTGAATAATTTTAGCAGGGGGATAGTACTTCCCTATAAAAGCATCTTTGCATTTACTCCAAGAATCGATACTGTTCTTGGGCAAAGATTGTAGCCACTCCTTGGCTCTTCCTCTCAAGGAGAAAGGAAAAAGCTTCAGCTTGACGATGTCTCCATCCACTTCCTTGTACTTCTGCATGTCGCAGAGCTTGATAAAGTTGTTTAGGTGCAAAGCAGCATCTTCTCCTGCTCCTACGAATTGATCTTTCATAACAAGGTTAAGCAGAGTAGGTTTAATCTCATAAGAAGGTGATGAAGTGACAGGTGGAGCAATAGGAGTGCAGATAAAGTCACTGTTGTTGTGACTAGTGAAGTCACACCACTTAGTGTTTTCATTGGAACCCATAGTAGCAGCAGGTATTTTTGGTATTTTTATTAAGGACACAAAAGTAAAAACTGAAAGGTAAACAAACAAGACTAAAAAGCAAAGGTAAAAGATATTGTGCAACTCCCCTATCTTGTAGACTTGAGTCCCCGGCAACGGCGCCAGAAATTTGCTTGATGGTTTCTCGCCCCTCGTTGGTTACCCCAAGTGGAAGGTTTGATGTAGCACAACGGCAAGTTTCCCTTAGCGAAGATGCTCAGGTTTAGATTGTCTCCAGTAGGACTCAAGAGATACAAGTAGGTGGTAAAGTGAACAATGGCTCCGTTCACAACCTAGGTTGCTAACTTCACCTGGACCTGCACACAGATAAAAATAACTTTGCTCCCAACGAGTTCAGAGGAGTTGTCAATTCCTCCGGCCTTGCTGTTTACAAAGGATTAATGCAAGAGATAATAATGATAGTGATAGCAACGGAAAAGTAAATACTGAAAGTAAATTGGTAGTGTGAACGATAATGTGAAGATGGACCGGGGTCCCGTGATTTTCACTAGTTATGTCTCTCTCCCAAAAGACGATAAAAGTGCTAGCGAGGTAAACAAATCACAGTTGGGAAATTGAAAGGATTATGAAGGCACCGCAATGCTAACTATGCTGCAAAGAAAGGAAGGTCTCAAAAGAAATGGGCAGTACGCCAAGGTAAGTAGACCGAAATCCATCTGCATCTACTACGAATCATCCACCTTGAGATATCTATCCAGAACATCTCGCTGGTATTAAGTTGCGAATCCCACCCAAAGTGTAAACTCAAAGCAATAGACAACTGCATTAAAATAACTTTGCGTAAAGTAAACAATCCTTGCACTCGCAAGTACAAGCACCGTTGTTTTATCCCTGGTGGCAACAGCACATCCCCTAGTCTCATGTTTCTGTCACTCAAGCTAGACATCAAGGGGCTGAACCCACAATCGAGCATAACGCTCTCTCTTGAAGTTGTAAATAAAATACTTGGCCAAAGCAAATACCGCAACGGAAAACATGCAAGAATTTACTCAAGAACAAAATATAAAAGAGAAGAACCAAATATATTACTCATCACAATCTGAACATAGTCTCATAATCCATCAGATCCCAACAAACTCAGCATAGCAACAACAGAAATTACATAGATGCCTCGATCATGTGAGTTAGCTCATGAGGACTCGAAAGTGGAAGCACAAAAGAGAGAGGGATAGATCACATAGCTACTGGTCACAGACCCATGGTCCAAGGGGAACTACTCACGGTACATACGGGAGGCGTCCATGGCTATGTGCCGGAGGGGGTAGCTTCTCCCGGCAGGGTGCCGGAGCAGCTTCTCCAGGAAGCCCCGATCTTGAAACGGCGGCGGCGGCGGAACAGAGGCGAGATCGCGAAAAAGGAGTTCGTCCTAGGGGTTTCCGTCACGGGTGGTAAATATAGATGAAGGGGGGCGTCGAGGGGACCCACCAGGCAGCCAGGAGGCCTCCTGGTGCGGCCTAGGGTGGGGCCGCGCCAGGGACCCTCCTGGCTCCCTGGTGGTGGCCCCCCTTAGCTGCTTTGGTGTTTCCGGAAGCTTCCGCGACGCTGATTTTTTATCTGATTTTCCTGGATTTTTCGGAGCACTTTTAATGGCCGGAAAACCTGAAATACAAAAACAGCAGAAAACAGCAACTGGCAGCTGGGTGCACTGGGTTAATAGATTAGTCCAAATATGTTCAAAAGTGTATGAAAGTTCAAGAAAAACATGGCAAAGTCACACAAAACATGCATATAGGAAGCAGAAATTATAGATACGTTTGGGACGTATCAACAGTGCCCAAAAAAATCCAAGCAAAATATATAAAAAATCGGCGTGAGGGAAGCCTCCAGAAGCTCGAAGGAGAGTTGGAGAGGGCCCACCCCCCTCCTAGGTGGCCTCCTGGTGCGGCCATAGTTGGGGCCGCGCCCAATGGCCGCCTGAGAGGTGGGGACCTCCCCTAGTGCCCCCATTTGGCCCTATTTTTACACCCATGGAGGAAACCCAGATTCCGCAACTCCTTTTTCCAGAAGCGATTCCGATCTCTGCCGCCATCGCCAACAAGCTTCGGGGGACCATAATTCCTGTGGATTCATCTCCATCGACATTGCTTCCTCCTCATGGTTATGCGGGAGTAGTTCCTCGTCAGGGCTGAGGTCTTCTACAATAGCTATGTGGTTAATTCTCTCTCCCATGATGTAATCTTGATTGTGATCATAGGCTATGTTAATCTAGGTTATTCCCGTGATGTTTCCCCTTCTTCTATGTATAGGATTGATGTACTCACTTGATCTTATCTAGTATAATCTCCGAGACCATGGTGACAACGGTCTATTGGACATAGATTAGAAGAATATTTTCATGAGTGAATTGATTGAAGATTGAGAGTCTCTTGGTGCTTGTCTTTGACTATCCTTAAGATATGTTGTGGTGATTGTGGTACTCTCTTTGGATGTCCGCGGTGACATTGGGAAATCCGATCGTTTGCATAGAGCTCAACAACACAAACATTGTCCAAGGAATGGAAACTAGGATGGCGGCGCCCCTCCCACCCCGAGACCTAACCCTACCGGCGGCGATCTTCTGATCTAGCCACTGGTTTTTGATCTCTCTCGCATCCTTATTTCTGTTTTTCTTTGCTGATCTCTCTGGTGATCATGGTTTCTTCTTGTTCTTCGGGTTCTACCTTGGGCTTGGATTTCTCCCATGGTATGGACTTTGCTGCTAAGGTTTTCTCGTCTTGGGGCACCATGGTGCACCCATCGGATGACATGGACAGTTTCAAACTGGTTGTGTCTTTCAGTCGCCATGCTTTTTTTTTGGACAAGGATTCATCATCACATGCCCTGGAAGCATCCCTTGGAGGGTCTGCCATTGATTTTATGGTTGAAAGGATCACAAATAATGTGTTTTCATTCCTCGTTTCATGTAAACGTGTGGCCTTTTGCATTGTAGATCATCGATCTTTCTCTTGTGCCAAGTTCAGATGTTTCTTCCACCTTTGGGGTGATGGAGGTCCTAACTGGTCACGGGAATTCGAGCTTTGGCAAAAGGAAACTGATGCTGAATGGACTTTGGTTAGACCATCCAATCGACGGTATTCCCTGGCCATGAAATCCATGGCTAAACCTCCATCGAAGTCGGCCATCAAGGGTTCTATGCCATACAGTTCTAAGAAGAGGAAGCATACATTTTTTCTTCTTACACGGCCTATGATGCTTGCAAAGGCTATGAGTGGCGTGCAAAAAAGGGTATTTCTCGTGATGATCATGCATCAACCTCGCCGCCGGTGACCCTACGGTGGACTACCACGACGACGTCGATCTCTTTTGGTATGTTCGAACCCTTTCCCGTCCCGTCACCTGTGCATGCAGGAGTTTCACCGGATTGCCCCTTGATTATTGGATCTGCATGCAACCACACGTCCCGTATTTCGGACCCCTCAGTTGGCAGGTCGGGCCCCTCTCCTGACAAGGATAATATGGGTGTTGCATTGTTGGATATGTGCCCTAGAGGCAAATTAATAAAGATATTTGTCACACATCTGTTTGTTCATAATACGTTATATATTGTGCTAGAACTGTATTAAGCGGAAACATTAATACATGTGTGATATATAACAACCTGGTCCCTAGTTAAACTCAGGCATACTAGCTCATTGGGCAATTGATGATCAAGGTTTCCTGATCATGAGAACATAATAGTCTGTTGACAATGAGGTCATATCATTAGGAGAATGATGTGATGGACACCCACCCACCTTAAGCATTGCAGTGTGATCAAGTCACAGAAGTTCAGCATTGCGATGACTTAATAACATAGTGACTGAATCCTTAGACCGTGATGATCATACATAATTGCTATCTATTAGGATGCTTTGAGTGCATTAACCGTTACACTGAAACATGGTAACTGAAAAGGTGTATCTTGGGTATTCCTAAGTAGATATGTTGAGGAGCATGAAATAGATCAGAGCAGGATTTTTCAATCCGAGTGACGGATAGGTACTCTGGGCCCACTCGGTGGTGTTGCATCAATAGCTTGCAAGCAAGTGACAAGGTCACAAGAGATGTAATATTCACAGACGAGTAAACATGTTATGTCAGAGACGAGGAAGAACTCCGGTATTGGATACCGACGATCATACCTCGGACAAACATAGTACCAAAGCACAAAGGGATCAAGTCATATTGTTAACGGTTCAACAACGATGAAGTTTATTCGATGGAAGCGTAGGGGCACATCAAGGATTGTAACCAGATCCCACATGATGGTCATTGGTCAGAGAGTGTCTCGATCATGTCTACTGTTTCCCGGACCGTAGGGTGTCACACTTAAGGGCAATCGATGCATTAAAGATTGATTCGGGATCATCGGTGAAAAGAGAGAAAACACCAAAAATGTACCGGGAAGTGCCGGAAGTTGTTCCGGATATTTTGAAAGGTTCAAAATAATATATATTAATGTTTAAATATGTTTTATATTTAATTGACAAAATTAAATATTAAAAATGATTTAAATAATTAATTAAAAAGGTGAAAAGGTATTTGGGCCTTAAAAGGCCCATGAGGGGAAGGGGGAGCCTCCCCCCTTGGGCTTGGCACCAAGGGAGGGGCCCATCCCCCCTCCTAGCCGCACCACTCCCCCCTTGGGGGTTTAGTCCCACATGGGGGAAGGGGAGGGGGTGGAGCCCCTCCTTGGCCTATATAAGGAGGGGCGGGGGTGCCTTTTTCTACACAACATTGAGTTTCTCTCTCTCTCTCTTTCTCCGACCTAGAGCGGACTCCCCTGGTTTGGAGTTTGCACCTGGTTGGGGGTTTCACCATCATCCGGACGCCGTCGCGCTGCCGGAATCGGGATCCGGATCAATCTTCTTTCCGCTGCTCTTCTGGTTCGGAGCCCGGAGGGGCGTCGGTTGCACCGTACGTGTGTAATCCCGCGAGGCACTACACGTGTGGTGCTACTTCATCGTCACAGGTTCTTCAACACGACAGGGAGGTCGTAGGTTCAGAGTCTACGCCAACCACGTTCGAGGAACGTTTCCCTCTTTCGGTCTTCAGAGGTATGAACACCGATTCCTTCCGTTACATACAACAGCATAGCATAGATCTTGGGGTCGGGACTCGTAGGTAGGAAATTTTTTGTTTTCTGCGCCGATCCCCAACATGCATTACAAAGTAGCACACGTAATTTTTTCTTAGATGAATATTTGGCAATTCCTGTGGATGAAGATATCCTCCTTTATGAGGATGGATCGGATTGTTGAGCTGATGAGTACCTATTCCCTCCCCTACCGAGAAAAGATCACGTCCCTTTGGATGATTCTTTAATCATTGGTAACTCGAATCAGGCGGACTCAGCTATGGCTGGTTTTTTGGAAGCAATTGATGACATTGTTATTAATATTTGGAAATGGCAGCATTGTATCTCTATGGATCATAATACGGTGGATTGTTTAAATCAAGTCAGATGCCGTAATAGTTTTTTGTCTGGACACATTGCAGTTGATTACACGACTGACATGGTGGGGCCTGATCTGGACACGTCCAATGCATTCAATGATCCAACTCCTGATCATAACTTGGACTCCTCGGTGACCCCAAGCGTCCACCCTGAAGATACGTCATGTCGCCTATCACCTCCACCACCACCCCTCCCGATCAATCTTCTTCGTGAGAAAGAAACCCCCAATGGAGAACTTCTAGCTCAACCCCATGGACTTCATCTCGCCTGGATTCGAGATCATTGATGGTGGTCCTCTGCGGCTCCCCCACACCTTCTTCTCACCGGCCAATGCCCCGGAGCGCTCGCATGAACAGTATGCTATCGCCATTGTGGAGCATTCACCTTTGCCGGAAGAGAGGATGATCTTCCAAAATATGGTGAGTGATCTCATTGTTAATCACTTGGAGCGTGAGATTTTTAGTGTCCAGTCTTGGATCCAAGGAGTCGGACTCTACGAGTTCCACAACATGTTTGTTCGTCAGGTTTTAATCGATCACCCTCCTTTCAACCTTGGAAATGACCGCTTTGTCAGATTCATCCCACATGATGAAGGGATTCATTTTCGAGCTAGCAATGGTTTTAGGAGGCGATGGGTGATGTTTGTTGGGACTCCTTTGGATTACCGCCACACACAGTACATCACGGATGCAGTCAACACCTTTGGGCGTTTCTTGAGCTGGCATCAGGATGATCCTCGTCTAGCCAGGACTATGGTGTATTGTGCTTTACCTGCTGCTTCTCAAGTTCCACGTGATGTGGTTTATATAGAATATTCTGATTTTGGTGGAGTCAGAATCTCCTGTACTGCTGCAGTATATGTGCTTACTGCAGATTTTGCTGATAATATGCCACATGATGAGGATCAAATGCCCCTTGATGGAAACCCACACCCTCTACCTGGTCATCTGCTGGATGCTCTCCCTGATGTGGCCATGCCTGAATTCCCTGAGATTGGATGGAATGAACTACACCAACAACATCATCAGAATCAACCTGCAGGCAACTTCCACCAGCAACACTTTCAGAATGATGATGTGCACCAGGATGAAGCTCTAGAAGTTCTTGTCGAAGAAGTGCTACCCTCACATGAATCCATGGTGGACCAAGTCTCCAATGAGAACTCCAACTCAGTTAACAGTGAGGATCTGGTGGGCCAAAATCAGCAACCGAAGAATAATGCAATTGTTCAGTTTGTCCCCCATGTAAATCAGCCTCCTCTTCATGTGGAAGGTGTCATCACGGTCTTTGGACCTGTTCTCTTTTGACAGTGACACTGTCAACATCACTGTTCCTGAGACTCTGCACTTTTCGTCTACATCGACTGTATCTCGACGACGCCTGCATCGCAGGAAGATTGTGGATGAATCAGAGGTCTGCCGCAGCTCTCGTTTGAGTGCACTCAAAGGAGGCTTCAAATCTCCACTCAAGTCCCTCTCCAACTGCAAACTTCAGGAAACTCGCAAGAAGCTAAAACCCTCTGCAGCTCCTAAAGTTGATGCTGCAAGTCAGGCCGAAGCTAATGATCCCTCTGCACAGGTTCCACCACCAACTACAATCTGGAATCTGCAGCGCATTGGTGGCCATCTGGGGATCCCTGCATCGCAGATCACCATGGACAACCTTATGGCTGGGTCCAGCTCTGCTTCCTCCAGTGGTTCTGATGATTTATAAATCTATTAGGCTTTGGGGTTTAAGGTGTACTAATACGTCCCAAACGTATCGATAATTTCTGCTCGTTTCATGCATGTTTTGTGTGATATTGCTATGATCTAGATACACTTTCATACACTTTTGATCATATTTGGACTAACCTACTAACTCAGTGCACCCCAGTGCCAGTTCCTGTTTTCTGCTGTTTTTCTATTTCAGTTTTTCCCCATATAAAAAGTGCTCCAAAAAACCGGGAAAAATCAGATAAAAAATCAGCGTGTCGGAAGCTTCCAGGGCCATGAAGGAGGGCTAGGGGGCCACCACCAGGTGCCCAGGCGGCCACCTGGTGCGGCCAGGTGCCAGGCCGCGCCAGGGGGGGGGGCTGGACCCCCTGGCTGCCCCTTCGCCTATTTAATATCCGTCACGGGAAAACTCCGAAGACAGAACCCTATTTCGCAAACTCGCCTCTGTTCCGCCGCCACTGCACTTACAAGATAGGGAGCACCGCCAGGACCCTTCCCAGCACCCTGCCGAAGGGAGGATCGACCTCCGGGAGCCTCTCCTCCACCATGGACGCTTCTTGGATGTGCCATGAGTAGTCTACTTGGACCATGGGTCCGTGATCATTAGCTATGTGATGTTCTCCTCCCCTCTTTGTTCTTCATGGTTTAGACCTCGTGAGCTGCACTAGATGATCGAGGCACTTATGTAATTCTTCTGCTGTTGTTATGCTGAGTTTGATGGGATCTGATGGATTATGATATTATGTTCAGATTGTGATAGAGTAATATATTTGGTTTTTATCTCTTATATTTTTGTTCCTAAGTAATTCTTGCATGTTCTCTGTTGTTGTTTATTGCTTTGGCCAAGTAGTAGGTACTGACTCCAAGAGGGAACGTTATGCTCGATTGTGGGTACATGCCCCCTGATGACACGCTTGAGTGACAGAAACATGAGTCTAGGGGATGTGATGTGTCCACAAGGGGGAAACCAACGTTGCTTGTAAGCGCGGTTGCAAGGATTGTTTACTTTATGCAAAGTTCTTTTTAATGCAGTTGTCTATTGCTTTGGGTTTACACTTTGGGTGGGGCTCACAACTTAATACCAGCGAGATGTTTTGGATAGATATCTCAAGGTGGATGATTAGTAGTAGATGCAGATGGATTTCGGTCTACTTATTTTGGCTTACTGCCCATGCTTATGAGCCTCTTCCTTTCTTTTGTAGCATAGTTAGCATTGCGGTGCGTTTATAATCTTGTCAATTGCCCATCTGTAATTTGTTTACCTCGCATAGCAGTTTTATCGTCTTTTGGGAGAGAGACATCACTAGTGAACATCACGGGACCCCGGTCCATATTCTCATCACTGTTTACAAGCTTATTTCCTTTTCAGTATTTACTTTCAGTTGCTATCATTATCATTATCCTGTGTTTTTTATCCTTTGTAAACAACAAGACCGGAGAGATTGACAACCTCTCTGAACTTCGTTGGGAGCAAAGTTAATTGTGTTGTGTGCAGGTCTGCGACAGGTGCACCGATGACACCTACTTATCATCGCCGGAGTCCTATGGGAGATAAACCCTATCCTCTACATAGGGGAAATTTGCTGCTATCCTACATCTCACCTTCCACTTGGGATAACCAACGGAGGGCGAGAAGCAATTATCATATCTCGCGTATCAAGAAAATTTCTGGCGCCGTTGCTGGGTACTCCGAGTGATAAGATAGGGGAGTTGCCCACTACCTTTTACCTTTACTTTTTAGTCTTGTTAGTTTACCTTTCTGTTTTTATCTTTGTGTCTTATAGCAAAAATTAAAAAAAAATCTGCCACACTTCCTGCTACTATGGGTTTCACTGAAAACACCAAGTTGTGTGACTTCACCAGTCACAACAACAAAGACTTTATATGCACTCCTATTGCCACACCTTCTACTTCAACTACCTCTTATGAAATTAGACCTGCTTTGCTAAACCTTGTTATGACAGTTCTCTGGTGCTGGAGATGATGCTGCTTTACACTTGAATAATTTTGTTGAATTATGTGATATGCAAAAGTATAAAGAAGTAGAAGGTGATGTTTTTAAGCTCAAGCTTTTTTCCTTTCTCTTTGAGGGACGAAGCTATAATCTGGTTTCAATCTTTGCCTAGGAATAGCATAGATTCTTGGGATAAGTGCAAAGATGCTTTTATTGGGAAATACTACCCACCTACTAAAATTATCCAATTGAGGAGTAACATTATGAATTTTAGGCAATTGGATAATGAACACGTTCCCCAAGCTTGGGAACGTATGAAATCTCTTGTTAAGAAATTCCCTACACATGGTTTGGATACCTGGATGGTTATCCAGACTTTTTATGCAGGCTTGAACTTTACCTCGCGGAACCTGTTAGATTCGGTCGCGGGAGGAACCTTTATGTCAACTACACTCGATGCTGCCACAAAACTCCTCGATGAGATGATGACATACTATTCCCAATGGCACACCGAACGTGCTCCAAAAGGTAGGAAGGTAAATTCTGTCGAGGAAATTACCTCCCTAAATGATAAAGTTGATTTAATTATGTCTCTACTTACCAAGCAACCCTCTATTGATCCTCATGATGTTTCTTTAAATTCTTTGGTTCCTCAGGAACAAGTAGATGTGAACTTCATTGCTAGAAAAAACTTCAATAATAATGATTATAGGGGAAACTTTGCTAGTAATCCTAGAACGTTTCCATCCACTTATGGGAACAACAAAACTTACCCTAGCAACAAGAACCCCACTTTTGAATTAGAAAACATGCTTAGAGCCTTTATCATTACCCAAAAAGCCTTCAACAAGAATGTGGAAGAAAAGCTAGCTAAATTAGATAATCTTTGTTTGAAGGTAGGCAACTTATCCCTTGATGTTGAGATGTTAAAAATTAGAACCTCTCCCCTTGAGGAGAGCAAGGCCACGCCTATTAATGCTATCCAGTTACAAGTTAATGAAAATATTAGGATGATGGCTAAACTTAAAGAAAGATGGGCTAGAGAAAAAGAGGAAGAGGATAGAATTAAGAGTCTTCCTACACACCACTCAGTTGCCACTATCCAAATTGTTGAGGACACTCAAACTATTAGCACCCAATGCACTCATGGTCCCATTGGACCTATTAATGGTGATGCTAATACCTCAACTGTAGAAGAAGAAACCCCTATGAACATAGAGGGTTTCAAACAAGTGAGCCTAGATGACACTACTACCACCTTTGATAGTAGTGATATTGATTTTGATAGTTGCACCCTCTCAGAAGTTATTAGCTTACTACACAAAATGTCTAGAGACCCCCACACTAGCACACTTAATCTTGCCTTCATGGAGCATATCACAAATGCTGTCATCAAAGCTAGGGAGGAGAAGCTAAGGATAGAAGCATCCATACCTAGGAATCTAGATGATGATTGGGACCCTATGATCAAAATTAAATTAAATAACTTCTCTTGCTATGCTTTATGTGATGTTGGAGCTAGTACCTCCGTCATGCCCAAAAGAATGTATGATATGTTTGAATTGAAACCTTTTGATTCTTGTTCTTTTGGTGTTCGTCTTTTCGACTCTTCCGTAAAGAAACCTTTGGGAAAGATCGACAATGTTCTTATCAATGTCAATGACAATTATGTTCCCGTTGATTTTATTATTATGGATATAGAGTGTGAACCTTTATGTCCAATTATTTTGGGATGTCCTTTTCTCCGCACCGTTGGTGCTATCATTGAAATGAAAGAGGTGAATATAAAATTTCAATTCCCTCTCAAAAAGGGGATGGAACACTTCCCTAGAAATAAAATCAAGTTACCTGTTGAGTCCGTTACACGGGCTAGCTATTCTCTTTCTCTTGATAAAACTCGATTCTTCTTTTTCCTTATGCCTAGCTTACAGGCGTAAAAGAAAGCGCTTGTTGGGAGGCAACCCAAGATGTTTTTACTTCTGTTTTTAGTGGTCTTGATGATTTTTACTACTGTAGCAACATATTTGTATCTTTATTTTCAAGCTTTGTGCCAAGTTATAGCCTCATATGACAAGGGAAGCGAAAGTTGTGACATGCTGTCCAGAAAAGAAATTTTGTCTTCGTGACAGGAAAAATAGGATCAAATCACCGTTTCATCTTTTTGAGCTGAATTTAATAAACAACATGCTCTATACAATTGCGGAACTTTCATATGATTTGAGTTTTTTTATTTGAGTTGCAGAAGTGCCCCTAAAAAATTCTTACTACCTGCTGTTCTATTTTTCAAAGATTCTGCCACGTTTTATCTGTCCTAACTTTTGCAAACCTTATGCTTGATTTTTCTTTGCAAAAACCTTTTGGAAATCTTGAGAACAGTAGCTCTTCAAGAATATATTTATATCCAGTGGGGAAAAATTATTTTATTAAGGGTACTAACCTCTCTAATCAGCTTATGATGAGTTATGTATGAAGGGAGTTTTCAAGTGTGCGATGGAAGATGATGAAAGAAGATTCGGGAATGTCAAGCGCTCAAGCTTGGGGATGCCCCCATGCATCCCCAATAAATATTCAAGGAGACTCAAGCGTCTAAGCTTGGGGATGCCCCCGTGCATCCCCTTCTCCATCAACAATCATCAGTTCGTCCTTCGTCTCACTATATTTTTATCACTTCATGCGTTATGTGCTATGCTTGGAGCGTCCCGCTCTTAGGTTTTATTTTTAGTTTTCTTTAGCTTTGCTTGCTGTCATAACAAGTTAGACCCCGTCTTACTTTGTGTGGGAGAGAAACAGGCTCCACATTCAAAATCTACAACACATCATAGGATTTTTCACGCCTATCTTTTTACTGTTGTGTCTTCTTTATCTTTTCGTAGCTACTGCCTTGTTTAGTTTTAGTCTTAGTTTTTCTTTAACAAGAGCCTTGGATTTTGTTTAGTTTGTTGCTAGAACTCTCTTTATTTTTCATGTTTATCTTGTTAAGAGAGTTGGTTGTTGCACTAAGTTGTGTCTTGTTTTGAGAGTAGGTAATTGAGGTTGCTATTTAATTTTAGTAGTAACTTGCAATAGTTTTGAGGTATTGATGTGAGTAATGTTTGAACTTTTGGTGTCAAGAGCTCTAGCCTATTAGTGATAGGTGTCATATTTTGAGCAATCCTTGTTTATTTCCAAAATCTACAAAACTAGTTGAGAACTCTAGCTACTAGATGGATCGCTAATCTTTGGAGGGATCGAATATTAGAGTACACTCACGTACCATGACTCGAGGATGTGCAAGGATAACCAAAACCCCATACACTCCTCCTCGGGGTATTTGTCTCTTTCTGAACCTCCTCATTAGATTGAGAGTTGCCGATAATAAGTGCATGAGTTCTTCGGACTAATGTAAGTATTGAAAGTTGACACTTCCACCTCCTCATATTTTCTAGCCTCTCCCGTGCCGTGCATTGCCTTCTTCTCACTCCGAGAGTTGGCGTCCACCTTCACCGGTACATCCAAACCCTTGGCATGATACGCTCTGTCATCATAAACCTCCTTATATCTTTCCTCAAAACAGTCACCATACCTACCTATCGAGGCATTTCCATAGCCTTTCCGAGATATATTGCCATGCAACTTCCACCTCTTCATGACTTGATCTTCATGTCATACATGTTCCTGCTACACTGGCAGCGGCATACATTGTATACATCATGATAGCTACATCTTCTTTATGATTTGAGTACCTTGTAAAGTGTTTAAGATCTTCTATACCCTCTTGTAAATTAGAGTGTTGCCCTTAAGTGAGGAAAAGATCCCAAAGTGGACAAAATAAAAGATCCCAAAGAGGACAAATGAGAGTTAAATAGAAAGAGCCATTGAGGCCACCAAAAAATTACAAAAAAATGGAAAAAGAGAAAAAGGAAATAAAAGGAGAGAAAGGGGCAACACTACTATCCTTTTGAAAGATCCAAGCTAGTAATCCCTCTTATCCTTGTACTCCTTAGAGATGATCATGCATATAGCTATGTGGGGACCTTCACACTATAGAACTTGGCTTGCATATTCCAATGATGAGCCTCCTCAAAAGAGCTCTAGGTCTTCATGAGCGAGCAAGTTAGATGCACCCCCACTAGTTCCATTGGAGAGCTTTTTAGCTCATATGTGCATCTGTTGCATGGAAATCCCTACTCCTCACATCATATCTATCATTTGGCTTTCTCGCCTATGATTGTCCTCATTGATGTGAGCCTTTTCTCATCCTTTTTGTCTTCCTCCTCCATCATATTCTCTATTTTCCATCCTAAGTGTGAACTCTCGTGCTTACGCTCATCCATTGCATGAGTGCTCAAAATATCTAAAAGGAGTTGATCAAATTGACTTGTACCTGGCTAGTGGTTTGGGGACGAGTCAAGATAAGATTCCAAAGAAGACCAAGTGTTAAACTTTAGTAGATTGAGTTCTCAACGAAAATACTTTTTTCACGTATTCCCTATCCCCCTTCTTGCACGCAAACACCATTTGGAGACATTCGAGTCACGGACAGCGAGAGATCTTGCACCTAATGTTCTTTTGTTACTTGTTTCAATGCTAATATATACTCTTGTATGCTATGACTTGAATTGAATCACATACCTTGATTGCTTTAATTTTCAAAGTTCTTATATGGTTGCTAGCATGTCACCATAGAAATTATGTTTATTATCATTTACCTACTTGAGGACAAGCAGGAATTAAGCTTGGGGATGTTGATACGTCCCAAACGTATCGATAATTTCTGCTCATTCCATGCATGTTTTGTGTGATGTTGCTATGATCTAGATAAACTTTCATACACTTTTGATCATATTTGGACTAACCTACTAACTCAGTGCACACCAGTGTCAGTTCCTGTTTTCTGCTGTTTTTCTATTTCAGTTTTTCCCCATATAAAAAGTGCTCCAAAAATCCGAGAAAATCAGATTAAAATCAGCGTGCCGGAAGCTTCCAGAGCCCCGAAGGAGGGCCAGTGGGCCACCACTAGGTGCCCAGCCGGCACCCTGGCGCGGCCAGGTGCCTGGACCCCTGGTTGCCCCCCTGGCTGCCCCATTCTCCTATTTAATCTCCGTCACAGGAAAACTCCGAAGACAGAACCCTATTTCGCAAACTCGCATCTGTTCCGCCGCCGCGCTTCCAAGATCGGGAGAACCGTGAGGACCCTTCCCGGCACCCTTCCGGAGGGAGGATCGACCTCCGGGAGCCTCTCCTCCACTATGGACGCTTCCCGGATGTGCCGTGGGTAGTCTACGTTGGACCATGGGTCCGTGATCAGTAGCTATGTGATGTTCTCCTCCTCTCTTTGTTCTTCATGGTTTAGACCTCGTGAGCTGCCCTACATGATCGAGGCACTTATGTAATTCTTCTGTTGTTGCTATGCTGAGTTTGATGGGATCTGATGGATTATGAGATTATGTTCAGATTGTGATAGAGTAATATATTTGGTTTTTATCTCTTATATTTTTGTTCCTAAGTATTTCTTGCATGTTTTCCGTTGCTGTTTATTGCTTTGGCCAAGTAGTAGGTAGTGACTCAAAGAGGGAACGTTATGCTCGATTGTGGGTACATGCCCCCTAATGACACGCTTGAGTGACAGAAACATGAGTCTAGGGGATGTGCTGTGGCCACAAGGGGGAAAACAACGTTTCTTGTAAGAGCGGTTGCAAGGATTGTTTACTTTATGCAAAGTTCTTTTTAATGCAATTGTTTGTTGCTTTGGGTTTACACTTTGGATGGGGCTCGCAACTTAATACCAGCGAGATGTTCTGGATAGATATCTCAAGGTGGATCATTAGTAGTAGATGCAGATGGATTTCGGTCTAGTTATTTTGGTGTACTTCCCATGCTTATGAGCCTCTTCCTTTCTTTTGTAGCATAGTTAGCATTGCGGTGGGTTTATAATTCTGTCAATTGCCCCTCTGTAATTTGTTTACCTCGCATAGCAGTTTTATCGTCTTTTTGGAGAGAGACATCACTAGTGAACATCACGGGACCCCGGTCCATATTCTCATCACTATTTACAAGCGTATTTCCTTTTCAGTATTTACTTTCAGTTGCTATCATTATCATTATCCTGTGTTTTTGATCCTTTGTAAACAACAAGACCGGAGAGATTGACAACCTCTCTTAACTTTGTTGGGACCAAGTTAATTGTGTTGTGTGCAGGTCCGCGTCAGGTGCGCCCCTGACACCTACTTATCATCGCCGGAGTCCTACGGGAAACAAACCCTATCCTCTACATAGGGGAAATTTGCTGCTATCCTACATCTCACCTTCCACTTGGGGTAACCAACGAAGGGCGAGAAGCAATTATCATCTCTCGCGTATGATGTACCTTATCGAATACCATGTTGGTGCAAGTGAAACTCTCTCTTGCATCCCTTTTGTACCAGTTTCCACCATGTGGATGGTGGTTATCTCTCGATCAAACTTGTTTTCATGAATTATACAACCTTTAGAGATTGGAAAGTTTTATGCTGGAATGTGCGTGGCCTTAATTCTGAATCTCGTCAGCTGGTTGTTCGAGAAAAAATAACTGAATCCTGCTACTCTATAGTCTGTCTGCAGGAAACCAAATATGATTTATTTGACCATCGTTTAATCAGGAAAGTGCGCCCCAGAAGATTTGACAATGTCTCTTATTCCCCATCTGTTGGGGCCTCTGGTGGTATACTGGTAGCCTGGTGCTCTAGCATGTTTACTGGAACCCTTCTGAACACTAAAAGTTTTGGCATACACATTAAATTCACTTCTATGCATGATAGCACAGTTTGGCAGCTGATAAATGTGTATGGCCCCTACACTGGACCCTCCAGGGATGATTTTGTTCCATGGTTGTATGACTTACAAATTGGGCATGATGAATTGTGGCTTTTGGTTGGGGACTTCAATTTTATGAGATCCACTGGTAATAGGAATCTTCCTGGTGGAAACATACATGATAACTTTCTCTTTAATGAAGTCATTGGACATTTAGGTCTAACTCAACTACCTATTAAGGGGAGACAATACACCTGGTCAAATATGCAAGATAATCCATTGCTTGAGCAGTTGGACTGGTTTTTTTACCTCTGCTGCTTGGAACACTTCCTACCCTAACACAATGGTGCTGACCTTGGACAAAACTTCATCTGGTCATGTTCCCTGTGTTGTCTCTATTGCCACTCATATACCTAATGCACATATCTTCATATTTGAGAATTATTGGGTGGATTTGTCTGGTTTTTTGGACTGTGTTCAGACCAGCTGGAATACAACTCAACACAAAGGCACATCTGCTAAAACCTTATCTCCTAAATTTAAATCTCTCAGACATGCTCTCAAGCACTGGCATACCAGCTTTTCTACTGTTAAGAAACTCATCACTGATTCTAATACAGTGATTTCTGCTCTTGATGCTTTGGAAGAAATCAGGTGTCTAACCATACCTGAAGCAAACTTCAGGACAATAGTCAAACTTCACCTTGAGGAGGTTTTAAGATTGCAATACTTATACTAGAAGCAAAGATGCACTATCAGAAACATCAAAGTTGGGGATGAGAACACTAAATTCTTTCATGCTATGGCCAATGAAAGATTTAGGAAAAATTGCATCTCCAGTATGAAGAATGAGTCTGGTGATTTGGTCTCAGATCACTCTGAGATGGCTGGGATAATTTGGAAGGACTTCAAGGACAGCATGGGCTATGCTAATGGCATCCAGATGGGTTTTGATCTTCAATCCCTCTTGCACGGGGTGGATGGCCTCCAAGGGCTGGTGGATCCTTTTCTGAAGCTGAAATTGATTTGGTTTTGAAACATATGCCCTCTAACAGAGCCCCTGGACCTGATGGCTTTACTGGTCTTTTCCTGAAGAAATGTTGGCACATTATCAAGGAGGATTTCCATGCCCTTATCATAGATTTCTTTTTGGGAAATTTAGACATTGAGTGTATGAATTCCTCTTTGATCACCTTGATTCCCAAGAAGATTTGAGCTGAGAAGATCTCGGACATCAAGACAATTTCTTTGACCAATACTTGCCTCAAGTTTCTGACTAAGCTTCTTGCCAACAAACTTCAAGCTGTCATCCTTAGATGCATCCATCAGAACCAATATGGATTTCTCAAATGTAGAAGCATTCAAGACTATCTTGCCTGGTGCTTTGAATATATCCACCAATGTCAGGTATCCAAGAAACCAATTTTTCTCCTCAAGCTGGATTTTGCTAAGGCATTTGACACCATTGAGCATGATACAATTCTGCAAGTTCTTCAGTTTAAGGGGTTCCCTGATAAATGGATTTCATGGGTGAAATTGTTCCTGTCCTCTGGGAGTTCTTCTGTCTTCCTAAATGGGATACCAGGCAACCAGTTCCACTGTAAAAGAGGAGTCAGGCAAGGTGATCCACTGTCTCCTCTCCTTTTTTTCCTTGCTGTGGATCTTCTGCAATCTGTGGTCAATGACATGTGTTCCAAGGGTACTTTGGCTCTGCCAATTCCTTCATACACATCTGATTATCCCATTGTACAATATGTAGATGACACTCTCATTGTGATGCCTGCATGTGAGACCCAGCTGTTGGCACTCAAGGATATGCTCAACACATTTGCTCAGTCTACTGGTTTAAGGTTGAACTTCAATAAATCTTCTATGACCCCCCTGAATATTGCTGATGATAAAGCTCATAGACTTGCAACCTTGCTGGGCTGCTCTGTGGGATCTCTCCCTTTTACTTACCTTGGTATCCCTATGGGAACCACAATGCCATCCATCAATGATCTCTCCCCTCTGGTTGATAGAATTGAAAGAAGACCATCTGCATCATCATGTTTTCTGAACCAGGGCAGCACACTGCAACTGTTAATGTTTGTTATGTCATCTATACTAATCTATCACATGTGATCTCTCAGCATCTCAGTTGGCATTATCAAGAAAATTAAAAGAATTCAGAGGCAATGTCTTTGGAGAGGCAATAGTGAACAACCAAGACAATCTCTGGCTGCATGGGACCTAGTCAGCAGGCCCAAGAATAAGTGTGGTTTGGGAATCCTAAACCTGCAAATTCAGAATGAAGCTCTGTTGATGAAACATCTTCACAACTTTTACAACCACCACAACTCCCCCTAGGTGCACCTAGTATGGACTTCATACTATCATAACCAAGTGCCCCATGATACACAATTGTGTGGGTCATTTTGGTGGCGAGATGTCTTCAAGATGGCCCCCAAGTACTACAACCTTGCCATACCCAAACTGGGCCCTGGAACTTCCCTGGATTTTTGGAATGATAAATGGCTTGATCACAACCCACCTCTCCATCAGCATTTCCCTCATTTACACTCCTTTGCCATGGATGGCAATATCTTTGTGGCTCAGATGCTTCACATGAATGATTGGACTGATCGTTTCCATCTTCCACTGTCAACAGTTGCTCATGAGGAATTGCTGCAGTTACAGGATATCACTACAGGGACTACACTCTCTGCTGCACCTGATTCTTGGACTTGGCCACACCATAAGGGAGTCTATAAATCGATGCAGATGTACAAGCTGGCTCACTCTTCCATCCACTGTGACCCTGTTTTGCAGCGGATCTGGAAAAGCTCTTGACAATGAAGATAAAAGTGTTTGGCTGGTTGTTACTGATGGATAGACTCAACACCATGGATATGATGATCAGAAGGCACTGGCATGTTAAGTATGGTACATGTGTCATGTGCCTATCCAGAGCTCATGAAGACAAAATTCACCTGTTCTTCATCTGTTGCTTCAGTCAGAGAGTTTGTAACTACCTGGTTATTCACTGGACACCCTCACCTGGTGCAGGAACTATGCAAATGGCATCTGCTGCTATGCAGGATTTTGTATATTCTTTCTTCCATGAAGTGGTGTTCACAGCCACCTGGAACATCTGGACCCTCAGGAATGCCAAGATCTTTAGGAATGAAAACCCATCCTTCAGATGTTCGAGGAGAAATTTCATTCATGACATAACTCTTCGCATTCATAGAATCAAATGTAAATTTAAGTCTCAATTTTTAGATTGGATTAGCTCTCCTTCTTAGTTTTTGGTTATCTCAACCAAATCCTAAATAGATCCCCTTGTAAGTATACTTAACCTGTAACCCCCCCCCCCCCTCTATTTATAATTCAATAAAGCACTGGGAGGCTTTTGCCTTGCAGTTTTAAAATAAAAAAAAAGACATTGGGAAATCCACAGATGAGAACTACGAACTCGGAGGTGTGCTTTTGTATCCCTACATAAATCTCCTCCTCTCTTGATCACAAAGGAATGACCTCCGAGTTACATCTCCTTGCATGTTTTAGTGGAAATATCTTGTGATTAGACTATGTTAATGTTGTTGGGAGTTGCCACTAGTGAAAGTATGAAGCCTAGGCCTTATTTCTCACCATTGTTACACCGTTTGTGCTCACTTTTGTCACTTGCCACCTTGCTGTAATTTTTATTACAGATTTATATTACCTTACTTTGCCACCCATATCACTCGTATTTTACCATCTCTTCATCGAACTAGTGCACCTATACAATTTGCCATTGTATTAGGTGTGTTGGGGACACAAGAGACTTCTTGTTTCTTAATTGCAGGGTTGCTTGAGAGAGACCATCTTCAACCTCTACTTCCCTGAGTTCAATAAACCTTAGGTCATCAACTTGAGGGAAATTGCTGCTGTCCTACAAACCTCTGCGCTTGGAGGCCCAACATAGTCTACAAGAACAGAAGCGTGTGTATACATCAAGCTATTTCTGGCGCCATTGCCGGGGAATTAAGGTAAGAGACACACACACACCCGCAAGGAAGCTATTTCTTGTGGGGAGTGAGTTCTTGAAGGTATATCTTTAGATCTTACAATTAAATCTTTTTGTTTCTTGTTTTTATTTCCACTATTTAGGCTTATGGAAGAAAAATAAAAATGAGAGAGCTTTATGAGCTCTACCTAGAATTGGGACATGAAGTGTTTGAAGAGAAAATAAAAAAAACCTATGGAACTTTATTTGCATACTCTTCATGATTGCAATATTACTAGTATGTCTTCTTTGAATACCTTTGATGCTAATGATATGCAAAGCCATAAGCTTGGGG
This sequence comes from Bromus sterilis, assembly GCA_950022295.1. Lineage (NCBI taxonomy): Eukaryota > Viridiplantae > Streptophyta > Magnoliopsida > Poales > Poaceae > Bromus > Bromus sterilis. The sequence continues at coordinate 80,131,485 of OX465596.1, read as the reverse complement.
ATGCTACTTTTTATGAAGATGATCTTTTTAGCCCCCCAAGTTTTGATGAGGAAATTTATGGGATACGGGGCAGAAAACAATAAATTTTCCTACCTACGATATGCGAACCCAAGATCTATGCTATGGCGATGTAATGTAACGGAGGGAGTCGGTGTTCATACCTTTGAAGACCGATAGAGGGAAACGTTCTTACGAACGTGGTTGGCGTATACTCTGAACCTACGACCTCCCTGTCATGTAGAAGACCACCAGCAATGGACACTCCTCACGACCTCCGACAATGAAATAGCACCACAAGTGTAGTGCCTCGAGGAGATTACACACGTACGGTGCAATCGATGTTCCCTCCGGGCTCCGAACCAGGCGAGCATCAAAAAGAAGACGGATTCGGATCCCGACTCCGGCAGAGTGACGACGTGCTTTGGTGGAGAACCCCCAACCAGGTGCAAACTCCAAACAAGGGGAGTCTATCGAGGTAGGAGAAAGAGAGAAGATCAAACTTCAATTTGTATGGAAAAAGGGGGGGTCTACCCCTCCTTATATAGGCCAAGGGGTGTGGGATCCTCCTCCTCTCACCCATGCGGGAGTAAATTCCCAAGGGGAGGGGGGAAGGGTGCACCGGCCATAGGGGGGATGGGCCCCACCCTTGTGATACGCCCCAAACGTATCTATAATTTCTGCTTGTTCCATGCTCTTTTAGGTGACTTTGCTATGTGTTTTGCTACACTTTCATACCTTTTTACACATATTTGGACTAACCTATTAACTCAGTGCACCTAGTGCCAGTTTATGTCTGATGCTATCTGTAAGTTGCAGGTTTTTACCCATATTTACAGAGCTCCAAAAATTCCAGAAAAACCAGATAAAAAATCAGCGCAGAATAAGCTTCCGGAATCACCAAAGGAGAGCCGGAGGGGGGCAACCCCCTCCCAGGCGGCCAGGTGGCGCGGTGATACGTCCCAAACGTATCCATAATTTCTGCTTGCTCCATGCATGTTTTGTGTGATATTGCTATGATCTAGATACACTTTCATACAATTTTGATCATATTCGGACTAACTTATTAACTCAGTGCACCACAGTGCCAGTTCCTGTTTTCTGTTGTTTTTTATTTCAGGTTTCAACCATATTAAAAGTGCTCCAATAATTCGGGGAAAATCAGATAAAAAATCAGCGCAGAAGAACCTTCCGGAATCACCTGGGTGGGGCCAAAGGGACACCACCAGGGATCCAGGCGCCCTGGTGGCGCGGCCTAGGGCTTGGCCACGCCAGGGGGGCGCCTGGACACCTGATGGGCCCCCTGGCTGTCCCCTTCGCCTATTTATTCCCCGTGACGGGATTCTTTCAAAGACATAACCCTTTTGTGCGATCTCGCCTCTGTTCCGCCGCCGCCGCGCTTCCACGATCGGGAGCGCCAACAGACCTCTTCCCAGCACCCTGCCGGAGGGAGGATTGACCTCCAGGAGCTTCTCCTCCACCATGGACGCTTCCCGGATGTGCCGTGAGTAGTCTACCTTGGACCATGGGTCCGTGATCAGTAGCTATGTGATGTTATCCTCCCCTCTTTGTTCTTCATGGATTAGACCTTGTGAGCTCCCCTACATGACCGAGGCACATATGTAATTTTCTGCTCTTGCTATGCTGAGTTTGCTGGGATCTGATGGACTATGAGACTATGTTCATTTTGTGATTGAGTAATATATTTTGTTCTTATCTTTTATATTTATGTTCTTGAGTAATTCTTGCATGTTCTCCGTTGCTGTTTATTTCTTTGGCCAAGTAGTAGGTAGTGACTCCAAGAGGGAACATTATGCTCGAGTGTGGGTTCATGCCCCCTGATGACTAGCTTGAGTGACAGAAACATGAGTCTACGGTATGTGATGTTTCCACAAGGGGGAAAACAATGGTTTTTGTCACCGCGGTTGCAAGGATTGTTTACTTTATGCAAAGTTCTTTTAATGCAGTTGTCTGTTGTTTTGGGTTTACACTTTGGGTGGGGCTCGCAACTTAATATCAGCGAGATGTTCTAGATAGATATATCAAGATGGATGATTAGTAGTAGATGCAGTTGGATTTCGGTGTACTAATTTTGGCGTACCGCCGCCCATTCTTTTGAGCCTCGTCCTTTCTTTGTAGCATAGTTAGCATTGCGGTGTGTTTTTAATCCTCTCAATTGCCCAGCTGTGATTTGTTTACCTCGCATAGAAGTTTTACCATCCATATTCTCATCACTGTTTACACGCTCAATTTATTTCCCAGTTTTAATTTTTAGCTTCTAATAGGTTAGTCCAAATATGATGGATGGTTTGGATGTGTCCATGGTGGTGGAGAAGCTCCCGGAGGTCAATCCTCCCTCCGGCGGGGTGCCTGGAAGAGGTCTGCTAGCGCTCCCGATCTTGGAAGCGCGGCGGAGGCGGAACAGAGGCGAGATCACGAAAAAGGGTTCTGTTTTCCGAGGTTTCCCATGACGGAGAATATATAGGCGAAGGGGGGCAGTCAGGGGGGCCACCAGGGGTCCAGGCGGCCCCCTGGCGCGGCCCCACCTAAGTGCGCGCCGGGAGGGCGCCTGGAGCCCTTGTGGGTCCCCTCTGGACCCTCCTAGCTGATTCGAGAAGCTTTCAATACGCTTATTTTCTATTTTATTTTTCAAGAACTTTAATTTGGGGGAAACCTGAAATATAAAAACAGCAAAAAACCGAAACTGGCACTGGGGTGCACTGAGTTAATAGGTTAGTACAAATATGATCAAAAGTGTATGAAAGTGTATATAAAATATAGCAATATCGCACAAAACATGCATGGAGCAAGCAGAAATTATAGATACGTTTGAGACGTATCAACACCCGTGAGAGAACCTTTCCACCATGGCACACGACCTGTTGCGGCATCGGGTGCCCATCCGATCACCGTCGCAACTTTCGGCATAGGACCAGCCTTCACCATTGGTGCGAAAACCCCCATTTATATTTAAATGGGTTATTTTACCAGGTGAGTTTCGACGTTCTCTGTAACATCTCAATTTTCTAAATTCGGATGTTAATAGATCATCATATGTCATGCTGGAGTTTTGCGTTAGTTGGATTTTCTTAATATTTTTAAACATGTTTCAAGTTAAGGCAATTTATTGGAGAGGATATAACATGACTTATCCTCATTTTAAATAAAGTTTGAAAAGTGTTGAAAATATTTTTGGGTATTTGAAAACTATTTCATAGGAATTATAAATGACTCAAAGTTATTTATGAAAATGCATAATAGCTGAAATAGTAATTTCGGCAATAATAATTATTTTTAATATTTTATTTTATTGCCGTGACATTTTTAAAATTAATATTTTATTATTTAAAAAAATTCTGCGTAGTTTGTTGACCAAATAAAAATTAAATCAAAAACGATTTTTGCTTTGGGCCTCCGGTGGCTATTCTGTTTTTTTTTCGACCGCAGCGGTATTTCTTAAACGGGCCGGATTCTGAGAGAGAATTTTTTTTCTTTTTCGGGCTATATAAAAAGTCTGAGTTTTTTCTTTTTTTCTTTTTCCTAAACCTAATTTTCTACTCCGCGCGGGACTCGCAAGCCGAGGAGCCGCCGCCGAATTTCGCCCTTGCCGGAGAAGACGCCGGAGCGCCACCGCCTCGCCGGGTCGTCGGCCGCCGCCGCCATGTGAGCCACCGCACCACACCGCCGGCCGCGCCGCCCCGCCCTTGCCGCGACGCACCGCCGCCCCACGTGCCCGCCGCCGCAACCCGCAGCGCCCCACGCCGTCGCACCGCCGCCGCCGGTCAACGTCGCCTCCGGCGCCGCCACGTCCGTGCGATCCGGAACGGACGACCCGGATCAGATCGGTCGGATTCCAGATCTGGTTTATTCCGGGTTCTTTTCGGTTTTAGGGTAAGGGTTCTGGTTAACCGTCGGTTCGCTATTCGACGAACGTTCGCCGGAGTTTCACCGGAGTGGATGTCGTTCGCTCCGTAGTCAGGGACCTAGTCGTGAAAGAAAGTTATTTTATTTGCGAAGAGGCCCTTTTTCACAGATTTCACCCTAGAACGGTATTTTCTATATCTTCTAAACCGTAGCTCCGTTTTAGGTGATTTTTTTTGTGTTGCGACCGTAGTGAATTCTAGTTTATAGTAGGATTCACTTTGCACTGTTACATTTTTTGAATTTCAATTTTGTATAGATTCAAGTTCAAACTTTCGGTGACCATATCTTTTATACGGTGTACCCGTTTTCGTCGATTCAAGTTGCGTTGGGATCGTGGTGACTTGTAGATATCGTTTAGCTACTGTTTAGTTGGTTTTCTTGCTGTTCATTTGATTATTTTACTGTTGCTTTGTGTATGTGTTGAATGTGTTATTGAATGTTATATTGTTTGATCGTGTAGACTATCCGGAGTGCACCGCAACTTTCTGTGAAGAGTGTGATCGTCTGGAATAGGAGCAAGGCAAGTTACACATTGACCATATCATACCTATATTTTTCATTATGCATGTAGCAACTATCACCCTATGCATGTGTAGGAATGCTACTATATACTATTGCTGCAAACCTGGTAGGATAGCCATATTATCTGGTCATGTATTCTTTGTCGCCCTAGCTCGTTTTTGTTATTTATATTGATATGCTTGTAGATGGGGATTGGTTGATATTACATTGAGTTATGTGAGGATTTAATAATTTGACTAAAAACATTAAATAGAATTCACCTCTAGACGGGCAGGATGCATCCTAGAGGATGCGCCTTCTTTAAGGCCAGGTTCAAGGTTAAATGCTCCGAATGGTTTTGCATGATATGGAGGGAAGGCATCATGGGGTCGTGCACCTTATCTAAGGACTGCGCCCATGAGAGTGCACCCTAAGTGGGCGCCGTCCAGGCTCAAAAAGATCGGACATGCTTAGTGACTAGTAGCTTCCATGTACGACCACTGGCTATATGGGCTCTGGCTTAGTCGAGTAAATTGTAGGGAGCCTGGCCCTGGTAGCTAGCTGATGTAGATATGATAGGTGTACAGGCTACCAAAGGGTGGAGGTGACTTCTTCTGAAGACTTTGTCTCAATCTTCGGGTTGGGTCCAATGGGTAAAGTGTACAGACCTCTGCAGAGCGTACAAACTGATCATGATTATCCGTGTCCCCGGTTAAGGACAACTTTGAGCAACTAGGCATTATTGTTGTTGGATGGTCTTGATAGATGTTTCACCTTAATAATAACTTGAGTGGGAAAGATTTAATAAAGGGTATGGGTTGGAATTGGTGTAGCCCAATTCAACATTATGTAGTAAGATAAACTAAAATTTCGACTTGGGTAGATTGGAAAAAATCAGCTTTCTGCAAATTAAAACCATAAGCCTTCCTTTGACTTACCTTGCATGTAGCGATAGGTCTGTCATATCCTTTTTTGTGTGACTTGCCGTACAAATCAGATGTACTGACCCATTGTCGGGTTGTAACCTTCGGTGTTGCAGGTTTTTCATACGACCAGTAAGGTTCATTTAGGGCCGCGGGTCTTCACTCAGCATGTCGCTTGTGGATGTTGATGGGACTCCTTGATATTTACTGTTTGCTACTTCCGCTATACTTATATTGAATAAGCTAGCCTTGAGCTATGCAACTTGTTTATTTTATGAATTCTGGATCATATGATGTAATAATGATGCACTTGTACTTTGTTATACATCTATTACTGTGTGTGCTAGCTAGTTCGATCCAGGGACTAGAACTTGAGCACAGAGACTCCAATTCTATGTGAATTGGGTCGTTACAGATGGTATCGGAGCAGTGTGTTGACTATAGGACGTGACCCTAGAAAATGGATTAGAAAAGCCATAGGAATGAAAATCTTACTTTACACCACTCTGTCTTGTATTTACTTATCTTCTCTATCTCGTACTCATACCTATTCTAATCTTGCATTTACTCTCTTTGGTTATAGATGACTACCTTGTCTTATCGCTCTATGGCGTTTGGACCTGAGCTCAAGGGGATTTGCAAGCACCTGAACATCTATGCGCCAGTCTTTGAGCCGAAGCTAGTGGAGATAAGGGGAGCTGATTCTTACTGGAAAGTGGAAGAATTTCTTCTCGGAAGCAAGACGGAGGAAGAAAGGGTGATCACTGAGACATTTGAAGTGCATGCCCCTGAGAAGGAGCAGTGTTTGCGCATAGCCGCTCACATGGCTCTTGGACGCCTCGTCAACCGGTACAGCCACAAGCTGAAGGGTACGGTGTACGAGAAGATGACCCGGATCCTTTCATCTGGGAACATATGGCCGAAGAAGTTGAAGATTGTGCCTAGGACCATTTGGCCAGGTACTACCACCTACTTCATCGAGAGACTGGAGAAGCACATCCTCAACCTGGAGAAAAGCACCCAATTAGATCTCTACACCATCACCGAGTTTCAGCAGAAGAACCAGAAGATCAAGAGGGACAACGACAAGCTGAAGACTGAGAAGATAGAGATGCAATAAGAGATCAAGAGGCTGAGGGAGAAGCTGAAGGCCAACGGTGTTGATGTGAAGGAAGAGGAACCAAAAGTGGAGACTTCGGGAGAAGAAGACGAACCGAGTCCCAAGAGGCACAACCGTACGAGTGGGCGCGAATACTCTATGCCGTTTAGAAAGGACATCATTCAGAACTTCTTCACCGGCAATTACCTTATCGACGTTATCGTGTTAGTGTATTTGACCATGTCGAATTATTCGGTATGGCGATGCTAGGTTGTTTGAGATACTTTTATTTCGTGGTTGTATTGAGGATCTTATATTAGTTATGCAAATCTATATTGAGACTATATGGTGTGATTGTATTTTCTTATTGATATGAGTGCTTTTTCTTGATGATATTGATGATTGATGATTGGTGATATTTGTGTGATGATTGTGTGGTATGATATGTTGTATATGTATTTCCTTGATCATAGTAAGCATATGGGGTAGGATATATTTCCCAAGCTACTTTCTGTCTATAACTTACCTATTCTTGCCCAACATATGCCGTCGAGACGTGATCCTACGGCAAATGGGAACAACAACAATGAGGATCCAACATACATGCAACAGTTACTTCAAGGACAGGCCCAGCTGATCTAGTTGCTCACTCAGAACATGGGCAACAATAACAACAATGCGCCGCCACCACCACCACCACCTGTGGACACACTTGCTAGGTTCCTGAGGTTGAATCCTCAGAGGTTCTCCAGCACCCCTGAACCCATTGTGGCGGATGACTGGATTCGCTTAGTAAGCCGGAACATGGAGACCGTTAGCTATACTGAGGCTGAGAGAGTGAGGTTTGCCTCACATTTGTTGGAGCCGCAGCATGGTGGGACAACTATCTGGTGACCTATCCCATTGACACCATCACGTGGGCACAGTTTCAGGCCGCCTTTCGCGCCACACATGTCTCTGCAGGCGCCATGGTATTGAAGAAGAAGGAGTTTCGCATCTTGCGCCTGGGAGGTCGCACAGTGGAGGAGGCGCGCTATGCTCCCAACGACGTCAATACTGATGCAGCCAGGCAGGAGAAGTTCTTGGAGGGTCTCAATGACGAGTTGGGTGTTCAGTTGACTGTAGCTACTTTCAATAATTTTCAGGGGCTCATTGATAAGGCTATTGTACTGGAAGGGAAACATCAGGCTATGGAGTACAACCACAACAACAACAACAACAACAACAACAACAACAACAACAACAACAATTACAACTCAGAGCCACAACAGAAGCAGCGCACTTCCTATAATGGGAATGGAGGACATACTCGTGGACATAACCATCATGGAGGTAATGGACACAATCATCATGGTGGAAATGGACACAATCATAATGGAGGGAATGGCCACAACCATAATGGCCATAATCATCACAATGGGCACAATAATGGAAATGGAAATGGAAAAGGACATGGCAATGTAGGAAATGGCAATGGAGGGAATAACAGTCAAAATCGCCAGATTGCGCGTGCGCCAAGAGACTTAAGTCAAATTCAGTGTTACAAGTGCAAGAATATGGGGCATTATGCAATAGATTTCCCGGAGAATAAGGTTTCTGGAGTCGTCAAGCCCAACCCCTTCAACAAGGTACATGTGAATCATGTTAACGTGGAGGAGATCTATGATGAGCCTGATGCAGTGATTGGTAAGTTCCTTATCAATTCAGTACCCGCACTTGTTCTTTTTTAGTCTGGTGCATCGCATTCATTCATATCAAGGGTATTTGTGGATAAGCATGAGTTACCTACCGTAGTTCTTAAATCATCCATTCTTATAAGTTCCCCGGGAGCGGAGATGTCAGCTAGTTTGGGATGCTATCAGATAACCTTAGCCATTGGGAAGCATGGTTTTCCTATAGATTTGATTATATTGAAGTCACAAGGTTTGGATGTTATATTGGGCATGGATTGGCTAGCCAAGTACCAAGGTGTTAGTGATTGTGCCAGTCGGTCCATCACTCTCCATACACCGTCTGGGCAGAAGATCAGATATGTATCCAAGTATAAGCATCAGCACGCTCAGGTGAATTCTCTTAAGGGGGTTAGCCTGGATGATGTGCGTGTTGTGAGGGATTATCCGGATGTGTTTCCAGAGGAGTTGCCAGGTATGCCACCGGATAGGGAGATTGATTTCCTTATTGATTTCATACCAGGCATTGGGCCTATTGCTAAGAGACCGTATAGGATGCCCGTTAATGAACTTGCAGAGTTGAAGGAGCAGATTAGAGAGTTGCGGGCAGAGGGGTTCATTCTCCCAAGCTCGTCACCTTGGGGAGCTCCAGTGTTGTTTGTTGGGAAGAAGGATGGAACATTGAGGATGTGTGTTGATTACTGTTCTCTGAATGATGTTACTATCAAGAACATGTATCCTCTACCCGTTATTAATGATCTATTTGACCAGTTGGAGGGATCTTGTGTGTTCTCTAAGATTGATCTTCGTTCTGGCTATCATCAACTGAAAATTCGGGAGAAGGATATTCCGATCACTGCTTTTACTACAAGGTATGTATTGTATGAGTATACCGTTATGTATTGGATTGACTAATGCTCCTTCATACTTCATGAATATGATGAATAAGGTGTTTATGGAGTTCTTGGATAAGTTCGTTGTGGTGTTCATTGATGATATATTGGTGTATTCCAAGAATGAGAAAGAGCATGAAGCACATCTGCGTTTGGTATTGGAGAATCTCAGGGAGCACAAGTTCTATGCCAAGTTCAGCAAGTGTGAGTTTTGGTTGAAGGAGGTAGGATTCCTTGGACATGTTGTGTGAGGAGAAGGAGTAGCTGTGGACCCATCCAAGGTTTCAACAGTTACAGAATGGGAGACACCCAAGACAGTTGGAGACATTCGCAGTTTCTTGGGGCTTGCAGGATATTATAGGAGGCTCATTGAGAATTTATGTAGGATTGGAAAACCAATTACTGAGTTGTTAAAGAAAGAGAATAAGTTTGATTGGAGCGATGAATGTGAAACCAGCTTTCAGGAGTTGAAGAAACGATTAGTAACTGCACCAGTCTTATTTTTGTAGTTATATTAGAGGGGGTTAACAGGGGGGTTAGGCCCTTAATCAACTCGGGCCTGGCCCACATGACAGAGAGAGACAGGGGGTTTAGCCCCATGCTCCTCGCCGGTGGCTTAACGTCGGCGGCCTCTGGCCATGGCGGAGACCGTAGGGGAGCGCGCTCCCGGCCTCGGGTTGGCGCGCCAAGGGCACCAGGGAGAAGCCCTTGCTCTCCCGCACCCAGTGGGGCATGCCCACGACCACGGGGAGGAGCTAGGCGGCGGCGGCGACCTACCAGGCGGCGGCCGGAGCATGGCTCCGACGTGGGCGGCTATCTGGGGGCATTTGAGACAATGGGAAAGCCCAAGGGGCATCTATGCGCGACGGTGAAGGTGATGGTGGCGCGCACGGGACCCAATGGTCGCCGTGGGTAAGCCGGCGATGAGCGCGCATGGCGGCGGGCACGGTCGTGAAGGGGGCGACGTCTACGATCACGGGGAGAGGGAAGGGAGAATGGTGTTCTGTGCGGGGACTCACCGCGGTTCTGCAGAGGTGCAAGGCGGGCTCGAGGGAGGCATGGGGTGGCGCGAATTCGGCGGCGAGCGGCGGAGGTTGCTGACGAGGAACAGGGTTGAGGCGCGACGCAGAGGGGCTCCGGGATCGATTCCTCGCTCCAGGTGAGGGGGAGGACGCATGCGTACCTCCAGGACAAAACAGCGCGGCATGAGGTGGTCGACGGCCGCGGCTGTGCACGGCGGCGCTCACGGCGGCGCACGGGCGAGATGGGGGAAACGGTGATGAGGATGGGGAAAATGGGTCTGCTCGATCTAGGAGGCGGGGGCGCTAGGGTTTGCGCAGGGGACGCTCGGCAGCGTCTTGTAGGCCGCCGGGGAGCAGCGGATGGCCGCCACGGCGAGCCCGTCGGGCGTGGCACCGTGGGATGCCCTCCACGCAAGGGGCGTGAGCAGTGAGGAAGGGGATGAGGGGGTTGGTGTGACGCCCCCAAAATCAAGCCGTGTACAGTAATCATACACGCAAGGTACATGATCGAGATTAGGGACTCATGGTAAGATATCACAACACAACTCTACAAATAAAATAATACAAGTTGTTTAATACAAGCCAGGGGCCACGAGGGCTTGAATATAACAGCTCGAGAGCACAAGTCAGCGGAAGCAAATAGTATCTGAGTACAGACACGAGGATACAAGGTTGCCTTAAGAAGGCTAGCACAAATAACAACAGATCGAAAAGGCGAGGCCTCCTGCCTGGGAAACTCCAAGCTACTCCTGGTCAACGGGGAACTCGACGTCGTAGAAGGCATCGGGGATCTTCGTGTTGCGTTGGTCGGCATCGGGGATCTCCTACTCCTGGACTCCAACGTCGACTGCAGCGGCCGATCAGGCAAAACAGTAAAGGAAATAAAGCAGTTGAGTATCTAGTATACCCGCGAGTCTTACGTCCGCTACTAAGCATTATGCATTGTATCAACGGAAAGAAGAGGCTGTATATAGTGGACTGAAAGACAGAAATCCAGAGCAAGGATAAGAAGCTAGGCCTATCGAAGACTAGCATCTTCCGACGATGTCTTGCAGCATGAGGTAAGAATCAGCCAACAGTTTATATAAAACATAAAGTAACAATGCAGCAGAAGTTGCTGCAGCATTGTATAATAATAAGTGGTAATGATTAACAATGCCTCCGAGTTCACCTCCTCGACATCCCCGCGAGGAAGAAAACCCGGAATCATACAGTTTAATAATAATAGTTTCTAGTGGTAAGATCCAGCTTCAGCATAAAGCGTCCTGTTACCGTGGACACGGCTATTCGAATAGATTAATCTTCCCTGCAGGGGTGCACTTGTGTTACGCTACACGCACGGATCTCCAGGTTGGCGGGAACCTTGTCAGGGAATGATCCACCGAGGCTATCCGACACTTCATAGCCCATCTTTCAAACTCAACAGAGAGGCCATCCGCCGGTCTAAATCCTAAGTACTCAGGGCCTTGGACCCCAACCCTGACGTACTCCTGCACGGTGCGTGGGTGGCCGGGAAGCCTTAACAAAACAACACAGCTCGAGCAAAAAAGACAGCGCACTTCCCGGCAATCAGCCCGCGGTACTGCTGACGTCTGAAGAGTCCTCGGACGACACTACGAAGCAGAGGAGCCCATAACTCGTAATTCCCACGGGTAGGTAGTGCGTACATGGCATATAGCCAACTCAAGACATTCACTGAACCATTTAGTATTTTAATTAACCTGCGTGACAACCGTTATCGTTGCCTCGACTTAACTGACCCGCGGACAACGACAGCAGCCAGGACCACCAATACATCGGTGCCTGCCCTGTCGTCCCACCAAGTCACTGCGGTTACCAACAAGGTGAACCGTCTCCTTACCTTGTCTCGCGTGTGCTCCTGGAGGAGCTCGACTTTCGTGGTTTTGGTAACTCTCGCGGCCAACGATCAGGGGCCAAGCACACCGGTACACTGGTCGTACCCTCCCTGTCGTCCCGTCGCAATACCTCTCGCGGGCACCGTTGGGTCGCCCGACTTCTTACCTTTAAGGACACCAGTTGGTTCGAGTCCCTACCATTAAGTGAAACCAAGAGGAATCACCCTCGATGGTACACTTGAGCTGGCTCGACTGAGACATCAGCGGAATGAACTAAAGAGGTAAACCTCATATCATCCCGGTGATGCTACGCTACTGAGCCGACGAGAGTGAAATACGAGTCCATTCCACTCGTAAGCCAAACTCGAAGCGACTCGGCAGAGTCTCGCCGTTGTAGGTTCCCTAGGGTGTCTGCATTGATCCGTACCTGTTGTAGTTGTAATATATCGTTCCCGCGATCACTCCCAGAGTGATCACGGCCCTCTATTCTAAACCTAGCTAACAATGCGCAGGGTTTACTGCTGAATAATGCATAAGTAATAATAGGCAGCATGGGATTAAAGGAAGGTACATCAAGGGGCGACAAAAACAGGCTATGCAATTGAATAGGATTGTAATCGTAGCAGCAACAGTAACAATGCCTAGTGCAAGAAATGTACGAAAAGATAGGCGATATCTGGGGAAGAGAATGGCTCTGCTTTCCTGGAAGCTCGACGGTAGTAGTGGGGTCGTCGACGAAGTAGTCGTACCCGGCAGCGGTGCAGTCGGTGGTAGCAGCGAGGTCTACCGGAGATTAAGGGGGGGGGGTGAAACAGTAAATACAAAGCAATATATACAAACAAATACATTGCATGACGTATGCAAAGTTAACGGTGTTCTATCGCAGTGCAAAGCACGTTGCTCGGAGCGGGAATTCATCCGGGGATGAACTACCGGCTCCGGGTGATTACCGGATAGGGTGTCCGGAGGGGGAAGGATCAAGACGGAGGTGTCGTGGACATCCGACAAACATAAGGGGGTGTATCCGTGTTAGTTGAACCATTCCGGACAACTTTCGTGTTCGAGATAAATTCATCCGGGTACCTTTTATCGGTACCGGAAATTATCGACAGACAGCCCGGAGGGGGGGAATGTCGATGATCGGTGTGTTAGGGGGTGTGGTGAGGGTATGGATAGCGTATTCTTATTCGTTGTATTTTTCTGATCAACTTTCATGTATAAAGTTTTTCGATCCGAGTTACGGTTTAAAAGATATTGAATTTCTAATATTTAATGATTTTTGGAATTTTTGGAATTTCTTTTATTATTAAAATCAACATTATCCAGAACAGTGCAGTTTGACTGGTCAAACCTGACCAGTGGGACCCACTGGTCAGCCTCACATGCTAAATTAAGCATTTTAATAAAACCTAATACAGTGGGGTCCCACATGTCATTGACTGATTAACTTAACTAAACAGTTTTAATTAAATTAACAAGGGGGTGGGGTCCAGGTGTCATTGACCTAATTAAAACCAACAGTTTTTTCTTTTATTTTAAATAGGCAGTGGCCCCACCTGTCAGCCACTTAGGGGGGGGGATTTCTCTACTAATTATTGTTAACATGGGATTAGGGGGTGGTTTGCCCCGTGGCCTAATTCATCCACGCCCGTCAGTGAGCCGAGCAGCACGGCGGCGAGGCCACGGCGGCGTCGGGCCGTCCCGGCGAGGGGGTGCAGAGGGAGGGGGTGCGGCGAGGTGGGGTGGGGTTGCGGCATCGCGGCGAGGGTCGCCGGCGCGCACGAGCAAAGAGCGCGCACACTCGGGGCAAGGTGCGGCAATGGCGACCTTGGTGAGCACGGGCGGCGGCTACGGTGACCTGGGCGAGCAATCGACGGATAGAAGCAGGGAATCGAAGGGGGCGCTCACGGGGATGCTCGGGGACGGCTCGTGGTGGCGCGAGGGGGGCGGCGCTGAGCTCCCGGTCGTCAATGGCGGGCCGGCCCGGGGTTGAAGAATCTCGCGATTCGCGATGCGTGGCGCGTTCCGGTGTCGATTGCGAGCACAAGAGGAAGGAGCCGAGCGCGGCCGACCTCCTGGACAACCTCCCGTGGCACGGGGAGGCCGTTGGCCGCGTCGACGACGACCTCCCGACGACGACGAGCTCGGGCGAGCTCCTGGACAAGGGAGAAAACAGAGAGGGGGAGGGCTGGAGGATGGGCGAGGAGGTAGGGGCCTCGGGCGCCCTTATCTCCAGAGAGGAGGGGGAGCAGGTGGAGTGGGGGAAGAGGGAGCAGGTGAGGGGGGGCCATGGCATCCTGCCATGGCGACTGTGTGGAGGCGGGGTGTGGAACAGGGGAGTGGTTGGGGTGGGGGAGAGAGAAGAGAGGAGGGGGGCTGGGCCCGGGTGGGCCTCGCCTGGGGCGAGGCTTAGGGGTTTTTTTTGTTTTTTTTTTTTACTTTTCTTTTGTTTAAATGTATTTGGCTATTGTTCCATTTTTTTAAAATATGAAACATGCACCAAAATTAGTGATGCGCTTTATAACAATGCCACCAAAAAGTTTTGTGCCCAAATAAAATCAATTACATTTTTGGTTTATTTAAAAGGTATTAAATGCCACTGATTTGACACTGTTTTTATTTGTTTAACATTTTTAAACCTGGTAATAAAATCCCATAACTATTTTAACATAGCCTACTGATTATTTGACATTTAATGAAATGGGGTTCACAATTTTTAGTTCATTTAAAATTCCCACTTGTTTATTTTATTTACCATAGCCATTTAATAATTTCCTAAAGCCATTGTTTTATTTCATTTATTATTCCTTGATATAACTATACCATTTTAATAACATAACTTTTGCTATATCATCATGGCCTAAGATTGCTAGGCATTTTATTTAATATGTTTCTTTAACTTTGGTTTAACTAAGGTTTCCATTTTCATTTAAATTTTCAAAACAATTTTCATAACCCCACAACATTGGTCTCATAATTATCCTTGACTTGGGAATATTCAAATGGCTAGGAGTTGATTTGGTTTAACCATGATCATGTTGATTGACTGGCATCCACAAGTCTTGGAGAGAATTTATAATCCACCCTTATTTGAAAATTTTATCAGGGTTGGAATTCCAAAGAGCTATGATCAAAGGTGATCAAGGCTTGATCATCGACAGTAATGATCACTAACAGTGGAATCACTGTAGTGATTACTATACTGGCACTGGGGGTGTTACAATTCTCCACCACTACAAAGAATTCTCGTCCCGAGAATTAAAAGTACTGTAAGGGGTAGAGTGTCGGATCCGCCTACTAACAAATCTTCTGGTTCTTGTGGTCCTACTCGAAGAAATTAATCCTTCACGTTGAGGCCTTCACTGTACTGTATCGGTGCATCTCGATGGGTTTTCATCCTTTCCTCGGGGCTTCATCGCACTTACGAACAGGTTAAGAGGTAAAGCTTAAGGGGGTCGGATCGATACAAGATCAATCGAATGGGGTTGCTCAAGGTTATGGGGTACCAAGTCCTTCCGAGTTTAAGCTCAGGGAAGCACGTCGAGAGAAGTTTTAAGCGGATAGGCACGTATTCGATGCCGATGACGGAAGATGGGAAAGGGGCCCCGATCATCAGACACAATCACCGAATCTGATATCGGACGGAATATCACAAGGTTGATGACAAGAGTCAGGTTTCGGTCCTGTGGAACTGTGGGTTATGGGCCCCATTGAACCAGGGTGGTGACATTCAATGCGATCAAGTTGGAAGGGTATGACGGAGATCAACTTGTAAACTATGTCGGCAACAACATCAGTGACAAGGGCGAGGGACGAAGAGAACCATTTTCCTGCTCGTTAAGACGAGGCGGACCAATTGGCAAAGTTCTCGTCCATCGGTGGTCACCAAGATGTCATCAACAATGGCAACAAGGGTTACTGACGAGGTAGTACACCGAGGTGTTTACAGAAGCAGGGAATCATCGCTGCTCAGATAATTTATATCACAAGAAAGGTTAAACAGACCAATGGAAGGGAGAATTTGATTGTCTGATTAATCAGACCAAAGGAAGAGAAAAGTTATGATACACAAGTATCACGTGTATAGATTTCCCAAAGAAAGCAGAGCACGATATACATGACCAAGTTGTTTTGGCACGGAGCCAAGGGAGGTTGTCGATGATACACAAATCATCGAGGGACAGGGATGGTATTTCACACGGTGAATCCAATTGACACATGGAATAAGCCACGTAAGAGTAGTCGGATAATAAACCACGAAAAGGTCGAATGGTTCGCAAAGGATCCGATGTGAGTATCGGCACTCAATCGGGAGGAGAAAGAATGCAAAGGCATCGGGTGATGGAAGCATCGGAATAATTTGATGCTTAAGTACAAGGGAATAGTGTTTTCCCGATCGGGAGGTGGATGCAATCATCCATACGGACTTATCGGTGGCAAGGAATTGCAAAGGCGATGAACACGTAGGTTCTCGGGAGTTTATCAGAGAGTAATCGTCGGAATCTTCAGGTGAAGCAAGCGATCATCTTGGGTGAAGGGCTCTCCGGGTAGATGCGTCCACGAGATCCTAATGTCAGAGTTAGCAAAATTACCCGAAAGGATAAGAGAGTAGAAACCCAGAGTAAAGGTACGGAGAAAAAGGATCCTAATCCCATCCAGTTGGCGACGTGGGCCGATAAGCCACACGACACTGTTAGTAAAGTAGTTTTGCAAAGACTAGACTCGACTTCGACCAAGGAGTTGGAAGGGGGTGTCCTACAGGTAGTCGGCTCTGATACCAACTTGTGACGCCCCCAAAATCAAGCCGTGTACAGTAATCATACACGCAAGGTACACGATCGAGATTACGGACTCACGGTGAGATATCACAACACAACTCTACAAATAAAATAATACAAGCTGTTTAATAGAATCCAGGGGCCACGAGGGCTCGAATATAACAGCTCGAGAGCACAAGTCAGCGGAAGCAAATAGTATCTGAGTACAGACACGAGGATACAAGGTTGCCTTAAGAAGGCTAGCACAAATAACAACAGATCGAAAAGGCGAGGCCTCCTGCCTGGGAAACTCCAAGCTACTCCTGGTCAACGGGGAACTCGACGTCGTAGAAGGCATCGGGGATCTTCGTGTTGTGTTGGTCGGCATCGGGGATCTCCTACTCCTGGACTCCAACGTCGACTGCAGCGGCCGATCAGGCAAAACAGTAAAGGAAATAAAGCAGTTGAGTATCTAGTATACCCGCGAGTCTTACGTCCGCTACTAAGCATTATGCATTGTATCAACGGAAAGAAGAGGCTGTATATAGTGGACTGAAAGACAGAAATCCAGAGCAAGGATAAGAAGCTAGGCCTATCGAAGACTAGCATCTTCCGACGATGTCTTGCAGCATGAGGTAAGAATCAGCCAACAGTTTATATAAAACATAAAGTAACAATGTAGCAGAAGTTGCTGCAGCATTGTATAATAATAAGTGGTAATGATTAACAATGCCTCCGAGTTCACCTCCTCGACATCCCCGCGAGGAAGAAAACCCGGAATCATACAGTTTAATAATAATAGTTTCTAGTGGTAAGATCCAGCTTCAGCATAAAGCGTCCTGTTACCTGTAAGGATCGAGATAGACCTAGAGGGGGGTGAATAGGTTATATTATAAATTTTAACACTAATTATCAATTTTAGGCAATAATGCGGAAGATAAAGATGTGCCTAACAATTGCAAGGGTGACCTATATAAGATAAGGTAAACAACAAGCACAATATAATAAAGCAAGAGAGGGATAAACTACAAGGTACCAACAAGGTAGTGCAAGTAAAAAGGGAAAAGAGTAGGGATAACCGAATGACGCGAAGACAGCGATGTATCCCGATGTTCACTTCCTTGGAGGGAAGCTACTCACCGTTTGGAGAGAGTGGGTGAAACCACGAAGGCACACCAACGCCACGAAGGCTCACTCTATTCCCCTTGAGATAACACCACGAAGGTGATTCCCAACCACTACCGGTTGACCTTAAAGGTGGTCACCAAACCCTCACAAACTCAACGGGGGTAATCACAATGGTCGATTCCTCTCCGAAGAACTCCTACCCGCCTAGGAGTCTCCAACCTCCAAGAGTAACAAGATCAATGGGGAAAGCTCAAGACTTGCTCAAAACGCGATTTGCTTTGGTTGAAAGATGGGGAAGGGCCGGATCTATCACGGGTTGGAAGATCCGACAAGAACTCTCAAGAATCTCTCCGGGATCTGAGATTTGGTGGAGGAGAGAGTGAGAGGGAGCACTTGTGTTCTTGGGTGAGTGTAAAGTGAAGTGGTCAACCCTCTCTTGAAGGGGGAGAGGGAGTACTTATAGTCCAAAGGCCGAAATGGCCGTTGGAGCATTTGGCAGTGAAAATGTCGGACGTCTGTTAGACTTCGGACGTCCGAAAATTCAAATGTCGGACGTCCGAAATATATCGGACGTCCGAAATGTTCTTGATGAATGCCAGGTAGTAGCCAGTGACACAGGTACCGGACGTCCGGCGGGGTTCGGACGTCCGACATGTCGGACATCCGAAGGCCGTCGGAAATCCGTCCAACTTTGGGAGGCCTACTGACCATGTGGGGCATAGTGCGTAATGCGAAGTTTCGGACGTCCGACAGGTTTCGAACGTCCGATATGTCGGACGTCCGAATCACGTCGGAAGTCCGGGCATGTTTTTTGCAGGTCTACTGACCTCGGCACAGGTACTCGCGAGTGGGATGTCGGACGTCCGAAACAAGACGGACGTCCGAAATCGTGAAATGTCGGACCTCCAAAATCCGTCAGACGTCCGAAAGTTAGGACACAGTTAACTTTCAGATTTAGTATGTGGTGTGATGTTTTAAAGTGATTTGAGCAAATCTTAACCACAGCCCCACTGATCCCCTCTTAATAGTGCGGGGATCCCTATACTCAAGATAAACCGGAAACGCTTACGCTTCAACTTCGTTGGTTCTATATCCCGAGATATTGATAATATCAATGGTCCATGATACACCGCAACAATGATCCGAGGGCTAATACCTGAGATATACTTGACAAATATTATTAGTCCCCTATATGTACATTGTCATCAACATCAAAATATGATTAAGGGCAAGATTGCACTTTCATTACCGTGGACACGGCTATTCGAATAGATTAATCTTCCCTGCAGGGGTGCACTTGTGTTACGCTACACGCACGGATCTCCAGGGTGGCGGGAACCTTGTCAGGGAACGCTCCACCGAGGCTATCCGACACTTCATAGCCCATCTTTCAAACTCAACAGAGAGGCCATCCGCCGGTCTAAATCCTAAGTACTCAGGAACTTGGACCCCAACCCTGACGTACTCCTGCACGGTGCGTGGGTGGCCGGGAAGCCTTAACAAAACAACACAGCTCGAGCAAAAAAGACAGCGCACTTCCCGGCAATCAGCCCGCGGTACTGCTGACGTCTGAAGAGTCCTCGGACGACACTACGAAGCAGAGGAGCCCATAACTCGTAATTCCCACGGGTAGGTAGTGCGTACATGACATATACCCAACTCAAGACATTCACTGAACCATTTAGTATTTTAATTAACCTGCGTGACAACCGTTATCGTTGCCTCGACTTAACTGACCCGCGGACAACGACAGCAGCCAGGACCACCAGTACCTCGGTGCCTGCCCTGTCGTCCCACCAAGTCACTGCGGTTACCAACAAGGTGAACCGTCTCCTTACCTTGTCTCGCGTGTGCTCCTGGAGGAGCTCGACTTTCGTGGTTTTGGTAACTCTCGCGGCCAACGATCAGGGGCCAAGCACACCGGTACACTGGTCGTACCCTCCCTGTCGTCCCATCGCAATACCTCTCGCGGGCACCGTTGGGTCGCCCGACTTCTTACCTTTAAGGACACCAGTTGGTTCGAGTCCCTACCATTAAGTGAAACCAGGAGGAATCACCCTCGATGGTACACTTGAGCTGGCTCGACTGAGACATCAGCGGAATGAACTAAAGAGGTAAACCTCATATCATCCCGGTGATGCTACGCTACTGAGCCGATGAGAGTGAAATACGAGTCCATTCCACTCGTAAGCCAAACTCGAAGCGAGTCGGCAGAGTCTCACCGTTGTAGGTTCCCTAGGGTGTCTGCATTGATCCGTACCTGTTGCAGTTGTAATATATCGTTCCCGCGATCACTCCCAGAGTGATCACGGCCCTCTATTCTAAACCTAGCTAACAATGCGCAGGGTTTACTGCTGAATAATGCATAAGTAATAATAGGCAGCATAGGATTAAAGGAAGGTACATCAAGGGGCGACAAAAACAGGCTATGCAATTGAATAGGATTGTAATCGTAGCAGCAACAGTAACAATGCCTAGTGCAAGAAATGTACGAAAAGATAGGCGATATCTGGGGAAGAGAATGGCTCTTCTTGCCTGGAAGCTCGACGGTAGTAGTGGGGTCGTCGACGAAGTAGTCGTACCCGGCAGCGGTGCAGTCGGTGGTAGCAGCGGGGTCTACCGGAGATTAAGGGGGGGATGAAACAGTAAATACAAAGCAATATATACAAACAAATACATGGCATGATGTATGCAAAGTTAACGGTGTTCTATCGCAGTGCAAAGCACGTTGCTCGGAGCGGGAATTCATCCGGGGATGAACTACCGGCTTCGGGTGATTACCGGACAGGGTGTCCGGAGGGGGAAGGATCAAGCCGGAGGTGTCGTGGACATCCGAAAAACATAAGGGGGGTGCATCCGTGTTAGTTGAACCATTCCGGGCAACTTTCGTGTTCGAGATAAATTCATCCGGGTAACTTTTATCGGTACCGGGAATTATCGACAGACAGCCCGGAGGGGGGGAATGTCGATGATCGGTGTGTTAGGGGGGTGTGGTGAGGGTATGGATAGCATATTCTTATTCGTTCTATTTTTCTGATCAACTTTCATGTATAAAGTTTTTCGATCCGAGTTACGGTTTAAAAGATATTGAATTTCTAATATTTAATGATTTTTGGAATTTCTGGAATTTCTTTTATTATTAAAATCAACATTATCCAGAACAGTGCAGTTTGACTGGTCAAACCTGACCAGTGGGACCCACTGGTCAGCCTCACATGCTAAATTAAACATTTTAATTAAACCTAATACAGTGGGGTCCCACATGTCATTGACTGATTAACTTAACTAAACAATTTTAATTAAATTAACAAGGGGTGGGGTCCAGGTGTCATTGACCTAATTAAAACCAACAATTTTTTCTTTTATTTTAAATAGGCAGTGGCCCCACCTGTCAGCCACTTAGGGGGGGGGGGGGGTTCTCTGCTAATTATTGTTAACATGGGATTAGGGGGTGGTTTGCCCCGTGGCCTAATTCATCCACGCCCGTCAGTGAGCCGAGCAGCACGGCGGCGAGGCCAAGGCGGCGTCGGGCCGTCCCGGCGAGGGGGTGCAGAGGGAGGGGGGGTGCGGCGAGGTGGGGTGGGGTTGCGGCACCGCGGCGAGGGTCGCCGGCGCGCACGAGCAAAGAGCGCGCAGACTCGGGGCAAGGTGCGGGAATGGCGACCTTGGTGAGCACGGGCGGCGGCTACGGTGACCTGGGCGAGGAATCGACGGATAGAAGCAGGGAATCGAAGGGGGCGCTCACGGGGATGCTCAGGGACGGCTCATGGTGGCGCGAGGGGGGCGGCGCTGAGCTCCCGGTCGTCAATGGCGGGCCGGCTCGGGGTTGAAGAATCTCGCGATTCGCGATGCGCGGCGCGTTCCAGTGTCGATTGCGAGCACAAGAGGAAGGAGCCGAGCGCGGCCGACCTCCTGGACAACCTCCCGGGGCACGGGGAGGCCGTTGGCCGCGTCGACGACGACCTCCCGGCTACGACGAGCTCGGGCGAGCTCCTGGACAAGGGAGAAAACAGAGAGGGGGAGGGCTGGAGGATGGGCGAGGAGGTATGGGCCTCGGGCGCCCTTATCTCCAGAGAGGAGGGGGAGCAGGTTGAGTGGGGGAAGAGGGAGCAGGTGAGGGGGGCCATGGCGTCCTGCCATGGCGACTGTGTGGAGGCGGGGTGTGGAACAGGGGAGTGGTTGGGGTGGGGGAGAGAGAAGAGAGGAGGGGGGCTGGGCCCGGGTGGGCCTCGCCTGGGGCGAGGCTTAGAGTTTTTTTTTGTTTTTTTTTACTTTTCTTTTGTTTAAATGTATTTGGCTATTGTTCCATTTTTGTAAAATATGAAACATGCACCAAAATTAGTGATGCGCTTTATAACAATGCCACCAAAAAGTTTTGTGCCCAAATAAAATCAATTGCATTTTTTTTATTTAAAAGGTATTAAATGCCACTGATTTGACACTGTTTTTATTTGTTTAACATTTTTAAACCTGGTAATAAAATCCCATAACTATTTTAACATAGCCTACTGATTATTTGACATTTAATAAAATGGGGTTCACAATTTTTAGTTCATTTAAAATTCCCACTTGTTTATTTTATTTACCATAGCCATTCAATAATTTCCTAAAGCCATTGTTTTATTTCATTTATTATTCCTTGATATAACTATACCATTTTAATAACATAACTATTGCTATATCATCATGGCCTAAGATTGCTAGGCATTTTATTTAATATGTTTCATTAACTTTGGTTTAACTAAGGTTTCCATTTTCATTTAAATTTTCAAAACAATTTTGATAACCCCACAACATTGGTCTAATAATTATCCTTGACTTGGGAATATTCAAATGGCTAGGAGTTCACTTGGTTTAACCATGATCATGTTGATTGGCTGGCATCCACAAGTCATGGAGAGAATTTATAATCCAACCTTATTTGAAAATTTTATCAGGGTTGGAATTCCAAAGAGCTATGATCAAAGGTGATCAAGGCTTGATCATCGACAGTAATGATCACTAACAGTGGAATCACTGTAGTTATTACTGTACTGGCACTGGGGGTGTTACAGTTGGGCTGGGGAGTGGGCCGGACAGGAGGTGGGCCTCGCCCCAGGCGAGTTATAGCCTTTTTATTATATTCTTTTCTTTTTGCTTTTTGTATTTTCTTTGTGTAATTAATTCAATTGCTTCTGCATTTTTGTAAATTGTGTTAGGTGTTTGTAAATTAAGTCTATACCCCATATCAGTGATATAAAAGGTTTGGGGCATATATAAATTCCTTTGCTATTTCTTTTAATTAATAAATACTCAAAGTGGGGCTTTTAAGCTACTGTTTGAATTGTTTGAATTATTTCATAGCTCATAAAAATACCCAAGTTGGTGTATCATGGCCCACTGATTATTGGTGAATTAACAAAAGTGGTTGGACAAATTTTGGGCAAAGTTTTATTTGCCACAATGTTTTTATTATCCACCAAAAGGGGTTTTGGGTTTTGAGTTGATTCCAAGTGATCAAAGTGCATTGGGAATTGGTTTTGATATCAACCATCATGGTATTGAGCATGATCAAATGCAAAGTTTGTTCAAGGCATAATAAGCAACAATGATTAGCAACAGTGATTATCATTAGCAAAGTAATTACTGTTCCACAACACTGAGGGTGTTACAAATCTCCCCCACTACAAGAATTCTCGTCCCGAGAATCTAAGCGGTAGAGGGGAAAAGATCGGGGTATTCTTCACGAAGACGATCTTCGCGTTCCCAAGTGGCTTCATCTTCAGAATGATTCGACCACTGAACTTTAAGGAACTTGGTTGTCTTGTTGAGGGTTTTGCGTTCAGACTGATCGAGAATGCGGCTCGGATGTTCTTGATAAGTCAAGTCCTGTTGCAATTCAATCATATCATGTTCCACTTCTCGAATAGGGTCCTTGAAGCAGTGTCGGAGTTGCGACACATGAAAGACATCATGGACTTGGGAGAGGTTCGGCGGCAATTCCAATCGGTATGCCACTGGTCCACTTCGAGAAAGAATACGGAATGGGCCGATATAGCGAGGAGCTAACTTGCCTTTGATCCCGAAACGATGAGTGCCTCTCATGGGAGTGACACGGAGGTACGCATATTCGCCAGGTTGATAGACCATTTCCTTGTGCTTGCGGTCATAGTTGCTTTTCTGGCGGGACTGGGCAGCTTTCAGATGTTCGGGGATAATGCGAACCTGATCTTCTGCATGTTGTATGATGTCCGGACCCACGAGAGTTCGTTTCCCAGTTTCTGACCAATTCAGAGGGGTTCGACACTTACGTCCATAAAGAACTTCAAAGGGTGCCATCTTCAGACTAGCTTGATAGCTATTGTTGTACGAGAATTCAGCAAATGGAAGAGATTCCTCCCATTTCTTACCAAATGAGATGACACAAGCTCGAAGCATATCTTCAAGCAGTTGATTAACGCGTTCCACTTGGCCTTGTGACTGTGGGTGATAAGCAGTGCTGAAATTCAGATGAGTGCCCATAGCTTCTTGGAAACTATCCCAGAATCTTGAGGTGAAAATACTGCCACGGTCTGAACTGATCTCCAACAGAATGTCATGGAGGGACACAATTCTGGAAACATACAAGTCTACTAACTGACTAGCAGATATCGTCTCCTTGACTGGCAGGAAGTGATCAACCTTGGAGAATTGGTCGATGACGACAAAGATCGCATCATGACCCTTCTGTGATCATGGAAAACCGGTGACGAGGTCCATTTCAATCTTGTCCCATTTCCATTCAGGAATAGAGAGTGGTTGCAGAGTTCCAGCAAGTCTTTGATGTTCTGATTTCACGCGACGGCAAACGTCACACTCGTCAACATATTGAGCGATGTCTTGCTTCATGTTAGACCACCAGTACCGCTAACGAAGGTCTTGGTACATCTTGGTACTACTAGTGTAAATCGACAAAGGAGTATCATGAGCTTCTTTCATGACGCGTGGGGTCAAGTTTAGATTGGGCTTACTCCTAGGGACCACTAAACGATTCTTGAAATACAACGTTCCATCATCAACAATAGTGAAGCATGATGGCTTTCCTCTAGCGATATACTTCTTGATCTTCTCGACATCAGAGTCACATGTTTGTATCCACTTGATGGTGCTGTCGAGGTCCGGCTCAACAACAAGGTTATTCACATATCCCCGTGGAAAAATTTCAAGGTTCAACTTGCAGAGCTCTTCATACAGAAGTGGCTGCTCTATCTGGACTTCGAGTTCAGAACAGTAGGCTTTGCGACTTAAGGCATCGGCCACCACATTAGCTTTGCCAGGGGTGTAAGAAATTCCCATGTTGTAGTCGGCTATGGTCTCGAGCCATCTCTGCTGGCGGAGATTCAGGTCTGGTTGAGTAAACAGGTACTTCAGGGTTTGGTGGTCGGTGTAGATCTCGCAACGGTTACCAACGAGGTAATGTCGCCACAGCTTCAATGCATAAATTACCGCTGCCAATTCGAGATCATGTGTTGGATAGTTTTCTTCGTGAGCACGCAACTGACGAGAGCCATAAGCAATCACTTTGCGCTCTTGCATTAGGACACAACCTAATCCTTGGCGAGACGCGCCGCAATATATCACGAAGTCCTTCTGAGTATCAGGCGGAGCAAGCACTAGGGGAGAAGTGAGCTTGTCCTTCAGAGCTTGAAAACTTTCTTGACATTTATCAGTCCACTCAAACTTGACTCCTTTGTGAAGCAGATTAGTCAAAGGCTTGGCAATCTTGGAGAAGTTCTCGACGAAACGACGGCAATAGCTAGCAAGGCCGAGGAAACTTCGGACTTGCTTGAAAGTCCTGGGCGGAGTCCAGTCAAGAATAGCCTGAATACATTTGGGGTTGACGGCAACGCCATCCTTTGAAATCACATGACCAAGGTAAGTAACTTCGGGAAGCCAGAATTCACACTTAGAATACTTAGCATAGAGTTTGTGTTCTCGAAGCTTTTCCAGTATAAGGCGAAGATGTTCAGCATGTTCTTCTTCATTCTTGGAGTATATTAAGATATCATCCAGATAAACCACGACAAACTTGTCGAGATATTCCATGAATATATAGTTCATCAATCAGGAAAAGGTGGCTGGGGCATTCGTCAAGCCAAAGGACATGACGGTGTACTCGTATGAACCATAGCGAGTAATGAAGGCGGTCTTCGGAATGTCCTCTTCACGGACTCGGATTTGGTGATAACCCAACCTTAAGTCGAGTTTACAAAACACCTTGGATCCAGCAAGTTGATCATACAAATCATTTATCCGAGGAAGCGGGTACTTGTTCTGTATTGTGGCCTGGTTGATAGGTCTGTAATCTTGTACCAAACGGTTTGTTCCATCACTCTTCTTGACAAAGAGAGAAGGTGCTCCCCAAGCAGAGGAACTGGGACGGACGAAGCCTTTATCAAGTGTTGTGTCGATCTCCTTCTTCAGTTCAAGGAGGTGGTGAGGTGGCATCTTATAGGGACGCTTGGCAATAGGGACGGTGCCAGGCTTCAAGTCGATGACTAATTCAACTTCTCTAATCGGGGGTATTCCCGGCAATTCTTCTGGGAAGACGTCGGGAAAATCACAAACGATTGGAACTTGCTCAATTCCTTCAAGAGGCGAGACATTCAAAGCATTCATCATATAGATATGTGTTTCAGCATCACAGGTAATTCGGGTGGTGTGGTCAACAATCTCACCGGAGGGGTGAAAGAGTTGGACAGACTTGGTACCACAATACAGTGCGGCATCGTGGACTTTCAACCAATCCATTCCCAGGATGAGTTCTATGGTGGAAGACTTCAGAATGATGGGGGACACGTGGAATACAACTTCTTCGATTTCAACGGTGGTATTGGGCACCATCATGGTGGTACGGCATTGGCCT
This sequence comes from Bromus sterilis, assembly GCA_950022295.1. Taxonomy (NCBI): domain Eukaryota; kingdom Viridiplantae; phylum Streptophyta; class Magnoliopsida; order Poales; family Poaceae; genus Bromus; species Bromus sterilis. Next base: position 80,104,831 of record OX465596.1, on the reverse strand, counting down.
ATCGGGGTGCGAACAACTGATGACAGCTTCTCGCCCTTCGTTGGTAGGCCCCAAGTGTAAGGCGTGATGCGGTACAGCAGCGAGTTTTCCCTCATTAAAGATACCAAGGTTTGTCTCCAGTAGGACTCCAGAGATGATAAGTAGGTGTCAGCGGCGCACCTGACGCGGACCTGCACACAGACACAGATAACTTTGCTCCCAACGAAGTTCAGAGAGGTTGTCAATCTCTCCGGTCTTGTTGTTCACAAATGATAAAACGCAAGGGGATAATGATAGCAACTTGAAAGTGAATGCAGAAAAGTAAATAAAGCTTGGAAACAATAATGAGGATATGGATCGGGATACGTGATGTTCGCTAGTGATGTCTCTCTCCCAAAAGACGATAAAAATGCTATGCGAGGTAAACAAGTTACAGAAAGGCAATTGACAGGATTATGAACGCACCGCAATGCTAACTATGCTACAAAACAAAGGAAGAGGTTCAAAAGCACGGGCAGTACGCCAAAGTAAGTAGACCGAAATCCATCTGCATCTACTACTAATCATCCACCTTGAGATATCTATCCAGAACATCTCGCTGGTATTAAGTTGCGAGCCCCACCAAAAGTGTAAACCCAAAGCAACAAACAACTGCATTAAAAAGAACTTTGCGTATTGTAAACAATCCTTGTAACCGCGGTTACAAGCACCGTTGTTTTTCCCCTTGTGGCAATAGCACATCCCCTAGACTCATGTTTCTGTCACTCAAGCATGTCTTCGGGGAGGCATGAACCCACAATCTAGCACAACGCTCCCTCTTGGAGTCACTACCTACTACTTGGCCAAAGCAATAAACAGTAACGGAGAGCATGCAAGAATTACTTAGGAACAAAAATACAAGAGATAAAAACCAAATATATTACTCTATCACAATCTGAACATAATCTCATAATCCATCAGATCCGATCAAACTCAACATAGCAATAGCAGAAATATTACAAAGGTGCCTCGATCATGTAGGGCAGCTCACGAGGTCTAAACAATGAAGATCAAAGAGGGGAGGAGAAAATCACATAGCTACTGATCACGGACCCATGGTCCAAGGAAAACTACTCACGAGACATCCGGGGAGCATCCATGGTGGAGAGGAGACTCCCGGAGTTCAATCCTCCCTCCGGGAGGGTGCCGGGAAGAGGTCTTCTTGTGCTCCCGATCTTGGAAGCGTGGCGGCGGCGGAACAGAGGCGAGTTCGCGGAATAGGGTTCTGCTTCTGGAGTTTTCCCATGACGGGGGATAAATAGGCGAAGGGGGGCAGCCAGAGGTGGACCAGGGGCCCCAGGCGCCCCCCTGGCGCGGCCAGGGGTGGGGTCGCGCCGAGTGGCCGCCTGGGGCCCCCCTGGCCCCCCTTTGGCCCCTCCCGGGCTTTTCTCGAAGCTTCCATCACGCTGATTTTTTATCTGAATTTTCCTGAATTTTTCTGGCACTTTTTATATGGGGAAAACTGAAATAGAAAAACAGCAGAAAACAGGAACTGGCACTGGGGTGCACTGAGTTAATAGGTTAGTCCAAATATGATATAAAATGTATGAAAGTGTATCTAGATCATAGCAATATCACACAAAACATGCATGGAGCAAGCAGAAATTATCGATACATTTTGGACGTATCAACATCCCCAAGCTTAATTCCTGCTCGAACTCGAGTAGGTAAATGATAACAAGCATAATTTCTGTGGTGACATGCTAGCAACCATAAAAGAACTTTGAAAAGTAAAGCAATCAAGGTCAGAGATTCAATTCAAGTCATAACAGGCAAGAGTCTATATTAGCATTGAAACAAGTAACAAAAAAACAAAAGGTGCAAGAGCTCTTGCTGTCCGTGACTCGATTGTCTCCAAATGGTGTTTGCGTGCAAGAAAAGGGGATAGGGAATACGAGAGAAAAAAAGTGTTTTTGTTGAGAACTCAATCTACTAAAGTTTCACACTTGGTCCTCTTTGGAATCTTATCTTGACTCGTCCCCAGACCACTAGCCAGGTACAAGTCAATTTGATCCACTCCTTTTCGATATTTTGAGCACTCATGCAATGGATGAGCATAAACACGAAAGTTGACACTTAGGATGGCAAAGAGAGAAATATGGTGGAGGAGGAAAACAAAAAGGATGAGAAAGGCTCACATCAATGAGGACAATCATAGGCAAGAGATTCCAAATGATAGATATGATGTGAGGAGTAGGGATTGCCATGCAACGGGTGCACATACGAGCTAGGACGCTCTCAAAACTATATGGATAAAGATCATCTCTATGGAGTACAAGGATATAAGGGGAGTACTAGTGTGGATCTCTCAAAAGGATAGTAGTGTTGCCCCTTTCTCTCTTTTTATTTCTTTTTATCTTTTTACTATTTTTTTGTATTTTTTTGTGGCCTCAATGGCTCTTTCTAATTAACTCTCATTTGTCCTCTTTGGGATCTTTTAATGTGTCCACTTTGGGATCTTTTCCTCACTTAAGGGCAAAACTCTATTTTACAAGAAGGTAAAGGAGATCTTTCACACTTTACAAGGTACTCAAAATCATAAAGAAGATGTAACTATCATGAAGTATGCAATGTATGTCGCTGCCAGTGTAGCAGGAACATGTATGACATGAAAATCAAATCATGAGGAGGTGGAAGTTGCATGGCAATGTAACTCGGAAAGGCTATGGAAATGCCTTGATAGGTAGGTATGGTGGCTGTTTTGAGGAAGGATAAAGGGAGGCTTATGATGACAGAGCGTATCATGCCAAGGGTTTGGAAGTACCGGCGAAGGTGGACACCAACTCTCGAAGTGAGAAGAAGGCAATGCACGGCACGGGAAAGGCTAGCAAAATACGGGAAGGTGGAAGTGTCAACTCTCAATACTTACATTAGTCCGAAGAACTCATGCACTTATTACCGGTAACTCTCAATCTAATAAGGAGGTTCACAAAGAGACAAGTACCCCGAGGAGGAGTGTATGGGGGTTTGGTTATCCTTGCGCATCCTCGACTCATGGTATGTGAGTGTACTCTAATATTCGACTCCTCAGAAGAGTAGTGATCTATCTAGTAGCTAGAGTTCTCAACTAGTTTTGTAGGTTTTGAAAATAAACACGGATTGCCCAAAATACGACACCTATCACTAATAGGAAAGAGCTCTTGACACCAAAAGTCCAAACATTACTCACAACTATGCCTCAAAACTATTTCAAGCTACTACTAAAATTAAATAGCAACCTCAATTACCTACTTTCAAGACAAGACACAACTCAGTGCAACAACCAACTCTCTTTAAATAGATAAACATGAAAACTAAAAAAGAGTTGCAGCAACAAACTAAACAAAAGCCAAGGCTCTTGTTAAGGACAAACTAAGACTAAAACTAAACATGGCAGTAGCTATGAAAAGATAAAGAACACACAACAGCAAAAAGATAGGCAGGAAAAATCCTATGATGTGTTCTAGATTTTGAAAGTGGAGCGTGTTTCTCTCCCACACAAAGTAAGAAAGGATCTAACTTGTTATGAACACCAACCAAAGCTAAAGAAAACTAAAAAAAACAAAACCTAAGAGCGAGACGCTCCAAGCATAGCACATAACACATGAAGTGATAAAAATATAGTGAGACGAAGGACGAACTGATGATTGTTGATGGAGAAGGGGATGCACGGGGGCATACCCAAGCTTAGACGCTTGAGTCTCCTTGAATATTCATTGGGGATTCATGGGGGCATCCCCAAGCTTGAGCGCTTGACACTCCTGGATCTTCTTTCATCATCTTCCAACGCACACTTAAAAACTCCCTTCATACATAACTCATCATAAGCTGATTAGAGAGGTTAGTACCCTTAATAAATAATTTTTCTCCACTGGATATAAAGATAAACTTGAAGATCTACTATTTCTCAAGAGTGCCAAAAAGTTTTTGCAAAGAAAAAGCAAGCTTAAGGTTTGCAAAAGTAAGGAGAGACAAAACGTGGCAGAATCTGTGAAAAACAGAACAGCAGATAGTAAAGATTTTTTTAGGGGTACTTCTGAAACTCAAATCAAAAACCTCAGAACATACGGAAGTTTCGTAATTGTATAGCGCATACTGTGTAAAAATTTCAGCTCAAAACGATGAACTGGGATTTTTATGGAATTTTTCTTGTCACAAGGATAGAATCTGTTTTCTGGACAGCATGTCACAACTTTTACTTCACTTGCCGTAAGAGGCTATAACTTGGCACAAAGCTGAAAAATAAAGATACAATGATGTTGCTACAGAAGTAACAATCATCAAGACACAAAAAAAGCAAAAATAAAAACCTAAATTCGTTGCGGGCTGCCTCCCGTAAGCGCTTCTTTAAATCCATTAGCTAGGCTTAAAGATTATAGAAGATGCTCTCACAAGAATAAGAATTTTGAAGCAAAAGAGAGCATCAAGAATCAAATATGAAACAAATTTAAGCCTAAACCACTTCCTATGCATAGGCATCTTGTAAGAAAATAAATCAAAGAAGCACAAAGTTACATGCATAGGAAGGTGGAAAAAGAACAACTTCAAAACTTTCAACATGAAGAGAGGTGTATTTGTAACATGAAGGTTTCTAGAACCAAACTTTCCTCTCTTAAAGTAATTTTCAGTAGCATCATGAACAACATCAAGAATATAATTATCACATAAATCATGTTGTTCATGACCTACAAGCAAACGTGTATTGTTTTCAACACGGTTTTTAGGATGATAAGATAGATGCAACCGATCAGATTGAGCCTTGATAAGAGCATAGTTCTCCGGAATATGAATTGGAGATTTCAAAAGGATAATAGGACAATCAAGTGTGGGTGCAATAGAAACAATTTCATGCTTAACATGAGGAACTATAGCAAGTTCATCTTCGTAAGCATCATCCATAGTGGCATCACGGCCATAAGCATAGAAGGCGTCAACTTCATCAAAAAGGGATATTTCAAAAGAATCCATAGGATCATAACACTCATATAAGGTAACAGTCAAAGAGTTACTCTCATTAGAAGGTAGACATGTATGGCTCCATTCTTGCTCCTCTTGTTCGTCACTCTCCTCCTCTTTTTCATCCAAGGAGCTTTCAGGTTCAGTAATTTCTTCTTCCATAGAGTCCTGCAAAACATTAGTCTCTTCCTTTGGAGGAGAGATTCTCTCAAGATGATCAGTAATATAATGATTTGCATCATAATTTTCCAGACAATAGTTAAGTATAGCAAGACTCTCAGATTTGTAAGGGGTGTCATCAATATTTTCAAGAAAAGAAGTAATTTCATAGGCACCCTTAAAAGCAACAAATTCTTCTATTTGTTCTACATCATAAGAATCATAATTTCCCTTAGCATAAGAAGCTAAGGTTTCATCCTCATTGTACTCACATTGGAAAGCAAGGTGTTTGTGCCTCATAAAGCAACAAGATTCATCCCTGCAGAAAGATATATTATATATTGAGCACAAGTTTTTAGCATACTCATACGATTGATGTATGAGTCTCCATAAGTGTATCCCTTTTTGAGACAAGCGGTATTCCTTGTAATATTCTTGTTGATCCTCGGTGAATCCTCCATGCCAATAAGATCTAGTTTCAAAGAAGTTAGACATTGATTGGCAAGTAAGGAACTAGACATACTATATATATTTTTTTATTTTTGATAAAGGACACAAAGATAAAAAATGAAAGGTAAACTAACAAGACTAAAAAATAAAGGTAAAGGGTAGTGTGCAACTCCCCTATCTTAGCACTTGGAGTCCCCGGCAACAGCGCCAGAAATTACCCTTGATGACAGCTTCTCGCCCTTCGTTGGTAGGCCCCAAGTGGAAGGCGTGATGTGGTACAGCAGCGAGTTTTCCCTCAGTAAAGATACCAAGGTTTGTCTCCAGTAGGACTCCAAAGATGATAAGTAGGTGTCAGCGGCGCACCTGACGCGGACCTGCACACAGACACAGATAACTTTGCTCCCAACGAAGTTCAGAGAGGTTGCCAATCTCTCCGGTCTTGTTGTTCACAAATGATAAAACGCAAGGGGATAATGATAGCAACTTGAAAGTAAATGCAAAAAAGTAAATAAAGCTCGGAAACAATAATGAGGATATGGACCGGGATACGTGATGTTCGCTAGTGATGTCTCTCTCCCAAAAGACGATAAAAATGCTATGCGAGGTAAACAAATTACAGAAAGGCAATTGACAGGATTATGAACGCACCGCAATGCTAAATATGCTACAAAAGAAAGGAAGAGGTTCAAAAGCACGGGCAGTACGTCAAAGTAAGTAGACCGAAATCCATCTGCATCTACTACTAATCATCCACCTTGAGATATCTATCCAGAACATCTCGCTGGTATTAAGTTGCGAGCTCCACCCAAAGTGTAAACCCAAAGCAACAGACAACTGCATTAAAAAGAACTTTGCGTAAAGTAAACAATCCTTGTAACCGCGGTCACAAGCACCGTTGTCTTCCCCTTGTGGCAACAGCACATCCCCTAGACTCATGTTTCTGTCACTCAAGCATGTCATCGGGGAGGCATGAACCCACAATCTAGCACAACGCTCCCTCTTGGAGTCACTACCTACTACTTGGCCAAAGCAATAAACAGCAACGGAGAGCATGCAAGAATTACTTAGGAACAAAAATATAAGAGATAAAAACTAAATATATTACTCTATCACAATCTGAACATAATCTCATAATCCATCAGATCCGATCAAACTCAACATAGCAATAGCAGAAATATTACAAAGGTGCCTCGATCATGTAGGGCAGCTCACGAGGTCTAAACAATGAAGATCAAAGAGGGGAGGAGAACATCACATAGCTACTGATCACGGACCCATGGTCCAAGGAAAACTACTCACGAGACATCCGGGGAGCATCCATGGTGGAGAGGAGACTCCTGGAGGTCAATCCTCCCTCCGGCAGGGTGCCGGGAAGAGGTCTTCTTGTGCTCCCGATCTTGGAAGCGCGGCGGCGGCGGAACAGAGGCGAGTTCGCGGAATAGGGTTCTCCTCCTGGAGTTTTCCCGTGACGGGGGATAAATAGGCGAACGGGGGGCAGCCAGAGGTGGACCAGGGGCCCCAGGCGCCCCCCTGGCGCGGCCAGGGGTGGGGCCGCGCCGGGTGGCCGCCTGGACCCCCCTGGCCCCCCTCTGGCCCCTCCCGGGATTTTCTCGAAGCTTTCGTCATGAAGATTTTTTATCTGAATTTTCCCGAATTTTTCTGGCACTTTTTATATGGGGGAAAACTGAAATAGAAAAACAGCAGAAAACAGTTACTGGCACTGGGGTGCACTGAGTTAATAAGTTAGTCCAATTATGATCAAAATTGTATGAAAGTGTATCTAGATCATAGCAATATCACACGAAACATGCATGGAGCAAGCAGAAATTATCGATACGTTTTGGGCGTATCAGTATTTCAGCGATGAGAATTTTAACGAGATGCCGGAAACGAGTAAGAGGTAAAGGTACAACAAGGAGGAGGCGCGGATATATAGGAGTAGTCATATAAGACATACACATCCACACATAGAGTCAACTGGAAAATCGGGCAGCGTAACGTCGTAGAAATTATGGAAAAAGTACACACTAGGCAGCGCGCAGACCGCGGTAAGGATTACACGACGCGACATAGATTCCACTATGTCAATCACGCCGCAAGAAAACATTAGGCCACAGGAGTTAATGCCAGAGGACGCGCGGCCTGCCCAAAATGAGAATGGGATCCGCGGTCCGGGACCTGGGGTAGAACTCTTGCGACACGACTCAATCAATGGGGTAGCACCAGAACGCCGGGTGGAATCAAGAGAACATGATCCTAATGTCACAGTTTGTAAAACTTACCAGCAAGGATAAGAGCGCAGATTCCCAGAGCATAGGTAAGGAGAAAAGATCCTAATACCATAGATATCACACGTAGTGACATCGATGTGGGTCCATAAGACAAACATTAAGTTAGCAAAATAGTTTTTCAAATTCTAGACTCAACTTCGACCAAGTAGTGGTGGGGTGGCTTCCTACAGGCAGTCGGCTCTGATACCAACTTGTGACGCCCCCAAAATCAATCTGTGTACAGTAATCATACACGCAGGGTACACGAATGAGATTAGGGTGCCACGGTGAGAATATCACAGCACAACACTAAACACAAAAGGATAAACCAATATGTTACAATAAAGGGGGGGTCGCGCGGACCCGAATACATAAGTTATACAAGCCATAATATCTGAGTATAGACATAGTTAGTCAAGTTTTGCCTTAAGAAGGCTAGCACAAATAACATCAGAGATACAGATCGAAAAGGCAAGGCCTCCTGCCTGGGAGCCTCCGAAACTACTCCTGGTCCTGGTCAACGGGGGTCTCGACGTAGTAGTATCCGCCTCCGGGGTACTCCTGCTCCTGGGCTCCAACGTCGACTGCAGCGGCCGATCAGGCAAAACATAAAGGGGGAAATAAAGCAAAGGTGAGTATCTAGCATACCCGCGAGTCTTACGTCCTCTACTAAGCATTATGCATTGTATCAAATGGAAAGGGGAGGTTGTATATAGTGGACTGCAAGATAGAAATCAGAATAAGGATAAGAAGCTAGGCCTCTCGAAGACTAGCATCTTCTGACGAGTCTTGCATCATGAGAAGAGAAACAGCCAACAGTTCAATAGCATGAATGTAATAACAATGGAGCAAAAGTTGCTGCAGCATTGTATAATAGTAAGTTGTAATGATTAATTATAATAATGCCTCCGAGTTCCCTTCCTCGACTCCCTGCGAGAAAGAAGACCCGGAACCATACAGTTTAATAATAGTAGTTTGTAGTGGTAAGATCCAGCTTCCGCATAAAGCGTCTTGTTACCGTGGAAACGACTATTCGAATAGATTAAACTCCCTACAAGGGTGCACTACTGTTCAGCCTGCACGCTCGGATCTCCAGGGTGGCGGGAACCTTGTTAGGGAACGCTCCACCAAAGCTATCTGACACGACGCAGCCCATCCTAGACTCAATAGAGAGGCCATCCGCCGGACTATATCCTATGCGCCAAGGGGTCTAGGACCCTCACCCTTTCACGCTCCTGCATGGTGCGTGGCTGGCCGGTGAAGCAAAAGCAAATCCAAATACACACCGCTCGAGCGAAGAAGACACAACTTCCCGGCGCAGGTCGCGGTACTGCTGACGTCTGAAGAGCTTTCGGACAAACTACGACGCAGGGGAGCCCATAACTCCTTATCCCACGTGAAGGTAGTGCGTACAGGCCTTTGCGGCCTCTCAAGTCATCCGCCGAACCATTTAGCGTTTTAATTAACCTGCGTGACAACCGTTATCGTTACCTCGACTTAACTGACCCGCGGTCAACGGCAGCAGTCAGGACCACCAGTACATCGGTGCCTGCCCTGTCGTCCCACCAAGTCACTGCGGTTACCAACAAGGTGAACCGTCTCCTTACCTTGTCTCGCGTGTGCTCTTGGTAGAACTCGACTTTCGTGGTTTGGTAACTCTCGCGAGATACGAGCAGGGGCCAAGCACGCCAGTAACATCGGTCGTACCCTCCCTGTCGTTCCCAACAATATACCACTCGCGGGCACCGTTGGGTCGACCGACTTCTTACCTTAAGGACAACCGTGCTCAGGTACCTAGAGCGGCTATACAGATTCAGCAACGAGTGGAGTACAAGGATTACTCCTTGATAGATCACACTTGATGGTGGCTCGGCAGAGCCGAGCTAGGGGGCCTTAGGCGGTGTCTGCATTGTACCGTACCTGTGAAGTTGTATATGTTGTATCCGTGTTCACTCCCCTGAGTGCTCACGGCCCGCTAACTAATTCTAGCTAACAATGTGCAGGGCTCACTGCTGAATATAATACATAATCATAATAGGCAGCATAGGATAAAGGAAGGTACATCAAGGGCGACAAAAGCAGGCTATGCAATTGAATAGGAATATAACGTAGCAGCAGCAGCAGTAACAATGCCTAGTGCAAGAAAGTAAGGAAAAGATAGGCGATATCTGGGGAAGAGAATGGCGCTGCTTGCCTGGAAGCTCGCGGGTAGGGGCAGGGTCGTCGACGAAGTAGTCGTACCCGGCAGCGGTGTAGTCGACAGCAGAGGTGTCTATCGGAGATAAATGGGGGGAAAGTAAATACATAGCAATCATAAAAAAAATATGCATGGCATGACATAAGTAAAGGTAACGGTGATCTAAAGCAGTGCAATGTATTATGCTCGGAGCGGGAATTCATCCGGGGATGAACTGCCAGCTCCGGGTGATTATCGGACAGGGTGTCCGGAGGGGGAAGGTAGCATGCCGGAGGTGTCGTGGACATCCGACAAACATGTGAAAGGTGTATCCGTGTTATTTGATCCATTCTGAACAACTTTCGTGTTCAGAACAAATTCATCCGGATAGTTTATTGGTATCGGGCAATCATCGGACAATCGGTCTGAAGGGGGACGGTTCGATGTTCGGTATGTTTGAGGGGGTGGTAGAACAACGGATAGCATATCTGTATTCGTTATATTTTTCTGATCAATTTTGATGTATAAAGTTTTCGAATCTGAATTACGGTTTAAAAGATATTCAATTTCAAAATTTAATTCAAATTAAATCATTTTATAATTTCTTTTATTATTAAAAAGAAACATTATCCACATAGGGGGTTGACCAGGTCAAACCTAACCAGTGGGTCCCACTGGTCAGCCTCACATTAATTAAAATTCATTTTATTTAATTCTTACAAGTGGGGCCCAACAGTCATACTCACAGGTTTAATAAAACTATTAAATTAACTAAACAGCACATGGGGTCCACATGTCATTGACTGTGGGGGATTAATTAAATCATTTTAAACATGTTTAAGGGCCTGGGGCCACCTGTAATAGACCCAGGGGGTACTTAGCTTATTTTTGTAGTTATATTAGAGGGGGTTAACAGGGGGGAGGGGTTAGGCCCCTAATAAACTCGGGCCTGGCCCACATGACAGAGACAGAGGGTTTAGCCCCATGCTCCTCACCGGTGGCCTAACACCGGCGGCCTCTGGCCATGGCGAAGACCGTAGGGGAGGGCGCTCCCGGCCTCGGGTTGGCGCGCCAAGGGCACCAGGGAGAAGCCCTTGCTCTCCCGCACCCAGTGGTGCATGCCCACGACCACGGGGAGGAGCTAGGCGGCGGCGGCGACCTACCAGGCGGCGGCCGGAGCATGGCTCCGACGTGGGCGGCTATCTGGGGGCATTTGAGAGAATGGGAAATCCCAAGGGGCATCTATGCGCGACGGTGAATGTGATGGTGGCGCGCACGGGACCCAATGGTAGCCGTGGGTACGCCGGCGACGAGCGCGCATGGCGGCGGGCACGGTCGTGAAGGGGGTGACGTCTACGGTCACGGGGAGAGGGAAGGGAGAACAGTGCTTCGTGCGGGGACTCACCGCGGTTCTGCAGAGGTGCAAGGCGGGCTCGAGGGAGGCACGGGGTGGCGCGAATTTGGCGGCGAGCGGCGGAGGTTGCAGACGAGGAACAGGGTTGAGGCGCAACGCAGAGGGGCTCCGGGATCGATTCCTCGCTCCAGGTGAGGGGGAGGACGCCTGCGCACCTCCAGGACAAAACGGCGCGGCATGAGGTGGTCGACGCCCGCGGTTGTGCACGGCGGCGCTCACGGCGGCGCACGGGCGAGATGGGGGAAACGATGAGGAGGATGGGGAAAATGGGTCTGCTCGATCTAGGAGGCGGGGGCGCTAGGGTTTGCGCAGGGGACGCTCGGCAGCGTCTTGTAGGCCGCCGGGGAGCAGCGGATGGCCGCCACGGCGAGACCGCCGGGCGTGGCACCGTGGGATGCCCTCCACACAAGGGGGCGTGAGCAGTGAGGAAGGGGATGAGGGGGTTGGGCTGGGGAGTGGGCCGGACAGGAGGTGGGCCTCGCCCCAGGTGAGTTATAGCCTTTTTATTATTTTCTTTTCTTTTTGCTTTCTGTATTTTCTTTTTGTAATTAATTCAATTGCTTCTGCATTTTTTTAAATTGTGTTAGGTGTTTGTAAATTAAGTATATACCCCATATCAGTGATATAAAAGGTTTGGGGCATATATAAATTCCTTTGCTATTTCTTTTAATTAATAAATACTCAAAGTGGGGTTTTTAAGCTACTGTTTGAATTGTTTGAATTATTTCATAGCTCATAAAAATACCCAAGTTGGTGTATCATGGCCCATTGATTATTTGTGAATTAAAAAAAGTGGTTGGACAAATTTTGGGCAAAGTTTTATTTGCCACGATGTTTTTATTATCCACCAAAAGGGGTTTTGGGTTTTGAGTTGATTCCAAGTGATCAAAGTGCATTGGGCATTGGTTTTGAATATCAACCATCATGGTATTGAGCATGATCAAATGCAAAGTTTGTTCAAGGCAAAATAAGCAACAATGATTAGCAACAGTGATTATCATTAGCAAAGTAATTACTGTTCCACAGCACTGAGGATGTTACAGTCATATGTCGCGGTGGGTCCGATATGTGCGTCGTCCTCGGGTTTGGACGGAAACGTCCAGATCTGAAACGGTACCACATATCGGGTCTTACACCCCATATGGCCCATTTGCCTTTTTCCATTTTATTAATTACTTTAAATATGTTTTAATATTTGTCTATGTCAATTAAATAATAAAACATTATTAAATATAATTAAACTTTATTTCGAACCTTTCTAAATATCCAGAACAACTTTCGAAAATTCTCAAAACAATTCTGGTGCTCTCTCCTTTTTCATCGATGATCCCGAATCAATCCTAATGCATCGATTACCCCATAAGTGTGACACCCTACGGTCCGGGAAACACCAGACATGATCAAGACACTCTCTTGATCAATGACTAATCGTTAGGACCTGGTTACAACCCTTGATAGCCCATGCGCTTCCATCGAATGAACTTCAATCGTTGTTGGAAACCGTTAATGATAAGACTTGATCCCTTTGTCATGTGGTACTTTGTCTGTCCGGGGTTTGATCGTCGGTATCCTTATACCTAGTTCATACCTCGTTCTCACCAAACAAGTTTACTCATCCGTGTCTATTACATCTCTTGTGACCTAGTCACTTGCTTGCAAGCTGTTGATGCAATATCACCGAGTGGGCCCAGAGTACCTGTCCGTCACATGGATTGACAAATACCGTTTTGATCTATTTGCATACTCATTAACATGTCTACTTCGGAATACCCAAGATACACCTTTATGTACATCATATTTCAGTCAAGCGATGGATGCAAGTTAAAGTATACTGGTAGACAGTAATTACGTATGATCATCCCAGTCTACGGACTAAGTCATATGTTACAAAGTCATCGCAATGCCGAACTATTGATACGCGAGTGAGGATAGTGGATTCTCGCCCTTTGTTGGTTACCCCAAGTGGAAGGTGAGATGCAGTGTAGCATCAAGTTTCCCTTGGTGAAGATACCAAGGTTGAGAGTATCGACCAGTAGGACTCCGATAGCGACAAGTAGGTGGCAAGGAAACAATGGCACCGTTTTAGACAAAAGTTGCTTCCTTGACCTGGACCTGCACACACAACAAATAACTTTGCTCCCAACGAAGTTCAGAGAGGTTGTCAATCTCTCCGGTCTTGTTGTTTACAAAGGATCAAACGCAAGGGATAATGATAATGGTGATAGCAACTAGAAAGTAAAAGCAGAAAATAAAAGAGTATGTAAACAATTATGAGAATATGGACCGGGGTCCCGTGATGTTCACTAGTGATGTCTCTCTCTGAAAAGACTATCAAACTTCTATGCGAGGTAAACATATCACAGCAGTGCAATTGACAGGATTAAAAACGCACCACAATGCTAACTTTGCTACAAAGAAAGGAAGACAAAGGATCAAACGCAAGGGATAATGATAATGATAGCTACTGGAAATTAAAAGAAGGAAATAAATAGAGCGTGTAAACAGTGATGAGAATATGGACCGGGGTCCCGTGATGTTCACTAGTGATGTCTCTCTCCCAAAAGACAATAAGACTGCTATGCGAGGTAAACAAATCACAGCTGGGCAATTGACAGGATAAAAAACGCACCGCAATGCTAACTATGCTACAAAGAAAGGAAGAGGCTAAAAAGCATGAGCGGTACGCCAAAATAAGTAGACCGAAATCCAACTGCATCTACTATTAATCATCCACCTTGAGATATCTATCCAGAACATCTCGTTGGTATTAAGTTGCCAGCCCCACCCAAAGTGTAAACCCAAAGCAACAGACAACTGCATTAAAAGAACTTTGCGTAAAGTAAACAATCCTTGCAACCGCGGTTACAAGCACCGTTGTTTTACCCCTTGTGGCAACAGCACATCCCCTAGACTCATGTTTTTGTCACTCAAGCTACTGATCAGGGGGCATGAACCCACAATCGAGCATAATGTTCCCTCTTGGAGTCACACCTACTACTTGGCCAAAACAATAAATGGCAACGGATAACATGCAAGAATTACTTAGGAACAAAAATATAAAAGATAATAACCAAATATATTACTCAATCACAAACTGAACATAGTCTCATAATCCATCAGATCACAGCAAACTCAACATAGCAACAACAGAAAGAATTACATATGTGCCTTGATCATATAGGGCAGCTCACAAGGTCTAATCCATGAAGAAAAAAGAGGGGAGGAGAACATCACATAGCTAGTGATCACAGACCCATGGTCCAAGGTAGACTACTCACGGATCATCCCGGAAGCTTCCATGGTGGAGGAGGAGCTCCCGGAGTTCAATCCTCCCTCCGGTAGGGTGCCGGGAAGAGGTCTGTTGGCGCTCCTGATTTTGGAAGCGTGGCGGCGGTGGAACAGAGGCGAGATCGCGAAAAAGGGTTCTGTCTTCGGAAGAATCCCGTCATGGAGAATATATAGGCGAAGGGGGCAGCCAGGGGGCCACCAGGGGTCTAGGCGCCCCCCTGGCGCGGCCAGCCCCTAGTGGTGGCCCTCTGGCCCCACCTAGGCGTTTCCGAAAGGTTCTGGTACACTGATTTTTCATCTGATTTTCCCGAATTTTTGGAGCACTTTTAATATGGGGGAAACCTGAAATAGAAAAACAGCAGAAAACAAGAACTGGCAGTGGGGTGCACTGAGTTAATAAGTTAGTCCAAATATGATCAAAAGTGTATGAAAGTGTATCTAGATCATAGAAATATCACACAAAACATGCATGGAGCAAGCAGAAATTATAGATACATTTGGGACGTATCAGAAGGTTCCTACTCAAATTTCAAATGGGATGGGCGCGGAGGCGACTAATGGGGATCCCCGTGTTTGACGCAAAAGGGGTGCCTCTCTCCCCTATACGGGAGGAAGTGGATGACCCGGTCTTGCATGCAGACAAGGATGGCAGCATGAAGGGGGCCACAGAGGGAAGCAAAGTGGATCTTTTGGCTGAAAGCAATATGCATGAGGCCAATCATTTGGAGTTGATCCCTATGGAGGTTCTGCACGAGCAGGAGACGCTCTTTGATGACTCATTGGGCGCAGAGCTGGTCCATCAGGGAAACTCGGACCCAGTCGTTGGTCTTGGCTAGGAAACCATGCAGATGGGGCCACCGCCATGCACTGAGATGGTTCTGGGAGACCAGAGGACCAGCTTTGGCTTGGACCTCGCACGGACGGACCCAGCTAAAGGCTACCACATGGCGGACGAGGACTTGCTGCATGAGGCGGGTGACATGACTACGTCCCTGGTAGGACGAGACATGGGGGGGCACCAGAAACGATATTGGGGCACCTATCCAGCCCGGTTTTGGAGGCCAAGGAGACCCCGGCAGCGGCTGCGCCAGAGATCTCAGTGGCTCACGCACAGGAAGAGCGCCCTACTGATACTCTCTCCTCGTTGGTTACCCCAAGTGGAAGGTGAGATGTAGGACAGCGGCAAATTACCCTCGGTGAAGAAACCAAGGTTTGTCTCCAGTAGGACTCCGGAGATGATAAGTAGGTGTCAACGGCGCAACTGACATGGACCTGCACACAACACAAATAACTTTGCTTCCCAACGAGTACAGAGAGGTTGTCAATCTCTCCGGCCTTGTTGTTCACAAAGGATCAACGCAACAGATAATAATGATAATGGTGATAGCAACTAGAAAGTAAAAGCGGGGAGATAAAAGAGCGTGTAAACAGTGATGAGAATATGGACTGGGGTCCCGTGATGTTCACTAGTGATGTCTCTCTCCCAAAATACGATAAAACTGCGATGCGAGGTAAACAAATTACATCTGGGCAATAGACAGGATTAAAAACGCACCGCAATGCTAACTATGCTATAAAGAAAGGACGAGGCTCAAAAGCATGGGCGGTACGCCAAAATAAGTAGACCGAAATCCAACTGCATCTACTACTAATTATCCACCTTGAGATATCTATCCAGAACATCTCGCTGGTATTAAGTTGTGAGCCCCACCCAAAGTGTAAACCCAAACCAACAGACAACTGCATTTAAAAGCACTTTGCATAAAGTAAACAATCCTTGCAACCGCGGTTACAAGCGTCGTTGTTTTCCCCATTGTGGAAATAGCACATCCCCTAGACTCATGTTTCTGTCACTCAAGCGTGTCATCGGGGGGCATGAACCCACAATCGAGCATAATGTTTCCTCTTGGAGTTACTACCTACTACTTGGCCAAAGCAATAAACAGCAACGGAGAACATGCAAGAATTACTTAGGAACAAAAATATAAAAGATAATAACCAAATATATTACTCAATCAAAATCTAAACATAATCTCATAATCCATCAGATCCCAGCAAACTCAGCATAGCAACAGCAGAAAATTACATATGTGCCTCGATCATGTAGGGCAGCTCGCGAGGACTAAAACCATGAAGAACAAAGAGGGGAGGAGAACATCACATAGCTACTGATCACGGACCCATGGTCCAAGGCAAACTACTCACGGCACATACGTGAAGCGTCCATGGTGGAGGGGAAGCTCCTGGAGGTCAATCCTCCCTCCGGCAGGGTGCCGGGAAGAGGTCTGTTGGCGCCCCCGATCTTCGAAGCGCGAAGACGGAGGAAAAGAGGCGAGATCGCGAAAAGGGTTCTATTTTCGGAAGAATCACGTCATGGAGAATATATAGGCGAAGGTGGGCAGCTAGGGGGACCACTAGGGGTCCAGGCGCCCCCCCCCCAGGCGCGGCTAGACCCTAGGTCGCGCCAGGTGGCCGCCTGGGTCCCTGGTGGTGGCCCTCTGGTCCCACCCAGGTGTTTTCGGAAGGTTCCTTCACGCTGATTTTTTCTCCGAATTTTCCCGAACTTTTGGAGCATTTTTAATATGGGGGAAACCTAGAATAGAAAAACAACAGAAAACAGGAACTCACACTGTGGTGCACTGAGTTAATAAGTTCGTCCAAATATGATCAAAAGTGTATGAAAGTGTATCTAGATCATAGAAATATCACACAAAACATGCATGGAGCAAGAAGAAATTATAGATACGTTTGGGACGTATCAACATCCCCAAGCTTAATTCCTTCTCGTCCTCGAGTAGGTAAATGATACCAAGCATAATTTCTGTGGTGACATTCTAGCAACCATATAAGAACTTTTTTAAGTAAAGCAATCAATGTATGTAATTCAATTCAAGTCATAACAGGCAAGACTCTATATTAGCATTGAAACAAGCAACATAAGAACATTAAGGTGCAAGAGCTCTCTCTGTCCGTGACTCGAATGTCTCCAAATGGTGTTTGCGTGCAAGAAGGGGGATATGGGAATACGAGAAAAAAACATTTTTGTTGAGAACTCAATCTACTAAAGTTTCACACTTGGTCTTCTTTGCAATCTTATCTTGACTCGTCCCCAGACCACCAGTTAGGTACAAGTCAATTTGATCCACTCCTTTTCGATATTTTGAGTACTCATGCAATGGATGAGCGTAAGCACAAGAGTTGACACTTAGGATGGCATAGAGAGAAATATGGTGGAGGAGGAAGATAAAAAGGGTGAGAAAGGCTCACATCAATGAGGACAATCATAGGCAAGAAGGCCAAATGATAGATATGATGTGAGGAGTAGGGATTGCCATGCAACGAATGCACATATGAGCTAAGGTAAGCTCTCCAATGGAACTAGTGGGGGTGCATCCAACTTGCTCGCTCATGAAGACCTAGAGCTCGTTTGAGGAGGCTCATCCTTGGAATATGCAAGCCAAGCTCTATAGTGTGAAGGTCCCCACATAGCTATATGCATATATGATCATCTCTATGGAGTACAAGGATAAGAGGGAGTACTAGTGCGGATCTTTCAAAAAGAATAGTAGTGTTGCCCCTTTCTCACTTTTTATTTCCTTTTTCTCCTTTTTATTTTTTTGTATTTTTTGGTGGCCTCAATGGCTCTTTCTATTTAACTCTCATTTGTCCTCTTTGGGATCTTTTATTTTGTCCACTTTGGGATCTTTTCCTCACTTACAGGAAACATTCTATTTTACAAGACGGTATAGAAGATCTTTCACACTTTACAAGGTACTCAAACATAAAGAAGATGTAGCTATCATGATGTATGCAATGTATGCCTCTGCCAGTGTAGCAGGAACATGTATGACATGAAGATCAAGTCATGAAGAGCTGGATGTTGCATGCCAATATATCTCGGAAAGGCTATGGAAATGCATTGATAGGTAGGTATGGTGGTTGTTTTGAGGAAAGATATAGGGAGGTTTATGATGATAGAGCGTATCATGCCAAGGGTTTGGATGCACCGGCGAAGGTGGACGCCAACTCTCGGAGTGAGAAGATGGTAATGCACGACAAGGAAGAGGCTAGCAAATATGAGGAGGTGGAAGTTTCAACTTTCAATACTTACATTAGTCCGAAGAACTTGTGCACTTATTATCGGTAACTCTCAATCTAATGAGGAGGTTCACAAAGAGACAAGTACCCCGAGGAGGAGTGTATGGGGGTTTGGTTATCCTTGCGCATCCTCGACTCATGGTATGTGAGTGTACTCTAATATCCGATCCCTCAAAATATTAGTGACCCATCTAGTAGCTAGAGTTCTCAACTAATTTTTGTAGGTTTTTGAAAATAAACACGGATTGCCCAAAATACGACACCTATCACTAATAGGCTAGAGCTCTTGACACCAAAAGTTCAAACATTACTCAGAACAATACCTCAAAACTATTGCAAGTCACTACTACAATTAAATAGCAACCTGAATTACCTACTTTCAAGACAAGACACAACTCAGTGCAACAACCAACTCTCTTAACAAGATTAACATGAAAACTAAAAAGAGTTCCAGCAACAAACTAAACAAAAGCCAAGGCTCTTGCTAAAAACAAACTAAAACTAAAACTAAACAATGTAGTAGCTACGAAAAGATAAAGAACACACAACAGTGAAAAGATAGGCATGAAAAAACCTATGATGTGTTCTAGTTTGAAGTGAAGCGTGTTTCTCTCCCACACAAAGTAAGATGGGGTCTAGCTTGTTATGAACAGAAAGCAAAGCTAAAGAAAACTAAAAAGTAAACCTAAGAGCGAGACGATCCAAGCATAGCACATAACGCATGAAGTGATAAATATATAGTGAGACGAAGGACGAAATGATGATTGTTGATGGAGAAGGGGATGCACGGGGGCATCCCCAAGCTTAGATGCTTGAGTCTCCTTGAATATTTATTGGGGATGCATGGGGGCATCCCCAAGATTGAGCGTTTGCCACTCCTAGATCTTCTTTCAACATCTTCCCTCGCACACTTGAAAACTCCCCTCATACATACCTCATCATAAGCTGATTAGAGAGGTCAGTGCCCTTAATAAAATAATTTTTCCCCACTGGATATAAAGATATTCTTGAAGATCTACTTTTTCTCAAGATTGCCAAAAGGTTTTTGCAAAGAAAAGCAAGCTTAAGGTTTTCAAAAGTAAGGAAAGGCAAAACGTGGCAGAATCTGTGAAAAACAAAGCAGCAGGTAGAAGAGAATTTTTTCGGGGCACTTCTGCAACTCAAATAAAAAAACTCAGAACATACGAAAGTTCCACAATTGAATAGAGCATGTTGTGTACAAAATTCAGCTCAAAAAGATGAACTGGTGCTTTGTTTCAATTTTTCCATCAAGCAGACAGAATCTGTTTTCTGGACAGCATGTCACAACTTTTGCTTCCCTTATCATAAGAGGCTATAACTTGGCACAAAGCTTGAAAATAAATATACAATGATGTTGCTACAGTAGTGGCAATCATCAAGACCACTAAAAACATAAGTAAAAACATCTTAGGTTGCCTCCCAACAAGCGCTTTCTTTTACACCTTTAAGCTAGGCATAAAGCAAAAGAAGAATCAAGTTTTATCAAGAGAGAGAGAATAGCTAGCCCGTGTAACGGACTCAAAAGGTAACTTGATTTTCTTTCTAGGGAAGAGTTTGATACGTCCAAAACGTATCTATAATTTCTGCTTGCTCCATGCCTCTTTTGTGTGATATTGCTATGATATTGATGAACTTCCATACACTTTTGATCATATTTGGACTAACCTATTAACTCAGTGCACCCCAGTGCCAGTTCCTGTTTTCTGTTGTTTTTGTATTTCAGGTTTTCCCATTATTTAAAGTGCCAGAAAAATTCCGGGAAAAATATAGGAAAAATCAGCGTACGGGAACCTTCCAGAAGAGCCAAAGTGGGACCCGAGGGGGGGCAGGGGTGGCACAGGAGGCCACCTAGCGCGGCCACCCCCTAGGCCACGCCAGGGGGGGCCTGGGGCCCCTGGTCCATGTCTGGCTGCCCCCCTTCGCCTATTTATTCCCCGTGACGAGAAACCCTCGGGGACAGAACCCTTTTTCGCGATCTCTCCTCTGTTCCGCCGCCGCCGCGCTTCCAAGATCAGGAGCACCAGGAGACCTCTTCCCGGCACCCTGCTGGAGGGAGGAACCACCTCCGGGAGCTTCTCCATCACCATGGATGCTTCCCGGATGAACCGTGAGTAGTCCACCTTGGACCATGGGTCCATGAATCAGTAGCTATGTGATGTTCTCCTCCCCTCTTTGTTCTTCATGGATTAGACCTCGTGAGCTGCCCTACATGATCGAGGCACATATGTAATCTTTCTGCTGTTGCTATGTTGAGTTTGCTGGGATCCGATGGATTATGAGACTATGTTCAGATTGTGTTTGAGTAATATATTTGATTCTCCTCTTTTATATTTATGTTCTTGAGTAATTCTTGCATGTTCTCCGTTGTTGTTTATTGCTTTGGCCAAGTAGTAGGTAGTGACTCCAAGAGGGAGCGTTATGCATGATTGTGGGCTCATGCCCCCCGATGACTAGCTTGAGTGACAGAAACATGAGTCTAGGGGATGTGATGTTGCCACAAGGGAGAAAACAACGGTGCTTGTACTTGCGGGTGCAAGGATTGTTTACTTTACGCAAAGTTTTTTAATGCAGGTGTCTGTTGCTTTGAGTTTACACTTTGGGTGGGATTCTCAACTTAATACCAGCGAGATGTTCTGGATAGATATCTCAAGGTGGATGATTATTAGGTAGATGCAGATGGATTTCGGTCTACTTGTCTTGGCGTACCGCCCATGCTTTTGAGCCTCTTCCTTTCTTTATAGCATAGTTAGCATTGGTTTGCGCACATAATCCTGTCAATTGCCCAGCTGTAATTTGTTTACCTCGCATGGCTATTTTATCGTCTTTTGGGAGAGACACAGCACTAATGAACATCATGGGACCCCGGTCCATATTTCCAACACTGTTTACACCCACTATTTATTTACTGCTTTATTTACTTTTCTGTTGCTATCACTATCATTATTATCCCGTGCGTTTGATCCTTTATGAACAACAAGGCCAGAGAGATTGACAACCTCTCTGAACTCGTTGGGAGCGAAGTTATCTGTTGTGTGTGCAGGTCCACGTCAACCGCCTAACTGCTAGCGTTGTTGCCACCTTCCTGTCGTTGCTGGAGTCCTGCTGGAGACAAACCTTGGTATATTCACCGAGGGAAATTGCTGCTATCTACATCTCAACCTTCCACTTTGGGTAACCAACGAGGGGACGAGAATTCATACCATCAAAAGCAATTTATGTCGCCGTTGCTGGGGACTCCACCCTTAAAGATAGGGGAGTTTCACACTATCTTTTATCTTTGCTTTTTAGTCTTGTTAGTTTACCTTTCAGATTTTGCTTTAGTGTCCTTTATCAAAAAACAAAAAAATAGTTACCTTGCTAGTAGTTGACATTATTTTTGGTCCTTTTTCCTTTGGTGGATCAGAAGTTCTCACCTTTAAACAAAGAGGTGGTGAAAGTCTTAAATATGCCTGGTATAGAATTAATGATTCTCAAAAAAGGGCCACCAAGAAGCAATCAACTACTATCCTGCTTAGAAACTTTTATGTTGGAATTACTTCTTGGAATAGGTTTATTCTAGATACTGCTATCAATGGGAATTTCCTAGAAGTCACAGTTTGGGAAGCTCTTACTATTATGGAAAATCTTGTTGGAAACCCCCCTGTTGCTAGCATTCAAGAGGACATTACCCTAGCTCACATTATAAAAAACTTGAAAAGATAGAGCTAGAGATGCCAAGCATTAATAAGATAAGTGAGTTGTATCGTAAGGTTCAAGGTAATTTGAATAGACTCGATAGATCCATGCATAACATTTTCAAAACCTTGGAGACCATCAAATCCCATGACTTGGACCCTTCTAGGATTGATAAGATTGAGGAAATCATTGACACTCTAGGAACTACTTTCTCCTCAAAAACCAAAAAGGTGGAAGCTCCGGCAAAGAAAGAACCTAGGTTCGTTTACGTTCCAAAGGCTCCTCGTTTCAAAAATAATCCATCTATTGCCAAAGGGGTTGAAACTGTGAAGACTTTGGAAGAGATACCTCTCTTTAATAGAATAAATGAGACTCTAATTGATCTTCCACCTTTGATTTTATTCCTAGAAGTATCTTTATTAGGCCTTTATTTGAAAGGCCTCTTAAGAGTGGTTGTACTATTGAAGAGCTTTTTGATGATCTTGATAGTTCAATTGATACAACTTGATCTTTTTTCATTAAGCCTAGCTAATGGCTTTAAAGAAGCGCTTTCGGGAGGCAGCCCACAACGAATTTAGGTTTTCCTTTTTGTTTTTCTTCTGTTTTTAGTGGTCTTTATGATTGTTACTACTGTAGAAACATCATTGTATCTTTACTTTTCAAGCTTTGTGCCAATTATAGCCTCATATGACAAGGGAAGTGAAAGTTGTGACATGTTGTCCAGAAAACAGATTCTGTCCTCGTGACGGGAAAAATCACAGAATATTCCTAGTTCATCTTTTTGAGCTGAATTTTTTACACAGCGTGCTCTATACAATCACGGAACTTTCGTATGTTCTGAGTTTTTTGATTTGAGTTGCAGAAGTATCCCTACAAATTTTTTACTACCAGCTGGTCTGTTTTTCACAGATTCTGTCCTGTTTTGCCTTTTCTTCATTTTGCAAACCTTGAGCTTGCTTTTTCTTTGAAAAAACTTTTTGGAAATCTTGAGAAACAGTAGCTCTTCAAGAATATCCTTATTTCCAGTAGAGGAAAAATTATTTTATTATGGGTACTAACCTCGCTAATCAGATTATGATGAGTTATGTATGAAGGGAGGTTTCAAGTGTGCGAGGGAAGATGATGAAAGAAGATTCAGAAGTGTCAAGCGCTCAAGTTTGGGGATGCCCCCATGCATCCCCAAGAAATATTCAAGGAGACTCAAGCGTCTAAGCTTGGGGATGCCCCCGTGCATCCCCTTCTCCATCAACAATTATCAGTTCGTCTTTCGTTTCACTATATTTTTATCACTTCATGCGTTATGTGCTATGCTTGGAGCGTCTCGCTCTTAGGTTTTATTTTTAGTTTTTTTTAGCTTTGCTTGCTGTTCATAAAAAGTTAGAACCCAGATTTCTTCGTGTGGGAGACAAACACGCTCCACTTCAATCTAGAACACAACATAGGATTTTTCATGCTTATCTTTGTTGTGTGTGTCCTTTATCTTTTTCATAGCTGTTGTCATGTTTAGCTCTTATTTTTCATGCATATCTTTTTAAGAGCTTTTGTTTAGTTTGTTGTTGGAACTCTCTTAAGTTTTCATGTTTATCTTGATTAGAGAGTTTGCCTGTTGCACTGAGTTTTGTGTCTTGACTTGGAGTAGGTAATTGAGGTTGCTATTCTTTTGTAGTAGTAACTTGCAATAGTTTTGAGGTATTGCCATGAGTAATGTTTGGACTTTTGGTGTCAAGCGCTTTAGCCTATTAGTGATAGATGTCGTATTTTGGGCAATCCGTGTTTATTTTTCAAAACTTACAAAATTAGTTGAGAACTTTAGCTACTAGATGGATCACTACTCTTTGGAGGGATCGAATATTAGAGTACACTCACGTACCACGAGTCGAGGATGCGCAAGGATAACCAAACCCCCATACACTCCTCCTCGGGGTACTTGTCTCTTTGTGAACCTCCTTATTAGATTGATAGTTATCGATAATAAGTGCATGAGTTCTTTGGACTAATGTGACTATTCGAAAGTGGACACTTCCACCTTCCCATATTTGTCTAGCCTCTCATGTGCCGTGCATTGCTTTCTTCTCACTCCGAGAGTTAGCGTCCACCTTCGCCGGTACATCCAAACCCTTGGCATGATACAATCTTTCATCATAAGCCCCCTTATATCCTTCCTCAAAACAGCCACCATACCTACCTATCAAGGCATTTCCATAGCCTTTCCGAGATACATTGCCATGCAACATCCACCTTCTCATGACTTGATCTTCATGTCATACATTCTACTTGCTTGATCGATGAGCCGCATGCTAGTTGGGACTTTCCCTAATCATTGCTACATGACGCTCTAGTATCATTGCATATCCTGCTACACTGGCAGAGGCATACATTTGCATACTTCATGATAGTTTCATTTTCTTTATGATTTGAGTACCTTTGTAAAGTGTGAAAGATCTCCTATACTTCTTGTAATATACAGAGTGGTTCCCCAAAAGTGAGGAAAAGATCCCAAAGAGGACAAAATCAAAAGATCCCAAAGAGGACAAAATCAAAAGATCCCAAAGAGGACAAATGAGAGAAATAGAAAGAGCCATTGAGGCCACCAAAAAATACAAAAAAATAGAAAAAAAGAGAAAAAAAGAGAGAAGGGGGCACACTACTATTCCTTTTGAGAGATCCACACTCGTACTCCCTCTTATATCTTGTACTCCATAGAGGTTATCATTCATGCATATAGCTATGTGGGGACCTTCACACTATAGAGCTTGGCTTGTATATTCCAATGATGAGCCTCCTCAAATGAGCTATAGGTCTTCTTGAGGAAGCAAGTTGGATGCACCCTCACTAGTCCCATTGGAGAGCTTACCTTAGCTCATATGTGCATCCGTTGCATGGCAATCCCTACTCCTCACATCATATCTATCATTTTGCTTTCTCTCGCCTATGATTGTCATCATTGATGTGAGCCCTTCTCACCTTTTTGTCTTCCTCCTCCACCATATTTCTCTCTTTGCCATCCTAAGTATCAACTTTCTTTCTTACGCTCATCCATTGCATGAGTGCTCGAAATATCGAAAAGGAGTGGATCATTTTGACTTGTACCTGGCTAGTGGTCTGGGGATGAGTCAAGATAAGATTCTGAAGAAGACCAAGTGTGAAACTTTAGTAGATTGAGTTCTCAACACAAAAATACTTTTTTCTCGTATATCCCTATCCCCTTTCTTGCACGCAAACACCATTTGGAGACATTCGATTCACTGACAGCGAAAGCTCTTGCACCTTTATGTTCTTATGTTGCTTGTTTCAATGCTAAATATAGACTCTTGCCTATTATGACTTGAATTGAATTACATGCCTTGATTTCTTTACTTAAAAGTTCTTATATGGTTGTTAGCATGTCACCACAGAAATTATGCTGTTACCATTTACCTACTCGAGGACGAGCAGGAATTAAGCTTGGGGATGCTGATACGTCCAAAACGTATCTATAATTTCTGCTTGCTCCATGCCTCTTTTGTGTGATATTGCTATGATATTGATGAACTTCCATACACTTTTGATCATATTTGGACTAACCTATTAACTCAGGGCACCCCAGTGCCAGTTCATGTTTTCTGTTGTTTTTGTATTTTAGGTTTTCCCATTATTTAAAGTGCCAGAAAAAATACGGGGAAAATATAGGAAAAATCAGCGTATGCGAACCTTTCAGAAGAGCCAAAGTGGGACCCGAGGGGGGGCCAGGGGTGGCCCAGGCCTCCACCTGGCGCAGCCACCCCCTAGGCCGCGCCAGGGGGGCTTGGGGCCCCTGATCCACCTCGCCTATTTATTCCCCGTGACGAGAAACCCTTGGAGACAGAACCCTTTTTCGCGATCTCTCCTCTATTCCTCCGCCGCCGCGCTTCCAAGATCGGGAGCACCAGGAGACCTCTTCCCGGCACCCTGCCGGAGGGAGGAACCACCTCCGGGAGCTTCTCCATCACCATGGATGCTTCCCGGATGAACCGTGAGTAGTCCACCTTGGACCATGGGTCCATGACCATTAGCTATGTGATGTTCTCCTCCCCTCTTTGTTCTTCATGGATTAGACCTCGTGAGCTTCCCTACATGATCGAGGCACATATGTAATCTTTCTGTTGTTGCTATGTTGAGTTTGCTAGGATCCGATGGATTATGAGACTATGTTCAGATTGTGTTTGAGTAATATATTTGATTCTCCTCTTTTATATTTATGTTCTTGACTAATTCTTGCATGTTCTTTGTTGTTGTTTATTGCTTTGGCCAAGTAGTAGGTAGTGACTCCAAGAGGGAGCATTATGCATGATTGTGGGTTCATGCCCCCGGATGACTAGCTTGGGTGACAGAAACATGAGTCTAGGGGATGTGTTGTTGCCACAAGGGAGAAAACAATGGTGCTTGTACTTGCGGGTGCAAGGATTGTTTACTTTACGCAAAGTTCTTCAATGCAGTTGTCTGTTGCTTTGAGTTTACACTTTGGGTGGGATTCGCAACTTAATACCAGCGAGATGTTCTGGATAGATATCTCAAGGTGGATGATTAGTAGGTAGATGCATATGGATTTTGGTCTACTTGTCTTGGCGTACTGCCCATGCTTTTGAGCCTCTTCCTTTCTTTATAGCATAGTTAGCATTGGTTTGCGCACATAATCCTGTCAATTGCCCAGCTATAATTTGTTTACCTCGCATGGCTATTTTATCGTCTTTTGGGAGAGAGACATCACTAGTGAACATCATGGGACCCCGGTCCATATTTCCAACACTGTTTACACCCACTATTTATTTACTGCTTTATTTACTTTTCTGTTGCTATCACTATCATTATTATCCCGTGCGTTTGATCCTTTATGAACAACAAGGCCAGAGAGATTGACAACCTCTCTGAACTCATTGGGAGCGAAGTTATCTGTTGTGTGTGCAGGTCCACGTCAACCGCCTAACTGCTAGCGTTGTTGTCACCTTCCTGTCGTTGCTGGAGTCCTGCTGGAGACAAACCTTGATATCTTCACCGAGGGGAATTGCTGCTATCTACATCTCAACCTTCCACTTTGGGTAACCAACGAGGGGACGAGAATTTGTACCATCAAAGTTCCATCCCCTTTTTGAGAGGGAATTGAAATTTTATATTCCCCTCTTTCATGTTAATAGCAGCACCAACAGTGCAAAGAAAAGGACATCCGTGAAGCGTCCATGGTGGAGGGGAAGCTCCTGGAGGTGATAGCAACAGATAATAATGATAATGTTCCCTCTTTGAGTTACTACCTACTACTTGGCCAAAGCAATAAACAGCAACGGAGATCATGCAAGAATTACTTAGGAACAAAAATATAAAAGATAAGAACCAAATATATGACTCAATCACAATCTGAACATAATCTCATAATCCATCAGATCCCAGCAAACTCAGCATAGCAACAGCAGAAAATTACATATGTGCCTCGATCATGTAGAGCATCTCACGATTACTAAAACCATGAAGAACAAAGAGGGGAGGAGAACATCACATAGCTACTGATCACGGACCCGTGGTCCAAGGGAAACTACTCACGGCACATCCGTGAATCGTCCATGGTGGAGGGGAAGCTCCCGGAGGTCAATCCTCCCTCCGGCAGGGTGCCGGGAAGATGTTTGCTGGCGCTCCCGATCTTGGAAGCGCGACGGCGGCAGAACAGAGGCGAGATCGTGAAAAAGGGTTCTGTCTTCGGAAGAATCCCGTCACGGAGAATATATAGGCGAAGGGGGCATCCAGGGGCGCCACCAGGGGTCCAGGACCCCCCCCGGCTTGGCCAGACCCTTGGTCGCGCCAGGTGGCCGCCTGGATCCCTGGTGGTGGACCTCTGGCCCCACCCAGGTGTTTCCGGAAGGTTCCTTCACGCTGATTTTTTATCCGATTTTCCCGAATTTTTGGAGCATTTTTAACATGGGGGAAACCTGGAATAGAAAAACAGCAGAAAACACGAAGTGACACTATGGTGCACTGAGTTAATAAGTTAGTCCAAATATGATCAAAAGTGTATGAAAGTGTGTAACGACCCGGTCCCGAAGGGAACCAAGTCTACTGTGCTTATGTGCTATCCCTGGATCAGTATGCTAGCACACACAGTACTCGATGAAATACCATAGATCACATGTCAAAAAGGAACGTAAATACATGGTATTTATTACCTTATAGCCTTTGGGCTAGAATACACCGCGGAAACAAGAAATACATAAGTGGAGTCCCATCAACACCAACGGCAAAGTTGAGTGTAGACATCGTAACCCTACATCGCATCACTTACTCGTCATATACAATCCTGCAACACTGAAGGTTACAGCCCAAAATGGGTCAGTACTTTGAATGTACGGCAAGTTACTCCCAAAAATATATAACAGACCTATCTTCTACATGCAATTTTGGCTGGTGGAAAAGCTCTAAGAGTTTCAGTTTGCATAAAGCTGATTTTGTCCTACTCAAAGATTATCATAACAGTACTACAAAGCTCATAATATGATTGAATTGGTTTCTCCAAGTCAATCTATTCCCAAAGTTGATTAAACCCGATTGATTAATATGATGAGATCCGTCAACATTCCCACTTCTAGATGCTCAAAGTTGTCCGTAACCGGGGACACGGCTAATCATGATCAGTTTGTACACTCTGCAGAGGTTTGTGCACTATTCCCCACAAGACTCGACCACCTCCTTTTTAGTTTGTCACACTACATGTTCTATGAGAACCGGAAGGTCGAGACATGGTCTTTTAGAAGAGTTTCCCTCACTCTGGCGGTGCCCATCCCACCTACTCATAACTACGTTCGTAGCACCACCTAGTAAGAGTCACTACAACTAATCAACCAAGCCAGAGCCCATAATAGCTTGTGGCTGCACACGTAAGCTTCTAGTTATGAAAAATATGATTGATCCCTTTAAGCCTGGGTGGCATTCCGCAGTGATTACTGGCCATCTCCAGGTCACTCAGGCAAATCCACTGATTCCTCCAGGGTGCCCCCAACCATTCCACCCAGGTGGTTCATTAAGATTATCTTGGTCCTGTTTACTACTTAGTCACTCATACCTCATAATGGATCACTTCCCAATCCACGTCTACTTAGCAAAGCAGTATAATTCTACACGGTGGCGACAATGATATAAGGTTCAGACCTACCTCAATGAACTACTGGGTGTAATAGCATAGCATAATATATAATCCTATCAATGCATAATATTTAAGTTGGACTACAATGCATATAAAAAATATAGGTAATACTGGAGCATGATCAAAAGAGTAACTTGCCTGGATCCTGACGATGAAATATTCTACTCGTAGTCATCTCTCGATCTCGTTACAATATATCTAACGGTAAAAGAGAAACACTTCAACACACCACTCAATCCAAAGTGAAGATCCAAATAAGATACAATTACAACATAAATATTTAGTTATTACTATTAATAAACTAATTACTATGGCATGGATAGGTTGAGATAGGATCAAGTTGGATTGGATGGAAATATGATGGCAATCATATATCCGAGGATTGTAAAATCAATTGGATATGTTGGAGGTTGATTATAAAATCAATTGGATAGATAGTATGTCAAACTCAGTTGGTTTGTCCATATGAATATTTGAATAGGAAATCAATTCTTGGATTGGATTCAAAAAGATCCGATAGAAATCGTGATGATCTTGTTGAGAAGATTGAATTTTTGTAGCCAAATTTATATAAAAAAGAGATATAACTAAATGGAAGCTAAGACGAATGTTTGAGATCAAAATAGTGTATTTATATGATGGAAAGAATGTGACAATTGTCCAAACAGAAAGATTTGATTTTAAGGATCAAATTTGATGAAGAAAATATTCCAAATAAATTATAGAATAAGATGTATATCAAATATACTCAAATTATAAAAATAAATTTGAGTGAAATTTCGAATTATCAAAAGTGGAATATTACTGGAAAATAATAAACTACATTTTCCAAGGAATCCGGGGATATAAAATTTGTCGAAATCCGACTTACGGGCTAGAAGATATGAATTTTTGAAGTTTGGATATTTTTGCTAAAATGAATTACGGGATTAATAAAAAAGATGCCACGTGGCGAGTTCTGATAGGTCTGCACCTATTCAATTTTTTACAAAAAGAAAGATGAATCAAAGAGGAGAAAATCTTACCGGAGATCTCGCCGGAATTTTGGAAAAAGGTCTCCGGCGTCAATGAACAACCGAACGGGGTAGAGGATGATTTGGACGACTCGATGGACAAGGTTATAACTGCATGTTCGCCTTCGGATAGCCGAGAAGTTCAGCCAGAGTAAAGAAGAACAAATGAAGAGCACAATGACACGGACGGCGTGCTCCGGCCTTGCAATCGAGAGGAAAAATATGTCACAACTCACAACGGTGCGCATCGGCAAGGGGAAGAAACTAGAGGAAGAAATATGGACTAGGTACCTTTCTTGGCGACAAAAATCTTCACCGGAAGTGTGGATGCATCTTTCCTCCGACGAGAAATTGCGCACGAAGGAGAGGGCTTTGGAGAGGGACTTTATGCGTGGGGATGTGTGGTTCAAAGGGGTACTAGGGGCGGTATTTATAGGGTCATGGGAGGTCCATAGAAGGAGAGTGAGCAAGGTTTTGGAAATGGAGTTAATGACATTCATGGAGAAATAATGGGCATTAAAAGCGAGGTTTTGGAAATGGAGTTAAGGCCATTCATGGAGAAAATTATGGACAATTAAAAGCATTAAAGTGAGGTTTTAATTGCCTGAATGAATTCCTTATAATGTGCTACGAATGTAGACTTCATATCGAATCGGTCAAGGAATTAAGTAGAAGGAGGGGAGGAACGTGTCCAGGTGCCATGTACCTCATTTTTTCTGTAATGAGTGACTCATTCGTTCATGAATGTGATACAGAAGAAGATGATATGAGCCTTAGTGGAAATTAGGTCAAGGAAGGAAAAAGACAGAGGGAAAATAAATCAGAAACATGGGCTCGGCTCAGATGATCTAGGATTTATATTTTCTAATACCTAACAACACTAAAATTCTGGATTATCAAATCCCTCCCAAAGTCCAAACATATATGTAGACTAAATAAAATATAGAGATTATAGAAATATATTTCTCTTCGAATTAAATGTTATAAATAGATTTTTATCAACCAAAATTCATTTAAGGCACTAATAAATTCCCCAAATTAGTTTTAGGGTTTTATAAATACCAAAATGATTACAAAAAAATAATCAAGTGTTCAAATGAGCACTTTAAAAAAATTCAATACTATCTTCGAAGAAGTCATATTATCTCCTCTCATTTTATTCAATAAATTGTTGGAAATATTTAAATATCTCTTAAACGTCAATATCAAATAAACTCAAATTTCAAATAAAATTCGAGAATGAGTATGGGACCACAATAAATTTGAGAAAGTCATTTTATTCTCGCTCTAAAATATTTAATTGTGGTTCCTACCAAATTTCAAAAAGGCAAAAGAAAGAAAATCATTATTTGAATTTGGAATAAACTTCACAACAAAGATTTTTATTATTGGATAAATGATTATCCAAATTTTATTAAATGATTTGTAAAGGTTTTAAACAAAAACTAAAAAGAAAAGTTTTCGTTTACTCTAAAATTCAAACAAGTCAATCAATATTATATTATTTATTAACATTCCAAAATTTGGAAAATTTTGGGATGTTACAAAGTGTATCTAGATCATAGCAATATCACACAAAACATGCATGCAGCAAGCAGAAATTATAGATAAGTTTGGGACGTATCACCTACCCCCCTGGAGCTAACTGGGCAGGACGAAACCTACTCCAAGCTCAAAACATTCTGAACCAACATCATGAAGAAGCTGGCGCCCCCACTTCTCAAGGAGATCCAAGCGTGCACTAACAGATAGGAGCTCGAACCTTTCACTCCAAGGAGAAGCACCAGGGGAACAAAGAAAGCGCCCGCTCGCGCTTCTTTGAAGGCCTCACCGGCGGAAAATGTTCTCCTTCGAGCCCTAGGGATGGTGGCAGACGAGAAGAGGGTTCTGGAGTTGAAGGAACTCTTTGATTCCCCATTGTGTGAGCAGCACGTAAGAGTGATGGCGGCGATCTTTGGCAAGACATTGCCTGAGGACGGTAACTTCGAGGGAGCGCTCCAGGACTCGGTGACCGCGGCTTGATTTACACCGGGATCGGGGTGTCGGTGGCTAAAATTCTCTATGGATTTAAGCCCAGCAATTCTCTGCCGGAATGTGAGGGGCTTGAACAACCAAGCCAAACAAGCGGATCTCCGTGAGTTTATTGATTCTATTCGAGTCAATGTGGTGTGCTTACAAGAGACCAAGCTTGATGTAATAAGTCACTTTGATGTTATGCAATGTTTAGGACCGTCTTTCGACGGGTACTACTACTTGCCGGCCAAGGAGACGAGAGGGGGCATTTTACTTGCCTGGGACACGACTGTAGTGGAGGTAGGAGCGCTCGTGAGTGATACCGACTTTATCACGGGGCGACTGTTGATAACCCACAAGTGTAGGGATCGCAACAGTCTTCGCGGGTAAGAGTAACCCAATTTATTGATTCGACAG
Source organism: Bromus sterilis (assembly GCA_950022295.1). NCBI lineage: Eukaryota > Viridiplantae > Streptophyta > Magnoliopsida > Poales > Poaceae > Bromus > Bromus sterilis. The sequence goes on along the minus strand of OX465596.1, from coordinate 80,071,743 downwards.
AAGGGGAGCCAAAGAATACTTATAAGCCTTAGCAGTTGAGTTGTCAATTCAACCACACCTGAAAAAGCACTAGACAAGATATAAGTAGCGACGGTGTGTTGACGGGTGTAGCCTTTAAGACTTCCCCAATCACCAACACCACAAAGTAGTAACAAAGTAGTAGGAGCAGCAAAGAAAGTAAAAGTAACAACGAAGGCAATGAAGGTGAAAGATGGACCGGGGTTCAAGGTTTCACTAGTGGTACCTCTCAAGCAAAAGAACAAGGTGCTAGGTGAACAAATTACAGTTGGGCAATTGACAGAATTGCACCAACTCTAGCCAAAGAACAAACTAGAGCATCCTAGTCTAAGAACCAAACGTAGGCATGTGTTCCGTATGTAGTTGTACGTGCTTGCAATAAGAACTTTGCACAACATCTTTTGTCCTACCATCCCGCTACGAACGGGTCCACTTAAGGAACTTATGGAGATTAAGGTGCTCCTGCGGCGGAGCACCGGAACAAAGCATTAACACTCCATGAACACATGTGATCCTCAAATTATAGCCCATCCCCTTTGGTGTCCCAAGCTGTCACCATTGGGATCGCCGGTTCCGGACTATAATAGGTGCATACAACCGTAGATAAGATCTAGAACAACAATTATAATCATGCAACCATAACTTGCTCAGATCTGAGATCATGCTACTCGTGCACTAGTAACAAGCATTAAGAACAACAAATTGCAGCAACAATAATTCATAAACCTCTTAGGACTGAACAAGGTAAAAATTCATCGGATCCCAACAAACACAACACTAATTACATCATATGGATCTCAATCATGTAGAGCAGCTCATGAGAACATTGTATTGAGGATCTAGGGGGAGAGAATACCACATAGCTACTGCCAAGAACCCGTAGTCCAAGGAGGAACTACTCAAGAAGCATCATGGGCGAAGGAGAGTTGATGAAGATGGCCCCGGGGGCCAAGGCCCTCCCCGACAGGGTGCCGGAGCAGGATCCTGGTGACCCCCGAAGCTAGTTTTCGATGGCGGCGGAGATCGGAATCACTTTTGGAAAAAGTACTTCGATATTAGGGATTTCCTCCTCGGGGGTAAAAATACGGGCCAAAGGGGGCACCGAGAGGGGCCACCAGGCAGCCAGGAGGGTGCCTAGCGCGTCCTAGGGCTGGGCCGCGCCATGGACCCTTCTGGAGTCCTGGTAGTGGCCCTCCCTTCCTTCCTTGGTGTTTCCGGAGGCTTCCGAGACGCTGATTTTTTATATAATTTTTCCGGAATTTTTGGAGCACTTTTAATGGCCGGAAAACCTGAAATACAAAAACAGCAGAAAACAGGAACTGGCAACTGGGTGCAGTGAGTTAATAGGTTAGTCCAAATATGCTCAAAAGTGTATGAAAGTTCAAGCAAAACATGGCAAAGTCACACAAAACATGCATGGCACAAGCAGAAATTATAGATACGTTTGGGACGTATCAACATCCCCAAGCTTAATTCCTGCTTGTCCTCGTGTAGGTAAATGATAACAAGCATAATTTCTGTGGTGACATGCCACACAACCATATAAGGACTTTAAAGTAAAGCAATTAAAGCATGCAATTCAATTCAAGTCTTAACAAGCAAGAGTCTATATTAGCATTGACATAAGCAACAAAAGAACAAAAGGTGCAAGAGCTCTCGCTGTCCGTGACTCGAATGTCTCCAAATGGTGTTTGCGTGCAAGAAGGGGAATTTGGGAATACGAGAGAGAAAACTTTTTATGGTTGAGAACTAAATCTACTAAAGTTTCACACTTGGTCTCCTTTGAAGTCTTATCTGGACTCGTCCCCAGACCACTAGCCAGGTACAAGTCAAACTGATCCACTCCCTTTCGATATTTTGAGCACTCATGCAATGGATGAGCGTGAGCAAGAAAGTTGACACCTAAACAGCGAAATAGAAAGATGTTGGAGGAAGAAGACAAAAAGGTGTGAAAGGCTCACATCAATGAGGACAATCATAGGCGAGAGAAGGCCATATGATAGATATGATGTGAGGAGTAGGGATTGCCATGCAACATGCGGATGCACATAGAGCTATAAGTGTATGAAAGCCCTCCAATGGAACTAGTGGGGGTGCATCCAACTTGCTTGCTCATGAAGACCTAGAGCTCTTTTGAGGAGGCTCATCCATGGAATATGCAAGCCAAGTTCTATAGTGTAAGGATCCCCACTTAGTTATGCAAGTACAACATGAAAACTCTCTACAAACTGAAGTACAGGTGCTACTTTGAAGCACAAGTGTGTAATAAAGGATAGTAGTGTTGCCCCCTCTCTCTTTTTTTGTATTTTTTTGATTTTGGGTGGCCTCCATGGCTCTTTATTTCTCTCTCTCTTTTTTCTTTCGTCCTCTTTGGGATCTTTTTTTTGTATTTTGTCCACTTTGGGATCTTTTATTCCTTTCCTCACTGTAGGGGCAACACTCTAGAAGAACATCAACACACTTTTACCTACTTACAACTCTGAATCAGAAAGTAATGACTCTATATGAATGCCTCTGCCAATGTAGCAGTATGTGCAATGATCAAGCGCAACATGTAGCAAAAATATGAATAGCGGGCAAAGCCCAACTACATGAATGCTATGAGATCATGCAAGGCAATATGACAATGAAGGATAAATCATATGAACATGAAGAACAATGGATGTTGCATGGCAATGTATCTCGGAAAGGCTATGGAAATGCCTTGTAGGTAGGCATGGTGGCTGTTTTGAGGAAACATATAAGGAGGCTTATGATGACAGAGCGTATCATGCCAAAGGTTTGGATGCACCGGCGAAGTATGCGCCAACTCTCGAGGTGAGAAAGGGCAATGCACGGTACCGAAGAGGCTAGAAAAATATGGATGGTGGAAGTGTCAACTTTCGAATACTCACATTAGTCCGAAGAACTCATGCACTTATTATCGGTAACTCTCAATCTAATAAGGAGGTTCACAAAGAGACAAGTACCCCGAGGAGGAGTGTATGGCGGTTTGGTTATCCTTACGCATCCTCGACTCATGGTACGTGAGTGTACTCTAATATTCGACCCCTCCAGAGATTAGTGATCCATCTAGTAGCTAGAGTTCTCAACAGGGTTTAGGTTTTTGAAAATCACACGGATTGCCCAAAATACGACATCTATCACTAATAGGCTAAATCTCTTGACACCATTAGTTCAAACATTACTTAAGTCAATACCTCAAAACTATTGCAAGTTACTACTACAAAGAGAATAGCAACTTCAACTACCTACTTTCTAGTCAAGACACAAAACTCAGTGCAACAGGCAAATTCTCTAAACAAGATAAGCATGCAAACTATAGAAAGTTCAAGCATGAACCAATTAAAAGATCTAGAGGAAAACTCTAAAGCACATGAACTAAACAGGGCAGCAGCTAAGAAAATATAAAGAACAACTCACAGCAAAGAATAAGCATGAAATTCCTATGAGGTATTCTAGTTTAATCGGAGCGTGTATCTCTCCCAATCAAGCATGGTAGGCTCCGACATTGTAATGACCAGCAAACAAAACAAAAGAACTAAGAAAAGTAAAGAGCAAGACGCTCCAAGCATAGCACATAACGCATGAAGTGATAAAAATATAGTGGAACGAGGGACGAACTGATGATTGTTGATGAAGAAGGGGATGCATGGGAGCATCCCCAAGCTTAGACGCTTGAGTCTCCTTGAATATTTCTTGGGGGTTCCGGGCGCATCCCCAAGCTTGAGCTTTTGACACTCCAAGATCTTCTTTCATCATCTTCCATCGCACACTTGAAAACTCCCTTCATACATAACTCATCATAAGCTGATTAGAGAGGTTAGTACCCTATTAAAATAATTTTCATCTACTGCAAATAAAGATTTCCAGGAAGGGTTACTGTTTCTCTTGCCTGCCCAAAATATTTTTCAAATAAAAAGCAAGCTTAAGGTTTGCAAAACTGCCAAAAGAAAAACAGGGACTGAAGCTGAGAAAAACAGAACAGCAGAGAGAAAAGAATTTTTTCTAGGCACTTCTACAACTCAAATCAAAAAAATCAGAACATACGAAAGTTTCGTAATTGTATAGAGCATGCTGTGTAAAAAATTCAGCTCAAAAAGATGAACTGGGATTTTTCTCTGATTTTTCTAGTCACGAGGACAGAATCTGTTTTCTGGACAGCATGTCACAACTTTCACTTCCCTTGTCGTATGAGGCTAAACTTGGCACAAAGCTTGAAAAGTAAAGATACAATGATGTTACTACAGTAGTAAAAATCATCAAGACCACTAAGAACAGAAGAAAAGCAACAAGAAAAACCTAAATTCGTTGCGGGCTGCCTCCCGAAAGCGCTTCTTTAAAGCCATTAGCTAGGCATGAGTGTAACGATGCTCACACAAGAATAAGAGTTGAAGCACAAAAGAGAGCATCAAAGGAGCAAAGACAAACCACATTTAAGTCTAACATGCTTCCTATGCATGGGCAACTTGTAGGAAAATAAATAAATGAAGCACAAAGCAACAAGCATAGGAAGGAAAAACGAGAGCACCTTCAAGATTTTCAACATGGAGAGGGGTGTTTTCCTAACATGAAAATTTCTATAACCATATTTCCCTCTCTCATAATAATTTTCAGTAGCATCATGAACAAACTCAACAATATAATTATCACACAAAGCATGCTTTTCATGATCTACTAGCACATAATCATGTAGACTTTCTAAGCAAACCTCATCATCATTAAGAACATCCATAGTAGGCAAAAATAGAGGTTTATCATAAGATTTATCAAGATAGCAAGGGTTATCATAAATAACAGTAGAAAAATCATCCTTGCAAGTATCATTCATAGGGGCATCGTGGCCACAAGCATCAATTTCATCAAAAAGGGATATTTCAAAAGAATCCATAGGATCATAGCAATCAATATAGCATTCATCCTCCTTTGGTAAGCATGGAGGGCAATCATATAAAGTAAGAGTCAAAGAGTTACTCTCATTAGTAGGTAGATATGGGTAGCTACTCCATTCTTCCTCCTTTTGTTCGTCACTCTCCTCCTCTTTTTCATCCAAGGAGCATTCAGTTTCAGCAATTTCTTCTTCCGTAGAGTCCTGCAAAGCATTAGTCTCTTCCTCTTGTGGAGAGAACCTTTTGAGGTGGTCAATAATATAATAATTGTCATTAAAATCCTCAAAGCAATAATTAAGTATTTCAAGACTCTCGGATTTGTAAGGGGCATCATCAATATTTTCAACAAGGGAAGCAATTTCATAGGCACCCTTAAAAATAACAACTTATTCTATTTGTTCTGCTTCATAAAAATCATAGTTTCCCTTAGCATAAGAAGCTAAGGTTTCATCACCATTGTACTCACATTGGAAAGCAAGGTGCTTGTGCCTCATAAAGCAACAAGATTCATCCCTGCAGAAAGACATATTATATATTGAGCACAAGTTTCTAGCATAGTCATACAACTCCTGTATTAGTCCCCATGAGTGTATCCCTTTTTGAGACAAGCGGTATTCCTTGAAATATTTTTGTTGATCCTCCGTGAATCCGCCTTGCCAATAAGATCTAGTCTCACAGAAAGTAGTCATTAGTAGCAAACAGAGTAATAAGCAAAAGTGTACTTATCAAGTGAACTTATAAGTAAAGCTATGCTCCCCGGCAACGGCGCCAGAAAATAGTCTTGATAACCCACAAGTGTAGGGGATCGCAACAGTCTTCGCGGGTAAGAGTAACCCAATTTATTGATTCGACACAAGGGGAGCCAAAGAATACTTATAAGCCTTAGCAGTTGAGTTGTCAATTCAACCACACATGAAAAAGCACTAGACAAGATATAAGTAGCAACGGTGTGTTGACGGGTGTAGCCTTTAAGACTTCCCCAATCACCAACACCACAAAGTAGTAACAAAGTAGTAGGAGCAGCAAAGAAAGTAAAAGTAACAACGAAGGCAATGAAGGTGAAAGATGGACCGGGGTTCAAGGTTTCACTAGTGGTACCTCTCAAGCAAAAGAACAAGGTGTTGGGTGAACAAATTACAGTTGGGCAATTGACAGAATTGCACCAACTCTAGCCAAAGAACAAACTAGAGCATCCTAGTCTAAGAACCAAACGTAGGCATGTGTTCCGTATGTAGTTTTACGTGCTTGCAATAAGAACTTTGCACAACATCTTTTGTCCTACCATCCCGTTACGAACGGGGACACTTAAGGAACTTATGGAGATTAAGGTGCTCCTGCGGCGGAGCACCGGAACAAAGAATTAACACTCCATGAACACATGTGATCCTCAAATTATAGTCCATCCCCTTTGGTGTCCCAAGCTGTCACCATTGGGATCGCCGGTTCCGGACTATAATAGGTGCATACAACCGTAGATAAGATCTAGAACAACAATTATAATCATGCAACCATAACATGCTCAGATATGAGATCATGCTACTCGTGCACTAGTAACAAGCATTAAGAACAACAAATTGCAGCAACAATAATTCATAAACCTCTTAGGACTGAACAAGGTAACAATTCATCGGATCCCAACAAACACAACACCAATTACATCATATGGATCTCAATCATGTAGGGCAGCTCATGAGAACATTGTATTGAGGATCTAGGGGGAGAGAATACCACATAGCTACTGCCAAGAACCCGTAGTCCAAGGAGGGACTACTCAAGAAGCATCATGGGGGAAGGAGAGTTGATCAAGATGGCCCCGGGGGCCAAGGCCCTCCCCGGCAGGGTGCCGGAGCAGGATCCTGGTGACCCCTGAAGCTAGTTTTCGATGGCGGCGGAGATCGGAATCGCTTCTGGAAAAAGTACTTTGATATTAGGGATTTCCTCCTCGGGGGTAAAAATAGGGGCCAAAGGGGGCACCGGGAGAGGCCACCAGGCAGCCAGGAGGGTGCCTGGCGCGGCCTAGGGCTGGACCGCGCCATGGACCCTTCTGGAGTCCTGGTGGTGGCCCTCCCTTCCTTCCTTGGTGTTTCCGGAGGCTTCCGGGACGCTGATTTTTTATATAATTTTTCCGGAATTTTTGGAGCACTTTTAATGGCCGGAAAACCTGAAATACAAAAACAGCAGAAAACAGGAACTGGCAACTGGGTGCACTGAGTTAATAGGTTAGTCCAAATATGCTCAAAAGTGTATGAAAGTTCAAGCAAAACATGGCAAAGTCACACAAAACATGCATGGCACAAGCAGAAATTATAGATACGTTTGGGACGTATCAACTGTGCACCAAAAATAACGAGGAGTGGTGGCTTACCGTGGTATACGCACCACAGGTAGACGTGGCTAAAACCACTTTCCTGGAGGAGCTCTCGGCGAGGAGAGAGCTCTGCAATGGACAATGGATGATTCTAGGCGATTTTAACATGATCCTGTGGGCATCTGAGAAATCCAATACCAATATCAACCGGACCATGATGGGAAGATTCAGAAACTTCGTTGACACCCACGACTTGAGGGAAATATACATGCACGGACGCCGTTTTACATGGTCCAATGAGAGGATGACACCCACGCTGACGTTGATCGACAGAATTCTGGTTTCGGTAGACTAGGAGCTAACTTTCCCGGATAGTATACTCCAGGCCCTATCCTCGAGTGTCTCGGATCACGCGCCCCTATTGCTGAATACGACGGCGCTCTGCGCTCCAAAGAAAATATTCAGATTCGAGCTTTTTTGGGCTAGCATGGAGGGGTTTGAAGAGGTGGTAAAAGAAGCTTGGCGCTATGAGGATGGAATTGTTGATCCGTTTAAGAGACTGGACGCCAAACTGCGAAACACGGCGACTGCGTTTCAGGCCTGGGGACAAAGATCTACTGGTAACATGAAGGTTAAACTGGCGGTCGCATACTGGCTTATTTCGCGGCTTGATCAGGCCCAGGAAACCAGAGTCCTTTCCCAGGAAGAGCGGTGTCTGAGGCGTACTCTTAAACTAGCAATGCTAGGCTTGGCGTCTCTTGAGAGAACGATCGCGAGACAAAGATCGTGCATCCGTTGGATCAAAGCTGGTGACGCAAACACTAAGTTGTTCCACGCGTTTGCAAATGGTAGGAGAGGAAAATACTTCATCCCAATGGTTAAGGTTGGATAAGAAGTCTTCACAACACAGGATCATAAGGAGAGGATCTTCTCTGAGGCTTTTGCTGCAAACCTAGGCGAGAGCACGACCCGCGAGTACACACTGAACCTGGAAGAGTTGGGCTGTCAAGCGCTGGACTTGGAGGACCTGGAAGTTCTTTTCACGGAAGAAGAAGTTTGGGAAACTATTAAAGAATTGCCTTCTGATTGGGCTCCGGGGCCTGATGGATTTATTGGGATTTTCTACAAAAAATCTTGGAGTATCATCAAAGAGGACGTAATGGCGGCCATATGGAAGTTATATGGAGGAGATGGGCGTGGGTTCGCTAAGCTTAACAAGGCCCTCATCACACTGATTCCAAACAAAGGGGACGCCGAATTGGTTCAGGACTACAGGCCTCTCGGTCTATCCCACAGCTTCGCTAAACTCTTCGCCAAAGCCCTTTCCAGGAGACTGAGAAAACGAGTACCAGATCTTGTGAGTGCGAACCAATCGGCATTCATCCACGGAAGAAATCTACACGACAATTTCTTTCTGGTGAGACAGATGGTGAGGAAAATCTATGCGAGAAGAAACCCTGGGTTGTTCATCAAGCTGGACATATCGAAAGCTTTTGATACTCTCTCTTGGCCATTCCTTTTTGAGGTTCTAAGGGCAAAGGGATTTGGTCCAAAGTGGATGCGTTGGATCGCAATCCTCCTGCAATCGGCGAATTCGAGAGTTCTGGTAAATGGTATACCGGGGTTTAGTTTCACCCATGCCCGAGGCTTGAGGCAGGGCGACCCCACTTCACGCAGTTGTTCGTCATTGCCATGGATGTTCTGACGACCATGGTCTGCAAAGCTTCATTGGAGGGCGTCCTGGCGCCGATCAGAGGAATAAAACCCAAACAACGCATATAGATCTTTGCAGACGATGTCGCCGCCAGCCCATCGGCGAGCGATATGCTGGCGATTAGAGAGATCCTTGATCTGTTCGGGACTGCGTCAGGACTACGGGTGAATTTTTAGAAAATGGCGGCGATCGTTATACGAGGCAACGAGGCTGACTGCAATCGGGTTAGTAGCATACTGGATTGCAGACTAGATGAGTTCCCATGCAAATACCTTGGGCTTCAACTTGCGATTCATCAACTATCGCGAGCGGACTGGATGCCCATGATGGATCAAGTGAGGAACTTCTTACCTTCGTGGCAGCGCGTTCTGATTCAGAGACAGGGGAGACTAATCCTGGTCCAATCTGTCATATCAGCACGGCCTGTGCACCACCTCATGGTCCTGGAGGCACCAGCTTGGGTTTTCGACCAGATAAACGCATGGATGCACGCTTTCTTTTGGGCAGGAAAGGAAAAGGTGAATGGAGGACAATGCACGGTAGCCTGGAACAACGTTTGCCTACCGCGCGAGATGGGTGGCCTCGGTATAAAATATTTGAGAACCCAGGCCCTATCCCTCAGAGTGAGGTGGGAATGGCTTCGCAGAACGGACCCTGGCAGACCTTGGTTAGGGCTCTCGATGATCGTCGACGAAGAGGCTAGCGAAGTTTTCAGGAGCTTGGTTTAGATCAAAGTGGGATTGGGAGATAGAGTACTCTTCTGGAAAGACAGATGGCTCCAGGGTTTTAGCATACATGATTTGGCGCCTCTGATCTATGCGATGGTGAAAACCAGGACTAGGAACTCCAGAACGGTCCGCCAGGCCTTGACTGACGAGCTATGGATACAAGACCTCGAGGGTGAGGTAAACTTCACGGCGCATATCCAACTCATTCACCTTAGATGGGTTGTCGCCACGGCAATTAGAGATCCCATGGAGGAAGATGTCTTCAGATGGCCTTGCGCAAAGAAGGGAGTCTACAACACTAAAGACACCTATAACCGTCTATGCCAAGGCCACATTAGAAGCAACGTGAGTGATTGCACATGGAGGAGTTGGGCGCCACTCAAATGCAAGATATTCATTTGGTTGGCGCTTAAGCATAGGCTGTGGACGTCCGACCGCAGAGCGAGGCACAGGCTACAAGATGCCCCTTCCACCTGTTACACGTGCTTACAAGAGGAGGATACCATGGAACACATCATGGTGGGATGTGTTTACGCGAAGGAGGTTTGGCTCCAAGGCCTGTGGACTATGAGGACTGGTGTTGATGGTCCGGAGGGACAACAGACTTTCGAAGATTGGTGGTTAAGGAAAAGATGACTCTTCCGGGGAAGAGAAAGACGAGGCTTTGACACTATTATCATCGCGACGGCTTGAAACATGTGGAAGCAAAGGAATGCTTGGGTTTTTGGCCGGCTAGACCAACAGCTCCCTCCAGACAGGCTCGTGAGCAAGATCGAAGACGAGGTGAAATTTTGGATTCAAGCAGAAGTAGGCGTAGGAGGGTTGGATAGATTTGTGAGAGAACCGCCCTAGTTTCGCGTAGTTAGAGTGGGTGTAACCCAATGCTGTTCGCAACATTGTAGTTTCTTGATGTAAAACTTTTCTCTCTTCTATAAAAATAAGGTACGCCTTTGGCGTACTCTAAAAAAACATGAAAGGACCATAGTTCGTCGTACCTCTGAAAATCCTACAATACTGCCAAGATCAAGATTTTACAATTAGAAGGGTAATTCACGCAGATCACATATCCTCTAATCGTACATATATATACTGATAGAAAAGCTCCAATACAACTGAAAAATCTTAAAATAAATACATACATGCATAGATATGCATATTACATTCATGTAGATTTTCACGTTGGAAAATATTTTGGTGCAATTTACATGAATATTTTTGCAGATCACACCAAAGCATATTTCATTATGATTTTTTTTTACAAAAATACGGTGTACTTTTATATGTACCTCAAGATATGATTTTGAATTTTAAAAATCCAGGCTTCATAGAGTCCGGGGTCCAAAAGGCATTTCCGATGATAATAAGGATGGAGATGCAAATTAGGATCTCAAACCAAACACAATAAAATGAAAGCATACATATAACACATTCAGGCACACAACGAGTCCCTATGAGGTTCGAACGCTCAACATCGAGCGTTGCGGTGCGCGTCGGCTCCACCGTGTACCTCTCTCCAGAAAACGGAGTTTTGAGGTAACCAGGTCAATGATACTAACGTGCCCTTAGTTTTATTTTTAGGGTACGTACCCCTAGTTAATGGCCATACACATTTGGCCCCACAATTCAGTAGTATTTTTTTTTGAGCATCCACAATTCAGTAGTAGCATTTTTTTAGGGTACACACAACTCAGTAGCCGTCCCAGAGGGACCCGTGCGACCAACCGTGCTGGGCCTGGTCCATCTCGCTGGCGCCCGTGGCCCACGCGGGCGGCTCGAGCAGCATGGCCTCCGCCATCTCGGCCCAAAGCCTGGGCGAGTCCACCTCGAATTCCTCGTCGCTGCCCCTCCCGCCCACCATCTCCCACCCGCCTGCTCCCCTCGTCACCACCAGCGCCGGCTCGCACCGCACGAGCTCGGCCGCCTCCGCCGCCGCGGCCCTGACGTCGTCCGGGTCCGAGCTCGCCGGCCGCGGCAGCCTGTCCACCGACCCGGGGAAGTTGAGCTGCGCGTCCCGGCCACGCAGCCGCAGCGCCGCCACGTCGTGCGCCACGGCCGCCATCTCCGCCGACTCGAAGCTGCCGAGCCAGATGCGGGTCTTGGTGCCCGGCTGCCGGATCTCCGACACCCACTTGCCCCATTTCCTCTTCCTCACGCCCCTGTACTGGGACTGGGAGGAGCTCGATGAGTTCGGACACTGCTCCTTCCCCGACTCGTCCATTGGTTCTTGCTTCTTGCAACGTGTCTCGATGGAGATGATGATCACTGAGATAGTGAGCTAGGAGTGTGGGATGCAATGCAGAAATAGATGTGATCTTGGTGAGTTTATATAGGCGATGGATGGAGAATGAGGGGGGCACTGTTGGACACAGCATGGATGTCACTTCATACGTACGCTGGCTACTATGTTAAGCTCATCATTTGCTTTCATGATTGGCGCCCAATAATAATGCCTTCCTGGCAATACACTGTGGGACGATCGCTCGATGTGCATGCCGTTGCTCTGACCACTTCACGGCTGTTGCTCCATATCTAACTACGTCGATCGATCGTGGGGAAGAGGCCTACATGCATGCACGCACATAAATAAAACTGTTGCGAGAGGACAGCAAAGGACGCTCAAAAGTTAATTAGCAGTACAGGCAGCAGGCTCGCTTGCCTTGTCACTCACAGTAATGGAGCAAAAGTGCACTGAAACAGGCAACGAAATTAGTTGTTGGAATGAATATCGTTGTCATTAAGTGATCCGTACGTGAAATTAGTTAATCCTTTCGAGTTTGGTTAATTACAAGCCGATATTGATCGTCGTCAGATTATCCGCGTGATTGCACCCTGAAAAAGAACTTCGTGACTATTTTCTTCGTTGTAAATTAAAAGACTTTTATTTATTTATATGTATATTTAAATTTGTATACATAATTAAAAGTTATCTAATTTGAAATGAAAAAAGTATTTACTAACTAGTCGGGGATTGGCTTGGTATAGATAGCCTGGTGTAGGTCCGTTGTGGTATGAGTCTATGAAGGAGGAACAGCCTGGAGTTGGACTATTTTTCTGACCTCTGACAGGCTGAGGGAGACGCATCGAGATCCGATCAAGATCATTTCTCAGGCACACGTACGGTTGGAGTAGCTTAGCTGTAGCGCGGATGATTAGGAATTCAAGAGGGGTGGATCCAGTCTAAACTGGGAAAGGGGGTATGCATCCGTGTAGGCCCCTTGACCGGAGGACGACACGTGTCCACTTCTGACCGTACTGCGAAAGATCCCGGGCCGTACGCCCGTACCTCCCCTCATCATGGTACGGTGTAATGACGCCTCCGTGTGATTGTCTCTTGGCACTTCCTCTGTTTTTTTTTTCTCCGCATATAAAGTTTAATCAAAGTCAATTTGATAAATTTTAACCAAATTTATATTAAAAAGTATCAACATTTACAACATCAAAATTATATCATATGAAAATTAATATCATGATGCTTCTAGTGATATTGGTTTTATATTATGGATGTTGATAGATTTTTCTGGGAAATTGGTCAAATTTTAACAAATTTGACTTTGACCAAATCTTATATGCGAAGTAAAAAGAAACGGAGGAAGTACTTGCCAAACGGAAACTATCAAATGTGAAATTCTCTCTCGGTTTCGGACAAGGCCAGAATAATTCTTGAGCACTGTTATTCAGAAGGAAGTACACTGTCATTGCGTCTCTGTCCTGCAAATTACACGAAATATAATCTCTCTCTTTTGCAAGATACACAAAAGTATAATCTAGGTAAGAGCAACTCTGTTAAACCTCTAAATTTGTAATATAGAGTTGTAAATCGCATAGAATAGATCCCGCAAAACGATCAAGTCGTAATCTTTCTTTGCAGGTTCTCTTATATTTCTCCTTCCACACCTTAAATATGCAGATTTTTTATCATTTTGCAAGTTCTCGTATAATGAAACTATAACCTGATCGACGCCGAAGAAGGCGGTCTGAAACTCGGCAACGATTGCTGAAACATGGCCGGAGCAAGCGGAGGATCTCGACAGCGGTCACCGGAGCCTCGCCGGAGTAGGCGAACTATCGGAGCCGGAGTGTCGCCGAAGCAAGCGGATGAGCTCGATAGCAGCAGCCGTAGTACACGAGCAACCGAAATATCATCAAAGTGTCGCAAGAGGAGCTCGATAACGATAAATCAATATTGCAATATACAATTTTAGCGTATCTGCTAGAGTTGCTCTTATAGAAACCAAAATGGAGAAGCGGAAATACAAACTTTTCTTTTCCTCTTTGGCGAACTAGCCCTAGCCGCCGCCAAGAGGCTAGCCATTCGGCGCCGTTTTCCGGCGGCTCTCCTCCGTCGACGGCCTCTTGGCTGTCGATGGCGAGGAGAGTCGTCGGATTTCACGCACCCGGATTCCTTTAGCTCGAGATTAAGACCTCGGTAGTTTTAGGGTTTCAGTTATTCTACGTTTTGACTTCGGTGAGGATGATGACATCGATGAATAAAAGTACTTTAGATCTTCTCATGACGCGGTGCTCTGCTCCGTGGTTGGTGATGGATCTTGGTGGCTATTTGTTCAAGCAGGGATGGTGTGACGGCAGCGACATTCCTGTGGTGGACATGTGTCCTCGGGTTTCGCCGTTGCGACGGTGTTTGCTCCAGCGCTCGCGTAGAGCTTGGGTGGTAGTCATGGAGCGGATGCAGATTATGGTCTGCGTTGAAGGCATCTGAAAGTCGGCAGATTGTGTGATGGAATCGCGGCTGGTGGTTGGCAGTTATGGTTTCCTTCTTCGATGTCTTTGTCGAGTAGAGGTGCCAGATCTTGAGTTTGATGGCGTGTCCGGAATGTTGCCCCGGTCTGATTCGTTCAACGGTAATGGATTCACCTTGGAGCCGCGTCGGGCTCGGATGAGAAGGTGATCCGTCATTTTTTCCTTTGGTGGCTGCTGTGGAGGTGTCAAAGGCAGATGACAGGCGATGGTGTCGAGCTCAAAGATTTTTTCGACCTCCTTTGTGCAAAGACTATTAATTCGTTGTTTTTTTAATTTTATCAGTTTAATATATACGTGACTTGTATTTTGATCTTTACTATATGAATGAGATACATATTACAAAAAAAAAGCGGAAATACCATCAAACCACATGGCCTATCGAACTTGACCATGCATCTAGGCATGATCTGCTCAACAGTATTGGCGATCTGAGCGGTATAAATACGTGAGACGTATCCCATGCGTGCTTGTCGTTGAACAGATTGGCATTACGCGCGTTTGCATGATTAATGAGTTAGGTAATTAATCAATCATTGCCTGGATAGGACCGTAGTGTAGGACCTTCAATTTTTCTTAAACAAACCAGGATGTTTAAATTGCGGTACTACTTTATTCGCTAATGTTTTATGAAAATATAAATATTTTAATATAGATTATTACATACATACTAAAACGCATTTCTATATTTCTGATTTAAAAAGCTTTCAAAACATCATATAATTGTGAACGAAGGCTGTAGCATTTTCGAGGGTGGAAAAAATAACCATGCAACGCAGATGTATCTACGCAAACAATAATCCTCGGCAGTCTTATTCGCGACGGCCTTCTTAGCTTCGATCAATGGCCTGCTCTTTCGTACAGCGTGCACGGAATGGGATTGCCGAAGGCAGCGACAAAGTATGGAACGACGGTGACATAGGTATTAGTTCGGCTAGATTTAAATCCGCAAACCGCGATGCACGCGTGTGCGCCGTGACGAGGCGTGCACGGAGGATGAGCGTGCGGGAGCTTTCACTTTTCTGTTACTTCAATAGCATGTAGAAGAGCTCATCTTATAAAGACTCCACCTTCGATGGGAGGACTAAACTTTGCACTACTCTACTCCATATCATATTTTATCCACATGGATCCTTAATGATTTTTTTAAAATTGTTAAATGGGTCCAAGGCCCATCCCTTATTTAACATGTTTGTGCAATATACAATATCCGTTGTGAAGATCAACGCTGAAAATACCGAAATCACTAATTAGAGAGTACTCGTGCCTACAAACAACGCGTGCGCGCCAAGTGACGCGCTCTGGTGCTTTTCCGTTTTTCTTGTTTTTAGAGGCATGAGTGTCTCTTGCAGAGGCACGATAATGCCTTTTCTTGAGGCACAATAATGCCTCTCGCGGAGCTTTGTACGGGAGGCACGATAGTGCCCTTATCTGAGGCACGATTGTGCCTCTTTTAGAGGCACCGAGCACGACTCATGCCTCCCGCGAAGCCACGATCGTGCCTTTTTTTTGAAAAAAAAATCGATTTTTTTCTTCACCAAAATGTATAGAAAAAACATGCGAAAACCAAACAAATCGAAAAAAATCAATTTTAAACATTAAAAACACGTACACAAAAATAAAAAACGAAATCCCGAAGGATCGCTGTAAGCGCGACACATGACGTTGTTCGTTGGAGTGGGTTGCGAACGAGTACTCCCTCTAAAAATACCGTGCTACCGTCGGTCGAAACGATAAGAGGCACGCACGGGCACGCTGTTGCGCCGCGCTTTAGCTTGTGGCCGGAGGTCGAACAACGTCGGGCGTAGGGCCTCGATCGATCCATCCATCCGACTTATCGCTTCTGACAGTGAATTCGGGTGATCTTCCCCTCGCATGAGAGCCTCCGCATGGCCGCCAAGAGCGCTAGCTGTACTCTTCCGTTGCATCAAACTGCGGTCTCGGTGCGGGAAGCTGTGGAGGTTGACCGCTCCTTTGGTTCTCTAGTCGATTCCTACGTCCTGCTGGAAGACGTGTCGCCGAAGATGCGGAATGCGGCGATGCTCATGGCGTTTGGTGAACTGATCGGGAAGCCTATCTGTGTTGACTCTGACTCCCTTGGCCGCCTGGTGCCGTCCGAATGTTGTTCAGTCTGCGCAACCCTTCCATGGTTAAAGGTTTCGTTGAGTTTGTTCCGTACCGGAAGGCGTTCCGTATCAAAGTTCGGTTGGAGGATGCCCCTGCGCCCCCTGATGCTGCTGTTCCCAACCCTCCTCCTCCCAATGACCCGATCCAGGGAGAGAACCTGTTCAGCGAGAGTAAAGGGGCCTCGGGTGAGCCCTTTACTCCCAGGGAGTGGGAGGCGCTTGGCCCACGTCTTCAAGAGCTCTATCCTAACCGCAGGCCTGTTAGTAGCAACGATCCTAAAGGTAAGGCGGCTGCTGAGGAGTCGCCTGATGTCAATGCTGCCTTTCCTTCATCCTCCCAAGCCCTTGCTCAGGCTCCTCCTCCGGCTCCCTCTATGCCTCCCGCGGACTCGCCTAGAGGTCTCCGCTCTCCAACCTCTGTTGTGCTCGAACCACCCTACCCGGGCGGCCTCGCCTTCTCTCTCGGATGTTCTGGATTCACCTTCTAGGGTGGTTGTGGAGGATGATGGCCTGCGGCCTGCGGGCTCGCGTCGACAGAAAACTGTCAAGAAGACTTCTGCCACAGCTCAGGCCCGCAAGGAAGCAGCTGCGTCGAAAATCTCCGGTTCGGGCCTCTTCCGCTCCCTCAACATGGATGAGGCAGGGGAGGGACCCGTGGATGGCCCTCCGTCCCCTGCTCCGGTCCCTTCCCCGGCTCCGGCCTCGGCTTCGGTGTCTCTCAAGACGCCCTTCTCCACTGCTCGCAAGAGTAGGAGGGTGGCTGACGCTGGGACCCCGGTTCATCTGCGTGCGGAGCTGAGGAAGGCGGCTCGGGACACTGTCGTGATCGGTATGTCTCCCTTTCCCCTAAACGTACGGTTTTGTCTGATTTCCCGGTTGAACATTTTGTTAATGTGGCGTCCGATGCGGGTTTATCTCTGGGATCGGATCTCCCCGCGGCTTCGGCCCTTCTCTCGGTTCTCCGTGCGAACGAGTTGGCTCAAGCCAGCCTCGCCAAAGCTGCGGAAGCCGCGAAGGCTTGTTCCTCTTCTTCTCCCAACCCGCTGGGTTCTCCTGGCCCTCAAGGTCTTGGTAGAGGCCAAACCTCGAGGGGCCCTCGCCTGGGGGCGCGCGCTAAGAAGCAGCTCTCTGCTAATATCCCCCGACGTTCTAGTCTTCGTATCCGTAATTTATCTACCAAATGAAAATTATTTTCTGGAATATTCGGGGTTTTGGCGCTAGGGGGCGTCGGAACCAGCTTCGTGACCTTCTCTTCGATGAGCATATCGACATTCTCTGTCTTCAAGAGACAAAACGTGAGAATTTTTCGTTGACGGATTTTAATGGTTTAGGGGGCTCGGACTTTATCTGGAACTTGGTGGCATCCGTTGGTTCTGCCGGTGGGATTCTTATTGGCTCTCAGAATGATTTATTTGATGTTTCGAACGTTCTGGTTTCCGAATTTTTCCTCTCCCTTAGGCTGACCTGCCGGGTCTCCTCGGTTTCCTGGGACCTCGTTTCCGTTTATGGGCCTTCGGATCACACTCTCTCTGCTCGTTTCTTGGAGACATTGGACGTTCATCTCTCGAACCAAACTTTTTCTGTGCTCTTGGGTGGGGACTTTAACCTCCTTCGCTTTCCCTCCGAGAAAAGTTCGGAGCATTTCTGTGCGGCAAGGGCCGAGGCTTTCAACGGTCTGATTGCTGACCATGCTCTTCGTGAACTTCAGCGTTCTGGGGCCCGTTACACCTGGTCGAACCACCAAACCAACCTTGTCCGATCGGTGTTGGACAGGGCGTTTTGCTGTGTTGGTTGGGAGGCGATCTATCCTCGATGTTCCTTGCTGGCTATCCCTTCGGTTGGGTCTGACCATACTCCTCTTGTGTTGGATTCGGGAGGTGGGATGCGGCCCCCTCATAGATTCAGGTTTGACTCTTCCTGGCTTGGCTGTGAGGGTTTTGTCCCGTTGGTCTCTTCCAAGATCCTTGGCCTCCTCGCTTCACCTCATCGTTCCTTCGGCCCGCTAGACGATTGGCGCTTCTGTTCGAGGGGCCTGAGACAGTTCCTTAGAGGATGGGGAGCCAATAAGGCGATCTGTGACCGTGCGGTCAAGGCCGAACTGCTCAGTAAAATTAAAGCCTTGGACGCGCTGGCGGATTCGGTGGGTCTTGATGCGACTGGTTGGAGCCAGCGTTACGAGATTGAGAGCTCGCTGCTCGAGGTTCATTCCACTGAAGAAGAATTTTGGAGGCAGCGTGGTCGCATCTCTTGGGTGCTTAAAGGCGATTCCCTCACTGCTTACTTCATGGCCATTGCTAATGGCCGTCGCCGTCGGTGTCTTATTTCTAGGCTGCTCATTGATGGAGAGATTTGTGAAGACTTTGAAACTATTACCTCCCATATTACACAGTTCTATTCTTCTCTTCTTGCGGCTCGCCCTGATGTGGGTGTTCTCCTTTGTGGATCCTTCTGGCCGGAGGAGGCTCGGGTCTCGCATGAGGACAACTATGCCCTCATGCTCCCTTTGTCCGATGAGGAGATCGACATCGCGGTGTTTTCTTCTAAGGCTAACTCTGCCCCGGGTCCGGATGGCTTCTCTATCACCTTCTTCCAGAAATTCTGGGCTTCTATTCGCTTTTTGGTTTATGCTATTATTCAGGGTTTTTGTTTGGGTACCGTGGATATCTCGAGACTCAACTACGCTACCCTCTCCCTGATCCCTAAGGTTAAAGGAGCTGACAATATCAAACTCTTTCGACCTATTGCGCTTATTAATAATCTTGCTAAGTTCCCTTCTAAAGCGTTCGCCTCTCGGTTGGGTCCGATTGCTCACAAAGTGATTAATCACAATCAATCTGCGTTTATTAAGGGGCGGTTCATCCTGGACAGTGTCCTCAGCCTCCATGAGGTGCTTCATGAAATTAAACGGTCTAGAATCAACGCGATTGTGCTCAAATTAGACTTCAAAAAGGCTTACGATTGTGTGAGTTGGTCGTTCCTTCGTGATGTCCTCTTGGCTAAAGGATTTGATGGCGCGTACGTCCATCGTGTCATGCAATTGGTTACTGGGGGCCACACTGCTGTTTCGCTTAATGGCTGTGTGGGCCCTTTCTTTCCTAATGGCAGAGGCCTTAGGCAAGGCGATCCTATCTCTCCCCTGCTCTTCAATTTCGTGGCTGATGCCCTTTCCGGCATCCTTGACCGTGCGGCCGGAGCTGGCCACATCTCTGCGGTTCTCTGCCCCCTTCTCCCTTCGGGGCTCACCCACCTCCAATATGCTGATGATACGGTTATCTTGGTGGAAAATAATAATCTTTGTCTCTCTAACCTCAAATTCCTGTTGCTTTGCTTTGAGGCCTTGTCGGGCCTCAAAATTAACTTCTCTAAAAGTGAGATTTTCGCGCCCGGGTGTTCCTTTGAGGAAGGGCTTAGAGTTTCTTCCCTTATGAACTGTGCTCTGGGGAGCTTCCCTTTCCGGTACCTTGGGATCCCGGTCTCGCAGGACCTGGTCTCGGCTAAAGTGTTGGCTCCGCTGGTTCGTAAGGTTGGTAATAGGGTGCTACCTTGGCGGGGTAGACATCACTCCTCCACCGCCAAAGTCTGTCTGATTAATGCTTGCCTTTCCTCCCTCCCTACCTACACCATGGGGTTTTATCGGCTTCCTGGCTCTATCCATGAAGGCTTTGACAAACACCGTAGTGGTTTCTTCTGGAACGCGGCTGATAACCGGAGGAAATACCGTTATGTGAAGTGGAAATCGATGTGCCTCCCCAAGTGCATGGGGGGACTGGGCATCATCAATTCTGCGGTTATGAATGACTGCCTCATTACGAAATGGTGGTGGAAAATTTGCTCGGGCAGCACGGACGCCTTTTGGTTTAAGCTTCTGAAGGCTAAATACTTCCCTAACTCTTCTCCTCTCCTCTTTTCTGCTGCGGGAGGATCCCAGTTTTGGCGCTCCTTGTGCAGACTTCGGGACACCTTGTTGGGAAACGTAGTAGAAAACAAAAAAATTCGGCCTACGAATCAAGAACCCAAGATCATCCAAGAAGATTGCATACAAGGTTTTAGGTCATGGCTCACCAACCTATGTAGCAGAAGTAGAGTTGGTGAAGCTCGTGGACGTAGTGGAAGTAGATCTCGCAAGTTCTCCCACGAACAGTCCCTCGATCAATCCCACGAACAAGTCCCGCGATCTAGTCCCACGGATAAGTCCCATGAACAAGCTCCTCGAAGAAGGGTCGAAGGTACGACCCCTCCATTAGTATCCACACATCCCGTAGCAGAAATCCAGCAGCGCTCCGCCGTCCAGAGATGAACGCCACCGAGAAAACTAGAGGGAGAAAATCCTAACGGATTCCGATCTAGAACAGCGTCTAAACCGGGGTCTAAAAGTGGAGCAACGGGGTTTAGAGGAGGGAGGGTGGCACATAGACCTTGGGGACAAGTTGTGCTGCGCCCCCCACCCCTCCCCCACATTATATAGGTGGCCAAGAGGCCCTTGGGGCGCAATAAGGGGGGTGGGGAGTCCAACTTGGACTCCCAAACCTCCCAAACCTTCCCACCGGAAACCTGCCATATTGGAGAGTTGGACTTTCCACCTGGAGGGGGATTCCTTCCCCTTGGTGTGCCCCCACCCCTTGGCCGGCCAGGGCAGCCTAGGTGGCTTGCCCCCCAAGGCTAGGGGCGCAGGGGAGTGGGTGGTACTGTCCGGAACCTTCTGGAACCTTCCATGACCTTCTAGAAGCTTCCAGGACCTTCCGGGACATACCGGGACCGTTTCGGGACATTCCGGACACTTCTGGAGCACTTCCAGGACCTTCCGAGACCGTTCTCGGACGTTCCGGAGCCATCCGGATAGTTTCCAAGACCATCCGAGTTACAGTTTAAGCCACCGGATGACCGCGAAGGTTGTCGGGACGCCCAGCGATTATCCGGAAACTATTCCGGTTGATCCAGGACTTCCCCAGTACCATTCTCATATGTTCCGGAACCACCTGGGACTACTCCAGAGTGATCCGAACATAACCTTAAATACCCAGAACTACTTCTGGTGCCCTTATGAACAATTCCATAAATCTCCGGAACTACTTCCGGTACCCGTATGAACTATTCTGCTTTGCTTCCACTAAACCTTCTACCATACTAGTATTCTAACAGACTACTGCTCGTTAAGTGTGTGACCCAATAGGTTCGGTATAATGCGGACATGACTCAGAACATCTTCCGGACATAGGTCAACAGCCTTTTGTCAATAGCCAATAATCAACAGCGGAGCCATGGACACCCATGTTGACTCCCGCACATACACGAAGAAACTTCGAGTGAACCATTATGTTTATTCATGTACCATTCCCTTTGCTTCGTGATATATGAAAAAGTTAGAGGAGAGAAGTTTGGCACCCATGTGTAACAACTTCTTGAACACAAGCCACTCGTTATCCTCTTTGCTCGTTTGTCCATTTTCTCGTTATCGTATTCCGGTATCCCCGTGACTGAATCACAATGCGTCTGGCCAGACTATAATGGATACCATCATACCGAGTGGACCCGAAGTGAATATCTTCTTCATCGTGAAGGAGCAAATCCCATTCTTGAACTATCACAGTCACTAGCCACACCATCTGACATACCCAGAACTTATTTTACTACTTCCCATTTACGGGAGGATTCATCTAAGAACCAAAGCATGTCTTCCTGTGTGAAGCAACTCGATACTCTCATGGTCTAAGGAATTACGTATATGAAAACATTTCATGATATGACTTATAACGTAGTTACGATGTGATCTCTAAGTATATCATTCAATACTGGGGTCGGTTCAACATCATTGTTCTGCTAACAATATGTTCCCATTACTACTGACATCCTTGTTACAAGAACAATGTCTATGATTAAGAAAACGTAATCATCAGTTAGCACATGAGCTGGTCTTAGAGGCTAAACCAGGAACTCTTGGTGTTTACATTTCCACACATGCAAATGAGTTTTCTTCTGAATCTCATAGTCAGGGTCATTGCAATTATAGCACAGAAATATAAACATTAATTACGAACGTGGAAATATATATATAATAACATTTTATTATTGCCTCTAGGGCATATTTCCAACAGTCTCCCACTTGCACTAGAGTCAATAATATTGTCAGCGCTTGAGCACTTTACACCTATGGCATACCGGTGTAATAAATGCCTCATTTGTGGTATAGACCTCATCTTCGGATCTGACGTTTCAGGCCCGTTTGTATCTTGCATATCTTCGCGTTTTCACGCTATCATAAAATTCACTAATTTTATCAGTTTAGCTTTGTATATGTTTGAATCATTTGGTAGGACCTTGGTTCCTTAGAATAAGTCCTGAAATCATTCATCAATGTTCCATGAGCTTCAAGCATCTAGGAAACCATACCATGTTCATAAATGAACTGATGATTCAAAATACCCTCCCTTGTTACTTCTTTAAGCAACAATATACTTTTCCTCTGTTATAGAATTCGCCACAGTATCTAACTTTAACACAGTTCCTTCATACTGTGCCACCCTTATGTGTGAAACACATAATCCCAATTAAAATCGAAAGCCGATCGGAGTAAGTATGAAGACTGAATTGGTGTAACTGTTTACATCAAAATTCAGCTGGTGTAACTTGTTACAACGAGCTCTTCATTATCTCCATTTTCCGAGAAACATATCTTATCTATCATAAGTTTAACTTTTCACTGTTTGTCCAATGATCAACATGTTGATCACTTTGGTATCTTGCTCACAACCTTTTGGAGCACTGGACATATCTGGTCGTTTTACATATTATGGTGTACATGATTAATCCGAACACACATGTGAGTGGAATTCAATTCATGTGTTTTGCTTATCTGTGTTCATGAACACTGATTTCCGCAAACAACTTTTCACCGTGACCTCGGCAAGAACATCCTTCTTGGCGTTTTCATACTAAACTACTTTAGTATCATGTCAACATGTAACGTTGGATTTAGCATGATCAAGCACTTACTATCTGCGTAGATCAATGTGCTCAATACAAATGCTATATTAGCCCAAGTTCTTCAACTGAAAACTATTTCCAATGAAGTCCTTATTCGTGTCAAGAAATTTATATAATTTCCAATCAACAATATGTCATCTACATAAGATTTTAGAAATATCATTCAGCTCCCACTTACTTTCTTGAACATTCAAGCATCTTCGTTATTCCTGATGAAAACAAACTCTTTTGGCAATTTCATCATAACGAAAATTCCAACTCCATTATGCTAGCTCCAGTCCATCACTGGATATCCAAGGCTTGCATCTATTTTAGCATCCTTTGAATCGACAAAACATTCCGGTCGTATCACGTATACGTCCTTTGTTATATTTCCATGTAGGAACTTTGTTTTGACGTTCATTCTACCATATCCTATAAATGAGATATGTAGTAATTGCTAGTATAACCCGAACTGACTAAAGCATTTCTACGGTCGACACTATTTCGCCGTAGTCAACCTTTGAACTTGCTAGAAAACAATTTTCCAACGAGTTGAGCTTTATGGATAAAACAATTTCATCCGAATCAATTATAGATCCATATATATATTCTTCAGACTTTTAGTCTTTCCGAGGGTCTACCAAGTTCAAAACTTGACTTACTTCCATGGATACTATCTCGGATTATTTGGCATTTAGCCAAATCCCGGAGTCAGGGCCCATCAACGCTTCTTTGTATATCACAGGTTTATCATTGTCGAACAACAATATCTTGTTTTACATATCATGAATGTTTGTACGATTTTTGTCTAACCTGTGTGGTTCAGCTGCGCACTCCTCTGAAGATTCAACAATCTTTGACAAGTTGCACTGTCCTCCCACTCACTCTTTTGTAAGAAACTATTTTTCTTCAAAACACATTGTTCTTAACAGCAAACAGTTTTGCTTTTGTGTAGTGATAGAGGAATACCAAAACTTTTGGCATAACCTTAACAAAGTAGCACTTATCTGATTTGGGGTTTTGAGTATGTCAAACATATGCCTCATATACCCAAATTTTAAGAAAAGACAACATGGTTTTAACAGTCCATACCACATCTAATATGGTGTCATTTCAACAGATTTGATGATGCTCTTTTCAGTGTAAAAGCCGTAGTCACTAACGCATAACTTTAATAAGTATAATGGCAAATTGATAAACGTCATATTTGATCTTACCGTGTCATACATGGCTTGATTACATCTCTCGAACACTTTACTCATATTGGTGTTCCGGGAGACGCAAGTTATGACACTTCTTCACAACTCATCAGACGTTCGCTAAACTTGTAACTCAAATATTACTTTCTACAATCTAATTTGCAGAAGCTTTATTTTCTTGTTACAATGAATTTCTATTTCACTCTAAAATTCCTTAAACATTTCAAAGATTTCAGAAGTATGTCTCTATTGAACAGATATCCACATATCTACTTCAACTCATGAGTGAAGATAGGGAATCCACTGCACACAACTACACTTATTGGACTACACACATCATCATGTATGATTACCAATGGTTTAGTTGCCCGTTCATGTATGGCCTATCAACGGTGTTTTAGTCACATTACTTCGAGACAAAGATCGCAAGCGTCAAGTGATTCATAATCATATGACTCGAAAGTCCATCACTTATGGAAATTCTTCATGCATGTTATGTCACTTGTGATAAACGGCAGTGCCACATCTATGTGGTATTTCTGTCAGTCTTGCGACGTTTAGGATCAGTGTTATGGATGTTTAGTATTATTATCAAGATTCATAACATACAACCTATTCATAATGGAAGTATGGCCTTTACGTTATTCATAGCTTTGAACAACTCTCTTGCAACAAACATGATTCAAAATGATGTTTTGCAACAAGGCTAAAGTGTAGTAACAATTTACTCAACTCTAAAATGAATTATGAAGATAATCATAGAGTCAACACACGACATAGTAAACCTTTTACCGTGTTCCCAAGCGTGTCAAAACTCATCATTAGCTGGTCATAAAGGCCATAGTATTTCTTGCATCGAGTTGCAACAATATGCAATCGATGTGATATTCCGGTGATCAACAGTTTAATCACAATATACAGAATCCACAATTAACTGCTTAATCATGATTCCCAAGAATTACATCTCTTGACCAACAATGAATTCATCTATAACTCCGTATGACTATCATTTCTGAGCTGGTTATTCCAGTCTTTTTTTGTTTTGCCTTTATACGTATCATAGTTCTATTT
The DNA here is from genome assembly GCA_950022295.1 of Bromus sterilis. Classification (NCBI taxonomy): domain Eukaryota; kingdom Viridiplantae; phylum Streptophyta; class Magnoliopsida; order Poales; family Poaceae; genus Bromus; species Bromus sterilis. The sequence goes on along the minus strand of OX465596.1, from coordinate 80,045,972 downwards.
CCAATGTCACTCCTACTCACAGAAGCTCACATATGATCAAGGATGGCGCAGGCCATGGACTTTCTGGCGTGTAAGTCTTACTAACACCCTATGGAACTTCCTTTCCCTTAATCCTCATCATCATATGATCATTGTTCTTCTGGATCCCACACTTATCAGTTTTGTTTAGAGCACAATGAACATTTTCACTAATGCTTACAATCATACATTGTACTAGATATCTTATATCCAACATTAATTGTCTTACTACTGAAAACTTATTTTTCAGTTCCATGAATATAATATAACTGTCCCAAACTTTTCGAAGTTCGGGTTTCATGGTGGTGAAGACAATGCACTTAGCTGTCGTGGAATTCTAGCATTTTGGATTATGGACATAAGTCACATCATCCATAGCATCAGCGGGAGAGCATCAAAAATTTGCGATAGGACAAGCTCCTTCTCGACACTATTGAGGATAGTCCTCACAATACGGTACCAATCGTAAAGTTTTTACCAGATAAAACAGTTAATCAAAATCAATTGGGAAGGTGGTAACGCGAGCCATTATTCTACAACGATAATGCAAATACTAAGACTTTGTTCATAATTAAGTTGCACTTGTGATTAAACAATTTAATTACTTAGTGCGCTCCCACTAAGATCAATATCTCTCGTAATTGATGCTGGAGTGATTCAAGATCCAACCCAATCGTCCGCCATTGATGTGACATCACTGATGACTTAGACTGGACCGGTAGGCCAACTTGCCAATCACGCCAAAGGTGATTCTTGTTCATCTTTCGATGGGCGTGTTCCGGTAGCAAACTTTTATCCAAACCGTCAAGATAACCAAGTGTAATGTGCTGTGTGTTCTTTTAACACACCCGTCTTTTATGCGTCACACCGTGTGCACCCATGTGACATGACCTGCTCCGATGTGAAACATAGTATAGACGGTGCTACAGTTGGAAGAACACTATCAACTTGATATTGTTTTGCGAGAGATCACCCTAATAAAATATGACTATCGCGCAACAAACAAGGGTGCATCAAAGGGATAAACATCACAGGCAGTTCATAAAATTTTGTGATATAGTATAGCCCTTTGCTTCGTGAAGTCTTCATTGTCTTCACGTCGTCGTGGTTGAAGTCACCGTGTCCACCAACTTTGTCCTTGGCGCCGGGAACATCACCACGGCTTCCGGCATGTGCGTCGGGGTCCACCTCCGCATCGTGGATCATCACCTTGCATCTATCTATTGCTTTGCCTCAAGCTAATAAACAGTTCTGGCACGCAGGCCATAATTAAGTGACAATCATATGACTCCAGTCATCATGCCGTACCACGAAACGCAGGTCGCGAATAAATATTACATCATATAGCATCTCATACAAACACATTGCAAATCTTGAAGGCTATACCACATCACATGCATACTCTGCAAAAACGAGTTAGATCGCCATCTACACGGGTTGTTGAAACTTTTATCGTGGTTGTTAAGAAGGTTTACAAGGCAAACGAGAAACCCTAGATAAAACAAAACACGATACTTCTTTTGTTGCTAGTTTAACATACGGGGTGCGTGCAGCAACTAATGCCACAAGCCAAACTTCGTTCAACGCGTGACCCCCGTGTGGATTTGAGTTCATAAAATCCACAAGCCCCTCCATGTTAAATCTTCTATTGCGAGATTAAGATGAGATCCAAGGAGTTTGATGTAGACCATGATCAAGGCAACCAGCATACTGAAAGCAGCATAGAGGGATCGATGGAAAACTCAATCCTTGTAGCAAAACCTCAACTTGCCATCAAGCATAGAAAAAATCACATGACAGGGAAGCAACAAGAAAATCAATGCCTCATATCACACATATGATCTAGACCTAAACATGCATCTAATCAAGGATCGCTCATGATACCACTGTTGGGAAACGTAGTAGAAAACAAAAAAATTCGGCCTACGAATCAAGAACCCAAGATCATCCAAGAAGATTGCATACAAGGTTTTAGGTCATGGCTCACCAACCTATGTAGCGGAAGTAGAGTTTGTGAAGCTCGTGGACGTAGTGGAAGTAGATCTCGCAAGTTCTCCCACGAACAGTCCCTCGATCAATCCCACGAACAAGTCCCGCGATCTAGTCCCACGGATAAGTCCCATGAACAAGCTCCTCGAAGAAGGGTCGAAGGTACGACCCCTCCATTAGTATCCACACATCCCGTAGCAGAAATCCAGCAGCGCTCCGCCGTCCAGAGATGAACGCCACCGAGAAAACTAGAGGGAGAAAATCCTAACGGATTCCGATCTAGAACAGCGTCTAAACCGGGGTCTAAAAGTGGAGCAACGGGGTTTAGAGGAGGGAGGGTGGCACATAGACCTTGGGGACAAGTTGTGCTGCGCCCCCCACCCCTCCCCCACATTATATAGGTGGCCAAGAGGCCCTTGGGGCGCAATAAGGGGGGTGGGGAGTCCAACTTGGACTCCCAAACCTCCCAAACCTTCCCACCGGAAACCTGCCATATTGGAGAGTTGGACTTTCCACCTGGAGGGGGATTCCTTCCCCTTGGTGTGCCCCCACCCCTTGGCCGGCCAGGGCAGCCTAGGTGGCTTGCCCCCCAAGGCTAGGGGCGCAGGGGAGTGGGTGGTACTGTCCGGAACCTTCTGGAACCTTCCATGACCTTCTAGAAGCTTCCAGGACCTTCCGGGACATACCGGGACCGTTTCGGGACATTCCGGACACTTCTGGAGCACTTCCAGGACCTTCCGAGACCGTTCTCGGACGTTCCGAAGCCATCCGGATAGTTTCCAAGACCATCCGAGTTACAGTTTAAGCCACCGGATGACCGCGAAGGTTGTCGGGACGCCCAGCGATTATCCGGAAACTATTCCGGTTGATCCAGGACTTCCCCAGTACCATTCTCATATGTTCCGGAACCACCTGGGACTACTCCAGAGTGATCCGAACATAACCTTAAATACCCAGAACTACTTCTGGTGCCCTTATGAACAATTCCATAAATCTCCGGAACTACTTCCGGTACCCGTATGAACTATTCTGCTTTGCTTCCACTAAACCTTCTACCATACTAGTATTCTAACAGACTACTGCTCGTTAAGTGTGTGACCCAATAGGTTCGGTATAATGCGGACATGACTCAGAACATCTTCCGGACATAGGTCAACAGCCTTTTGTCAATAGCCAATAATCAACAGCGGAGCCATGGACACCCATGTTGACTCCCGCACATACACGAAGAAACTTCGAGTGAACCATTATGTTTATTCATGTACCATTCCCTTTGCTTCGTGATATATGAAAAAGTTAGAGGAGAGAAGTTTGGCACCCATGTGTAACAACTTCTTGAACACAAGCCACTCGTTATCCTCTTTGCTCGTTTGTCCATTTTCTCGTTATCGTATTCCGGTATCCCCGTGACTGAATCACAATGCGTCTGGCCAGACTATAATGGATACCATCATACCGAGTGGACCCGAAGTGAATATCTTCTTCATCGTGAAGGAGCAAATCCCATTCTTGAACTATCACAGTCACTAGCCACACCATCTGACATACCCAGAACTTATTTTACTACTTCCCATTTACGGGAGGATTCATCTAAGAACCAAAGCATGTCTTCCTGTGTGAAGCAACTCGATACTCTCATGGTCTAAGGAATTACGTATATGAAAACATTTCATGATATGACTTATAACATAGTTACGATGTGATCTCTAAGTATATCATTCAATACTGGGGTCGGTTCAACATCATTGTTCTGCTAACAATATGTTCCCATTACTACTGACATCCTTGTTACAAGAACAATGTCTATGATTAAGAAAACGTAATCGTCAGTTAGCACATGAGCTGGTCTTAGAGGCTAAACCAGGAACTCTTGGTGTTTACATTTCCACACATGCAAATGAGTTTTCTTCTGAATCTCATAGTCAGGGTCATTGCAATTATAGCACAGAAATATAAACATTAATTACGAACGTGGAAATATATATATAATAACATTTTATTATTGCCTCTAGGGCATATTTCCAACACACCTTCCGCTCTTTTGTTCGTTTTTCGGTTAAAGACGGTTCTGCGGTGCGCTTCTGGCTTGACCTTTGGTCACCTGTGGGCCGCATTTGTGATGTGTTCCCGGTTCTGCTTTCCTTTTGTCCCAAGCCGGACATCTCAATCTCTGAGCTGGCTGCGGCAAACTGGGACTTTGGGTTTCGCAGACTGCTCTCTCCTTCTGAGTTGGAGGATTGGCAACGGCTTGTTGGCCTTCTTCCGGTACTCTCGGAGGGTAGGGACGAGGTCGTCTGGACTCTCGCCAGATCGGGTGTGTTTTCGGTTAAATCTCTTTATGCTGAGCTTGTGGCTGGAAGACGAACTTCCCGTTTCTCTCCGGTCTGGAAAGCGCGCATCCCCCCTAAGATCAAGGTCTTTTTGTGGCAGGCGTTTAAGTTGAAGTTGCCGTGCTCTGAACAAATTCATAAGCGTAATCCGGCTCGATCGGCGTACTGCGTAATCTGTGGAGTTACGGAGGACACCGTACGCATCTTCTTCCATTGTACGCTTGCTAAGTTCATGTGGAGTTGCTTCCGGGAATGGTTAGGTAACTCGTGGAACCTCGAACTTTTGGGGAGGTTCGAGGCTTGGTTCGCCCTCTGTCTGCCCGCTTCCGGCGTCTTTTCTGGACTGTTTTTGCTGCGGCTTGCTGGGTGTTGTGGAACATTCGTAACAAATTAACTATCGAGCATATTTTCCCTAAGCACCCAGCGTCTTTTATCTTTAAACTAATCGGCTGTCTACAGATCTGGAAGCCGCTATGTAAGAGTACTGACCTGGAGGACTTGGAGACGATCATTTCAAGAATGAAGACCACAGCTGCTGCTTGTCTTCCGCCTCGCCAGTGACTCCATTTCCTCGGTGGTGGCCTAGGCAACTCTGTTGCGCGTTCTTCTGCTCTTAGATCCTCGTCCCTCTCTTCGGCCTGCGTGCCTGGTTGGCCTTGGGCCTGTAAGAATTTTCTTGTTGTATTGACGCTACTTTGCCTTGGTTCGTGGGCCTGCTGTGGCGTGGTGTTTGACCCGTACTGTTGTGTCAGTTGTGAACTCGTTTCGGCCGGTTTTGGCTTTATTTATAAAGTCGGGCAATAGCCTTTTATCTAAAAAACTTATCGCTTCTGCTGCCCGACGGCGATATACACGGCCGGGCCCTATAACGGAAAGCAGATGCAACCGGTCGAGCCAAAAGCAGGTACCAGGAGCAACAAGCCGCGCGTGGGGCGCGTCCGTACGTGCCTCTCGCTACTATCCAAGCGCATATCGATCGCGTGCCCGTGCGTGCGATGCATCCATCTCCATCTCCATCTCCATCTGCATCTCGATGACTCCATCCATTCCACGACAGATTGAGGCCCTGTTTGGATTGGCGTTTTCATTCCAGATACAACTGTAAAAAAATACACGTCTTGTTCCGTCGTTTCATTTCCGGCCGGAAATTGCGTAGCGGACCGTAGAACACAGGTGTAAAATAAATACCTCTGTAACAAAAACACCGATTCCAAGCGCAGCCTGAGGCTTTGTTTGGCAGCAGTGTTTGTAAGTGGAAGCCCGTGTTAATTACCAGCCCAATCCGTTACTCGAAATTACACTCCGAAGCTCGTTTGGCAGCCTGGTTTGAAGAGATGGAAGCCCGTGTAAAACCCTAGAAACCCGTCGGGTTCGCGAGTATTCCAGCCGCAAGGGGGCACTCGCGTTTTTTCCTCTCGCGGCGGCGGGCGGACGCGAGGAGGAGAGTTCTTGCTCGGCGGCGGGCAGACGCGACGACGAGGAGGAGCTCTCGCGCTGCGGCGGTGGCCCGGGATCGAGGAGGAGGAGCTCTCGCGCAGCGGCGGCCCGGGATCGAGGAGGAGGAGCTCTCGCGCGGCGGCGGCGGCCCGGGATCGAGGAGGAGGAGCTCTTGCGCTGCGTTCTCCCGTCGTTCTCTCCGGTACGAACCTTCCGATCTCCAACTCCACTAGTTTCGTTGAGGTCTTCTCCCGCATCGACCACAAGTCTGACCCGATGTATGGAGGAGGGAGAGGCCCATGATGATCTTGCTGCCCTAGAGAAGGCCGTGAGCAAGTTGGTGCTGGGCACCACCTGAAATTTTCTTGCAAATAGGTCACTGGCAGCAGAGCTCTAGCTATGAGCGCGGGAAGTAGTGGCGGGATGGATCTGGCCATGCTGGCCGGCAACTTCAAATCCTGACGGTGTTCCCCTATTTGGCTCTGAATTTAATCTGTAACCACAGTGCAAAAAATTGGGCGTGTGTGGTTACAATCTACACTATAGATTCAGTATATGAGTTTAGCAATCTTTATACCAATTCTACACTATAGATTCAGTATACAGATTTATCAAGTTTTGGTGTAACACTTTGGCATTTTCAATCATTGAAAAAATCAATTGAAGTGGTCCGTAGAACTTTCAGTTCAGTTATAGTTTAGTTATCCAACTATTCTCATGCTTACTTGTACTTGTACATGACCGGCTAGCTCTTCAGGTCTTCCTTATCCTCTCGTACGAGCCTAGGTTTGTAGGGATTATATCTGAGCACCGAGCTACCTGAACTGTGTATATGTACATCTGATGCTAATTGAATCAATGTCAGTTGCATCCCAATCAATGTCAGTTGCATCCCAGTCTCTCTAGTACATCTGATGCTAATTAGGTCTAGTACTTGCGCTTGTGTAGTTGACATGCCAAAGGCCCAGTGGAACCAAGGACTTGAGAAGTCTTTGGTAGATTTGCTTCATGAGCATGATGATCCATGTTCTAGAGGTGACAATGGATGGGAAAGTGAAACTTGGAACCATATGGTCAAGTTATTCAATGCTCGCAATGGTGTGAACTTTACAAAGTTCCAGATTAAAGATAAGGAAAAAGAAATGAAAAGGGACTACAGGCTACTAAAGGAGGCTCGCAGACAAAGCGGTGTTAGTTGAGATGATGTCAGATGCACGATTGTTGCGGATGCAAACCTTTGGGAAAACATGATCATAGTAAGTTATTTTACCAACATTGCAACTTCCATGCTTGAAGTTAGTATTTTTTTCTGGTATTAACTGTTTTACTCTTCTTGTTTGTAGACATGGAAAAGGATTGAAAATTTCAGGAGCGGATCTTTCCCCCTATATGAGAGGCTAGCAGAATTATATGATGGTAAGCTGCATAGAGTTCTGAGTAATCAATCACCACCATCGCAATGTGTAACTAGCTAGAATGTTAAGCTGTGCTACCAGTATGCATGCCCTGCAAATATCATTCTACCGCCATATACTAGTTACTTATAAGCTACTGCATATATTTGAAAATTTCCTTTTCTTATGCCTCCACAGAGCTCATCTTCCTAGAAATATTGTATATCTTGGTCATCTATTTTCTTTATAATTAATTATATTTTTCTTGCTAGTTTGAACCTGAGGTGTTTACTTTAAATTAAATAACACCGGTTTGATTCTGTTCTGCACTTGCAAAGCTAGCAAGATCATGCCCAGTAATGTATGCCTAGTAATGTATTCACTAGCTTTTCTCTGTGATGGTGACAGTTTTTCAAAATGGTGAAGCTGACAATGCTCGTATTTGTTACTGATGGACTTCCATTCAATGATGGTTGAGATTTGAAGGATGATGACTTCTACAAGCGGCAAGCAAAACTCTTTTATTGTTATTGTTCCTGATCAAGTAATTTTTGTAATAACCGATGAGATAACCTTGTTCCTGTGATGATCTTGTTCTCGCCAGTCTTTGCAAGATAAATCTTGCATTTAAATTACTGTCGAAACTGTGTGGTCAAGTAATGTGAAAAAGATAGATCACATGCTAAGTGATGCAAAGATTAGATTTTTACTTACGAAAAGTTTTGTGTCAATCCCTGTGTACCAAACAAATGGGTTGGAGAAAAGGGAATTATGAGAAAGTGTTTTGGGGTGATGGAAGAGTATTTGGTGGAGCGGGTGGTTTCACCCAAAACCTGAGGGTTTATACATAGATATTTACTACAAAACACTGTTGCCAAACAAGGCCTGAGGAGTAGGCACGAACCCGCGGGCGCGGCACGTACGTACGTACGCACGCCACGAATGCCAGCACTGTGCCGTGCATGTACGGCCGTGCATGCAGTGCATGACAGTTAAGCGAAACACCCTGCGAAAGGGAAAACCCATGTCCGTTCCGATCGACCAACGAGTGAATCGGGACGTAGTACAAAAATTAATGATGAGCTGTTACATTTGATCACGATCGATCAATCATCTGGACGTGACGCTCGACGGACCGGCCGGTCAAAGGAGAGGACGGTCCCGTCGTCCCGTCCCGTTCCTCCGCCGTCTCACTCCGCCTTTACTTTGGAGAGGAATCCATGCATGCATGCGAGATGGGCCAATGGACGCCGATGGCCTGATAGCTCGACCTCCCTCCCTCCAATTCTTTACCGTTGCGCTCATGTTTTGCCGACAGTCGCCATCAGATCAGCTCTTGTGAATGAATGGCATGCAATTTGGCCAGAGGTTAATTGATTGTACGTTCGTGGTTGCATTGTTCATTGCACCGGGCCGGAGTGACCGCTGAGAAGAATAATCATGGCGAACTGTGTATTGCATGTGTGTGTTACAGCCAACTGATTAATTAACCGGTGTGATTGATGATGTGCACGTAACCATGTCTATGATTAGATGGTCCCATCAAATGCATGCATGCATGCCCGCACGCTGGATTGATGTGGCCCTTGATATTAGAGCATCTTTAACCAGAAGCGCTTTGCTTTTGGCCTCTGCTGACTCGCCGTGGAGGAGATAGATCAGGATTTCTCGACTTCAGCGACAAGGTGCTGCGGTGGCGACGGTGTAGACCAACATGCACGAGCTTTTGTGAGCATGAGCAGAGATGCGCGATAATTCGGACGAAAGTCCTGCACGTCCAGAGGTCGATGACGATGGCGCCTGTGGGTGTCTTTTTCCTTCTTGAAAGCGTCAACGAGGGCGTGTCGGCATCTTTCTCATGCTCAGTTGGTAGTGTCTCCGGGTGAAAGCCTAGATCCCGAGTTGGATCGGCGCGATGGTGGCGTCTCCGACGCCGTTCCTCTGTTGGGAGCATCACGTTTGAAGACACTATTCGGAGGTTCTATGGGGTGCTCCTCCGATGCTCGTCGCTGTTCAAGGTGAAGCTCCAGGCGCTATGTACGCCATCGTTGATGAATCCAAGACGAAGCTTTTCTTAGGGCCAACCGAGTTCCGTCATCTACCCCCTGCTTCAAGGGTGGATGGTGCGTTGACAAGGGAAGTTTTAGTTAAAGCTGCTGCTGCCTTCGGAGGAAATCGACATTGGTCGAGACGCGGTGGTGATGCTTAGCTTTGGGCAGGCGTCTTTGTTGTAGTCGTGTTGCCTATGGTGGATGTGGCTTTGCAGCTAATAGGGTTGCTGATTCTTTTTTTTCCTTTAATCTTCGGATCTTCACCATGTTGTTCTTCCGCTGCTTTTGCTAAATCTGAATCAAGCCGACAATTTGTCGGATCTTTCAAAAAAAAACTAGATATAGCATTCACGTTATGCGCATGTAAAAAAACAAAAACGCTTAAATCATCTTCACAACTGTTTTATTTTAGAACAGTTAAATGTGTTTGGAGTAAAATATAAGGTATAAAAAGTGTATTTTTAAACATGAAAGTGGCTATCTTCGATAGCTGCCTTAAAAGAAGCATCTTTAACAGTTATCGAAGACATTTTCCTACACTATTCGACCAGCTCGCCTTGGAAAACGATGACCCGAACGATTGAAGGTTCGAAGGGGTTGGATCTGATCGGATTCAATTGGAATCAGAATGACGACGGTGATACTCTATCGTTGAAAAAAGAGTAAGAAAGCGTGCAGTTGGCGCAAGCATTTTCGGCAATAGCCGTGCTGCTCTCTTTCTATATGTATACAGAATGACTTTCGTATTTTATACCGTTTTTTCAATTATATTTTTATTTTAGGTTGTTGTTTAAAACATTTTTTGCTTTTAAATTAATTTAAAAAATAGCTGCTACTCATAATAGGTCAGATGTTTGAGATGCGTTTATCGGTTTATGCGGGTCGGCGATGAGCAAACCCAACCGGAGCTTCGGTCTATGCCCCCGAACCGCGATGACAACCACACGCCGGTGACCCCCAACCCAAGCGCCTCTCCTCCCCGGCTCGCGCCCCGCAGCATGCTGCCCCTCGCGCACCCCACCGTCCATCCCCACCCCCGCCCTGCATGTCGAGCCCCACCCCCGGAGCGCTCTCCTGCCGGCGCCCGGGCTCGACCTCGCCTTCCCCGCCGCTCGTCCCATGCGCTCACCCTCACCCGAGCGCAACCTCCGAGGGCGGAAGCCGGCGAGAATACTGAAACCACCACCTCCTCCGCCGCCAGCAGCAGCAGCGTCCTGTCGTTCCTGTGCCCGCTTCTCAAGCTCTTCGCGGTAACTAACTGCTGCAGTTTATCCCCACTGAACCTGGGCTTGTTTGCTAAAAATGTTTTTTTTTTGTGAACTGAAATGCAGGGCGGGGATCCTTCTCAGGAGCGTAATGACATCGTGGAGGTAACACATTTGGTTTGATTGGTATTCGCATCACAAATATGAGATGTTTTGGATATTTCAATTTGGACTGTACGGAGTGAAATGAGTGAACAAACACACTAAAACGCGTGCTCTTTCAAGCATATTTGCCAGTTGGCCACATCTTCTCAGTGAAACATGGACTATACATCCGATTCAGAAAAAGTTAGAACATCTTATAATTGTGAACGAGGGAGTAGAAGGGAAGAAAAACGATCAGCACATGAACCATTAGTTCACAAGACACTCTGATGGTTTATACCATCAAAAGAATGCCACATTACTGATTTTTGCCACTTCTGTGAAGTCTCCGTTAGTGCTTACCATGGTACCCATTCATGAGAAAATTGGACAGCATGTCCCTCAATCTATCAACAAAGCAATATCAACTGAAATGTTTCAGCCGCACATGAAAATATATAACACAATGTTTGAGAGCATCTCAGCTGGATATCTCACACACATCATCTCAACATAAATATAGCATAAATCTCAATTCACAGCTTAATTGTGAACGAGGGAGTAGAAGGGAAGAAAAACGATCAGCACATGAACCCATTACATAAGAGCATCTAAAGGAAAAAACAATGTCGGTGGTATTCTCTTCTGCACATATGATTTGTTGTTCAAATCCAGGTGAAAACCTCGCAACGACAATGTCGATGCCAGCGGCAACGACGTCTACGGACGCCGTTTTCTTTCTTGAAAGTGTCGCTGCGGATTTTGTTACTGCTAATCTACCAGTCTCAAGCTCCGGGTGAAAACCTTAGATCGGACGTTGTCCGTTCGGGTGGCGGAGATGCTCTGGCATCGCTCCTTGGAGTCGCCATCTTTGGAGTTCTGTTGGCTGTTGTAGGAGAAGTATTTGCCTGCAGGCGGAGATGTGTGGGGTTGGTGGTGGTGGTGGTGCGGCCGAGCTGGGGTCGATGGTGGTTGTTCGGTGGTGTTCTTTGGGACCTGGCGGCGGAGCCTCTGGTGCCGCAGGGCGGCCATCTGTTTTCCCTTCGTAAAGGTGTCTCGTCCTCTGCTCTGCATGCTTCAGAACCTCCCGTGGCGGCCGATGTGTTGTGGCGAGCTTACTGCTCTTGGTGTTGTCTCGGTTCATCTTTGCTCTCTTATGGCGCAAGAAGCCTCCTCAACTGGTTAATCGTTCTGATTTCCATGGCGGAGCCCTCAGTCAAGGTTCGTGTTGTGGCACTCGTTGACTGTCGATGCTCCTGAGTAGTGCTATGGGGCTTGGGTGCGCATGCCAGTGGTGCGTTAGGCCTATTGCAACGTTCTGGTATTGTGATCCTTCGACAACTCCCCACTTCTACTTGTGTCTTTCTTGTGGTGGTTCCTCGGTATGATAGCTAGGCGGACATCGTCTTGGGTGTCCCTTTTTCTCCCTTCCTTTTCATGTTTGGTTTTCGGCCCGGTTTCCCTTATAAACGAGGTCAATTTGTTCAGGTTTTCGATCCGGTTTTCCTTATAAACTGGATTGCTCCTCTGGCATAATGGCCATTTTGAGAAATATATTCAGGTGGAGGGACTCCTCCCCCGGTGAGTTACTCAAAAAAAAAAAGGAAAAAACAAAACAAAGCAACAAGCACTAGAAAGACATATGACTTGTGTTATAATTTAGAGTTTGCTGAATTGGTAGCAACCGTTGAGTATAATGTTTATTTGGAAACATAGATAGCGTAGGACTCTATTCTACCTTGACTTGTACTCCAAGTAGATCATTGTACTCCTATATATATGCCTCCAAGGCTCAAGCAATAAACATCGATTTCAACAAAACCCCTCTCTATCCTTCTACATGGTATCAGCCTAAACACGATCTAAACCCTAGCCACCGCCGTTGCTTCCGCCCGCGCCGCCCCCGGGGCCGATCCATGATCACCGGCGCCGGGGGCCGCGCCGCCCGTACCTAGGGTTCGTCCGCCGATCGCGTGGATCGGCTGCCCTAGAGTCTTTTCTCCTGATTCCTTGATCAGGGTTTTTTTCTCTCGCGCCGGCCGTCTTTGATCGGCGCTCTTTTTTGGTTTTCCGATCTAAGATCGGTTTGCGTCGCCCACCGTCGCCATTGTTCCTCCGCGCCTCTTCTCCGACCGACGCGACTGCCGGCCTCTCCATCGACACGGCGACCTACGCGCCACGCGCTGGCCCGTAACGGCCGTTGTCCGCGCGGCCTCTTCATCGGCTTGGCACTTCCGCGCTGAAAGGACGTGGATGTCGCCTAGAGGGGGGGGGGGTGAATAGGCGCTTAAAATAATTACGGTTTCGGCTTGAACAAATGCGGAATAAAACTTAACGTTTAATTTGCCAAGCAAGAAACCTAAATAAGCTAGGCTCAACTATGTGCACCAACAACTTATACTAAGCAAGATAAACACTATGTGATAGCAAGATATATGACAAGAGCACTATGGCTATCACAAAGTAGGTGCACAAGTAAATAGGTTGTCTAGAAGAACAACCTATGGGACAAGCAATGTACAATAATATGAGCAAGCACAAGATAAACAATGTAATAAGCTTGCTCAAAGTAAAGGTAGAGATAACCGTAAGTGGAGCCGAGGAGACAAGGATTTGTTACCGAAGTTCCTTCTCTTGCGAGAAGTACGTCTCCGTTTGGAGAGGGTGAGGAACACAATGCTCACACGAAGCCAACGAGGGCCACCCTATTTCTCCTCACGCTCTTACCAATGCAAGATGCCGTGATTCCACTATTAGGACACTTGAGGGCGGTCACCGAACCCGTACAAATGGCAACCCTTGGGGGCGGTCACCGAACCCGTACAAATGCTCGGGGCAATCTCCACAACCGAATTGGAGGCTCCCGTAGCGTCCCGAAGCTTTCCACCACAATGATTGAGCTCCGTAACAACAAGCCTCTAGGTGCCAACGCACCCACGAGGAACAAGCTCTAGAGTGCCAATGCACTCAAGAGTAGCTATCTTCACAACTTCACTCACTACAAAGAATCCTCGGAGAGAACTCAAACCGATGCACCAAATGCAATGGCAAGAGCACACGAAGTGCTTAAGTCCCCAACTCTCAAATCACACCAAAGCAACAAAAGCTATGGAGGAATATGAGAGGAAGAACAAGGAGAACACCAAGAACTCCAAGATCTAGATCCGCAAGGTTCCCCTCACTTAGAGGAGAGATGTCTTGTTGGAGATATAGATCTAGACCTCCTCTCTCTTTTCCCTCAAAAAGGAGCAAGAATCATAGGAGGGGAAGAGAGTAAGCAAGCTCAAAGAGGTCAACAATGGGGGGAAGAACTTGCACAAAACCGGTGGAGACAAAGGAGGAAGAAGACCCCCTTTTATAGTCTCCCACGAATCCAGCCGTTGGAACCCGTTGGCAGCCCACCAACCACGGTACTACCGCTCGGAGAGCGGTACTACCGTGGTGCGGTACTACCGCAGTGGGTGCGGTACTACCTGCCGCTTCGTGATACTCCTCTTGACCTTGCACACATCTACTTGACCAATCTTTGGATAGCTCCATGAAGAACACCTTGGTCAACACGAAATCTTCATCTTACAACCTTGAAGCCACCATATGATCTTCAAGCGTTGCCTATGAAAAAACCTTAAAGTATAACTCAAGGAAACCATTAGTCCATAAAGATTGTCATCAATTACCAAAACCAAACATAAGGGCACATGCCCTTTCACGCGCGATGTGGCGGCCTTCCACGGCCGGCTTCCGCGCGACTGCCGTTTGTCGTCTTGCGCCGATCGTCGCCGCCTCAGCTTCAGATCGGGACCCCTCCACCACACCACCCCCAACCAGGACGCCCTCATGCGCGACGCTGCATTGACGAAGTCGGCGCCCTGCCGGCGGTCGCCCGTGCTGGTCGCTCGGGCCTTCGCCGCGGTCGTCTGGCTGCCCGCTTGGGCGCCGACGCCGAGCATCATCCGCGCCAACCGCCGCCGCGTTATTCTTCTCGGCCCTACTCCGCCATCCGTACCGCCGTCCTCCTCGTCGAGCAGCTCCTCCACCTCGCGGGCGATCGGATTGATCACCCGCCCGCCTGTGATCGGCCCCATCTGCGCCGCGTAGACGATCCGTACAGTCGTTCGCGTGCGCCTCCACAGGATCCCGTGAAGAACGCCTCCGAGTACAAGCGCCTATCCATCGATCGAGCATCGGGCGGCCGCCGCGTCGCCCCTTCGGGCCGCAGCACCGCCCCTGTGGTTCTCCCGGTGACTACCCCGACTTCTTCGCCGCCGCTGCCCCGATTCCGGGGCAGTCCACGCCGCCGCCCCGAGGCCGTCCCCACGGCTGCCCGACCCGCATGTCGACGCTGCATCGCCCCTTTGGGCCATGGCGCCTCGACTCGCGGTCAATGCCGCCGCCCCGAGGTCTTCCCCGCCGTCGCCCCCGACATGCGCACCGCCATTGCGTCGCCCCTTCGGGCCGTAGCGCCGCGGCACGCGGTCCACTCTGCCGTCCTCGCGCGTTGACGCCCCCGTGGCACGCGCCGCGCCGCCTCTCTCGGCGCGGGAACGCCACCGTCCGAGCATGGTCTTCGTCACTCTGTTGGGTTCTTCTTCACCTGCTTCGAGCACCGCCGTCGTTGTGCCACCCGCGCCGCTGCCGCTCATCCGAACCGTGCCGCCTCTACCGGCGACCGACGTGGCCCCTCATGGGCCGCCTTTGGTTTCGCCAACTACATCGTTGTCCACCTCTTCGTCTTCGTCCAGCACGAGCTCATCGCCAGCGTTGCCGTCCTCTTCCTCAGCCACTTCATCTAGCTCCGGCAACCGCGACATCTCCACCCTCGGTCCCCGTCTACGCATGCCCGGTACTGGCAACACCGATGTGTGCCTTCATCTACGACGTGTTCCCGGGCCTGACAAGCCTGGTGCGACGCTTCGTCGATATTGTCTTCGTCTGTCTACGCATGCCCGGTGCTGGCAACACCAACGCGTGCGTTCGTCTACGACGTGTCCCCGGGATTGGCAAACCCGGCGCGATGCTTCGTCAACACCGTCTTCTTCCGGACGTCACCACCATCTTCTTCGCGACGTCTTGCGCTGCGACTGACGACCGCCCCCCAGTGCCGCTCTTCCGAGCCGCGCTGCGCTCCTGACTTCCCGACAGCCGCGGCTCCTAGGGGACTTACCTCGACACTGGCTACCCCGACTCGACATCGACCACGACATTTCTTGCACGGCTACCTCGACTACGGTTTCACCACCCTATGCTCTCGGCTACCTCGACATCGACACAAAGGGCTACCGCCTGCTTGGGAACCTCGTTGGCTTCCACTCCAGCCACAAACTCCGCGATGCGTCGACCGTTACGACTGTGGTGGGATGTTGAGTATAATGTTTATTAGGAAACATGGATAGCGTAGGACTCTATTCTACCTTGACTTGTACTCCAAGTAGATCATTGTACTCCTATATATATGCCTCCAAGGCTTAAGCAATAAACATCGATTCCACCAAAACCCCTCTCTATCCTTCTATAGCAACAAGTGAAATTTGTACCACATGAATACCATGTGGTAGCAAAAGGAAACTTCTAATATTGCGATTTGTGCAAAAGTTTCTGTTGATGTGTACTGATATTTTTCCACCTGCTTCTCAGTGACCGTTTGTTATTGCTTTAATATTTGCCAGGTGGCCACATCTTCTCTTTCAAGTTTAGCTAGACTGCCATGGGGATCAAGTGTAGCAGCTAGTACGCCAACGAGTGCTCCGACTCTTCAACTGTATGAGTTTGGTAATCTTTCTTTCTGTTGGTTCTGCCTTGTGGCAGGTCAAACTATGAATTTCATAATGTACTGCTTAAATCCTTTGTTATCTTTCCAACAGAGGCATGCCCCTTCTGTAGGAGAGTCAGGGAGGCCATGACCGAGCTTGATCTTTCTGCAGAGGTGTTCAACCATCTCTTATAATACCTCTTCATTCGTTCCTGCAATCGTATTGTGAGATTATAAATCAATGTTTAGGAACCTCGCAGTCGGCACTTGGGATGGATTATAGTTCCTGTATGGAGATTGCATTTTAGTTGCGTGGCAATATATGCCAAGGATAAAATTGCTTTTCTTGTGGACTATCAACATGATAATGTAGTTTTGTATTTTTGCTACTTAATAACTTTGCTTCCAAATACAAAGTGCAGGTTTATCCTTGCCCAAAAGGATCACTGAGGCATAGAGATGTGGTCAGGAAAATTGGAGGGAAGGAGCAGTATGTCTTCATGAATTCTGCAATTACTTATAGCTTCAGTTGAACAGAAATGCAGATTGGAAAGTTCATAAATTCTGCATTCATGGTTAACAATTTTTGGCACTACTATGGCACCATTTATGTTTCCCTTGCGGTCACTGTACTGATTATTTTCCCCTACTTATGTACAGGTTTCCTCTTCTTGTTGATGCAAGTACTGGTGTCACAATGTATGAAAGTGGTAAGAGTCCTTTTCGGTGGTGGTGACAGTGGGTAATACCATGCAAAATAGATAGATACTGATATTTCCCTGAATATGCAGGAGATATCGTGAAGTACCTGTTCAGACAGTATGGACAAGGAAAGAGTCCTTCTTTTGGCCTCCTTGAGAGGTACCCAACTTTGCTTGTTTGAATAGCTTTTCTTCACTTGTCCATCATGCAATGCAACGATGTTTTAATCACATTTCTAGGGGAAAAATATCTGATGCTGCTGTGGCTAAAATTACTATCGCAAAATAATGTTAAGACACATTTCCAGCCATCCTATGATATTCTCAAGCCATCTCCATGCTTTTTGCAGTACAATTTTCACAGGATGGGTGCCTACTCTTCTTCGAGCTGGAAGAGGAATGACAATGTGGAGCAAAGCTGGTGCGGTGCCTGCAGAGAAGCTGGAACTCTTCTCATTTGAGAACAACACTGTAGGAACCCTTCTCTTCTCCGATGTACCTTTTGTAGGAGCCAGATATATTTTCTTCTGATATATGGGTGCTTCATTCAGTACGCAAGGATCGTCCGTGAGGCTCTCTGTGAACTGGAGTTTCCTTATGTTCTCCAGAACGTGGGAGAGGGGTCCTCGAAGATGAATTCGCTGCTGAGCATAGCAGGTTCCAAACAGGTACAGTCACAGAGATGCTGAAGTGCAATGGCATAAAAGGATTTGCAGGCATAGAAAGAGGGTGATTTGCAAGAAAAATAAATACGCCTGATAACTAGGTATGCGTTTGATATTATTGTCTTGTTGTTTTCAGGTGCCGTTCCTTATTGATCCAAACACTGGGTTCCAATCGGGTGATCACAAGACGATACTGTCCTACTTATTTCAGCAGTACTCTGTCGGTAGCTAGCTTCTCGCTCAAATCTCGCCAAATTATAGGCACCTCTCAAATAGGCTGTTTTGTCCCGGTAAAAAGAGAGAAAGGAGAAGCATGTGTATGTAAAAAAGAACGCCGTATATATTTGCCGTGATATGGCTCTGAAATGGTCAGTGGATTGTGATCATATGGAATTCTCAGCTTATATCATGGCTCACGATATCAGCAAAACAGAAAGTGGCATACACTGTGTAGCTTTTTGGTTGCACAACTGAACAAGACGACCGGCCATGTATCATGCCATCGCCATTGCCCGCATCTTTCGGTTGCGACGCTTTCGTGTTCTTTACATGAGTGCGACTGCAGCAACCTAATGCTTTTATAGACTAAAAAGAAAGCCAGATTGATTGTACTACTGGGATAGCTGCTGCTGCTAGTAACAAAGGCACGCGACGATCCCGTGATGGATCCTTTGACATGAATCGGAAAGAAAGGGGGAGTCAATCAGAGTCATGTGCAGGTGCAGGAAGGGAACAGTTCGACGTCATCACCCTGCCTGCGCTGCATGGGGATTGATGAGAAAACAAAAAACAAGTGACCAGTTTGCTTAGTTTATACTGCACTCCAGGCCAGGGTAAACCCTCCCTTTCTCCCCTTGACAAGCCTCTTCTCCAGCTCCAGGACTAGGCTATCGGCAGCGTCACCACTCACCAAATCTCCCCGTCTCTTCCTGCCCCGTCCCGTCCTTGAGCCTTTGGGGAGGAGGAAGCAAAGCATGGCCAACGATTTGTGAGTTCATTCCGTTTTCACTCTGCATCTGGTTTCGTTTTCATGCATGTATATCTCCCGTTAATTGCTTGGTTGTTCTGCTCTGACGCGCCGGAAAATGCTGCGATTGTCCTGGCTTCTTCAGCGACTACCTGTTCAAGCTCCTCCTCATCGGCGACTCCTCCGTCGGCAAGTCCTGCCTCCTCCTCCGTTTCGCTGTGAGTCACACTACTACTACTGCTACTACTACTTGGTAATGTGGGTGGATGGACAGACTTCGTATGGCACCATATCATCCCTTTCAAAGATCACACAAATATGATGTTACGGTCTTGATTTTGTTGTGATTCTTGGTTCCTCTTGTCTTGTGTTCACTTCATCCAGGACGATGCGTATGTGGACAGCTACATTAGCACCATCGGCGTTGACTTTGTGAGCGGCTTTCTCCTCGCAGCTGTCCTGTGCTCTTGATGATTCTCTCGCTAGTTATAATTTTTCTCATCCTACGTTTTGGTTGGTCTTTGTTCCATTGATTCATGCTTGCCCCTTTGCAGAAAATCCGCACTCTCAACATGGATGGGAAGACCATCAAATTGCAGATTGTAAGTCATTCATTGGACCCTAATTTTCTTCACAAGTTGCTGCTTCCCTCAAAGCTAGCAGTTATCAACTTTTGTTTATTACTCGAAATGAACTGATTCCCATGAAACTCCTGCATTCACAAACATACAAAGTGCATACTGGCGGTGGAAACAATGGAATGTGCAAAAGCAGAGACCGTAATGCTCGCAATCTCGTCTGATATTACTAACTCTTGCATTTACAACAGTGGGACACAGCGGGACAGGAGCGGTTCAGAACCATCACAAGCAGCTACTACCGAGGAGCTCACGGGATCATCGTAAGTCCTCCTATCTCTCTACGCCTGTAATAAGCAACAATAAATAGAGTACTTTGACCCACCACAATTCAGCAAACGTTTTGTTTCATTGAGTTGTATCCAGATTGTCTATGACATCACGGACATGGAGAGCTTCAACAATGTCAAGCAATGGCTGAGTGAGATCGACAAGTACGCCAACGACAGCGTGTGCAAGCTACTTGTTGGTAACAAGTGTGATCTGGCTGAGAGCAGGGTTGTCGATACTGCCGTAGCACAGGTCACTTTTCCAACCGCCGTATATTACATAACATTCGAGATAACTCACAAACTAGTCCCTTGGTGTGTAATGTTGACGTTGTTTTGTTGCATATATTGTTAAGCTAAATGGGCAATGCAAATCATTGCAGGCCTATGCTGATGAGATAGGTATACCTTTCCTAGAAACAAGTGCTAAAGAATCCATCAATGTCGAAGAGGCTTTTTTGGCAATGTCTGCATCAATCAAGAAGAGGTAGAAGAGCATATGAACTTTCAATCAATAAATTATTTATTATTTTCAGTATTTTTTGTTTGGGAATACTTCTGCTGATGAAACTTGTATGTCTGATCTACAGCAAAGCTGGCAGCCAAGGAGCCCTGGAGAGGAAGGCATCCAATCTGGTGCAGATGAAAGGACAGCCAATTCAGCAGCAGCAGCAGAAGCATAAGAGCAGCTGCTGTTCGACATAACGGCGCAACCATCTTCCCGGTATCAGGATGACCATGGCATCTGCAAAATGTGAACCTCTGGCTTCCTCGTTTTTTTGGAATACTTTGTTAGCTGCAAACTGTATCAGTAAGTGACTTCACATGTTCGTATCGTTCTTTTCGGTGGGGCGGAATCTGTCGAAATCGTGTCAGGAAATACTGTGATTTCGATGGTTCTCTAATCAGCACAACAACCAAAGAGTTATACTATAGCAACCATATTGCAATCTGATATCTGTCCAATCTGAAAGATGGCGAATTTACATAATGCAAAAGCATGTCCACATACAGATGCTGATTTTGTTCATACTTTCTTACAACATGAAGTGGCGGACACAAGGTTACAAGCCGTCCTTGCAAGATCGTCTTGTCTAACTCGAATCAGAACCACAAGATAACTCGGTAGGTCGGTGTTCAAGCTACATGTAGCACTTACTCTCCATGGTTAGCTGGAGGAGGAACCACGGTAACATCATGCAGTCTGCTAACTGTGCAATCTGAAAGATGATGAATTTACACATGAAAAAGCTTGTACAGATACATATGCTGATTCTCTTTTTCTTTTCTTTGTACAACATGAAGTGGCAGGCACAAGGTTATGGGAGTTCCATAAAACGTAGCCTTGTTGAACTTTGAATCAGAACTGGCGAGTGGCGAGATAGCTTGATAGTTTGGTTGTTTAGGCTAGAAGTAGTAGTCACTCTCCATGGTTCGCTGGAAGGGAAACTGTGGTATCATCATGCTGCTGCCGGTGTCCAGAATCCCGCTCTGCTCAATTATCTGCAGAAACTAGATCAAGACATTAAGAATAATGTTGGTCTATCCAAAAAATGATATGCTCCTGTTTCTGTAGCTGGGCTGCCTACAATCTAACACACTGACTACAGATCAACTAGAATACCGGCATAGAGGGATCATGTTTCGGTTTGGTTTTCCTTATAAACTGGATCAATCTCTTTTTAAATGAGATCATATTTTCCTGGTGGCTGTTTAAAAAATAAATCGTCAATAAGGATTTGTACCACTCCTATGGTCAGTTCTGGTTCTTTTACAGTGCTCTGGCTGATTCTAAATGCTAAAAGGCTAAAACTAATCTGAACGCAATCCTGTAATCAACTATAACCTCTCAAATAGTGCAATTTGCTTATAATGGATCAGAGTTAGAGGATTAAACTACCCTTTCTTGAAGTATATCATTGGCAGCCTTCAGTATGACTTCCTGCAAAACCGAGGCACAAAAAAGACACCAGTGTAAGGGAATTGCTGTGCTTATCTTTCTACAAGCAAGTTAAAAAATATCATTAGACAAATAGAATTTTTTGTGGAGCCAACCTTATTCTTTAGCACCTCAATCTCCCTAGATATGATCTGCATCTGCTTAGCAGAAAGGGGAATATATTAGAAGTAACCATTTCTGAAAACATTTTAGTTTGTGCAGAGGAGATGCAGCTTACCTTTGTAGAACGAATATTGTGCACCCAGATTTCAAGGTTACTCTCCAGGGCTTGCAGCTCATCGAGATTCATGTGGTTTATATCTTTATCTCCATACATGTACCTGCGTGGATGTGCTTACTTTTATCAATCAGTCTTGTGCTCGGTACTGTACTTCTATGTCGCAACTTCATATTTGAAACCTTTCTAATGGAATCTTGCCAGTTTTATATGGACCATCAGCCTTTATTACTAAGCCATGTGCTATTACTTTTCATTATATTTTTATAACAACCCTTAAAAAAAAAATCGAGCCAATAGCTAACGGTTGGCGTATCGCACAAGATAATTGTCCTTTTTAATGGACTCTTCCGAATTAGCATAGCACACAGAGTAACTATGTCGTCATTCAAGTATAAGTTAACAAAGTTATGCCAGTTGCTCGGACAGAAGACATGAAGCTCGTTCACCGTTTACATATAAATATGACGCAGCTGATTACCTTAAGCCCTTTTGAAGTAAGTCAATTTCTTGCCTTAAGAGTAGTACCTCTTGTTGTATTGGCTGCAATTGGAAAATAATGTCATCACCTCAATACAACTAGAAGTAGAAGTAACTTTGCATATTAGTAGTTATGTCGAATATTAATGTAACTCAAGATTCATGCGCAAAGTATGTAGTGTGAGTCACTGATGAACAAGCCATGAGTGGTGGCCCAACCTAAGGTCTCTCACTAAATGACAACAAATAATGTATTTGCAATGCTATTTGACATTAATGAGATAAACCATGTGATTTTTGCTTCTGACCTGAGGTTTGTTCTGCTCGCCACTTTCACTGTGTGCTTCTGTGTTGCTACCCTTGTACCTCTCAATTAAGCCTTGCATGTTCCTAATACATCTCAGCCATAAAACATATGAACAAATTAAAGCATATATATTATCTAGAGTTAGCTTCAAATCAATTAACAAGAGAGAGATACATACCCGTTGGTAGCTAGCTCATAAACCTTTCCATGAGAAAACACCATGACACCGATATCAGCATCACATAAAACAGACAACTCCTTTGCCTTCTTCAGGAGGCCCATTCGCCGCTTGCAGAAGGTGACCTGCCTGTGCACTGGGTTTTCTATCCTTCTCATCTGAACCTTACCACGAGCCATTACTATTCTTCAGTCTATCTTCTTATTTGTGCACACAACCTCCCACTAGTTTGGACTAGCTTCTGAGGTTGTTGCAACTGAACACTGGATTCTGCTCTCACACTTGAGGCAAATGGTGATTTAGACCTGTTGTGGAGGTGAGCATTTTATTGTGGCTCCTGAGGACAAGGAATAATTGGTAGGCCAGTCCTTGCAGATTGTGGAAGAGTCAAGCAACACATCGTTGTTGCAATTCACAAAGTAGCCTAAATAGCTACCTTGTACAAGGGCATATGTTATAATTTGTTCAAGGTGTATTAAATTACTTGTAATATATAAAATCCATGTTGGTTGTACTGGCCCATGCTAAATAATCAAGTGGTCCATGATTATAATGAATATTTAGCGAGGAATATGTCTGATGGAAAGGCATTTACACTTTACTCTGTTAAGACTTTGTTCTAGTTTGAAAGGTCAGAATAACATTTTAAACTCTAGTATTCTACGATTTCCTTTCTTGTATGCTCATCTTCACTATGCCGCCATCTAACTAAAGAATGATAAAAATAGGAATGACACAAGATATATTCCACAATCTTCTGAAGAGTTTTAAAGAAAATGTGTACCGTACAATTCAAAGCGTGAAGCCACCACTAAGACATGTTTTACAGTTCTAGTGTGATGCAACCTATTTTGTTCTGTTCACTTGGTTTCCATGACTCCATCTTTTATACAAATCCAATACCAACTGAATGAGTCTGGTTCTCCATTCTTTCTGCAAGTTTACTCTGAACAATTGAAAATGATGTCCTATAAAAAAAAGCACCGGATGATAATCGAATCACAGTTAGCTGGTTCTTGTACAATTATGTTCAGTTGAGGAGAGCTGGTTTAGTGCACTTAGTAGATCCAAACATGCCATGCCTGTGCTCCAGAAGTAGCAAATACTAAAAGAATAAAACAAGAAGCTTGTAGTAAGCACAATAGCATATTTATACATGCACAACTGGAGCCAAATCTTAATTGACCAAAGTTATGATGACTAGCTCATATGATCCAATCATGATGGCAGTTCACCAGGACCACCCCTTTCATGAACACTTTAAAATGGCTTTAGATCCAGATTCCAGACCAGTTGTCCTCAAGAATTGTCGAAGTCAAGGTGTCAGTCATATTACAGAGGCATAACAGTGCAATATATTGTTATATCCCTATCATTCATCAAATCTCAGGACGTCCAATGAAATCAAGAGCTTTAGTTAAGAACCTAGACATGCATTTTTGAGCATTTCAAAATATGAGCACCCGCGGAGGTAAGAGTCGAACATGGGTGGGCTCTGCGTGACACCAGTAGCCAACTGAGCAGGATTGGTTCTCCAAAATGAAGTATCTAACTTTATGATCAACTTCTGTGTTGGTTAGGTTTATTGCTTTCTATTTTATATTTTATATTTTGAGTGTTAAGTATCAGGATTCCCTGACCAAAATAGGTACATCTTATGTATACATGTTTTTCTTAGCAAGGAAGGTGTCCCTTTGAGTATGTGTTAAGACAAGTTGTAACAGTGCCAATGCAACATTTTCAGAAATAGATACTCCCTCTGTTCACAATTAGAATATGTTCTAATTTTTTAATGAATTGGATGAATATAGACGCGTTGTAGCGTGTTTTTTACTCATTTCAGTCTGTATGTAGTCCATATCGAAATATCCAAAACATCTTATATTTGTGAACGAAGGGAGTAGGTTTTATGCAGCACTTACATATGAGTGATGAAGCAGCAGCGTTGCACCAAGCACATGAATCCTACACGTTATGATATTTTTTATAACATGGAAGTTCGTAGAACACTCAAATCAGACTCTGTCATTATCCAAAATAATTCATCAGGTAATGCCATAGATATAGACTAGAGAGAAAAATGTGTCAGCATATAAGAACGAAAGAAGCGTAGAGAATAATTAGTCCACGACAAACGAACAAATGCAAAGCTAATGATTTTTTTGTTAGTCACTTTTTTCGAGTCTAGCCAATGTTCTTTAGGTTATACCATCCACTGAAGAGGCACAACCGATGTGGCTATGTTGATAGATATCAGGCAAGAAAGAGTGCCAACTAGTCGCTTTCTTTCTATTGAAGTGTTGAGAAAGAAAGGTGCCACCAGGCTCAACACATGATGCAAAATAGTTCAAATTTCAACATAAATCTAGTGATGTTCACCTTGCAGAGTGTCCACCTTCACAAGTTCATATTCTATTTTTTATGCATACCTGTTCAGTTGTACCATGGTTGCTACATATTGGATATTAAAGAAATTGAACAGTTGCTATAACGTTATCAGTTCTTTGTCGCAGAAAGCTCACCTAGCATTACCAATATCATTCGGAAACTCCATCACTAGTTTGATAGGATTTTCAAATGTTGCAGTTGCCTTCCTAAATCAGCAGAGGAAACGATTTAATTTAGCAAAAACTGGCAGAATCTGCTGGCTAGATTATTTTTTATCTTTCAAATAACAACATTACTGGCATTCTTTACATTGTGAAGGAAGATAGGGAACTCTTGGTTGTCTGATCGTAAGAAACTTCGTTACATAAAAGAACAACATAAAAGATAACAACCAAAATTTGTGTTGATCAGGTTACGGAAGTTCCCTTATAAAACTTACCCCCTCTGTGCATAAACTTTTCTTCTTCTATATGAAAAGGCAGTGCTCCTGCCGGTTTCTCAAAAATAAATAAATCATGTTGATCTAGCAATCGCTCCGACATCTATGCCAGTCATCAAGCACCTAATATTACTCCTTGCTAACAACTCCATAAATTTTCACTGAATAGCAGGCCTCTAAAGAGAATAATTAAGATTTGTTCACAAATAAACAAACCACCAAGAAGACAGTGTGCTTTAGTGCATCTGAACCTCACTTTTGATACAGAAGGGTATTGAAAGCTCTTCCTTGAACATGAAACATGTCCATAAAATGAATTTGACAGCTATTATTCTACAAAACCACATAAAAATAAACAAAACCAACAGAGCATATAAAGTTCCAAAGGAAGATTTCTAACACGTCTGTGATGCCAAAGGAACCACAAGTATTGGCCATTACATAACTTTCATTTTTATATAGTACATACTAATGATGCTGCTTTTCACTATCCTGTAGGTGGTGATATCAACAATTAAGCTGAGAATAAGATTCCCTCATCTGTAAGCCTGAGTTAATATCATGGACATTTCAAAACATGATTGTGCAGTTACTTTCATGATAAGGTTGAGATTCTAGTAGATCATCTTCTTTTTTCACTACTAGATAGAATTTGAAGGAAAGCAAAATTCAACTTTGTCAAATTAGAATAGAAGCTGAAGTAAGATTTACATTAAATAGTCCAGTGAAATTCAGATCTAGTCACTTAAAGGGATTATATCCTGAAAATCTTGCAAGTTCCAAATTGAACAACTCCTGATCATGCTCCATTTACATGTACATTCACAAGATAAACCAATAGCAATTTTCAGTTTCCTGCATAATCAGAATTCTATGTTCCACCAATTTGAGTATCGAGTGTGAAATTGGCAAGAAATCAGGCTTCTGAATTATCTTCAGTTTGATTTTTTTTTCGGAAAAGGAGAAAGTTTGATTTTATTTTGTACTTCACACATGCAACTTTTAATTTGCAACAGCGATCACATATTTTACCCGTATCATTTCAATACACATGAGCATTGAAATCAATGATATTATTCCTTTGATATAGTACTGATACATCATACATAAGGTAGTAGATGATCTGATGGGGTGGGGAGGGCATTCCTGAAATGCACATCTAGACATCAGATGGCAGAAATGGGTAGTCAGTGTATCCAATAACTGGATCAGAGAGGTAAAAAGTATCTCTTATGTACTTGTTGAGAGGGGCATCTATTTCAAACCTCCGAGGCAAGTCAGGATTGGATAAAAACAAGCGTCCATATGCTACCAAATCAGCATAGCCACCAGCAATTGCTTTGTTTCCATCATCCCTGTCGTATCCCCCAGCTACGATAAATGTTCCCTTAAAAGCATCCCTTATGGGGCGGAGACTATGGGGAGTTTCAAACTTTTCACCAATATTCACCATCCGTGGTTCCACCATGTGAATATAGAGAATTCCATATTTGTTCAGTGCATGTGCCATGTATAGGCCTAGAGCTTCTGGGTTTGAGTCTGATGCCTCTGAATAGCTTGCAAAGGGTGAGAGCCTTATCCCAACCTTATCAGCTCCAACTTCATCAACTACGGCTTGGACTACTTCTAGAGCAAACCGGCAACGATTCTCTAAGCTCCCACCATATTTGTCAGTGCGGTCATTGACTTGATCCTTTAAGAACTGATCAATCAAATAACCATGAGCTCCATGGATTTCAACACCATCAAATCCTACACATCATACAAGGCACTTGGGTTAGAGATTCCTCTTCTTCAAGAGTCAAGGGGATATCTAAGAATTCAGTAGGTGTTTGTTTGGCATTTGACAGAACATCAATGAGAACATGTGTATGCTAATTTTCTCCTGATACTAATTTGGTCGAATGAGAAGTCTGTACTTTGTACTATAATATAACCAAAGGGCAGTCATTACCAATCAGAAGGTACTTACCGGCTTCAATTGCATTTCTAGCAGCGACCCTGAAATCGTTGATTACCAAAGGAATCTCATTAGTCTCTAGCCGCCTAGGAGTTGAGATTGTCGGCACATCTATGCCGTTGGCTCTCACTACAGGTTTGAGTGGCTTGTCAGTGCTCGAAATTGGAGCCTGCCCATTAGGCTGAAAAGCTGCATAGCAATAACGAACATGTGTCAGCAAAATAAAAGCAAGACTACAAGAATGACTATAGGGTTGGTAATGTATTTTTATTTATCAAAAACATGAGGTAACTCAGGGCGGCATAAAATGGTGTATAATTGTGCAGATTTTTCACAAAAACTGAGCCAAAAATCTAAAATCCATTTAAGATATTTTTGCTCGCGACATAATTGTGATTACATTTGGTTTGGTGACAATTCAGACAACCTTACATTAGAGTTAGTAAACTTACTGTGATTAGAGACTCTTCCTACATGCCAAATCTGACAGAAAAATATTCCTCCTTTTTCATGAACCCCATTCACGATCGGTTTCCATGCTTCTACATGCTCCTTTGTCCAAATGCCAGGAGTATCTTTGTACCTTGCAGTCATACAGGATAACAGGAAACATATCACCTTTAGAAGTCATACAATTGCAAAGCAGAAACTGAAAATATGACTACTGAGATATCAAGAAGCCACGGCCTAAGGATATGTCATACGCACCCTTGAGCAGTGTCTGAAACTCCAGTGGCCTCAGCAATCAAAAGGCCCCCTTTGCTTGTTCTCTGTTGATAATACAGTATGGCATGAGGCTGAGGAACATTTCCGAAGGATCGCTCCCTTGTCAGTGGTGCAAGAACTACCCTATACAGAAAAAGGAAAGATCTCAGGAAAGTGGATTATCGAGTAAAGATGAGTGAAAAAATTCATCGGACTCTTTTTCCACGGAAAAGTCCATAGGCACAGCTGAACAAAATTTTCAGGGGCACACAGCAATTAATCAGATGAAAATTGCGTACTCATTGGTATTAACTCCTACTCCCTCCGTCCCGAAATAAGTGTCCAAAATTTGTCTAGATATGGATGTATCTAGATGTAAAACTAAGTCTAGATACATCTATATCTAGACAAATCTGCAACACTTATTTTAGGACAGAGGAAGTAGAATATAGGTTCTAATCATGGAGCAATTTTTCTGTAATGACAGATGATTTGAGTTGACAATATCATCTCACGTGTTCATTAAGAAACATCAAAACTCTGGCTTAATGACAGATGATTTGAGTTGACAATATAATGTCACATGTTCATTCAGAAACATTAAAAAATTGGATCGAGAGTGCGAGAGTGCTGTTGTGATAAATGCATAATGCATGTTAATTTTCATTTTTTTGCAACCACCCCAATAAAAATGTTCAGCATAGGATAGGATAAAACAATGGGCCAAGAAATTTCATTGTTTGCTTCCTTCCAGAATTATCCAGGGGGATAAGACACTTGGCTAAATTCGGTTCCTAATGGTAAAACAAGACATGAAGAACAACAGCAGCAGGGCAGCGGTATCCAAACAAGAAAAGACATGCCCGGGATTAAAAAATCACCCTTATGGAGAAAATTAGTGCTGTTGGCATCTTTAGCACCCGAATTGGTTTCCCCTGTTGCAGGAATCGCCTAAATAGAAGACCTAAAGAATCGATTCTTGGGCGATTACTACTCGACAAAACCATGGCTGCTGATTGGGGTTTCCGTACCATGAAAAGAGAGAGTGGGGTTGGATTGGATTGGAAGAAGAAAAGACGGACCTGTGGGAAAGATCAAACTTTCCCATCTTGTGAGGGGTGAGGAGCGCAGCAGCGGTGCTAGCAGTGCTGCTCATCTTCCCTGGTCTCTTCCTTGCATGTCCCCGTTCTCTCTTCTTCCTCCTACTCCCGTGCTAGCACCACCCACCCTTCCTTTATGTTGAAAGCTGTGACCGGGAGTGTTGGGGAAAGAAGAAGCCTGTCGTTGTCCTGCTTCGTACAGAAAAAAATTAAGTCGAAATTTCTCACTATCGGAGTTACTGTATTCTTTTTTCGACAGGTGCTCTAACTATCGGAGGTTGAACCTGGACACTTGTTGACGCACGTTTTGCTTGCAAGATCACGAGAGAGAGTGAGTGAGAGGGGGACGAGCGGGCCACACACGAGTTTTGAGGTCACTGCTGCGGTCATCCAGATTTTTTTTCTTTTTTTAGAAAGCTACTGATGTTTACAACGTACTACAACTGATGAAGGCCATGGGTCAAATGATCCCACTAAGGGCCCAGTTTTTTCGAGGGGCTTAAAACATAAGTTGCTCTTCCCCAGTTTAAAAAATAAGCCGTTTTCTAAATTTTTTTAGGCTTCTAAATTAGTTATAAGAAGCCATAACGAATGAGATATGAGGCTTATGGTAGAAGCTGTGAGGGGGTGCATACATGATAGGTCGAGATCATTAATTAAGGAGTATCTCATGAAGAAGGTTATTTTCATCCTTTAAATGATGATAGGTGACCCATTGCAGCGCTATTTGATAGATTTTTTTTTCACGTATTCGTTTTTTTAATATTTATTTTTTAAATCATGTGTTCAAATCATGAACCATTTTTATCGTTAGGTTTATCATGTTGAGTTTAAAACTAAATCCCATGTTAAGAAGTTTTGATAACAAAATTATTAAAAATAGAAATCATACACAAAATTGAGAAACTAAAAAATTACAAAAATGTGAAAACATAGATTTTTTTTCGTCGAGGCACAATTTTTGGTTCTCGTGAAGTCATGGGTTTTCCACTAGTTGTGCTTTTTTGGGAAACAAAGATTTGCTTCTCACAGGCACACATTTTCCTCTCATGGGAGCACAACTTTTCATAAATTATGTTTTTTCCTTTAAAAAAAACACATTTTTTGGACAAATTGTTCCTTTTCTTTTTGAAAAGCACACATTTACATCTTGTAGAGGCACGTATTTTCTTTTTTGTGGAGTCATAATCTGTTCATGAATTACGCTTTTCCCTTTTTTGGGAAGCATATATTAATCCTCGTTAAGGCACATGTTTGCTTCTCGTGAAGTCATATTTTTTTTAAATTGTGATTTTAATATTTTGGAAAGCATATATTTAATTCACGTGAAATCACATATTTATCCTTTACCAAAAATAAACTCACCAAAAATGTGTGGAAAAGAAAAAAAACCAAAATCTCTCAGGTGCGCCTAGTGCGTGACAGGTGGCGGCTAGGTGCACCATTTGGTGGGCTTACAGGGCCTAAAAGCAACCACTCTGAAAGCCCCCCATGATAGGAGATTAGGGGATTAACTATTTAACGGGTACCCCTTAAAAGGTTTTCTTTTTTTGTATTTTACGTGTTTTTGTTTTCTTTTTATTTATTTTTTGGGTTTCTTTGTTTTGGCAAAAATGCCTCCATAATAATTAAATATGTTTTACAAAAATAGAAAAGCATAGTTCATATAAAAATATGCTTCCACGAGAAACAAATTTGTGCCTTCACGAGAAGAAAATATGTGTTCCTTAAAAAGGGGAAAAGCAGAATTCACCAAAAAAATTGTATCTCCACAAGAAGAAAAATTGTGCTTCCGTGAGAAGCAAATATGTGCTTCTCAAAAAAGGAAAATCATAGCTCATCGAAAATATGTTCTTCCACGAGAAAAAATATGCTTTCACGAGAAGCAAATTCGTGCCTCGATAAGAAAAAAAAATCTATGCTTTCACGATTTTTAGTGTTTTCCCGGTTTTCCATTTTTTTATGATTTTTGTTTTCCCTTGTTTTTTCGTGAAAGAAGTTCATCAAAACCTATTAACATGGGATATAGTTTCTATGATCTCGACACGAGAAATTTAAAGACAAAGATAAATCATGATTTGGGTGCATTGTTCAAGAAATAAAACTTCTTGAAAAGATGAATCTACGTAAAAAGCAAAACTTCCAGGTTGCGACAAATGAAACACATGCAATGCACGACCTCCGCAAGGGGTGCCCCTTAATTAGTAATCTCAAATATTAAGAGTGGGCTAACGTTACCCCTATCGGTTTAATGGCCCGAACCAAAAAATTAAGGCTAAGAGCAACTCTAGCAGATCTGCCATTTTCGCGGCCCACATATCTCCTTTTCGGGCGGCCCGCAAACATATATTCAATACCGTGAGGGCTTCGATGGAAAATATACCCCATCGTGTACCACAAATTTCTTTTGTGGTACCATATGCAGTATCTATTCCGCGCCGAACCCCTCGCGGTACTACATATCTGTTTGCATTCAACAATTGCATATCTGAAATGATACCTTAATAGAATATTCGATGATCAATAGCATAAAATGAGGACTAGGCACAAGCTAATACATTCTCATTTGACACGTGGTTGTAGGCTCATAATGATCCATTATCATTCTCACACAGGCTCAAGCGACGACTTGTGATCCTAATTATTTTGCAAATATGCAAAGATTGTGTATGTTTTCAATTTTTCCTTGACTCGACATATCTTTTCACTGATAGATAGTGTAAGTGCATCTAGTGCCCTCTTTCAGGTTTGGCGTAAGGGACTAATGTGTTTGTTAGTATATACAACAGAAAAACTTCCTAAAGATTTGGTTTAACCGACGAAGTTGACCCTAGAAAATATATGAGATACACTATAGATTTTGGTGTGCCCTTTAAAGAAATTGGTGCATGTCATGAAGAAATTGACGTGAATATTAGTCTTTGATAGGTCATTTTCTTCTTTCTTTAGTCATAAGGAACACCATATTGTTGGAGGGTTCGATGAAAACAAGAATTGTTTTTTCGAAGAAAATTCTCAAACATTTCTGTTTTTCAAGTGCTAGAGATGAAATTCTTCAGAGAAGCTCCTTGAGAGAAGCTTCATTTTCTCTATTGCTAGAGATGAAATTCTTCGGGACTTGTCCTACCACAAGGGAATTGAGATTCCGAACGTGCAAAATATCAAGCGTTGGTTGGCTGGAACCCCTCCTACCAATGGTTAGATCGAAGGGGCATTTATATTCGTTTGCCTTGGGTTGCACCCCCGACTATAAATAGCCACCCCCATGTCCCATTTGGTGGTTGGATGCTCCGAGGGAGAAACTCACACATTATCTGAGAGCAACCCTTCTCCGAAGAATTTGAGAATCCTAAGTGAGGAAAAACTAACCTAGGTGATTGAGCATTTTCGAGGAAACCAATTCAAGTAATCTGGCGACCTATTACTATTGAAGATTGTGATCTTCCAGACGATTAGGAGTCATGTTCTTAGGAATTCAAAATTAAATTCGGAATTCATAATGAACAACCCGTGAAGATTTTAGGAGTCTACCTAGAAGAATTACCATAGTGAATGGACATGGTCTAAGTGACCTTATTTCAAGGAGAATAAGATGAAGACTTTGTCTTCTGAGTTAAATCTCAGCCTCTTCAACCATACGTAGAATTGTCACATCAACCCAAACTTGTCTATCAAAGTCATAGTCTTCAACCCTTCCTGGTTTCATATTCTTCAACTCTTTACTTTTTGTATTAACTTTGAAGAATTTGTACCATTTCTTCAACTGAAGACTTTGACATGAAAATTTCATATTTCTTTGAAGGCCATGTTTTGATGTGTATTCTACCTTGTTGTTCAGAGGAACTTGTCAACATAGTAATACCATGCATTCATAAAATGTGTTTTCCATAGTATTTATTTGTTCTTTCATTCCTCTTCATCTTAGAAGCAATTGATCTCTTTGAAAAAATTGTAAAAATCTCCCATTCACCCCCTCTAATCGATAATTCATGCTTTAAATCAATATGGGAGCAAGTGAAAGTGATCCTTATCCCTTTGGTGGGTTTGGTAATTAATGTCAACATATATATTATTAGACTAAGTTTTCCTTGAGTATATTTTAGGAAATTTCCAATTTAGGTACACATTGGGAGATGAAATCCTCAAACACTAAGGAGAAGTGTTGGACAAGCCTCAAGACTACATTTTCTAGTTTGAATGATCAGAGGTAACATTGAGTCATAGGAATGCTAATACTATCAAAAGGTCACATCGATGAAAATGAGTTGGTTGATGAAGTTCTTAAAGTCAAGCTCCAAAAGCCTCACATAATTCCCATAGTCCACAATATCCAAAAACAAAAAGTCTACTTGGTCCCACCAAAATGAATCCATCCGGATAAACCGAGCTAACCAAATGAGTTGTTTCCTAACCCTAACAAATGGGTCTCATCGAGTAATCCGGTCGGACCCACTAAAATACTCTCTGGACCCTTCTGTTTCCAACTGCAATTATTTTAGAAATACCGAAAGGTTCACTCGTTCACTCCGAGTTGAGGTGAAAACCCTAGTGGTGTGATAGGTTCATGTGTAGAAAACAATAATTTTTTACCTAGAATAACCATATGCCCAAGGACTATACTGTGCAGATGTAAGGTAACAGAGGGAATCGGTGACATACCCTTATGTAGACCGTTAAGCGGGAAACGTTCCCGCATGAACGTGGTTGATGTAATCGTACTCGTCCATCCACGATGTCGCATAGTCCTTGCGACTCCAGAAGCTACTTCGTCGTCGAAGACCAAAGACACAATCACGTCCCCGTCCAAACATTGTCGGTGAATACAGACATCCACGCTGACCTCAGGGTCGTGTCGACATCCCAGCAACTTCGAGTGCTATAAATGTCGCACCTCATAGGACTCGCACACATACGGTGCTCGACGACAACCTTCGATCTCCGATCCAACAGAGGTTGCGGAAGAAGACCCTTTTGGATAGAAATCCCCGCAACACGACGGTGTGGTGCAGTGGTGTTATCTCCCACGTACACAGCTCTTCGAGGAACCACGCTCGTAGGAGAAAACGGGGAGAAAATAACCCTTTGGAATTTTGTGGAAATTTTCCTTTTATTTTTCTGTGTGAAAAAGGTGTAGCATCCTATACTCATATAGGGCAAAGAAGAGCACCACAAGTCCTCCATTAGCAATGTGGGACTAACCCAAATTGCAAACAAGGTTGTGGACGTGGGGGGTTTGGGCATGGTGGCCACCCTTGGCCGGCCACTTGGTGAGCCAAGGGCCCATGGCGCCACTCCCACATGGGAGGAGCCTCCCTCCCCTTCCCCTATTGGGCCTCTTTCCAAAAAGAGGGCCCAATTAGGGTGGACTACCTTTTTAATTAAAATAAAAATGTAACTAATTATTAATATATTTAATTAATAATAAATGTTGGATATATGCTTTAGAGGCAAATAATATATGATTATTCCAATATATCTAAGCAAGTTCATAACCAGTTTCATACCATGCTAGAACTGTGTCAGTGAAACAATGATGCAGGTGTGGTATAGAAACCCCCAGAGTTCCTAGTTAGCCTCTACATCAATAACTAGTTCATGGTCAACATGATGGTCGTGGTTTCGCGATCATGGACAATTAAGTCTCTTGACTATGAGGTCACCTCACTTGTTAAGTGACGTGATGAACATTACCCAAAGTAAGCATTACAACATGATCAAATCTTATAAAGGTTCAGTGTTGTAATTACAGAACGTGGTAGATCGTTCCTTTGACCGTGAGTACGTGCATAATTGCTATCTTCCCGGATGCTTTGACTTACATCCCACCACCTGACTGAAATATGCGGGTCATAATGGTTGTATCTTGGGTATTCCGTGGAGATATGTTGAGGAGTATTGTTACAAGAGCGGGATTTGTCAATCCATATAATTGGATAGATACTCGGGGCCCACTCGGTGAGATTCCATCCATAAAGCTGCAGCGTGTGACTAGGTCACGGGGATGAATATCACGGGAACGAGTGAATGAGGATTAGTTCAGAACGAGGTTGAACCAGACATAGGATGTCATTGATCGAATCTCGGAACAATCCAGTATCGCTGACAAAGGGAATGCTATACGGCGTAAGGTCCAATCGGTGTTTTGATATCCGGAATGCACAGGGGTCATTATGGGCATCCAGGTCCCGCTGATGATCATTGACCGTAGCCTCATCTCGGTCATGACTGGAGTGTTCTCGGACCATAGGGTCACACACCTAAGGGCTTGATGAAATCGGAGACCTTTTCGGAACCATCGGAGTAACCAGAGAATAAAGGAAACAACATCGGAGAAGTACCGTGTTGAACCGAAGAAGTTCGGAGTGAACCGAAAGGTGTTCCGGAGCACCGGGAGATGGAATATTATGTTTTAGTTATTAATTAATTGAATTAATAATTAAAATCATTTTATTTCTAATTAATATGTCCAATGGGCCTTAGTGGAGAAAAAGGCCCATTAGGGGAAATAAAAAGGGAAAAAGAAAAAGGAAAAAGGGGAGGCGCCATGGGCCCTAGGGCCCATGAGGGGTGCGCCCCCTCCCTCCCTTGGCCGGCCACCCCCTTAGCAAAGGGACTTTAGTCCCACATTGCTAAGGGAGAGGGGTTGACTCCCTCCCCTCTGCCTATATATAGATGGGCAGGGTGCACATATTTAATTAAGCCAAATACATAGAAATTCGTGAGAAATTAAATATTACTCCGAATTGAGATCGGTTTTCTCCGGTCTTCTCCCTCCCTTGTCTCTTTCACGGTGGGATCCCTAGTGTGAGCCTATAGTGGAATTGAGGCTTCTCTGCTAGAATCGGAGGCCGTCGTGCTGCCGAAGCTCCGTCCGGAGGTCTGCTTCCGCCACCTTCGCTGGATCGGAGAATGGAGGTCGTCATCGAGTCTCGTACGTGTGCGAGTACTACGAGGTGCTACACGTGTGGCACTACACCCATCCGGGTGCTCAACACAGCCAGGGGGCTGTGAACCTTGATCGTCTACATCAACCACGTTTGTGGGAACGTTTCCCGCGCAACGGACTACACCCCGAGGTATGTTATTTCCGCAATCTTTTCCGTTACGGTAATACGGCTATCTAGATCTTGGGTTATGGGAATGCTAGTTAGAAAAAAATGTGTTTTCTGCTGCGAACGCCAACAGTGGTATCATGAGCTAGGTCTATGCTTAGTATTACTGTACGGATAGAACACATCGGGGATGTGGGCGTTGATTGTATGATTGTTACCCTCCCACGTGTACTTGTTCACATCTACGACATTGTTTGGTGAAGTGGCCCCCGACCGACCTTACGCGTACGCTTATGCGAGACTGGTTCCACGCTTGACATGCGGCTTGTACCGTATAAAGTGGCTGGGG
Source organism: Bromus sterilis (assembly GCA_950022295.1). Taxonomy (NCBI): domain Eukaryota; kingdom Viridiplantae; phylum Streptophyta; class Magnoliopsida; order Poales; family Poaceae; genus Bromus; species Bromus sterilis. Next base: position 80,009,280 of record OX465596.1, on the reverse strand, counting down.
GGTGTCTGTCTCTCTACTTTAGTGGATGTGGCATTTGCAACGGAGGGCCCCGTGCAGGGTGTAATAGAGACAATCGTATGGTTGACGTTGTGGTTGACTCATAGGTTAAAACCTGTTTAATTATGAAAGCCCTAGCATCCACGTAAAACTTGCAATATACAACTAGACGGTCTAAACCTTGTATTGCTAAGTGGGGGCTATCATTTGTTTGTTTGTGATGTAGCGATAGCTTTGCTATGTGTTACTAGTAAGTAGTAATCGTCATCATAAAACAAACTAAAATGGAGACACTGTAGACTTAGTGTTTCCATAGCTCAGACATCTTAAAACTTGCTAGTATAGGATACATGACGGTAGCATGTGATAAGATGATCCCTTAACAAAGCCAAACACAAGTATTCTACCGAAGTGTGCACCGCCTGGAAGGTTCTCCCATATGGCTTGATGCTCCGTACATAACGGAGTTGTCCTACATATTCAATGGAGTTCGCATGAGGTTGGGTTCGGCAAGCCTGGCATATGCAGATATGGCCTTGCTGAGCAGCATATAACATGGAGGTTAATTTGGTGAGCCTAGCATATGCAGATATATCCTCGGAATACTAGAGATCGAAAGATCGAGCATGAGTCACAGTACGTATAAGATAATGTGATCGCACAAGTTGTTGTCTACCTTTGAAACTGACCCGTCGACCGTGTGATATTCGAGGTCGGGCAATGAATCTGGATCATGTAATCACTAAAACTTCCTAGGGATGAATTGTTTTAGTGCGAGCTCATTTATAATATGATTATATGAACTCATTGTTGTGAACTAGTCTTAATTGTGTTCCTTGCAATTATGTTTGTAGAAAATGGATAGTACCCAGTACCTTGAAATGGTTTCCTTCTTACATGGTGAAAGACTTAAAGAAAATGGGTCAAACTTCATTAGTTGGTACTGACGCCTTAGAGCCGTGCTCAAGAGAATCAACCTTTCATTCTTAACTAAATAACCTGTGGGAAACCCTCCAGCAAACGACATGGATGCACAAGCGGCGATTGATTATCAGTATCGTCGAAGGACATATGCCATAGCTAAGGGTATCATAGAAACCAGCATTCTGCAACCTTTGCGTGAAGAGTATGCTGATTTGGATACATACGATATGATCGATGAGCTGAAGTCATCAAACTTGCATCGGTTTAGAGTTGCCAGATTTGAGTTAGAAAGTGAGTTTATCTCTACAAAGATGGAAGAAGGCTCTTTCCTGAAGGAACACTTGGCCAAGATGCATGAGATACATCTGAGCCTCGTAGATGATTTTGACTATGGAACCACACATGAGTCTGCGATATACACGGTGTTACACTCGCTTCCACCAAGCTATACATACCATGTCCATGGCTATGTCGGCAGAGGTGAAAGCCTCGAGTTCTCTGACTTCATGGATAGACTTCAGTACCTGGAGGTTGAACCCATTGAAGGAGAAGTTGTTGATGGAGAAGGTATATACTTGATATACTTTATAAATGTTTATTCCCTTATACAACATTTGCAGTAAATGAGGATCTGATACTTATTCTGTTTTATGAAAACAGGACCTGCCGTTGCATGGACGGGAAGAGGTGAAATCGAGGATTGATGGATATCAAGTCAGTTGATGGCCAGCATGGATTCCGCCGAGACATCTATCATAGGAGATACTTAGAGTATTAGATAAATCTTATGTAATCATTATAGTATGAACACTTAGTTGTGTGTCTTGCATCTCGCGAGAAAAAGTTATTCATGTAATGA